>CM069137.1:98376708-98976708 GCA_035221665.1 Okamejei kenojei | reverse complement strand
TATATGCTAACCCAGTGAATTCGAAATTGTGTTTGACAGTTTCCATCACTTTCTGTAATGATCATATTTTTTTGTCATCTGTAAATGAGCTTCCAGCAGAGGTGGTGGAGGCAGGATCGATTTTAACATTTAAAAGTAAAGTGGATAGGTATATGGACGTGAAGGGAATGGAGGGGTATGGTCTGAGTGCAGGTAGATGGGACTAGGGGAAAACAAATGGTCGGCACGGACTGGAAGGGCCGAGAGGGCCTGTCTCCGTGCTGTAATTGTTATATGGTTATATGTTATATGGTAAACTCACTAACCAATTAACTAACATTTTAAACCAAGTCATTTATATATATATCACAAGCATCAGAGATCCCAGCACAGATACCTGCAGAATACCACTGATTACAGATCTCCAGCCAGAATAAAACCCTTCCACCATCACTCTCTGTCTTCTACGAGGAAGCTAGTTCTGAATCCAAAGTACCAAGTCACTGTGGATCCCAGGCATCTTAACCTTCTGCATCAGCCTACCATGAGCAACTTTATCAAATGCATTAGTAAAATCCACTGCCCTAGCAGGGAGGTTGTACAGGGGTCTTGGTGAGGCCACACCTGGAGTATTGCGTACAGTTTTGGTCTCCTAATCTGAGGGAAGACATTCTTGCCATAGAGGGAGTACAGAGAAGGTTCACCAGACTGATTCCTGGGATGGCACGACTTCCATATGAAGAAAGACTGGATAGACTTGGCTTGTACTCGCTGGAATTTAGAAGATTGAGGGGTGATCTCATAGAGACTTACAAAATTCTTAAGGGGTTGGACAGGCTAGATGCAGGAAGATTGTTCCCGATGTTGGGGAAGTCCAGGACAAGTGGTCACAGTTTAAGGATAACCATATAACCATATAACAATTACAGCACGGAAACAGGCCCTCTCGGCCCTTCCAGTCCGTGCCGACCATTTGTTTTCCCCTAGTCCCATCTACCTGCACTCAGACCATACCCCTCCATTCCCTTTACGTCCATATACCTATCCACTTTACTTTTAAATGTTAAAATCGATCCTGCCTCCACCACTTCTGCTGGAAGCTCATTCCACACAGCCACCACCCTCTGAGTAAAGAAGTTCCCCTCATGTTACCCCTAAACCTCTGTCCTTTAATTCTCATGTCATGCCCTCTTGTTTGAATCTTCCCTACCCTCAATGGGAAAAGCTTATCCACGTCAACTCTGACTATCCCTTTCATCATTTTAAAGACCTCAAACAAGTCCCCCCTTAACCTTCTGCGCTACAAAGAATAAAGACCTAACTTGTTCAACCTTTCTCTGTAACATAGTTGCTGGAACTCTGGCAACATTCTAGTAAATCTCCTCTGTACTCTCTCTATTTTGTTGACATCCTTTTGTTGAGGCCCACAGGAGCCGTTGGAAGAGGAGGAGGGGGAGGAGCGACACCCGACCGGTAAGCTATAAAATCAAGCGCGGGGCTTGTTTTTTCAGAGGCCCACAGGAGCCGTTTGGAAGAGGAGGAGGGGGAGAGCGACACCCGACCGGGTAAGCTATAAATCAAGCGGGGCGGGGGCTTGTTTTTTCAGAGGCCCACAGGAGCCGTTGGAAGAGGAGGAGGGGGAGGAGCGACAGCCGACCGGTAAGCTATAAAATCAAGCGCGGGGCTTGTTTTTTCAGAGGCCCACAGGAGCCGTTGGAAGAGGAGGAGGGGGAGGAGCGACACCCGACCGGTAAGGTTTAAAATCTAGTGCGGGGCTTGTTTGTTCAGAGGCCAAAGGAGCCGTTGGAACGAGGGAGGAGGGGGAGGAGCGACACCCGACCGGTAAGCTATAAAATCAAGCGCGGGGCTTGTTTTTACCCAAATCCATAACATTCCATTTGGAGAAGTGGGTTTTTTTGAGGAAGCCGCTGATTGATGGGAAGTGGACTAGGGAAAGCAGCTGATTGGCAGTCAGATCCCAGCAGTTTGTTGTATCCTGTGTAAGGGGGGAGTATGAAGGCCAGGGCAGTGTACTGTTCTGGATGTCAGATGTGGGAGGTCAGGGAATCTGATAGACCTTCAGACGTCCACATCTGCGCCAGGTGTGTCGAGATGGGGCTCCTAAAGGACCGTGTTAGGAACCTGGAGCAGCAGCTCGATGACCTCCGTCTGGTCAGGGAGCGCGAGGAGGTCATAGAGAGGAGCTACAGGGAGGTAGTCACTCCCAGACCACAGGAGGCAGACCAGTGGGTCACGGTTAGGAAGGGCAAGAGGCAGGGGCTAGAGAGTACCCCTGTGACCGTACAACTGGAAATGGTACTCGGGTTTGAGTACGATTGGAGGGGACAGCCTAGCTGGGGGCAACAACAGCGGCCGGGCCTCTGGCACAGAGACCGGCCCTGATGCTCAGAAGGGTAGCAAAAAGAGGAGGGCAATTGTAATAGGGGACTCTATAGTTAGGGGGTCGGATAGGGCGATTCTGTGGACGCAGTCGGGAGACCCGGATGGTAGTTTGCCTCCCTGGTGCCAGGGTCTCGCATGTGTCAGAACGTGTCCAAAAGATTCTGATAAGGGAGGGAGAGGAGCCTGATGTTGTGGTACACATAGGTACCAATGACATAGGCAGAAAAAGTGACGAGGTCCTGAAGGGGAGAATTTAGGGAGTTGGGGGGAAATTTAAAAGAGAAGGACCAACAGGGTAACGATTTCAGGATTACTGCCTGTGCCGCGTGACAGTGATAGTAGGAATGAAATGAGGTGGAGGCTAAATGCGTGGCTGAGGGACTGGTGCAGTGGGCAGCGATTCAAGTTTCTTGATCACTGGGACCTCTTTTTGGGGAAGGCATGAGCTGTACGCAGAGGACGGGTTGCACTTGAACCCGAGGGGGACCAAATTTCCTGGCAGGGAGATTTGCAAAGGCTACTGGGGAGACTTTAAACTAGAAAGGCTGGGGGGGAGGGGACTCGGGTAGAGGGGGCTAGGGGACAGGGGTGTGGGGCAAGAGGCAGAGAAGGGAAGCACTCGGACCCAAAATGTAGGCGAGAAAGATGAAAAAGATAATAGACAGAGAATAAAGGATGGTGGGTTTATAAAATGTGCATATTTTTAATGCTAGGAGCATTGTACGTAAGGGTGGATGAACTTAGAGCCTGGATTGACACCTGGAAATATGATGTTGTGGCAATCAGTGAAACATGGTTTGCAGGAGGGCTGTGATTGGAAACTAAATATTCCAGGATTTCGTTGCTTCCGGGGTGATAGAATTGGAGGGACCAGAGGGGGAGGTGTTGCCATTGCTTGTCAGAGAGGATATTACAGCAGTGCTTTGGCAGGATAGATTAGAGGGTTCGTCTAGGGAGGCTATTTGAGTGGAACTGAGAAGTGGGAACGGTTGGTGTAGCAACACTTTTAGGGGTGTACTATAGACCGCCAAATGGGGAGCGAGAATTGGAAGAGCAAATATGTAAGGAGATAGCAGATATTAGTAGTAAGCACAAGGTAGTGATTGTGGAGATTTCAATTTCCCAAAAATAGACTGGGAAACACATTCTGTAAATGGGCTGGATGGTTTGGAGTTTGTAAAATGTGTGCAGGATAGTTTTTTGCAGCAGTTACATAGAGGTACCGACCAGAGAAGGGGCAGTGCTGGACCTCCTGTTAGGAAATGAGGCAGGACAGGTGACGGAGGTATGCGTTGGTGAGCACTTCGGGACCAGTGATCACAATACCATTAGTTTCAATATAATTATGGAGCGAGTCAGAACAGGACCTAGAGTGGAGATTTTTTGATTGGAGAAAGGCTAACTTTGAGGGAATGCGTGAGGATATTAAAGGAGTGAATTGGGACACTTTGTTTCATGGGAAGGATGTAGAAGAGAAATGGAGGACATTTAAAGGGGAAATTGTAAGAGTACAGAATCTTTATGTCCCTGTTAGGTTGAAAGGAAATAGTAAAAATTGGAAAGAGCCATGGTTTTTCAAGGGAAATTAGACACTTGTTTCGAAAAAAAAGAGAGATATCTACAATAATTATAGGAGGCATGGAGTAAATGAGGTGCTAGAGGAGTATAAAGAATGTAAAAAGAATCTTAAGAAAGAAATTAGGAAGGCTAAAAGAAGATATGAGGTTGCTTTGGCAAGAAAGGTGAAAAGTAAATCCAAAGGGTTTCTACAGCTATATTAATAGCAAAAGGATAACGAGGGATAAAATTGGACCATTAGAGAACCAGAATGGACAGCTATCTGCAGAGCCAAAAGAGATGGGGGAGATATTGAACAATTTCTTTTCTTCGGTATTCACCAAGGAGAAGGATATTGAAACTCTGTGAGGTAAGGGAAAAAAGTAGAGTAGCTATGGAAACTATGAGATTCAAAGTGGAGGAAAGTACTGACACTTCTGAAAAATATAAAGGTGGAATAAGTCTCCAGGTCCTGACAGGATATTCCCTAGGACATTGAGGGAAGTTAGTGTAGAAATAGCAGGAGCTATGACAGAAATATTTCAAATGTCATTAGAAACTGGGAATAGTGACGGAGGATTGGCGTACTGCGCATGTTGTTCCATTGTTTAAAAAGGGTTCAAAGAATAAACCTAGCAATTATAGACCTATTAGTTTGACGTCAGTGGTGGGCAAATTAATGGAAAGGATACTTAGAGATAATATATATAAGCATCTGGCTAAACAGGGTCTGATCAGGAACAGTCAACATGGATTTGTGCCTGGAAGGTCATGTTTGACAAACCTTCTTGAATTTTTTGAAGCGGTAACTAGGGAAATTGATGAGGGTTAAAGCAGTGGATGTTGTCTATATGGATTTCAGTAAGGCCTTTGACAAGGTTCCCCATGGAAGGTTGGTTCAGAAGGTTCAATCTTTGGGTGTTAATGGCGTAAAAGTAGCAAGATGGATTCAACAGTGGCTGAATGGGAGATGTCAGAGAGTAATGGTGGATGGCTGTTTGTCAGGTTGGAAGCCCGGTGACCAGTGGGGTGCCTCAGGGATCTGTGTTGGGTCCACTGTTGTTTGTCATGTACATCAATGATCTGGATGATGGGGTGGAAAATTGGATAAGTAAGTATGCAGATGATACTAAGCTAGGTGGTATTGTGGATAATGAAGTAGATTCTCAAAGTCTACAGAGAGATTTGGGCCATTTGGAAAAGTGGGCTGAAAGATGGCAGATGGAGTTTAATGCTGATAAGTGTGAAGTGCTACATCTTGGCAGGACAAATCAAAATAGGACGTACATGGTAAATGGTAGGGAATTGAGGAATGCTGTGGAACAGAGGGATCTAGGAATAACTGTGCATAGTTCCCTGAAGGTGGAATCGCATGTAGATAGGGTGGTAAAGAAAGCCTTTGGTTGTGTGGCCTTTATAAATCAGAGCATTGAATATAGGAGTAGGGAAGTAATGTTAAAAAATTGTACAAGGCATTGGTAAAACCAATTCTGGAGTATGGTGTACAATTTTGGTCGCCTAGTTATAGGAAGGATGTCAACAAAATAGAGAGAGTACAGAGGAGATTTACTAGAATGTTGCCAGGGTTCCAGCAACTATGTTACAGAGAAAGGTTGAACAAGTTAGGTCTTTATTCTTTGGAGCGCAGAAGGTTAAGGGGGGACTTGATTGAGGTCTTTAAAATGATGAAAGGGATAGACAGAGTTGACGTGGATAAGCTTTTCCCATTGAGGGTAGGGAAGATTCAAAACAAAGAGGGCATGACATGAGAATTAAGGGACAGAAGTTTAGGGGTAACGTGAGGGGGAACTTCTTTACTCAGAGGGTGGTGGCTGTGTGGAATGAGCTTCCAGCAGAGGTGGTGGAGGCAGGATCGATTTTAACATTTAAAAGTAAAGTGCATAGGTATATGGACGTGAAGGGAATGGAGGGGTATGGTCTGAGTGCAGGAAGATGGGACTAGGGGAAAACAAATGGTCGGCACGGACTGGAAGGGCCGAGAGGGCCTGTCTCCGTGCTGTAATTGTTATATGGTTATATGGTTATCCTTCCTATAATTAGGCGACCAAAATTGTACACCATACTCCAGAATTGGTCTTACCAATGCCTTGTACAATTTTAACATTACTTCCCTACTATATTCAATCCTCTGATTCATAAAGGCCAGCACACCAAAGGCTTTCTTTACCACCCTATCTACATGCGATTCCACCTTCAGGGAACTATGCACAGTTATTCCTAGATCCCTCTGTTTCACAGCGTTCCTCAATTCCCTACCATTTACCATGTACGTCTTATTTTGATTTGTCCTGCCAAGATGTAGCACTTCACACTTAACAGCATTAAACTCCATCTGCCATCTTTCAGCCCACTTTTCCAAATGGCCCAAATCTCTCTGTAGATTTTCAAAATCTACTTCATTATCCACAACACCACCTAGCTTAGTATCATCTGCATACTTACTTATCATATAACCATATAAACATATAACAATTACAGCACGAAAACAGGCCCTCTCGGCCCTTCCAGTCCGTGCCGACCATTTGTTTTCCCCTAGTCCCATCTACCTGCACTCAGACCATACCCCTCCATTCCCTTCACGTCCATATACCTATCCACTTTACTCTTAAATGTTAAAATCGATCCTGCCTCCACCACTTCTGCTGGAAGCTCATTCCACACAGCCACCACCCTCTGAGTAAAGAAGTTCCCCCTCACGTTACCCCGAAACTTCTGTCCCTTTTCCAATTTTCCACCCCATCATCCAGATCATTGATGTACATGACAAACATCAGTGGACCCAACACAGATCCCTGAGGTCACCGGCTTCCAACCTGACAAACAGCCATCCACCATTACTCTCTGACATCTCCCATTCAGTCACTGTTGAATCCATCTTGCTACTCCGCCATTAACACCCAAAGATTGAACCTTCTTAACCAACCTTCCATGGGGAACCTTGTCAAAGGCCTTACTGAAATCCCCACCTGCACCTCCTCCAACCTCATCTATTGCATCCGCTGCTCTAGATGCCAGCTGATCTATGTAGGTGAGACGAAGCGGAGGCTTGGCGATCGTTTCGCCGAACACCTCCGCTCGGTCCGCAATAACCAACCCGACCTTCCGTGGTTCAGCACATCACCTCCCCCTCCCATTCCGTATCCGACCTCTCTGTCCTGGGTCTCCTCCACGGCCAGAGTGAGCAACACCGCAAATTGGAGGAACAGCACCTCATATTCCGCTTGGGGAGTCTGCATCCTCTTGGCATGAACATTGAATTCTCTCAATTCTGTTGACCCTTGCTGTCTCCTCCCCTTCCCACCTCTCCCTCAGCCCTCGGGCTCCTCCTCCTCCTTTTTCCTTTCTTCCCCCTGCCTCCGCCCACCTCCCATCAGTCTGAAGAAGGGTTTCGGCCCAAAACCCTACCTATCTCCTTCGCTCCATAGATGCTGCCGCACCCGCTGAGTTTCTCCATCATTTTGTGTTCCCTTGAGGATCCACATACAGTCTGGTTAGGTTGGTAATATTTCAGAGTAAAATTCTTAATGCGGACATAACAAGATTAGGGGTGAAATTGGTCTATGCCAGTATTTTGGTTAACTTAATTTCAATGTTGCAATGTGTCATACATCTTCTAATATCTACGTTGCATGTTACAAGCTAATAATCTATATATATTACTAAAACTCTCATCTTGACCACTTCCTGTCTTCATTGTAATTAAATGTGCGCAAAAACAATCGCCCATAGCACTACGATGTTTTGGCACCTTACTCACCATTCTCCTCTGCTGCAAGTCAAATAGGTCATGTTCTGATTGGTGAAATAGTACCAACGTTCTGAAGGTTTTGAAGGTTCCCCCTCCCCCACACCCCCCTCCCCACACACACCCCTCCCCCCACAGCCCCCACTACCCCACCCTCAACCCCCGCCATCCACAACCCCCCCCTTCCCCACACACACCCTCCCCATCCCCCCCCTCCCCACCCTCCCCCACACCCCCCTCCCCCACACCCTCTCCCACACACACCGCCTCCCCCACAGCCCCCACTCCCCTCTTCCCCATCCTCAACCCCCCCACCCACAATCCCCCTTCCCCACACACACCCTCCCCCATCCCCCTCCCCAACACCCCCCCCTCCCTCACACTCCCCTTCCCCTACATGCCCCCTCCCGCACCCCACCCCCTACCCTCCCCCAATCCACGTCCCCAGCTCCCACCACACCCCCCTCCCCAGAGTGGTGGAGCATTGCTTTGGAGGAATGGGTTGCGTTGTGGGAACAGGTGAGTGGTGGAATATTGCATTTGGGAATGGGTTGCATGGGGAGGGGTGGGGGGGGGGGGGTGGGGGGTGGCAGGCCTCCGGTGTGACTGGGACCCAACGGGTCCCACTTAGTCTAGTTAACTTTAAATCTGAATCAGGGAAGGCAATTGTGCACGTGCACTGATTTAAAGCCCACACAAAATGTTGATTTTCCACAAGAAAATGCCAAAACGCTCATCGTTATTTCCATGCAATCATGCTTTACAAATCCCTGCCACTTTATCAGATGATTTAGAACAGTGAAGCAGTACAGTTCACAAAGAGACTAGATACATTGTTATCATGCTAATGTATATACTGACTGTAGGATGCAACTGTAATTGCAGGGAGAGGTCTGGCCTGGAATGTGTCCAGCAACATAGTAATGTGGCAAGTGGAGACCGGAATCTCATTTTGTGCAGGGTCACTGCTCTTTGCTGAAGCAACACAGCTGTGGAAAAGCATGTGGAGTAGCACACCCTCTCTGGCAAAGTACCAGTAGTCTTGGCTGATGCAATGCAACTTTGACAGCAGCCCTAGAGATGGTTGCCGCTCAGCTAGTCCTGCTCTTTTGACTGAAGGACAGTAAAGTCTTAAAATTATGTCATCCCTAGACATGAAAACAGCAAACTAAAAATAAGCATAGGACGCAGGGTAACATGCAAGATAGAGGTGTGATGCAGAGCAATTCAAAGCTTGGAGTTTGGATAATGTTAACATCCAGATAGTTCCTCAATATTATTTTAAATGTAAAGTTGTGCCTTTGAATGCACTCTGGGCTCAGAATTGTTTCCTTATTACTAATATAGATGGATGTTTGATTCCTGATTCCACATCACATAAAATTGTGAGAGGTAATGCCCAGTGTTGCGAATGGTTTTACTGATTGATGCTTTCTACAAAATATAGGCCAAACCGGGATCTGAATCTTTTTTTACTGCCAGTGACATTTAAAAATTGATAAAATTGCTATGTTGAGTTGCAAGAGTGTTCCAAGAGTGGAACCTCATGATTTGCACCGAACGATTGGTAGCCACGCCAACAGTCTATTTGTGTTTTCATCTTTTTTATAATTTCTCGTGCTTTTTATGTCTGTATAAATGTTCTCCGGTTTATTTATGTGGGGGGAGGGGGGTAGGTGGGTAGTGGGAAACGTTTTTTTCAGTTTCTTACCTTACTGGAGACACGATATTTCTGGGCTGCATCTTCAGCTCGATCTGCGGCCTTCCATCGATGGAGCTGGAGGCCTCCTCAGACTGATCTTGGGCCCCACCGTGGGGCATGGACTTTACATCGGGGTCGATCCCTTGCCTGGGATTGCTACAACTGCGGCCTGCGGACTTACCATCAAGAGCTCGCAGTCGGGAGAGGATAGTCGGGAGGGAGCTCCAACGAACGCAGAGGCTCGACCAGAACCGACCCGGGGTCCGATCGGGGTCCGGCGTGGGGGAGCTGACATCCCCCCAATGCATGAGCTGGATTGCCCTGATGCGGAGGGCCCAAAACACCGCCGGCTACGGGAGTTAAGATCGTCCCATCAATCGCGGGAGAACAAAACATTTTTTCGCCTTCCGTCACAGAGGAATGTGGGGTCACTGTCGTGGATTGTCATGTTGAAATTGGCTTTGTGTGTTCTGTTGCTTTTTATTTGTATCACTGACTTGGCAAATGAAATTCCTTGTATGTTGCAAAACATACTTGCCTAATAAAGTATTATTGTGATTGTGATTAAACCCTTCTTGTCACTTGTAGATAGACACAAAATGCTGGAGTAATCAGCGGGACAGGCAGCATCTTTGGAGAGAAGGAATGGGTGACCCATTCGAGACCCTTCAGACTGACATCAGGGGGGAGGGAGATAGTGTGAGGGTGTGAAAACAGGACCAAGGGAATGGAGATCAAGGAAAATGTAGAATAGATCATTGTTAGCTGGGAGAAGGTGACAACAAAGCACACAGAGATAAAATGTAGTCGAAGACAGTAAGACTGGTCGGAGAACTGGGAAGGGGGAGGAATGGAGAGAGAGGGAAAGCAAGGTCTATCTGCAGTTAGAGAAGTCAATGCTCATACCGCTGTGTAAACTACCCAAGCAATTTGCACTGGGCTTCACTCTGACAATGGAGGAGGCCCAGGAAAGAAAGGTCAGTGTGGGAATAGGAGGGGGAGTTAAAGTGTTGAGCAACCGGGAGATCAGGTAGGTTCAGGCGGACTGAGCAGAGGTGTTCAACAAAACAATTACCGAGTCTGCGCTTGGGCTCGCCGATGTACAGGAGTCCACACCTGGAACAGCGGATACAGTAGATGAGGTTGGAGGAGGTGCAAGTACCTTACCTGAAAAGATTGTCGGGGTTCTTGGATGGAGTCGAGGGGGGAGGTATAGGGACAGGTGTTGCATCTCCTGTAGTTGCAGGGAGGAGGTGGTTTGAGTGGAAAGGGAAGAGTTGACCGGGGAGTTGTGGAAGGAATGGTCCCTGTGCAAAGCAGAAAGGGGTGGAGACGGGAAGATGTGGCTAATGGTGGGATACCGTTGCAGGTGGTGTAAATGTTGGAGGATTATGTGCTGTATGCGATGGCTGATGGGGTGGAAGGTGAGGACAAGGGGGACTTTGTCCCTGTTATGACTGGGGTGAGGGTGGGCCAGAGCTGAGCTGCAGGATATCGAGGAGACCCTGGTGAGGGCTTCACCTATGATGGAAATGGGGAACCCCTGTTCTCTAAAGAATGAGGACATCTCGGATGTCCTGGTATGGAACATCTCATCTTTGGTGCGGTGTAGACAGAGGGATTGGGAGAAGGGGATAGAGTCTTTACAGGATGCAGTGTGGAAAGAAGTATAGGCTATTGTAAGGTACTTCCCCCCCCCACCCCCCCCCCCCCCACCCCCCCCCCCCCCCCCCCCCCCCCCCCCCCCCCCCCCCCCCCCCCCCCCCCCCCCCCCCCCCCCCACCCCCCCCCCCCCCCCCCCCCCCCCCCCCCCCCCCCCCCCCCCCCCCCCCCCCCCCCCCTCCCCCCCCCCCCCCCCCCCCCCCCCCCCCCCCCCCCGGTGAATGCTATGTACGTAACTCTTCTGTTTCTCTCCTGAGTGCAGGCCCCGTGGCTAGGAATCAAGGGGTTAAGAGCTCCTGTACCCGATTGGCCAAGCTGCGACAAAATGGGGGCTTGTCCTAAGCTTTGAGGACCCTAGACAGTTTTTTGTTTTTTTTTTGGTAGGCTTCTGGTGACTGAGGAATTCTGTGTTGTGAGGTGACTGAGGAATTCTGTGTTGTGAGGAGATTTTTTTTCCTCTTCCATTTGTGACCAGGGTTTGGTCCTACATTTGATATTGAGTTTAAAGTATAGGAATTTACTGAGGCTCCTAGTCAGGAGTTGTTTGCTAAATGTACCAAGGAGCATTTGTGTATGCTGGCAGAGACCTATAAGGTGCCTATTGATAAGCATTTGAAGAAAGAGGCTATAAAGTCAGAGTTATGGTCTATGTTGGTGAGGAATGGGGTAGTGCCTGCTGGTGCAGACAGTCCTCTATCTTCTACACAGCCTGGTCAGGACATGGGGGACCTCATTCGATTGAAGGAGTTAGAGCTTGAAATGAAAAAGATGGAGTTAGAACTTGAAATGAAAAAGGAGAGGGCCATAAGAGAGAAAGAGCTCCAATCAGAGCTCGAAATGAAACGCCTTGAGCTGCAAGAGATGGAATTGAATGCTTCCCGAGTTTCTTCTAGGGAACGGGAGGTGTCTAAGGCCGCGGTGTTAGTAGATGGGTATGTATTGACTCATAAAACGGAGTTTGTTGGGCGATCCTATAGTTTTGGTGCACGGCCGTTTAATCGTGGTGGTGTTGCCGGTGGCAGTGCCAAAGCTGTTTCTGTGCCTGCAAGGGTCAGCTCATTAATACAGGGGGAGGTCCAAGCTGATAAGGTTGACAGAGATTTCAGGACTAAGGAAGGTGTGCTGTGTGCTACTATTGTAAAGGGAGCGGGCACATCTTAAAGTTGTGCCCCGTCCTGCAAAGGAAAAATGCAAAGCCTGTGGCTTTGGTGGGTACACAAAAAGCACCTGTGGTTCCTGGGATGCCTGCGTCTGATGAGTGTAGGAATTATTCTGCTTTCATCATGAAAGGTTTTGTTTCTCTAGAGAATGGGGGTCAGTATCCAGCTTGCGTGATACTGGTCCTACTCAATCCTTTATATTGGATAGTGTACTGCCGTTTCCTGGGGAGTCATCGGCTGGGTCCAGTGTCCCTGTGGTAGGATACGGGTTGGAGGACATGGTAGTGCCTTTGCATACCGTGAGTCTCAAGTCCGAGTTGGTTTCAGGCCGGGTAATTGATGGGTTACGGCCGTGTTTTCCCGTTGCGGGAGTTTCTGTGATTTTGGGGAATGACTTGGCAGGAGGTAGAGTTCTCATTACTCCTGAGGTGACGGCTGTTCCGATGGTGCAGAGTCCTGATATATTGGCTATGCAGCATCCGACGGTCTTCACAGCTTGTGCTGTCACAAGGGCTATGGTTAAGAGCCAGGCAAAGTTTGGAGATGCAGTGGACCTGAGTGAGAGCATTTTTGGGGATCAGGAGGATGGATCCTGTGTTGTGAAGGGTGTTTCTACATCTCAAGATGGGGTCTTGTCTGAAAATGTGCCGGTCGCTGTCACGTGACCGGCTGGTTGAGGAGCAAAAGAGTGATCAAGGTTTATCGGATCTGTTCAACTGCGCGGTACCTGAGGGGATGGAGGGGATGGATTCCACAGCAAAGGAGTTTTTTCTGAGGAATCGCTTACTGATGCGAAAGTGGTCTCCCTTGGATATGTCTGGGCATGATGATTGGAGCGTGGTTGATCAGATTGTCATACCTCGTCGGTATAGGGACGAGATACTCTGTTTGGCTCATGATGGACCTCTGGGTGGACATTTGGGGGTCAATAAGACGTATGACCGTATCTTACGGAATTTCTTTTTGCCAGGGTTGAAAAAGGACGTGAAGCAGCACTGCAGGTGTTGTCACATTTGCCAGGTGGCAGGAAAGCCAAACCAATTGATTGTTCCTGCGCCTTTATATCCAATCCCTGTGGTCGGGGAGCCGTTTGAACGCATTCTAGTTGATTGTGTGGGTCCTTCCTCTAATCTCTACCTCGGTCAAGGGTGGGCAACAAGTTTTTATTGACAATTATGTGTGCGTCTACCCGCTTTCCGGAGGTGGTCCCTTTGCATAACATTACTGCCCCTGCTATTGTGAAGTCTCTCACTAAGTTTTGTTCATTGTTCAGTTTGTCCAGGGTGGTGCAGAGTGACCAAGGTTCCAACTTCATGTCAAAGGTTTTTGGTCAGGTAATGAAGATGTTGGATATTGAGCATTTTTACTCCAGTGCATACCATCCAGAGAGCCAGAGAGCTCTCGAGCGGTTTCACCGGACTGTGTCTAAGCCAGTTTTGCCTGAAGTAGTACTGCCCCCTGACACGGGTGGTGATGTGTGTGAGGCACGAATGTCTGTGGCAGTGACGCAGGGAAAGCTGTGTAACTTTGAAGATTTGAAGTCGCTTCCCTTGCGGTTGTCTCATTGGTCTGAAAGTCAGCGGGATGATCTTCTCGCTTTGGTGGGGTCAAATGGGTCACTGTTCTCGGATGTGCCTTCTCAGACGCCTATGCTGCAGCATGCAATTGCTGAACCTAGTTGTAGTCCGTGGAGTTCTCCGTGTCTACTGGCTACGAAGGCTAATGGGGACGACAGGGTTTGCACGGACTTTCAGAGGGTGAATGGTGTAACTCAGCCGGATTGCTATCCTCTTCCACGGATGGAGGATTGTGTGGATCATGTGGGAAGTGCATCTTTTGTGCCTAAGTTGGACTTGCTAAAAGGGTTTTGGCAAGTTCCTTTGTCACTGAATAGTTTCTTCCGAAGCTTATTCAGTATCTTTGGGTGGGGGTGTTAGGTACTCCCCCACCCCCCCCCCCCCCCCCCTTGGTGAATACTATGTACTTAACTCTTCTGTTTCTCTCCTGAGTGCAGGCCCCATGGCTGGGAGTCAGGAATCAAGGGGTTAAGGGCTCCTGTACCCGATTGGCCAAGCTGCGTCAGGTGACGGGTGACTCATCGGAAGCTTAAATACCAGAATCTCCCAGAAGTCTCTCTCCTTCGTCGACCCTGACTCACAAACAGACTGTGGTTTGAACTGCAGGAGGCCTGGCCACATGGCATAGAACTTTGTGTATTATTACCTACATTTGTCAATTAATATTGAATTGGGACGGATAAGGGTTGACCTGAGGGTTTTCGTGTATTTTGTTTCAGGGTTATTTCCATTTAGGCAGGTTAGAGACTTTAGTTCGACGGCCCATTGTAAGGCTGGCTGGAGCACTGTTATCTTTGTTTGTTAGTTTATTCTTGTCCTTGACTGGATTATTTGAATCAGGTTTGAGTTTTAATTAAATAAAAGACTATTTCCTTGAGCCTGGTTTTTGACTATGTTACGCAGCTCTGAAGTACCTGCATTCGGGAGTCGTAACAGCTATATAGCTGTGGGAGTCACTGGGTTTATAGTAGATGTCAGTTAATAATCTGTCTCCTGTGATGGAGTCGGTGAGATCAAGAAATGGTAGTGAGATGTTGGAGATGGTCCAAGTGAATTTGAGTGCAGAATGCAAATTAATAGTAAAGTTGATGAAGTCAGTGAGTTCTACATGGGTACAGGAGGTAGCGCCGATTACATGGGTACAGGAGGTAGCACAGTCGTCAATGTAGTGGAGGTAGAGTTCGTGGATAGGGCCAGTGATTGTTCAATGTAGCCTACAATGAGACAGGCAAATCTGGGACCCATGTGACTGCCCATTTCTATGCCTTGGATTTGGAGGAAGTGGGAGGATTCGAAGGAGAAGTTGTTAAAGGTAAGGATTAGCTCTGCTAGGCGGAGGAGAGTGTTAGAGGGAAATTGGCTGGTTCTGCGGTTGAGGAAGAAACGGAGGGCTTTAAACCCTTCCTGGTGTGGGATGGTGGTGTAGAGTGACTGGAAATCCATAGTAGAGTTGAGGGAGTGGGGGCTTGGAAAATGGAAGTAATTGAAGAGACGTGTGAGGTGTCTTCGACATAGGTAGGGAGTGATTGGACCATGGGGGATAGGATGGAATCGAGGTACGTGGAAATTAATTCAGTGGGAGAGGAGCAAGCAGAAACAATGGGTCTGCCAGGGCAATTTTGTTTGTGGATTTTGGGGAGAAGATAAAACCAGGCCGTGCGGGGCTGGGGAATGATATGGTGTGTGGGGCTGGGGAGCGACAGGTGCACGGGGCTGGGGAATGATACATCACTTGTAGACTACATCACCTTGCTGGATGCCTGTCGGGTGCCCAGGTTTAACAACTCTAGCCCTCCACACCTGCCTGGCCATGGTGCAGGTGGCCATTCCATGGCTGCGGACATGGTCAAGGGTGATAAAGCTCATGATGTCTGGTTGGGTTAACAATCCCTCGGATACAAATGTCTTAAGGCAGTGAGTATTGTCATGTTATTCCGATTGGGATCGGAAGGGCTCTGGACTGGGTCTGAATTCTAGGTTGCTGTTCTTGCTATGCTGGCATCTTGTCCCCCTCATCACAAAAAGTTACTGTGCTCTTTAGCTTTTGGGACAGTAAGGCAGCAATGCAAGTGTGAGTGACAAGGTCAGACAATATCGATCCTGCCTTGAGTCAGTGCCAGCACTAAGTCAGTTTGCTGTTTCCTGAAAAACCTTTGAAGGTTTGTCCAGGTTTAAATGATGTAAAGGTACTACTTGCTATATCTGACTGAAGATGCCCTGCTTGCTGCAAATGAATAGGAATAGCCAATAGACAATAGGTGCAGGAGTAGGCCATTTGGCCTTTCGAGCCAGCACCGCCATTCAATGTGATCATGGCTGATCATCCCAAATCAGTACCACCCACCGCCCACCCCGCCCCGTTCCTTTCCTGCCTTCTCCCCATATCCCCTGACTTATTTTTCCGCTATTATTAAGAGCCCTATCTAGCTCTCTCTTGAAAGCAGCCAGAGAACCGGCGCCGGACCGGCCTCCACCACCCATTGAGGCAGAGCTGAATTCCACAGACAACCACTCTCTGTGAGAAGTGTGTATTCCGTCTCCGTTCTAAAAATGGCTTCCCTTTATCCTTAAACTGTGGTCCCTGGTTCTGGACTCCCCCAACATCGGAAACATGTTTCCTGCCTTTAGCGTGTCCAAGCCCTTAACAATCTTATAAGTTTCAATGAGATACCCTCTCATCCTTCTAAACTCCAGAGTGTACAAGCCCAGCAGCTCCATTCTCTCAGCATATGACAGTCCCGAGTCCCCCCCCCATCCCAGGAATTTAATCTTGTAAACCGAAACCTACGCTGCACTCCCTCAATAGCAAGAATGTCCTTTCCTCAAATTAGGGACCAAAACTGCACACACAATACCCCAGGTGTGGTTCTCCACTAGGGCTCTGTACAACTGCAGAAGGACCTCTTTGCTCCTATATTAGATTCCTCTTGTTATAAAGGCCAACATGCCATTTGCTTTCTTCATTGCCTGCTGTACCTGCAGGCTTACTTTCATAGACTGATGTACAAGGACCCCCCAGATCCCGTTGTACTTCCCCTTTTCCCAACTTTACGCCATTTAGATAGTAATCTGCCTGCCTGTTTTTGCTACCAAAGTGGATAACCTCACATTTATCTGCATTAAACCATCTGCCATGCATCTGCCCACTCCTCCAACCTGTCCAAATCACTCTGCATTCTCATAGCATCCTCCTCACAGTTCACACTGCCACCCAGCTTTGTGTCATCTGCAAATTTGCTAATTACCTCATTCTGATCTCTCTGGCTGTGGCCTCCTGCAAGGTCCAATGTAAACTCGAGGAGCACCACCTCATTAATCTGGGAAATTTGCAGAGTGCAGAATTCGGGATTGAATTCTCCCACTTTGATAACTCTCTCATTCATTCAGTTTGTACCAGGACCAGCCTTTTGCACTTTGTCATTTCTTGTCCCCTGTACCTGTTTTATTTTCATTTAATATTCTGCATTGCTTAGCATCTTCCAGGCTGTTCAACATGACCTTGAGTTCACAACATGATATGGACAAAAGAGCTAAGTGTCCCATTATATGGCTGTCCATCACATCACCCTGAAACAGGGAGTCCCCATGTTCCACCTATTGCCCTCTATAACCTTCACTTTGTCTCAGAATGCTGGAGTAACTGAGCGGGTCAGGCAGCATCGCTGGAGAGAAGGATTGGGTGATGTTTCGGGTCAAGACCCTTCTTCAAGGAAGAGAGCTAATTGGCCTTCATTGCGAGAGGATATGAGTTTAGGAGCAAGGAGGTCCTACTGCAGTTGTAAAGGGCCCTGGTGAGAACACACTTGGAGTATTGTGTGCAATTCTGGTCTCCTAATTTGAGGAAAGGTCATTATTGCTAATGAAGGAATGCAGCGTAGGTTCTCCAGATTAATTCCCGGGATGGCGGGACTGACATAAGATGAAAGAATGGGTAGACTTGGCTTGTATTCACTGGAATTTATTAGGATGAGAGGGGATCTTATATAAAATTCTTAAAAGATCAGACAGAATAGATGCAGGAAAAATGTTCCTGATGTTGGGGGAGTCCAGAACCAGGGGTCTGTGAATCTGTGAATTCTCTGCCGCAGAAGGCAGTGGAGGCCAATTCACTGGATGTTTTCAAGAGAGAGTTAGATTTAGTTCTTGTGGCTAAAGGAATCAAGGGATATGGGCAAAAAGCAGGAACAGGGTATGATCAGCCATGATCATATTGAATGGCAGTGCTGGCTCGAAGGGCTGAATGTCTACTGCACCTATTTTTCTATGTTTCTATGTTCTATGTTTCAAATCTCAACCCAAAATACCACCCATTCCTTCTCTCCAGAGATGCTGCCTGTCCCGCTGAGGTACTCCAGCAGTGAAAACCAGCATCTGCAGTTCCTTCCAACATATATTGTCACTTGCATTCTGTTCTTTTCAGTTCTGATGAAGGATCTTTGATTTAAAATGTTAAATTGTTTCTCTTTCCACCAGCGTCGCTTGACTGGCTGATTCCTCCAGCATTTCTGTTTTCATTGCTCTGCATCCTTTGTGAAGCTATCAGCTGAATTTGCTTGCCGTAGGCAACAAAGGCTAAGCCACAGTTCAACACCATCACAATAAATTTTCCTTTGAGTAAAAAGCTGAACAAACATAGCTTTTGTTTAGTCAGACAAAAGCCTAATTCTTGCAAAACCTAGAGGAATTTCATTAGTTGTAGAATGTATTTAGGTTGATGATGCTATCTTTGTAAGGCATGGGAAAAGAAAACAAGATATGAGGCATGCCTTTGTGCTGGAAGATAGCTTCATGCCATGTGTTTTCATTACAGAGGAAGAAGGGCCAATGCACTTGGTTTTGTTATTTTTTCCTTTTTGAAAACCTTCTTCATGTACCATTGTAATTGAGTGACAAAACATGGTTTGCTCTGACTGATTAACCATCCAAAAGTCAGCTGAGGTTTTCGCTATAACCACTATGTGAGTACTGCTCTGTATGGTAGGTGGAGAAGAGGCTTATTCCCTCCGAGCTGAAGAATGAATTGGCCGCAAGTTGCTTTTAGGCCATTCCTTGTTCAAGAGCACTATTCCTTCTCATATCTCAGAGGTTAGATGTGGGGAAAGGAGGTGGAAGAAAATGTAGCTGCTGGTTCTCGCATTATTGGGTTTCTGCCACCTGCATGCTTCCAAATAAAATGCTTCCAAATAAAATTTGATAATAAGTGTTGTGTGCAGGAAAAGGGACGCCTGGCAATTGGGAGGCTTTTAAAGATAAGATTCTGTGAACTCAGCTTATCTGTTAGAGTGAAGAGCAAGGTTGGCCGGTTGAGGGAACTCTAATTGGTGGCATATATCAAGGCTCTCATCAGAAAAAAAGAAGCGTATGTCAAGCGAATTCCTAGAGGAATATAAGAAATGTAATTCAATTAAGAGAAAAATCAGGAAGGTAAAAAAGAGGACATGAGACAGACAAGATAAAGGAAAATCCTTAAAGCTTCTAGAAGTATATTATGAGCAAAAGGATAACAATGTATTGTTTCTGTCACTGATCCCTGTCTTGTAACACAGAAATTCAGATTTTGATTCAGGACTGGCATACCTGGAAAAGACAGAGGGTAATGTGGAAGGGTGTTAGTCTGGCTGGATCTCTGTGACCATAGGTGTCCTAGGGGATCTGTGCTGCGACCTCAGTAGTTTGTGATATATACAAATGACTTGGACACAAATGTAAATGGATGGGTTAGTAAGTTTGCATATGACACCAACATTGGAGAAGTTGTGGACAGTGAGAAATAATGTCAAAGGATAAAGTGGGATTTATAACATTTACAGATATGGATGGAGAAATGATAATAAAGTGTAATCTGAGCCAGCGTGAGCTGGTTGCAAGTAGGGAGGGTCAAGTGGAAGGGGGGAAATATAATCGGGAACACTCTGTTCATGGCAAGTTTAGCATAAAATGTACAGAAGGATGATTAGGGGTCAGGTCCATATGCTCCTGAAGTGGCAACACAGAATATAGGCGGTTTAAGAGGCAAATCGCAAGTTGCATTCTTATTTGAGGATAGAGTAGGAAAGTCAGCTCTTTATAAAAACTTTAGTTAGGCTGTATTCGGATTACTGTTGCAGCCGTGGTGCCCCTTTAGATGTGGAGGCTTTTGGGAGAGGTGGCAGAAGGGATTTATCAGAATGCTGGAAAGGATACAGAGTGTGGGAACACAGTGGGTGGAGAGCATGGGTAGGTGATATTTCAGGGTTGAGCCCTTTTAGTCTGCCTTTTGAGGTTATGATTATTGGGAATGGTCAAACACTTTTTTATCCAATTTTAACACTTAAAATACCCCACAAAAAAATCCTTAACACAAAAAAAAAAACCAACCAAACCACAATTCACTCCCCCCCCCCCCTCCCCCCCCTACGCCCCACCCCCGCCCCCGATATATAAAATATATATATAAATATGTAATTATAAATTTGATTAGATGAAGTATAATATTTTGAATAGTAAGTATTAATTAGGAAGTATATAAGAGATATAGAATTGTTAGTGATAAGATATATAATAAAATATATATAGAGAGGTCATAAATATAGAATGAAGAGATAGATATATATAGTAATATTAAATAGATAGATATGGATAAGCTATATATATAGTAAATAGTATTAATAATTAATTATATATAATAAATATATATAGAGAATATATATAATAGGTAAATATAGATAGTATATCATAAAAATATAAGAATATATTTCTATAATTAATATAATAGGTGGGTGATAATATTAAGAATATAGAGAAAATAGATATGATAATTATGATTATATTAGATAAATATATATATTAATATTTAAATAATAGATAATAGTAAATAATAAAAAATAATATATATATATAATAAATATTGTTAATTATAAATTAATTTAATATTGAATAATATATATATAATATAATAGAATATTAATAAAATTAATATCTATATATAAAATATATATAGATATATAAATAATATATATAATATATATAAAAACAGTATAGAATATAATATATAGGCCTATATACTCTATTAATATTAATATATATAGATATAAGATATTAGTAATATATATGATAATTGAAATATAAAATATAAATAAGATATAATAGAATATAGATAGATATAGATATATAATATATATATATATATCTATATATATAATGATAAATATATTTATATGTAATTCGTTAAAAATTATAGTTCAATTAGATTAGATTATAGTATTATAATTAAAATATATAAAATGAGATGAAGATATACTATAGATAATATTAAAATAATAATATATTTATATTTATATATATATATATATAAAGAATTGAAATTATAGAATTTAATAATTTAATTTATATAAATTATTATATATATTAGATAAAATATATAAATAAGCTAGTATATAGATAATATATATAAATCTAGATATAATATAGATAGATAGATATAATAGATATATAATATTTAAATATATAATAGATAATTATAAATAGGAAATTATAGAATATATAAATTAAATATAGTTAAAAAAATTTAATTATAAATAATATATAATATATTATATATAATAATATATATAATATAAATAGGTAATTCCATTATTAAAATATAGACATAATATATGATAATATAATAATGATAGATATATATAATATTAATAATATAGATATATGATATAATTATAGAATAATTAGATAAAATAAAAATATTTAAAAAATATAAATATAATTAATATAATATATATATTATATATATAGGTGGTAATTAGTAATAATTAATCACTAATAATATATAAATATATTTATAGACTATAATTATATATAATATATATATAATAATTTAATATAAACAAAAATATAATAAAAAATTTATTTTTAAATTAGTTAATAGGATAAAAATATATAGGTATAATATATAGATATATATATTAGAATTTTTTTAATTTTTAGAATATATATAATAGAAATAATTATAATAGATAAATAAGATGAATATTAATATAAATCTAAAATAAATAATATAATACTATATATAATTAATATAATATATTTATAATATATATATAGTAAAATAGGAACTATTAATATATAAAATTTATAAGATAATATAGATTTTAATAGAATTAGGAATAGATAGGTATGTTATCTATATTAATAAATATAAGATTAATAGCATATAATAATCATAATAGAATAAATATAGAAATAATATATAAATAAATAAAAAATAATATACATTATATTATATAAATATGAGATATATATGTATACTGATATATAATATCATATAAAAATATAAATATATATTAATATATAAAACTAATAAATATATATATAAGATAATAATATAATAATATTTATATAATATATATAATCAATAAGGATAGAAATATATAATAAATAATAATAATATAATATAGATTTAATATAATATAAATATAAATATAGATATATTATATATTATAGATCTTATTGTAATCATAAGATAAAAATGATAAAATATTATATATATAATAAATATATAATATATAGAAATATTATACATAATTGATATAAAATAATTACATGAATAATAATTATATTAGATATATATAGATATATTAATATAAATATATATAATATTATATAGAAAATAGATTATATATAATAAAATAATTATATATAATATATAATATAATAATTTAATCTTATAAGAGGATTTTTTTTAAATTTTTTAGGGGGGGGTTTTTTATTAATGATAATAAAATTATAGAAATCTATAATAATATATATAATATAATTTTAATAGAAAATATAGATAATAGATATATATAATTATTATAGAAAATATTATAATGATATATATATTAAATAAAATAATAATATATAAATAAAATAATAATTAAAATTATATATAATATAATAGGTAATAAATAAAAGAATATATGATAGATAATATAATAATATATATATAAATATATAAAATAAATATATAAAAATATATATTTATATATAATATAATAATTATGATAGATATAATTATAGAATATAGATTAAATAAATAATAGAAAAATATAGAATATAATATGGAATTATAATAATATATATGAATATAATATATAATATAATATAGGTCCAGGATTATATTGTTATATATAATTAGTGAATGATAATAATGAGGTATATATATAGGTAAATAATATAATATGATTTATAAATATATAAATAAATAAATAAATATTAAAAATATAGGTTTATATAGGTATCTAATAGATAATAAATATTATAGATAATATATGAATAATATATAATAAAAATTATATTAATAAAATATATCTATATAGATTATAAATATAATAAATATTAATAAATAATCGATATATATTTATATTTCACAAACTATATTATAAATAATATCAGACTATTAATAAAATAATGATATATAATATATAATTAATATAAATATTATAGATATAAACAAAATAATATATATAAACATAATATATAATAATATGTAGATTTATATATACATGATAAATATATATAGGATATAATAATATATATAATAGAATATAATATATAAATATAGGTTATAATAGATATATATAGACAAATATATTATATATATATAAATATAATAGAATAAATATTATATATAATATAAATATAATAAAATTATTAATACTAATAATATATAAATCGGTATATATATAAATAAATAAATATATCATATATATATATAGGAATATAGAAACGATAGGTAATACATATAGAAATACATAATATAATAAGATAAAATAAATATAAAATATATATATATATAATAAAAAATATATAATATAAATAGATTAATAATATATAATAATAATATAGATATAATAGATAAATATAATAGAATCGATATAAAATTATATTATAATATATAATAATTCATAATATAATATATAATTTATATTATATATAATAAATATATATATAATATAATATATAATAAAATATGATAATAATAGATATTATATGATAATAATAAATATATATAATAAAATAATATATAGATTATATATCAATTAGATAAAATATATATAATATATATATAGGAATATATATATAATAATATATAGGTATAATATATATATATAGTTAGGAAAATAATATTAGAATATAATAATTAATAATATTATATTATAAGAATAGGTATATAAATATATAAATAAAATAATATAGAATATATAATATATAAATATTATATAATAATACAATAATAATAATAATATATAATATAAAATATAAGAATAATGATAAAATATAATATTAAAATATAATATATGAATTTATATAATATATAAAATAAAATAAAAATAAATATAATAGATATATTATATATATATATAAAATATAAGAAATAATATATAATATATTGAATAAAAATTTTTATAATATAAAATAATAATATAAAATCTTATAAATAGGATATATATATATAGTATTTATAATATATAATATATATATATATAATATAGATATTAGTATATAATTATATAATATAGATAAAATAATATTATATAATAAATATAATTGAATTATATTAGAATAATAATAAAATAATATATATAGATCTAATAATATATAAATAAAAATATAAATAAATAATAAAAGATATAAATCCATATATAATATATAATAGAATAAAATACTATAGATATATAAATAAAATAATTCATATAATAATAGGAATATATATATATATTATATATATAGGGATAGGTATGAGGAGGTGTCCGAAAGCTGGCGCCTGGCCTCAGCACGGTAGAAGCCAGCTCGCCAGACTCTGCTTTTCTTGTTAATAATAATGTGAGCACTGTTCAAAAGTGAGCGGTGGGCTATGTGTTCAGAGGCGGTGAGATCGGAGTGGGATTCAGACTGAGGGAATAGAAAGGCCACGATGGTTAATGTCGCACCAGCAGTTGGAAATAAAAGTGTCCACAGAGGGTTGAAGGCCAACAGGGGGGTACAAGAGGAGGGAAGTTGTTGGAGATGGGAGACCAACATTGCATTACTTTTACAGGTCCTAAATTTTGGAATACCCTGCCTCTGTCATTAAAGTCTCACACCTCCTTAGCCACCTTTAAGATTGAGCTTAAAAAGTTTCTCATCATGTCCTGAGTTCTGACCTTCAGCTTTTTGTAATGCTATTTATGAGCTCAAACTACTTCTGTTGACTCTTACCTCAATCTATACATTATTATTTTATTTATTTTCATATTTTTAATTTCATATTTTTAATTTTCATTCTTAAACTATTATTGTTTATTATTGTCTTTTTTATTTCTCCTACCCCCTGATTTGCCATTAACGCTCATTTTCAGATGGGAGCGGACTTTGTATAAGCCCTCTGGGCTTCCCTTCCCTCCCAGCACTCTATGATATTATAAATTGATCGTTTGTCTTCTTTTAAAACATGGTGCAAATAAATAAATAAACAAATAAAGGAAGGCTTTTCCACAAAAAAAAGCCTGGAAGCCGAGGCATTGGAAGAAGTGCTCTACACGGGGTCAGAGGGGATATGAAAACACAACAGCACTGATTCTGGGATCAGAGGTGGGCAGAAGGATGGAGGGAGGCTGCGGGGTGATACTGTGGAGGAGATGATGGGGGCTGAGAGGGGAGGGGTGTGAGTGGTAGTGTAACGGTGAGGTTTCGGAGAAGGAGTGTGGTTTGAAGAGGGAGAAGGGCTTCGGGACCCAGTCGTGACATTTCCGAGCTTCTCTGTTGGACGTGGAGGGTGGGGGAGCTGGGGGAAGAGCAGTGGTCTTACTGTGGAGGGGAGTCAGTCCACGTTGTGTTGTTGGGGCTGGCAATGTGGAGGGTCCCTGGCTTGGAGCTGGGCCTGGTATCCAGGTGTGCCGACAGTTCTGGCCAGCTGGTGGCTGGGTGACAGCCAACAATCAATGAAGTCAATGGTCACAGCCTGCGGGCGGCTGGAGTGTAGGTAAGGTTCGGCAGTAACAGGCGTGGTCTGGAAATGGCCGTGGGTTGTTGGAGCATCAGCGGCGGCGATACTAGGTCCAGTCTGGTAGCAGTTGGGGTGGTGGTGGTACAGGTCGGCGGCAACTTCAGTGATCCTGGCCTCATGGTGGTGGGCAGTCGGCAGCATCAGTGCAAGGGTCTGCTGGTGCCGGCGCATGGTGGCCAATTCGGAACGCAGGAGAACGAAGGAGAACTGTTGCGAGAACCTGTATTAGAGGCTATTAGCTTTATGGAGAGGTTGGAATAACTTCGATTGGTTTCTCTCCAGCTTTGGATGTGGAGGAAAGACCTGATCGGTGTATAAAATTATGAATGGCATAGATAGGGGAGACAGCCAGAAACATTGTACTAGATTGTGCTGTTTTATGGTTATGGTTTTATGGTTATGTTTCTATATTCTATCTGCAGTTTTTGTTTATGTGACATTGAGAAATCAATGTCAAAGGGTCTGAAGAAGCGTCTTGACACAAAACATCACCCAATCCTTTTCTCCAGAGATGCTGCCTGTTACGCTGAATTATTCCAGCTTTTTGTGTCTATCATTGGTGTAAGCCAGCATCTGCAGTTCCTTCCTACAATTGAGGAATCATTGTGTCTTTGGTTGATATTGTGAAAAGTCTACTCAATCAAAGGCTGCAGATTTTAACCTGCATTTGTTTGTGAAATTTGGCAAGTCTGAATTTGTGTGAGTGAGTTGATAGGCAGCTGATTCACAACTCACACTGAGCAGTGGGTGGTCAAACCAACGTTCCCCCAAAGTGCCTTGGCAGAAAATATAGTGTAAGAATGTCTTTGACTTTTGGGTAGGACTAGCAGCAGTGAAACAGAGAGAAGAAAAGTGGAGGGAGAGGGAAAATTGGGAATTATAGACCAATTAGCCTTACATCGGTAGTGGGGAAGATGCTGGAGTCGATTATTAAAGATGCTATAGCAACACATTTGGAAAGCAGTGATGGCATCGGTCAGTCATGGATTTAGGAATGGGAAATCTTGTTCGACTAATCTTTTGGAATTGTACATCAGTTACTGAAAGTAAGCATTCAGGTACAACAGGCAGTGAAGAAAGTCAATGGCATGTTGGCCTTCATTGCGAGAGGATTCAAGTTTAGGAGCAAGAAGGTCCTACTGCAGTTGTACCGCACTTGGAGTATTGCGTGCAATTTAGGTCTCCTAATTTGAGGAAGGTCATTATTGCTATTGATGGAGTGCAGCATAGGTTCACCAGGTTAATTCCTGGGATGGTGGGACTGACATATGATGAAAGAATGGGTTGACTGGGCTTGTATTTGCTGGAATTTACACGGATGAGAGGGGATCTTATAGAAACATATAAAATTCTTAGAGGGTTGGACTGGGGAGATGAAAGAAAAATGTCCCCGATGTTGGGGGAGTCCAGAACCAGGGTCACAGCTTAAGAATAAAGGATAGGCCATTTAGGACTGAGATGAGGAAAAACCTTTTCACCCAGAGAGTTGTGAACCTGTGGAATTCTCTGACACAGAAGGCAGTGGAGGCCAATTCACTAGATGTTTTCAAGATAGAGTTAGATTTAGCTCTTAGGGCTGAGGGAATCAAGGGATATGGGATGCTGATTTTGGATGATCAGCCATGATCATGTTGATCGCTCGAAGGGCCGAACGGCCGACTCCTGCACCTATTTTCGATGTGTCTATGTGTAGGGAGGAACTGTGATGCTGGTTTACACTGTAGATTGTTTGTATTGTATATCTTTATTATCATTTTTCTGAGTACTTACATACCCAGAGGAAAACGAAAAAGCGTTTCTCAACCAGTGTCCATTCAGTGTGTGGTAAAAAATAAATTGAAATAAAGAATAAAAGTACATTCATCACGAGTTCCGATCGGCAGTGGCACGACAATGGCTCTGCTTCAGTGTGTCCAGGTTGGTGTTTAGTGCGCGATACTTTGGCAGGGGGCAAAGTCCGTTCACCAGTCTTATAGCCTGTGGGAAGACACATAATGCTAGAGTAGCTCAGTGCTAAACTGGCTACAAGGACAGGTGGATCTGAGGAATTTGTACATTGTCATTGAAAATGGCAGGACAGGTGAAAACAAAAACCATTATTGAGAATCATGAGCCAGGAGCACTTTCAGACATTACATTATTAGATTGTTTTTTAACTGTTCAAATTAACTGCATTAACTCACGTGGTATTGCCAGCAATGTTGTTTCAATAGCATTTTGTTGTAGCTTACATGCCCCTGTGGAAGTAAACTGTTGTAAATGATTAATACATTGAGTAAAGTCTAAACATTCTGTCAGCAGCAGTGTTGTATATGAATTCCCTCTTGGGCATTAGAGTTTATTGACATTATTTAAAATGAGCACTCTTTACATAAGCAGAGGCATTCATTTCACTCCTACACTATTATTAACTCTATTCACTTCAAGTATTTTATCAAGTTCTTCATGGCAAAATCACAGATTTTTAACATCTTGGAAGTAGTTCATTTGGCCCACTGAGACTGTGCTATCTCAATGTAAGAATCATTTGTATCACTCACCTCACCTACTATAACCTCACCACCTCTGAACATACAGCCCTCTGCTCACTCTGCAGCAATCCCAACATCATCATCAAACCCGCCGACAAGGGAGGTGCTGGAACAGGAATTATTGCAAGCTGGTCTTGCAAGCTGACCTCTACCGGGCTGAGGCCAGACGACAACTCTGACACCTCCTCCTACTTATCCTTGGACTATGACCCATAGACGAGCACCAGGCCACTATCTCAAACACCATTACTGATTTCATCACTTCTGGCTATCTGCTTTCTGCAGCCTCCAACCTTATCGTTTCCCAGCCCCTCACAGCCAGGTTTTACCTTCTCCCAAAAATCCATAAACACAACTGTCCTGGCACACCCATTGTTTCTGCCTGCTCCTGTCCCACAGAAATGATTTCCACGTACCTCGACTCCATTCTATCCCCCTGGTCCAATCTCTCCAGACCTACTGAATGTCCAAGACACCTCACATCCCTGTGTCCCGTTAATGACTTCCACTTTCCGAGCCCCCACTCCCTCATCTTTACTACGGCCGTTCAATCGCTTTACACCTCCAGTCACCACCAGGAAGGCCTTAAAGCCCTCTATTTCATCCTTGACCATAGAATCATCCAAATTTCCTCTATTAACACTCTACTCCACCTAGCGGAGCTGGTCCTTACCCTTAACAAATTCTCATTCGACCCCTCCCACTTCCTCCAAGTCCAAGTCGTAGCTATGGGCACCTGCCTCTGTGTTTGATACATAGAAAATAGGTGTAGGAGGAGACCATTTGGCCTTTCAAGACAGCACTGTGATTATGATTATGGCTGATCATCCACAATCAGTAACCTGTGCCTGCCTTCTCCCCATACCCCTTGATTCTGCGAGCCCCGAGCTCTATCTGACTCTCTTTGAAATTCATCCAGTGAATTGAATAATTCCTGTTCCAGGCGTACACTGACCCTATCCCCGAACTCTATCCCTGTTACATTGATGACTGCATCAGTGCTACTTCCTGCACCCATGCAGAACTCATGGACTTCATCAACTTCACCACCAATTTTCATCCTGCACTCAAATTTACTTGGACCATCTCCGACAGCTCCCTCCCCTTTGTTGATCTCACAGTCTCATCGCAGGGGATAGACTATCAACTGACGTCTATTTCAAACCTACTGACTCACACAACTATGTCTACTGTACTTCTTCCCACCCTGCTTCCTGCAAAGACTCTAGCCCCTACTCCCAATTCCTCTGTCTATGCTGCATCTGTGCCCACAATGATATGTTCCATACCAGGACATCCAAGATGTCCTTATTCTTTAGGGAACGGGGTTCCCCTCTCACAACATCGATGAGACCCTCACGTTTGTCTCCTCAGTACCCCGCAGCTCTGCCCTTGTCGCAACAGGGATAGAGTCTCCCTAGTCTTTACGTTTCACCCCATCAGCCGTCGCATACAACACATAATCCGCTGAAATTTCCACCACTTCCAACGGGATCCTACCACTAGCCACATTTTCCCATCTCCACTCCTTTCTACCTTACGCAGAGATCGTTCCCTCCGCTACTCCTTGCTTAACTCATTCCTTCCCGCGCAAACCACCCTCTCCCTGGGTACCTTCCCCATGCAACCGCAGAAGATGTCACACCTGTCGCTATAAGGCGTCTCTGTCCAGGGACCCCACAGGTTTCAGGTTAGGCAGAGATTCACTTGCACCTCTACCAGCCTCATCTACTGTATACGTTGTTCAAGATGTGGACTCTTATACATTGGTGAGACCAAACAGACTGGGTGATCGTTTCACTGAACACCTTTGCTCAGCCCGCGTGAACCAACCTGATCTTCCGGTTGCTAAACACTTTAATTCTCCTTCCCATTCCTACACAGACCTTTCTGTCCTAGGTCTCCTCCATTGTCAGAGTGAGGCTAAACGCAAATTGGAGGATCAGCATCTCTTATATTGTTTGGGCAGCTTACAGCACAGTGGTATGAATATTTATTTATCTCACTTCAGGTAGCCCCGGCATTCCTCTTCTCCATCCCTCCCCGACCCAAATTGGGCCAGCTTCTCATTTTCATCCAACAAACAGTTAACAATGGCCTGTTTCCTTTATCATCGTTACTTTTTTGCATATATTTGATTCATTGCTTTTATCTCTTTACATCATCGTCTTTATCCCTCATGTCTCTCTGATGAATGGTCTTGGCACGAAATGGCACCCATTCCTTCTCTCCAGAGATGCTGTCTATCCTGCTGAGTTACTCCAGCTTTTTGTGTCTATTTTGGATATATAGGTTAATTGGCTTGGTATACGTAATAGTCTCTAGTGTGTGTAGGTAGTGTTAATGTGTGGGGATCGCTGGTCTGGCAGACTTGGTGGACCGAAGGGCCTGTTTCCTCGCTGTATCTCTAAAACTAAAACTAATCACAATGTCCGCAAAAGAGAAATAAAAGCTTCCTTTTCAGTCGCAGTTTCCCTACAATTAAACTAAACAAAACTCATTGATATTGAACTGTAGAGAACAGAAATGGAGACATTATTTCCCATGTGCCTTAGTCTTCTGCATTAGGCTACCATGAGGGACCTTGTCAAAAACTTTGCTGAACTCTCATCAAATCTAAATCAAATATGTAAGACAAGACAAGCTTACTTATTCTGCACAAATGTATTCTGAATATCCCTAATAAGATTATATTTTTCCAGATGTGTCTAGATTCTATTGCTATGAATCTTCTCCAATATTTCCCCTATCACTGATTTAAGGCTCACCATTGTACAATTTCCTGGTTTGTCTCTACTGGCCTTCTTAAAGAGAGAAGCAACATTGGCTTTTCTCAGGTTCCTCTGGAACATCAACTGTAGTTGATAGAATACAAAGATCTCTGTCAAGGCCCCAGTGATCCCCTCTCTTGATTCTCTCAATAACCTGGGATGGCGTCGATCACGCCTTCCATCTCAAACCTTAATGCTCTTTAAGAGACCCAACTTCTCCTTGATAACAACATGTCCTAGAATATCAACATTTAACAAAATAACCAAAATTCATCTCTCTTGTCTCTGTCAATACATGAAATAGACCCTGGTGGGAATCCACCTTAATACCCTTCAAGAGACTCTACACCTCCTTGTTGATATCAACAAATCCGAGAATATCAGCATACCCCTCCCTGATCTCGTTATCCTACGTGTCCTTTTCCTTGGTGAAAATCTTTGCAAAATACTTGTTTCGTTCCTCACCCAATTCGTCTGGCATAAATTCCCTCCTTTGTCTTTGAGCGGTCCTATGTAGAGGTGAAACCTTTAGCATCGCAAAGCCCAATGGGAATCATGACACAAAGCTATCTTTACAAGCAATATTGTGCAACCTGGGTGATTAATGCAAACTCAGCAATGTGATTAACACATTGATCTATACCATAAGAGTCATCTTCTTTGTGTATCACATGCAAGACATGATGGTTAACACATTGATCTAAATAACCTTAGTACATCACATGAGTCGTCGTCTTTGTGTATAAATATCTTGTTGTGCCAACAAACTTTGGAGATGTGATCACAGCTTTTGACTGAGACTGTATATCTCCCTTTGCAGTAAAATAAACCAACTGCTAATGGTTGATGAATCGAATACTTGAGTCTTATTACGGGTCAAGACTTCGACAAAATTTCCTCTCCCTAGTTAACTTCTTAGTTTAAAGTTTATCTTGTGATTCTCCTTAATCCTCACCAAGGACATTTTAACCCCTTTTTAATCTTCCTTGCCTAAGTTCTCTCCTACTTCCTTTACATTGCGTAAAGACCCTGTCTGAATTCAACTTCCTAAACTTTAAGTATAGTTCCTTTTACTTTTTGACTAAATTTACAACACCTTTTTGTCATTAATGGTTCCTGAATATAGCCAGCCTTGTCTCTTCCTCACAGGCAGATGTCAATCCTGAATTCTGACCAGCTGCCCATTAAACAGCTCCCGCTTCTCAAACTCACTTGAAAGCTAATAATGTAGCAGCAACTGCTCACATATTCTTGTGAGCATATTTTAATTTTTGCTTTCATATCTACCCGATCAATTTTTTTAAATTTCCTGCTTGCCCTAGTTTTAGTGCACTTCTAAGTGAGTTTACAATAAAATCCTGTCAATGTCCCATCAACTAAGTTTCAGCCTGCTCACTTTAAACAAGTTGCAACCATTTTAAAGTGCATAGACAAAAATTTGACGCAATACATTAGACGATACCACCTAAGTTGTGTTGTGAGGAAATAAAGATCCATAGTTCTCCTAAAGGATAGGACAGGTTTGGAGGGATATGGACCAGATGTGGGCAGTGAAGAAAATCTATTAAAATCTCTGCTTTCCGCGAGACAGTGGGAATGTCACTGTTGTGTCACCAATTGTGTTTTGACCTTCAAGTATTACTGAAGGTATTCACAGAGAATTTCTTAAAACTGTATGATGTGTGTACAATTACCATTTGAACTAATTGGTTGTATTGGTGGATGGGAACGATTTAACGGGTATCAGATTTAAACTGGTCAGGTCATTAAGGCCTCCGGTCGAACGGGTCTCCTGGCTGGCTTGCAGGTTAGTCCTTCATTCACAGTCACTCACGTTATTTAGCATGTTGTTCTCATCTATCTCTCTCTCTCCCCGCCCCCCCCCCCCTCCAAGGTTGGTGGTTCTTCTGATTGCCTTTATTTGCTTCAGTTTTATTTGTTTGTGTTATTTATCACACTGTAGCTTTTGATAGATTCAGCGGGTATCAGACACTTTCTAAGGGCTGAATTGGCCCGTTCACGGGACCTTTCATCGCCATGGCGCAGCTGAAAATCAAACTACTGTGTCGAGGCGATTGAGGCTCCCAAGTTTGAAGCCCACGCCAGCCAATTTTAAGCCGCGCTGGGCAATGAAAAGCCCAGCACACGGACCAATTCAAGCCTCATGATTCGGGGCAGATGAAGCTGCTGTTGATGGAGTTTGGAGTCGGTCACCAACCTGCTCAGCTCCCAATGTTACTGTCCACAGGGCCCACAGCTGAAGCCTCGTGTGTGCCTGTCTGTGTGTGTGCACGTGCGTGGGGCCACCAAGAAACTGTGCCCCCCAAAATTGTGTCCCCCCCATGTTATGATAGCGATTTCCGCCCCTGCTATCACTGTATGACTCTATAAAGCCAGTCTGCGGAAGAACAAATGCTGCATCTCACTGTATGATTAGGGGAATCATGCAACAGTGTGGGCCATCATTATAACCATATAACCATATAACCATATAACAATTACAGCACAGAGACAGGCCCTCTCGGCCCTTCCAGTCCGTGCCGACCATTTGTTTTCCCCTAGTCCCATCTACCTGCACTCAGACCATACCCCTCCATTCCCTTCACGTCCATATACCTATCCACTTTACTTTTAAATGTTAAAATCGATCCTGCCTCCACCACTTCTGCTGGAAGCTCATTCCACACAGCCACCACCCTCTGAGTAAAGAAGTTCCCCCTCACGTTACCCCTAAACTTCTGTCCCTTAATTCTCATGTCATGCCCTCTTGTTTGAATCTTCCCTACCCTCAATGGGAAAAGCTTATCCACGTCAACTCTGTCTATCCCTTTCATCATTTTAAAGACCTCAATCAAGTCCCCCCTTAACCTTCTGCGCTCCAAAGAATAAAGACCTAACTTGTTCAACCTTTCTCTGTAACATAGTTGCTGGAACCCTGGCAACATTCTAGTAAATCTCCTCTGTACTCTCTCTATTTTGTTGACATCCTTCCTATACCTAGGCGACCAAAATTGTACACCATATTCCAGAATTGGTCTTACCAATGCCTTGTACAATTTTAACATTACTTCCCTACTCCTATATTCAATGCTCTGATTTATAAAGGCCAGCACACCAAAGGCTTTCTTTACCACCCTATCTACATGCGATTCCACCTTCAGGGAACTATGCACAGTTATTCCTAGATCCCTCTGTTCCACAGCATTCCTCAATTCCCTACCATTTACCATGTACGTCCTATTTTGATTTGTCCTGCCAAGATGTAGCACTTCACACTTATCAGCATTAAACTCAATCTGCCATCTTTCAGCCCACTTTTCCAAATGGCCCAAATCTCTCTGTAGACTTTGAGAATCTACTTCATTATCCACAATACCACCTATCTTAGTATCATCTGCATACTTACTTATCCATAAATCCCATGTGTTTGGGATCCAATCCATCCAGTGGAGGAAACAATTGATGATGATGTAAGTGGAAAATAGGAATAGAATAGGAAAATAGGATAGAAACATAGAAAATAGGTACAGAAGGAGGCCATTCGGCCCTTCGAGCCAACACCGCCATTCATTGTAATCATGGCTGATCGTCCCCAATCAATAACCCGTGCCTGCCTTCTCCCCATATTCCTTGACTCCACTAGCCCTGAGAGCTCTGTCTAACTCTCTCTTAAATCCATAACCATATAACCATATAACCATATAACAATTACAGCACGGAAACAGGCCCTCTCGGCCCTTCCAGTCCGTGCCGACCATTTGTTTTCCCCTAGTCCCATCTACCTGCACTCAGACCATACTCCTCCATTCCCTTCACGTCCATATACCTATCCACTTTACTTTTAAATGTTAAAATCGATCCTGCCTCCACCACTTCTGCTGGAAGCTCATTCCACACAGCCACCACCCTCTGAGTAAAGAAGTTCCCCCTCACGTTACCCCTAAACCTCTGTCCCTTAATTCTCATGTCAATCTATTAATCAATCAATCAATGCCATCTAGTGATTTGGCCTCCACTGCCCTCTGTGGCAGGGAATTCCACAAATTCTGGGTGAAAAAGTTTTTTTCTCAACTCAGTCTTAAATGGCCTCCCCTTTATTCTAAGATTGTGGCCCCTGGTTCTGGACTCGCCCAACATTGGGAACATTTTTCCTGCATCCAGCTAGTCCAGTCCTTTTTTATAATTATATAAGATTAATTATATAAGATAATTATATACGTTTCTATAAGATATCCCCTCATCCTTCTAAACTCCAGTGAATACAAGTCTAGTCTTTTCAATCGTTCCCCATATGACAGTCCCGCCATCCCAGGGATCAATCTCGTGAACCTACGCTGCACTACCTCAATCACAAAGATGTCCTTCTTCAAATAGGAGAGCAAAAGTGTGCACAATACTCCAGATGTGGTCTCACCAGAGCCCTATACAACTGCAGAAGAACCTCTCTACTCCTATACTGAAATCCTCTTGTTATGAAGGCCAACATTCCATTAGCTTTCTTCACTGCCAACTTTCAGTGACTGGTGTACAAGGACACGCGGGTCTCGCTGTACTTCTCCCTTACCTAACCTAACCCCATTGAGATAATAATCTGCCCCCTTGTTTTTGCCACCAAAGTGGATAACCTCACATTTATCTATATTATACTGCATCTGCCACGCATCTGCCCACACACTCGACCTGTCCAGGTCACCCTGCAACCTCCTAACATCCTCTTCACAGTTTACACTGCCATCCAGCTTTGTGTCATCTGCAAACTTGCTAGTGTTGCTCTTAATTCCCTCTTCCAAATCATTAATATATATGGTAAACAGTTGCGGCCCCAACACCGAGCCTTGCGTCACTCCACTTGCCACTGCCTGCCATTCTGAAAAGGATCCGTTCACTCCTACTCTTTGCTTCCGGACTGCCAACCAATTTTCTATCGATGTCAACACCCTATCCCCAATACCATCTGCTCCAATTTTAGTCAACAGCCTCCCATGTGGGACCATGGTCAGTGTGAACGCAAGGGGTTGAAGGCCCTGTTTACTGGCTCTATGACTGTTTGGCACTCCTGCCTTGTGCTTGTAATTAGAAGAAGCATTTGGGGGTCCCAGGAGGTACATTATTTGTTGAGGGATGCCCAGCCTCTCAACTGCTCTTGTAACCACGGTAAAGTTAAGTCTCAGTCATAGAGCCAAGGGTTTCTTCTAGGACGTTGACGGTGGAGGTCTTGGAGATTACAATGGCATGTATAAGTTGTTAGTTACCAGAATGCTGAATCTATAAGCATTGTGCAAGCATTAGTGAACATTCACACTGATGACTCCTTGATGGAAGGAAGGCCATTGATGAAACAAATGAAGATGATTGTGCCGTGGGTATTATCATGAGGAACTCCTGCAGTGATGTTCTGGGCTGGGATGATTCATCCCCAAGGACAATGATCGTGCTTGGTTGCGAGGTATAACTCCAACCATTGTAGTGTTTGCCCTTTTGATGCCTTTGCAGTTTTCCCAAGCACCATGGTGCTGCACAAGGATCACTGTTACCTTGATGTCAAGGGCAGTTGCTCTCACCTCACCTCTGGAATTCAGTTCTGTGGTTCATGTTTGGACCATGCCTGTAATGATGCCTGGAGCTGAGTGGTCCTGGTGAAAGACAAACTGTGTGTCAGTGAATGGGTTACTAAACTGTAGGTGATGGTTAATAGACAGTTGAGAACAGTTTCCAGCACATTGCTCATGACAGAGTGTATTGATTGGGTAGTAATTAGCTAGATCAAATTATTCCCTCTTCTGAACAGAATGTACCTGCCAATGTTCCACATTGTCTAGAAGATGCCAATGTCATAATTGTACTGGAGCAGCTTCTCTCTCTCTCTTTTTTTTTTTGCCAGGTCACAGCTGATGAAGACACATGGATGAGCATTAATTAATGTGAAACTTCATGAGCTCATATTCTTGCCTTCTCCCCATAACCCTTGACACCATACTAATTAAGAACCTATCAATCTCCACCTTAAAAATATCCGTTGACTTGGCCTCTACATCCTTCTGTGGCAAGGAATTCCACAGATTCACCACCCAATGACAGAAGAAATTCTTGCTCATTTCATTTCTGAAGTTACATCCTTTTATTCTGAGGCTACGACCTCTGGTCCTAGACTCTCCATCCAGTGAAAACATCCACTCCACATCCACTCTATCCGGCCTTTAGCCATATGCCTCCAAACATCTCCCATCCATGTACCAGTATAAAGGTCCTTTAAAAGTTGTTATTGCACCTGCCTCTATCACATGCTCTGGCAGTTTGTTCCATGTACTGATCACACACCGTGAAAAGGTTGCCCTTCATATTCCCTTTATAGTCTACCCTTCTCATTTTAAACCTGTGTTCTTTATTTTTAGACACCCTCCCTCCCCCCATCCTGCGAAAAAGCAGTGACCTTATCTAAGCAGCTGGTGATTTTTCTATAAGGACAATTTACAGAAGGACAACTCTTTAAGGACAATTTACAGAACCCAATTAACCTATAGACCAGCACATCTTTGGAATGTGGGAGGAAACTGGTACTAGGGAGAATGTACAAACTCCATACAGACAGCACCCATATTCAGGATTGAACCCAGCCCTCTAGTTCTGTTTAGTTTAGAGATACAATGTGGAAACAGGCCCTTCAGCCCACTGAGTCCATGCTGACCAACGATCCCCGCACATCAGCACTATCCTGCACCCACTAGGGACAATTTTAACATTTACCAAATCAAGTAACCTATAAACCTCTACGTCTTCTCAAGCTTACCCCCCTAGTGTAGTTCAGTAAAAAACACTGACTCAAGCACTGGACCAACTAAACTTTATTTTTAGAATGAACAGCAAACTCCCCTATTCGATACCTAAACCACCGCGGGTTTGATCCTTGTCTCTACCTGGCCAAGCCTTTCTGCCATGTGCAAGCAGACACACTCCACAAGGTCACGCAGTCCCAAGCATCCCTACATAAGATCGACACCAATCTAAGATGGGGCTACATTTTCTAGGTCCACGAACCTTGAGGGTCCGACCTACACAGGGGTGGTCTCTGTACAGTCCAATCAAACATATTAATTACATGAATACTTTATTGACAGTTCCCCAACCAATTACAGAGTCTCCCATACATTGTTTCTTGCAGAAGCTTCGGGAAGAAAGCTAACTAACTGAATAATGCAACATTTATCCTGGAACTCAAAACAATTAATACTTTGGCCAATCAACAAACAACAAGGTAACTGTTTTACAATATTATTTACATTATTTACAATTATTTTGCTGCAACCCAATCAAACTGATGTATTTACAATGCTTTGGAGGTTATCTGCAAGAATCTCATTCATACTGACAATTGAAGAGATACTTATACATTTCTTATCTGAAACACTGATCTGGGACCTAGACTTCCTGGCACCAACCAGCAGCTTATAACTTCTTCCGCAGAATTGATCATCTGGTCTTGTGAATGCTGTATTCTGAATGATGGATTCTGTACTTTATTTTGGCCCTCTTTGGGCTCTATTTTGGCCAGGATTTACATTTGGAGTGTGGGAGTGAACCGAAGAGCTCGGTGAAAACCCATGCAGGTCACGTGGAGAACATACAAACTCCGTACAAACAGCACCTGTAGTCGGGATAGAACCCACATGTCCGGCGCTGCATTCGCTGTAAGGCAGCAACTCTACCGCTGTGCCACCACTGTGCCACAGCAACTCTCCCACTGAGCCACTGTGCCATCTCTCAAGACCTCGTAAAATCCATGTGAATCTTTTATGCACCCTTTCCCGTTTAATGATAGGTCATACATCATGTATGGAGACAACAAAGTATTAAAATTTCACATCACTGTTGTTTCCTACTCTTTGTCTCCATAGGTGCTACCTGACCTGCTGGGTATTTCTAGCATTTTGTGATTTTCAGCAACTGTGTTTCTCTTAGCTTTTTAAAGTGGGCAGATTGTGCTCCTGACTGTCAATTGGAAATGCTGTCATTGAGCATTTGCATTTCTCTATCAGGAGAATATTTGGGCTCGACGATTAATAGTAAGATTAAACGAGAACTTACCAGTTTGAAGTTTGATCTTTATTTTATGAGGAGTCGAGTTGAGGGACTACGTGCCCTCCACTCCCACCCTCATAGATCTCATCTGGTAGTTCTAGTTTTATCATCTTACCGTTATACTTCGGTCATTGTTAGCTGTGAATTCATTCCGCTGCTTTGAAGATTGACGCACCAACGGCTGTACGGGCTTCTATTCACGTAGTCCCTCAACTCGACTCCTCATAAAATAAAGATCAAACTTCAAACTGGTAAGTTCTCGTTTAATCTTACTATTTTACTTCAGAGTCACGTGAGTGACTACGTGAAGACTTCAAAGCACTGTGAATTCATGCCGCAGATCGAAATCCGCCATTTACACTGCCTGGATTGACTCAAAAGTCGTTAACAATCAATCATGCATCATCAGCACATTTGTTAAATGAATAACAGTTTATTTACAAACAAATCATAACAAACCCCTCTAACTCAGGGGGAAAGTGTAACAGTACTCAAAACAGAATCAGCAAACATCCCGAGCCTTGAAATCGGCTTGTGATAAAACCTCTGAAAAGTTAGCTCACTGGACCATCCTGCGGCCGCGAGGATATGGTCTATTGGCACGTCCATAGACCACCATGGGCCGCGGAAGTTGATGCCGCCCTGGTGGAATGAGATTTGAATTTATCAGTATCAATTCCAGCACTTGCCAGGACCTGCTTTAGCCACCTTGAAATTGTTTGCACCGACACCTTACTGTGTGGTTTTTTGTGACTAATAAACAATGCAGACTCTGTTCCTCTCAGAGGTTGAGTAATCTCAATGTAACGAGGCAAATGTGAGACTACACACAAGCGATCATCTGCGGGATATGCTGAAAACACAATCTTACATCCTGTCTTGCATCTTCTATTATGTTTAAGCAAATCATCGACATAGAATATAATGGTATCTGCCGACACATGCATTCTATCCAGCCGTAGCTTTTGCAACGTTTGTACACGTTGAGCTGAAACCAAGGCCATAAGCATGACCACCTTAATAGTTAATTTGGCTATAGATAGGCTTGTAACTGGAGCCCACTGGCTAAGAACCTCACTCACATTCCAAATCCCGGCATACCTGTGTTTAGGAGGATTAGAATTGAAAACTCCCTTCATGAATCGTGAAACTAACGAATGTGTCCCTACTGTATGTAATTCTGCATTCATAGGTAAATAAGAAGACAAAGCACTTCTGGCTGAATTGATCGCACTATAACTTAATTTTTGGTCGAAATAAAGAGTTGACAAAAACTCCAATACGTTCGTGATCCCTGCAGTGTGATATACAATATTCTGCTGTAGGCAGAATTGCTCCCACTTCTTTATGCAAGTGACATATTGCTGCTGTGTACTATCCCTGCAGGCCGACGTGAGCACATCCACAGTCCGATGAGACAGTCCTCTCCCCAGGTATGGCCTCCTTAAAATCTGCAAATTAACAGATCAATACGATCATGTAAAGGATGTTGATCCCCAGTGACTGGATTCACCAGTAGATTTTTATTCTTGGGAATAAGCATGTAAGGTTCCCTAGCCATTTGTAATACAACGGGAAACCATGCTCGTGTAGGCCAATCTGGCACTACCAATACCCCTGAAGCGGAGTCTTCCTTGATCTTTTGCAAACATCTGCTGATGAGACAGAATGGAGGAAATACATACACAAACATTCCTCCCCAATGCAGTGAAAACGCATCCACTGCTACTGCCCCAGGATCTGGTTCCCATGAAACATATCGAGGTAACTGACGATTTAATCGAGATGCAAACAAGTCAATATCTGGCAATCCATACTGAACAATCATTTGGTTAAATACATCCTGATTTAACATCCATTCAATGTTGTCATTAAACTGACGTGATCTAGTGTCAGCTACCGTGTTGAACCTTCCTGGCAAATAAAGTGCTGAAAGCCAGATATTTTGGTCAATACACCAGCTCCAAATCTGGTTAGCCAGTCTATCACAAGACTGTGACTTAACTCCACCCATGTGGTTTACATATGCCACTGCTGTGGTGTTGTCAATCTGAACCTGCACATGCAGATCCCTCCTTGTAGAACAATAAGCTTTGAGCCCATACCAGGTGCCCAACAACTCTAAATAATTAATCCCTCTTAGTTGAAGAAGCGATGTCTCATCCACATTCCATCTGCCTCCACAACTAGAAGACATGTCTGTTGCACCCCAACCCAGTGCACTTACATCAGTCTGTAATATAAATGATGGTGGTTCCACCAAAACCTTCCTAAAACTTGTTGAAACATTTGCTATCCACCATTGTATGTCAGCAATTGCCCCATCTGACAACTGCATAGGCCTATCAAAATGGCCCCTTTGTATTCTCAGTGCCTGTTCCTTTGATCGTTGTTATTGTTGATGATGCAGAGGACCATACTGCACAGCTGGAAATGCTGCCACCCAACTTCCCAATTAAACCTGGCTACTTGTCTAATTGAAGGCCTTTGTTCTCTAATGAGATTAACACAGTCCTCAATTAACTGATTCAATTTATCCCTGGGCAAAGTCACCAACATGTGATTTGAATTAATGGTAAATCCCAGATAATCAATAATTTGGACTGGTGATAAATTTAGATTTATCTGGATGAATCACAAATCCCAATTGCTCAAAAGTGATTTTAACAACTGAAACTGATGATTGAGTTTCAGCATGAGTCTTTCCAACAATCAGAATATCATCCAAGTAGGCCATTACCACATGCCCCTTAGCTCTAAGTAACGCTAACACAGGTTTTACCAATTTAGTAAATAACCTAGGAGCTGAAGTTAGTCCATTCGGCAATGTCCTGAATTGCCATAGCTGCGTCATCCAATTAAATTTCAAATACCTTCTATCATCCTCATGAATAGACACTGAGTAATACGCATCCTTCAAATCAATAGTTGCCATATAACACCCTTTGGACACTAGCTGTTTGGCCGTGATAAAGGTTTCCATTTTGAAATTCCTATAACAAACAAACTCGTTCAAACTTGATAAGTCCAAAATAATTCTACACCCCCCAGTCTTTTTAGATCTGGGAAATATATTTGACACAAATTGTCGACTTTGATAGACAGAAGGCTCAATTACCCCTTTCTTATGCAATGACTGAATCTCTGCTTGAATAAGCACTTTTTCTTCATCTGGAAAAACAAGTTTACGACTAGGAAAATGTTGATTAGGTAGACTGTCCTTAGAGTAAAATTCAATTTTCACCCCTTCAATACTACTAAGTATGAACAAATCAGATGTCAACTGCTGCCATTGTTTGAGAAACAATTTTAACCTTCCCCCAATTTGAACAGGAACATCAATTAATTTATCGTCTGTTGATGTTTTTCTTACCTGCATCTTTCCTTGCGGACCTTGTTGTCCTCGACCTCTTGTGGAGAAAGGCACCTTCCCCTTCATGCTGGCAGCCTGCCAGTTCCGAAATTGGAAACCTGAACAGCTCGTTCCTTCTCCTGCATCCACATTAGTTCCTTTCCAATATGGAGAAAACCGTTTGCCCTGCTTACCAGCCGGCTTAATGAGGGCCATAGTTTTCATGACAATGACCAACATCTTCATGACAATCTTTGACTCTTTTCGCTAGGTTACCGCCAAACAACAGATTTTGTGGTGGTACAGTGGGTGGTTTGCACAAACTTGCCAAACTTGGATTAAGCACTGGCCTAATAGCAGCCCTCCTGATGTTGTTGATTTCAAAAAACGCACTGCAAAGAAATCCCAGTCCATCCTGGTGTGCGTCAACCACATTGCTTGGGTCAATCACTTTCACCACAGCTGTAATACCTGCTGCCAACAGTTTCAGCACTTTTTGGAACTTCATCTCCTGGGCCCTAGCAGGCATGCCCATCTGTGACCAAATTTGGTGATTAACCACCGGTACCTTCAGGAGATCACAATTAATAGGAGCCTTATAATCTTTTGCTGCTTCCTCCAGAGCTAGCTCCTGTAACTGGTGGGAGAGCATATACTGAATGGCTTCAGCCAAATTCCCCATCAAATCGCCTCTCCTGCCTCTCTAGGCTGAGCAAACTTCCCAGCAATATTCGGGATTACCTCCACCCGAACTTCTTTACTGCTCTCCCCCAGCATAGACTCAGTGTCATCAAACTGCACTGATGGAACATCCTCCTCACAGGCAGGATAGTTCTGCAGCCCTGAAACAGGCGCTGCTAGCACAAGCTCTCCATCAGCCTGGCTTGGGCACCACTCCTCCTCACGGAGCTGGTCTCTGTCGAGCATTCTCTGTAATAAAATCTCGACTTGGGAGAGCCGTGAGCAAACGGACTCTCCAATGGAGGGTATAACCTCCTGGCCCGACTCATCTACGGGCCTCACAGACTTGCTAGTGCCTTCCGCCCTACTGGCAAGCCTGCACTGCCCCCCGGCAGTGGGTCCGCAACCACTGGCTGTGTAGCCAGCACCGGACCAGGTGTACCAGACGGGCCTCCTTCCACAACACTCTCCTGGACATTCTCCTTTCTAGCTGCGGAGCGCCTCGCCGACACCTTCTTTACTTTCTGCAACATATCTCCTTCTAACCGTCGCAGAAATGACCTAAGGTAAAAACTTCAACAATCTTACCTCCGTTTTTTAAACTTACCGCTCGGAGGAGCGCTGCTGCTCCAACCGCGACTGCACCAGCGTCTGATGTCATGACGCACCAACGGCTGTACGGGCTTCTATTCACGTAGTCACTCACGTGACTCCGAAGTAAAATCTGCCATTTTGTCATCCATGCCAAAGAATCATTTTCATAAGCAGAACATCTGTGGTTCAAAGTGAGTTACTGCTTCAAATATTTCAAAAGTCTGTGGTCTCTTTCTCTTTGATTGAGAGTTTGGTAGTTCTTATTAACCCATAGAGCTCCTTAGCTCTGCTGATCATAAAGAGTGTAAAAATGAATACATACTTGCCGCATTTGTAAGAAAGTTAATACAATCCAAATAACTAGTACTTTTTGGTCAATACAAAGGTGTTGGTACACACCTGCAATAGGCATATGTGTCAAGTGTCTGTAAAACAAATTCATGACATTTAGCTTGAGAGAAGTGTCTCTGTTCTTCCTATCAATACATTTCCTAACATGACCTTCCACTTTTCATTTTTTTGCTCACCTGCCTAAACCTGTCTATTTTGCTCAGCTGTCATTCTGTGTCCTCTTGATTTACTTTATTACCTTTATAGCATCATTAAACCTTACATCCTCAGTCCCTCCATTTAAAACTTTATTCCACCTCATTATCCCTTTAGAACATGTTTTTATTTCAAGTATACTTAGCTTGTCTTTTCTTGTCATAATGAGGTGTGAACAGAAATTTAGGAGAGATTTGTTGGCAACCAAGAGATTCAACAGAGATAGGCACAAACAGCTGGACAGACAGCATCTGTGAAGAGTCTAACTAGTCTGAAACATCACCTATTCCTTCTCTCCAGAGGGTAACACAAAAAAGGCTGGAGAAACTCAGTGGGTGCAGCAGCATTTAAGGAGCGAAGGAGATAGGCGATGTTTCGGGTCAAGACCCTTCTTCAGACTGGTCAGGGATCAGGGAAACGAGAGATATGGAGACAGCAAGGGTTAACAGAATTGAGAAAATTCAATGTTCAAGCCCAGAGGATGCAGACTCCCCAAGCGGAATATGAGGTGCTGTTCCTCCAACTTGCGGTGTTGCTCACTCTGTCCTCCCCTTCCCACCTCTCCCTCAGCCCTCAGGCCCTGGCATTCCCTCTATCTCTATCTCCCTCCCCCACCCTAGTCGCACGAGCTTCTCATTTTCACACCACAAACAGCTTACAATGGCTTGTTCCCTTTATCATCGATACTTTTTTGCATATCTTTCATTCATTGTTCTTTATCTCTCCACATCACCGTCTATATCTCTCGTTTCCCTGATCCCTGACCAGTCTGAAGAAGGGACTCGACCCAAAACGTCGCCTATCTCCTTCGCTCCTTAGATGCTGCTGCACCCGCTGAGTTTCTCCAGCCTTTTGTGTAACCCTCGATTCTCCAGCATCTGCAGTTCCTTCTTTAACACCTTCTCTCCAGAGATTCTGTCTGACCTGTTGTGTTACTCAAGCTTTTTGTGTCTATCTTTGGTTTAAACCAGCATCTGCAATTCCTTCCTAAATATAAGAGATTCAACAGAGTGGATATGAAAATGTAGACTGTCTGGGGAAAAGTGTATAAAAATGGGTTGGCTACTAACTGATCAAATAAAAAATGTAATACTGAATTCTCCCTGTAGAGTGGTGAGAGCATTTAGCTCTGCCACGTGGAATATTTGAGATGGATACACCGATTTAAGGAGAGGCTAAATTTGCACATTAAGGCGAATATTGTGAGCTGAGAGTGTGGTGGAGGCTGATGTGGAACATAAACACTGGCGCTGGCCAACTGGATCTGAAGGCTGTTTCTGAGCTATGGATTCAATTGATTCTATACACACAGCAAGAATGCCACAGTTCTGGCATCCCTGCCAGAGTTTATTTTTTGAAGAAGGTTGAAATGATGTCTTTTGTTCTTAACTTAAGGTTGTTGAGGATTATTTGTTGTTTCTTATTGATTTAAAATCAATGTTAGTTTTGTCTTTTTTCATACCTAGATATTCTGTGTGGTGGAAAATATCAGCCTAGAAATTGCTATCTTTTTCATGTTGTAACTATACCTTGCAATGAAAATAACAGCCAGCGTCATTGGGACTGGAAATCCCATTACAAAAGGAATCAATTGCAATGGATCAAATCCAAATTCAATTTCCCAGCTAGAATGACAATACATTGAGTTTCTAATATCACCGCAGAAGCAACAGAGACGAGGTGCCCACTTTCCCCTGCCGTTTTTTGGACTCTGCTACACACTCGTCAGGAACCCACCAGACTTATGAATTGGCATCTGTAAATGTTTGAAGCCTTTTCGGCATTGATGAATTAAAGCAGCACGGTGGAGCAGCGGTAGAGTTGCTGCCTTACAACGCTTACAGCGTAGGACACCCGGGTTCGATCCCGACTACAGGTGCTGTCTGTACGGAGTTTGTACGTTCTCCCTGTGACCGCGCGGGTTTTAGAAACATAGAAACATAGAAAATAGGTGCAGGAGGAGGCCATTCGGCCCGTCGAGCCAGCACCGCCATTCATTGTGATCATGGCTGATCGTCCCCTATCAATAACCCGTGCCTGCCTTCTTCGAGATCTTCGGTTTCCTCCTACACTCCAAAGACGTACAGGTTTATAAGTTACTGTAATTAGCTTGGTATAAATGTAAATTGTCTCTAGTGTGTGTAGGATAGTGTTAATGTGCGGGGATCGCTGGTTAGTGCGGACTCTGTGGTCCGAAGGACCTGTATCTCTGAACTAAAACTAAACTAAACTAAATCATCCAAAGACACACTATTCTGGAGTAACTCAGTGGGACAGGCAACATTTCTGGAGAGAAGGAATGGGTGATGTTTCAGACCCGTAACGTCAGCCATTCCTTCTCTTCAGAGATGCTGCTGTACCTGTCCCACTGAGTTACTCCAGCATTTTGTGTTTATCTCCGGTTTAAATCATCATCCACAGTTTCTTCCTAAACTAAATCTCCAATACCAATACTTACCTTAGGCCTTTCTTACTTTCCTAGTGTCTGGAAGGTGTGCTAGAATCATATTTCAGTGCATACTGTATTTTCATCACTGGTTCTCCAACAACACAATCACTCTTGTTAACCTACACTGCAAGTGACTTGCAAATCAATACAACGGTATCTGGTTCATCGCGGACAGGATGTGCTGTGGGACATCTGATACAAGAATCATTTAATACAAGGATGTCCTCAGTGTGATCAGATGTCAGGCCTCCTGTTCCTCTGTGGTCACTGCCAGGAAAGCACTTGCTTACATTACAAATCATAACTGACAACATCATTGCTCAGACAGCACTGAGGCAAAAGGCAAGTTTCATCAAGTAATATTTCAACTGAAATGCGATACCTAGATCAGAGTTATAAACCTCTCAAATTGATGAATAAATGAGAGAGTTAGTTAAAACATTATGTTGACAACTTGATTTATACGTCCAGTGAAGATCGCTTCCTTTTCTTTTATGCTTTGTTTTACTTCTTGTAGAAACTAAGAACTGCAAATGCTGGGCCATACCAAAGATACAAATAGACACAACGTGCTGGAGTAACTGCTAGAGTCAGCAGGTTGAGCAGCATCTCTGGAGGAGAAAGATGGTTGTTGTTTCTGGTTGGGGCTTTTCTTCTGACTGAAAGTAGGGAGTGATGTTGGGGGGGGGGTGGTGGTGGTGAGGGGGGGGGGGGGACAAAGGGGGAGATCTAGAGGTGGGAAAAGACCAGGACAAAACAGGGCAGGGTGGTTCCGTGCCAGACAATTGTTGCAAGTGAAGGTGTGATCCCCAAGAGGGATACAATGTGGTGAACTGAACTGTGGAACTGGTTAAAACAACTAGGGTGGAGGAAGGAACATAGGGGGAGGGGAGTAAACCTAGCAATTATAGACCTATTAGTTTGACAACAGTGGTGGGCAAATTAATGGAAAGGATACTTAGAGATAAATATATATAAGCATTTGGATAAACAGGGTCTGATCAGGAACAGTAAACATGGATTTGTGCCTGGAAGGTCATGTTTGACAAACCTTGAATTTTTTGAAGCGGTAACTAGGGAAATTGATGGGGGTAAAGCAGTGGATGTTGTCTATATGGATTTCAGTAAGGCCTTTGACAAGGTTCCCCATGGAAGGTTGGTTAAGAAGGTTCGATCTCTGTTAATGGCAGAGTAGCAAGATGGATTCAACAGTGGCTGAATGGGAGATGTCAGAGAGTAATGGTGGATGGCTGTTTGTCAGGTTGGAAGCTAGTGACCAGTGGGGTGCCTCAGGGATCTGTGTTGGGTCCACTGTTGTTTGTCATGTACATCAATGATCTGGATGATGGGGTGGAAAATTGGATAAGTAAGTATGCAGATGATACTAAGATAGGTGGTGTTGTCGATAATGAAGTAGATTTTCAAAGTCTACAGAGAGATTGGGCCATTTGGAAAAGTGGGCTGAAAGATGGCAGATGGAGTTTAATGTTGTTAAGTGTGAGTGCTACATCTTGGCAGGACAAATCAAAATAGGACGTACATGGTAAATGGTAGGGAATTGAGGAATGCTGTGTGAACAGAGGGATCTAGGAATAACTGTGCATAGTTCCCTGAAGGTGGAATCGCATGTAGATAGGGTGGTAAAGAAAGCCTTTGGTGTGCTGGCCTTTATAAATCAGAGCATTGAATATAGGAGTAGGGAAGTAATGTTAAAATTGTACAAGGAATTGGTAAGACCAATTCTGGAGTATGGTGTACAATTTTGGTCGCCTAGTTATAGGAAGGATGTCAACAAAATAGAGAGAGTACAGAGGAGATTTACTAGAATGTTGCCAGGGTTCGAGCAACTCTGTTACAGAGAAAGGTTGAACAAGTTAGGTCTTTATTCTTTGGAGCGCAGAAGGTTAAGGGGGGACTTGATTGAGGTCTTTAAAATGATGAAAGGGATAGACAGAGTTGACGTGGATAAGCTTTTCCCATTGAGGGTAGGGAAGATTCAAACAAGAGGGCATGACATGAGAATTAAGGGACAGAAGTTTAGGGGTTACGTGAGGGGGAACTTCTTTACTCAGAGGGTGGTGGCTGTGTGGAATGAGCTTCCAGCAGAGAAGTGGTGGAGGCAGGATCGATTTTAACATTAAGAGTAAAGTGGATAGGTATATGGACGTGAAGGGAATGGAGGGGTATGGAGAGAATGGAGCAGGTAGATGGGACTAGGGAAAACAAATGGCTCCTGTGGGCCTCTGAAAAAAACAAGCCCCGCGCTAGATTTTATAGTCTACCGTCGGGTGTCGCTCCTCCCCCCCTCCTCCTCTTCCAACGGCTCCTGTGGGCCGGGGAACAATCTTCCTGCATCTAGCCTGTCCAACCCCTTAAGAATTTTGTAATTCTCTATAAGATCACCCCTCAATCTTCTAAATTCCAGCGAGTACAAGCCGAGTCTATCCAGTCTTTCTTCATATGGGAAGTCGTGCCATCCCCAGGAATCAGTCTGGTGAACCTTCTCTGTACTCCCTCTATGGCAAGAATGTCTTTCCTCAGATTAGGAGACCAAAACTGTACGCAATACTCCAGGTGTGGCCTCACCAAGACCCTGTACAACTGCAGTAGAACCTCCCTGCTCTTGTACTCAAATCCTTTGCTATGAATGCCAACATGCCATTTCGCTTTCTTCACAACCTGCTGCATCTGCAGGCCTACTTTCAATGACTGGTGTACCATGACACCCAGGTCTCGCTGCATCTCCCCTTTTCCTAATCGGTCACCAATCAAATAATAGTCTACCTTCCTGTTTTTGCCACCAAAGTGGATAACCTCACATTTATCCACAGTATACTGCATCTGCCATGCATTTACCCACTCACCCAGTCTATCCAGGTCATCCTGCAGCCTCCTAGCATCCTCCTCACAGCTAACACTGCCCCCAGCTTTGAGATGTTGCATTTAACTCCCTCGTCCAAACCATTAATGTATATTGTAAATAGCTGGGGTCCCAGCACTGAGCCTTGCGGCACCCCACTAGTCACTGTCTGCCATCCTGAAAAGGACCCGTTCACTCCTACTCTTTGCTTCCTGTCTGCCAGCCAGTTCTCTATCCACATCAATACTGAACCACCAATACCGTGTGCTTTAAGTTTGTATACCAATCTCTTCTGTGGGACCTTGTTGAAAGCATTCTGAAAATCCAGATACAACACATCCACTGCTTCTCCCTTATCCATTCTACTAGTTACATCCTCAAAAAATTCAATAAGATTCGTCAGACATGATTTACTCTTTGTAAATCCATGCTGACTTTGTGCGTGCTATCCCATCTTTAATAATTGACTCTAGCAGTTTCCCCACTATTGATGTTGGACTAACTGGTCTGTAATTCCCTGTTTTCTCTCTCCCTCCCTTTTTTAAAAAAGTGGGGTTACATTAGCTACCCTCCAATCCTCAGGAACTACTCCAGAATCTAAAGAGTTTTTCAAAAATTATCACTAAGCTATGTTAAGTAAATGGAAAAGCAATAGGGAACAAGATACTAATTTCCGAGTATGAAAATGGCCATACCTTTTTTAATACTGAAGATATGAAAGTGAATTAGGTGTCAAATTAAACTTCTTTTTATGCTTTATCTGATGGGTTAAATTGCAGACTTGATTTTTAAAATCTAAACATTTTGTAACATTGCTACATCTTTTGCATTCCAGAGAGATTGGTCTCTGCAGCCGACAGAAAGGGGTGAGATGGGACTCTGAGGAAGGCGTAAAATATATCTACCCCTTGACTTTGACCCCATAGATGAGCAGCAGGAATTATCTCCCAGACTGTTTTCTGATATCATCACCTCTGGCGATCTGTCCTCCACAGCCTCCAACTGCATCGATCCCCACCCCTGCATAGCCCGCATCTACCTCCTCCCCAAAATCCACAAGCAGAATGGCCCAGGCAGAAACATTACTTCTGCTTGCTCTGGCCCCACTGAACTCATCTCCACATACCTCGATTCTACCCTATTCCCCTTTGTTCAATCCCTTCCCACCTACACCAATGAGACCTCACATGTCCTTCAACTTTTACTACTCAGTTTCCAGACCCTCCCCGTTTTCTCATCTTCTCCATGGTCATTCACTCCCTCTATACCTCCATCCCACCACTAGGTTTTCTTCTCTCAAACAAAGACCCCAACCAATTTGCCTCTACTAACACTCTCCACCACACTAGCAGAACGTGTCCTCACCCACACAACTTCTCTTTTGATTTCTTTCTCAAAGTCAGAGGTGTAGCCATGGGCACTTACATGGGCTCCAGCAATGCTTGCCTCTTTGTTGGTTACGTTCGAACATTCCTTACTCCAAGCCTACTGGTCCTATCCTCCAACTCTTTTTCCGCTACATCAACGGCTGCATCGGGGCTACCTCCTGCACCGTGCAGAACTCATGGACTTCATTTAACTTCTCCACTAGCTTCAACCCTGACTGATAAATTCACCTGCACCATCTTGCACACCTCTCTTCCCTTTCTTGATCTCTCTGTCTCCATTGCAGGAGACAGATTATCTACTGATGTCTTTATTATAAACCTACCAACAGTTATCTGGACCACATTTCTTCCACCATGCTCTTGCAAAGATGCATTCCATGCTCTTAATTCCTTCATCTCCGCTGCTTCTGCTCCCAAGACGAAATGTTCCAGACTAGGATATTCAAGAGATGTCCTAATTTTTTCAGGGAAAGTGGGTTTCCCCCTTCTGTCATAGAGGAAGACCTCACACGAGTGTCCTCTGTTCTCACTTCCCCTACCTCAAGACGCAACAAGGACAGAGTTCCCCTGATCCTCACCTTTCACTCCACCAATGTCTGCATTGAAACCATTATCCTCAGACATTTCGGCACTCTCCTGTGTCTCCACCTCTTTCCACTTCCGCAGAGAGACCGCTCTCTCTGCAACATTTTGGTTCTCTCATCCTTTCCCATCCAAACCAGGGTGGGACCAGCGGGGTGCACATTCCCTTCATTGTCGGCAGCGGAGCAGCAGGTGAAGGAGTGTGGGAGATTGGCTGAGGAATTTAATTTGCAAATATGGTAAATTGGCGAATTAGGCTATTAATCAGCCATATAGCAAGGTTTTGCTCGCAGGGAGCATCCTGTCGAGGGGAAATGCCTTGTGAGAAAAGTGCGAGTCTTTGGCTTGAGAGTCTTCAACGAGGAGGCTGAGGCAAGGAGGAATTTGATTGAAATTTTGTGACTTTTGTCCACTGATGGAATGGCAGGCATGTTGGTGTGCAGTGTGTTTTCCTGCAGGGTGTGGGAAGTCAGGGACATGGCTGAAGCTTCTGGAGACCCACACCTGCAGAAATTGTGTCCAGGTGCAAGCTCCTGAACGAGCGTGTTACGGAACTGGAGAAGCAATTGGATGACCTTGGGGCCATCCAGGAAAATTGAGAGTTTTGTGGACAGGACCTACAGTGAGGTTGTCACGCCAAGGATACAGGAAGAGCAAAGGTGGGTGACTGGAAGAAAGGGGAGTAACCATGGAGTGTAAGAGACCCCAGTGGCTGTGCCAAATAAAACCAGGCACACCCTTTTGGGAGTTGTCGCGGCAGACGACACTTCCAGTCCAAGCGGAGGACAGGTCAGTGGCTCCAATCCTAGCGATGAGACTCACGGACTGACGGGACCAACCTTGGGCAGAGCTACGGGGTACTGATTGTGGATGATCAGCCAGATCACTGTGAATGGCAGTGTTGGCTCGAAGGGCCAAATGGCCTACTCCTGCACCTATTGCCTAATGTCTCCAGTATCTTCTACTGCAACCGCAGGAGGTGTAAAACATGTACCTCCTCTAATCTCATCATTTGCTCCCAATGTGGGCTCCTGCATATTGGCGAGGCCAAATATAGACTCAGCAACACTTGAGCTCAGTCAGCCAAGGCCCTACGGGATATCTCCCGCTACAAAATCATTTTAACTCTCCTTCCCATTCCCACACTGACGTTTCTGTCCTGTGCGCCTCCATTGCTAGACTGAGGCCACACGCAACTGAGAGGAACAGCACCTCGTATTTTGCTTGGGTAGCTCATGGAGTTTTTTTCAGTGTTTCTTTTCAATAGCGGTTGGCTTAAAAACCAGGCGGAACCAGCCTCGAACACATACCTTCAAGGTCGGAGGTGGGAGCAACTGTTGAGCAAGTGGGATTGGCTGAGGAATTGATTTCGGCAAAATGGTAGATTGACGAATTAGGCAATTAATCAGCCAATTTCAGCAAGGTTTGCTCCAGAGGAGCGGCCTTGTCGAGGAGGGGCCTTGTTGAGGGAAAAGGGCCCCTCAAACAAGGCCCTTGGGGCGTTGAGAGAAAAGCGCGAGTCTTTGGCTCAAGAGTCGTCAACGAGGAGGCTGAGGAGAGGAGACAAAAGTTGGAGAGGACGGAGACGTGGTGAAGAGCTGATTCAGTGTGAGGCTTGCAGGATGTGAGCGGTCAGGGACACTGATAGTTACTCTGGCTGCTGCATGTGTCCAGGTTCACTCCTGAAGGACCGTGTTGTGAACTGGAGAAGCAGCTGGATGACCTCAGAGCCATCCTGGAAAATAAGAGTTTCCTGGACAGGATCTACAGTGAGGTTGTCACGTCAAAGTATTACAGGAGGAGTGAAGATGGTGACTGGGAGAAAGGGGAGTTATTGGCCGTGGAGTGCAGGACCCCATGGCTGGTGCCAAATGAAAACAGGTATCACCTTTATGGGAGCTGTCGGGGCAGAAGACACTCCAGTCCGAGCGGCGAACAGGTCGGTGACTCCTCCTAACGATGAGACTCGACTAGTGAGACCAACGCCGGCAGAGCTATAGTGGTGGGGACTCCATTGTGCGGGGTGCGGTCTGGAAGGCTTTAGGCAAGATTCGAGGATGGTCTGTTGCCTCCCTGGTGCCAGGGTTCAAGATGTCACAAACCGACTTCAGAACATCCTCGAGAGGGAAGGTGAACAGCCTGGTAGTAGTTGTGCACGTGGGCACAGACAACGCGCGGGTCTCGGGTTTAGAATAGAAAGGAGGTTCTGCAATGGCGAGTTTAGAGAGTTAGGAAGAAGACTGTAAAGCAGGTCTTCTTAGGGTGGTTATCTCTGGATTGCTTCCCAGTACATCTGGCTGATGAGGGCAGGAACGGTAATGGTGGATCTGAAATGGGGGCTGGTGTATAAACATAGAAAATAGGTGCAGGAGGAGGCCATTCGGCCCTTCGATGCCAGCACCACCATTCAATTGTGATCATGGCTGATCGTCCCCAATCTATAACCCGTGCCTGCCTTCTCCCCATATCTATTGATTCCACTAACCCCTAGAATTCTAACTCTCTCTTAAATCCATCCAGTGACTTGGCCTCCACTGCCCTCTGTGGCAGGAATTCCACAAATTCACAACTCTCCAGGTGAAAACGTTTTTTTTTCTCACCTCAGTCTTAAATGGCTTCCCCTTTTTTTCTAAGACTGTGGCCCCTGGTCTGGACTCGCCCAATATTGGGAACATTTTTTCTGCATCTAGCTTGTCCAGTCCCTTTATAATTTTTATAATGTTTTCTATAAGATCCCCCCTCATCTTTCTAAACTCCAATGAATACAAAGCCTAGTCTTTTCAATATCTCCTCATATGACAGTCCCGCCATCCCAGGATCAATCTCGTGAACCTACGCTGCACTGCCTCAATCACAAGGATGTTCTTCCTCAAATTCAGAGACCAAAACTGGACACAATACTTCAGATGTGGTTCTCACCAGAGCCCTATTCAAGTGCAGAAGAACCTCTTTACTCCTATACTGAAATCCTCTTGTTATGAAGACCAACATTCCATTAGCTTTCTTCACTGCCTGCTGTACCTGCACGCCAAACTTTCAGTGATTGGTGTACCAAGGATGCCCAGGTCTCGCTGCACCACCCCCTTACCTAACCTAACCCCAAATTGAGGTAATAATCTGCCCCCCTATTGTTTTAGCTGCCAAAGTGGGTAACCTCACATTTATTTATATTTTACTTGTCACATTCTCAAAAAATTCATAAGATTTGTCGAGCATGATTTCATAAACCCATGTTGACTTGGACTAATCCTTTTACTGCTATCCAAAATGCCCCATTATTACCTCTTTAATAATTGACTCCAGCATCTTTCCCACCACCAAAGTCAGGCTAACTGGTCTGTAATTCCCCGTTTTCCTCTCTCGCTCTCTCCTTTCCTAAAAGTGGGATAACGTTTAGCTATCCTCCAATCCACAGGAACTGATCCTGAATCTATTGAACATTGGAAAATGATCACCAATACGTCCACTATTTCTAGAGCCACTCCCTGAGGACCCTGGGATGCAGACCATCAGGCTCAGGGGATTTATCATCCTTTCGTCCCATTAACCTACCCAATTCTATTTCTCACCTAATGAAAATGTCTTTCAGTTCCTCTAACCCCTTAAATCCTCTGTCCTCCAGTACATCTGGGAGATTGTTTGTGTCTTCCTTAGTGAAGACAGATCCGAAGTACCTGTTCAAACTCTTTCTGCCATTTTCCTAGTTACCCATAATAATTTCACCCGTGTCTGCCTTCAAGGGAGTAAGGATTTAGATTTATAGACCACTGGGTAAGGGTGATCTGTACAAAATGTAGGGTTACACCTGAACTGGAGGGGCACCAATGTTCTAGCAGGCAGGTTTGCTAGTGCTACACATGTGGGTTTAAACTAAATAGTGAGAGGGAGGGGCTTACAAATTGGGAGTAAAAAGATGGAGTTAAAGGGGAAGTGAGTACAGGAAAAGTTACAAAAGACTCCCGAAATTAATGGGAAGGAAAGTTCGAGAAGGGATAAGAGAGTAAGGTCAAGGCCAATAGCAACTGGTGTGATTGAGGAGGTGAAGTTAAAGTGATGTCTCTGAATGCGCGAAGTATAAGAAATAAATTGGATGAGCTTGAGGCTCAGTTAGAAATTGGCCAGTATGATGTTGTGGGATTTACAGAGACATGGCTAAAGAGGTCCTGGGCTGGGAATGGAATATTCAAGGGGATACGTCCTATCGAAAAGACAGACAGGTGGGCAGAGTGTGTGGGGTAGCTCTGTTGGTAAGGAATGACATTCAGGCCCTTGCAAGGGGTGACATTGAAACAGGAGATGTAGAGTCGGTGTGGATAGAACTAATGAATTGTGAGGGTAAAAATACCCTAATGGCTGTTATCTACAGGCCCCCAAACAGTAGCCTGGATATAGGGTGCAAGTTGAATCAAGAGTTAAAGTTGGCATGTCACAAAGGTCATGCTACGGTTGTTGTGAATCTGTGGAATTCTCTGCCTCAGAAGGCAGTGGAGGCCAATTCTCTGAATGCTTTCAAGAGAGAGTTAAGGTGTGCTCATGTTTCTAGTGGAAATCAAGGGATATGTGGAGAAGGCAGGCACGGGTTATTGATTGGGGACAATCAGCTATGATCACAATGAATGGCGGTGCTGACTCGAAGGGCCGAATGGCCTCATCCTGCACCTATTTTCTATGTTTCTGTTTCTATAAGGGCCAGTCCCACTTGGGCGACCTAATCTGCGAGTTTAGAAGAGTTTTGCCCTTGACTCAAACTCGCAGCATGGTCGACACAAGGTCCTATGAGGTAACTGGAACTCTCCTTCATGTTTGAGGGAAGTTCCCGCATACTCGCGGCCTCAGCTCGGTCGCGGAAAAATTTTCAGCATGTGAAAGATTTTCCGCAAGTAAAATTTGGTCGGCGTGGTTCTTTTTGACTCCTAATGCAGTGGCGTGGGGTCGCTATTTTGTTACAAGCAGTCGAGGGCAGCGGTAGGCAATCTCCTTTGCTGTTTGGAGTTTTCAGGACCAGGAAAACTGATTGCTAGGTAAAATGCCCGCTAAACTTTATTATACTTCTTAAAAGTGTCTCCCCCCTTCTCGCCCTTTGTTTGTGTGTGTGCGGTCCGTCGATCCAGCTCACGGTTTCATCGTGGACGGTCGATCCAGCTCGAGGTTTTCCAGGCGAGTGCCCTTGAGCTTGAAGGTCAAAGACACTCTTCTTAACTCGCGGATTAGGTCGCCGCAGTGGGACACCCACTTTAGATAGAGTTCTTAAAGATTGGGGATGTGGCGAGACGGCGGGAACGGTGTTCTGATGGCGGTGCTGGCTCGAAGGGCCGAATGGCCTACTCCTGCACCTATTGTCTAACCCAGTGGCATGAATGTTGAATTCTCTAATTTTAAGTAACTACTACTAACACTCCTGTCCCCTCCCTCCTTGCTCCTTTCCTCCACCCTAGTCATTGAACTAGTGCCATAGTTTATCACATTGCATCCCCCATGAGATCTCACCTTCCCGAACCAAAAAAGGGCCCTCCAGGGCACCACTCTGCGGAACTCATTTGTTGCCGGCCTTGGTTTATCCTGGTCTTTGCTCTCCTCCCACCCCCCTCTCCCCTACTTTGAATTTACCTTGCACTAAACCTTATTCCCTTATCATGTACCTACGCTGTATACATCTCAATTGTAATCATGTATTATCTTTCTGCTGACTGAATAGCATGCAACAAAAGCTTTTAAACACTACCTTGGTACACGTGACAATAAACTAAATTAAACTAAAGTGAAGAAGGGTCCCAATCTGAAACCTCACCTATTCTTTTTCTCCAGAGATGCTGCCTGACTTGTGAGTTAGTTACTCCAGCATTTTGAGTCTGTCTTCCTTTCATTTCCTTCTGCGTTTTCCAGCATTTGTTGCTCTTGCTTTGTGAGTGAAAATGTGTCAATGCTATTTAACGGAAGCTGTCGGTTCCTGGTAAAATGTTTGTGCTCCATGGTGGAATGAGCGACATTAAGCTCAAAACTTTGTAGTGATGGTTGTGCTTTGCAAGTAACCATAGCACTCCAGGACTAGGGTGAAACAGCAAGCCTGGGTTCCTGAATTGACCTCTGCTAGATAAGCACTCAATGATGAATGCCCTGTGCTAGATCACGCATGGCCATGGTGCACCTGGTAGTGTTGCTTACCCACATTTATGTCTGTATTCAGATACAAAGCAGAACTACCTGAGTGAATGAGCAGAGATTGTAGCTCTGGTGCAGATTTACCATTTGGACGACTTTGTGTCAGGAAATAAAAGGTATTCTTTAAAAAAAGAACTTTGGCAATTCTAATCAGATCCAAGGTCAAAGTGAATGACTTTGGAAATGCAGTGCAAGACTGTCTATTTAAAGTTCAATCTGAAGTATGACCTGAGAAACATTATTTACTCCGTGGAGAGTCTGTGCATTTACAGAATGTTCTGTTTTTTATATTTTAAATTCCTTTCCACATGTTTGTTTTGCCAGACCAAGGATGTTAGCTTGGTTTTCTGATGTAAAATTGCTTGCATTAAAAAATGGGAACGTTGGATCTGCAAAGTCTGTTTCTCTAGTGTACCGAGAGGCAATTGGAACAATCTGTTTACTGTAGTCCCTCATGGTAGATTTTTACTTCGGAGTCACGTGAGTGACTACTTGAAGAAGGCCGTCAGTCGTCATTACGTTTGAAGCATGTGCCAACGACTGACTGGCAGGCGCGTTGCGTCTTTTAAATTCTAAAAGACGCAAAACCGGTAAGTTTTAAAAACCGAGGAAAGTGTTTTTTTAATAAGTTACTTACGGTCGTTGTTTGACAGGTTAGGTTGTTAGTTTTCTATCAACAGAACGGACCTATCATGTCAAACGTGCGGAGTCGGTCTGCGAAGCCGGCTACGGAAGACCGCGGTGCTGTGGGTAGCGGACAGCTGTCCGAGTCACCTTCCCGGCCGCCGAAGTTGGAACCAGTGGCAGCAGACTTGGTGCTACAAGAAAGCACCGTGGCAGCCCACCGGGGCGCAAAGCCACCCACAAGTCTGCCAGACCCATAGACTCCAATGTGTCCAGGCAGGAGGAATCACCTCCCACACTGGGAAGCGTCTGTGGGCGCTTCTTCCAGATGGAGCACCTGTTGGAGAGGTGCCTCCAGACTGATCTGCTCCAGAGGAGGGAGCAGTATTAGGCCGGGTCTCCACAGGAGCCCACGCAAGCAGCACCTTACATAGGGCTGCGATGTGTCTCCCTCTCTGTAGAGGGGAGTACACGGAGTCAGCAGTACCTGACCCAGAGAAGGGAGGCACATCAGGGGAACACTCTAGGGAGCGAGGGGCCACAGTGCCTCTATTGGCATCTAAGTTCGCCATACCTACCCCAACTGGAGAGGCCTTGGATGAAGAGCTGGCCACCAACATTAACTACCTGGCCTCGCACGAGCAAAAGGACCAGGTTATGGAGGAGACTACCGGCTGCTACAGTACACCTGTCAACTGTGCCTCCCTCAGTGTGCCGGCCGTTACCCATGCCATCTAGTGCATAATTGGAGCAGGGGTAAGAGCCCAGGAGGTAAAACTCCAGAAAATTCTAAAATTACTGGCCTCAGGGGTAACGGCTTTCGCCAGGTCCATCGATGGAGGGCCACTGATGGAGACATAGCGGGACACTGGGGCTCCTCTGTAATAACCATATAACCATATAACAATTACAGCACGGAGACAGGCCCTCTCGGCCCTTCCAGTCCGTGCCGACCATTTGTTTTCCCCTAGTCCCATCTACCAGCACTCAGACCGTACCCCTCCATTCCCTTCACGTCCATATACCTATCCACTTTACTTTTAAATGTTAAAATCGATCCTGCCTCCACCACCTCTGCTGGAAGCTCATTCCACACTGAGTAAAGAAGATCCCCCTCACGTTACCCCTAAACTTCTGTCCCTTAATTCTCATGTCATGCCCTCTTGTTTGAATCTTCCCTACCCTCAATGGGAAAAGCTTATCCACGTCAACTCTGTCTATCCCTTTCATCATTTTAAAGACCTCAATCAAGTCCCCCCTTAACCTTCTGCGCTCCAAAGAATAAAGACCTAACTTGTTCAACCTTTCTCTGTAACATAGTTGCTGGAACCCTGGCAACATTCTAGTAAATCTCCTCTGTACTCTCTCTATTTTGTTGACATCCTTCCTATAACTAGGCGACCAAAATTGTACACCATACTCCAGAATTGGTCTTACCAATGCCTTGTACAATTCTAACATTACTTCCCTACTCCTATATTCAATGCCCTGTTCGAGATAAACTGTCTGCGCAAGAACGCAATACGGCCGGCACTCACCCCGAAATTTACAGTGCTGTGCAAGGCCAGCAATGTACAGCCGGCCAACTACCTCTTTGGAGCAGACCTGCCGAAGTAGGTACGAGAGCTGGATGACAAGGCCAAGACTCTCCACCTCATGAGCCGAGCCCCAACTCCACCCAGGGGCTCATCACTACGGGGCCACCCCTATGCCGCCTTCCACACCAGGCGCAACCAGCCTCGGGGCTCAGGGACAGGAGGCAGACTCCAGCTGTCCCAAGTCAGGTGGCTGGAGGCCAGGACCACACAGGCAGTAACGCCCAAGGTAGGACATTCCAGTCCCTTGTGGGACAATTTACACACCTCTAACTTACAAGTTGGGGGGAGGCTACAACATTTTTTGAATGAATGGATTTGGATTACAGCAGACCCGTTCATACTGCACAGTGTACAGGGGTTTAAAATTGAGTTCCTTCTTGGCTCATCACCACCCACTCAAAATTTACCAAATCTCACATTTGTGTTTCCACAACAGGAAAGATTTGAGACACAAGCTGAAATTCAGGCTTTACATGCAAAAGGGGTGATTCAGAGGTCTCGCCAGGAATCACATAAATTTGTATCGAACATTTTTCCCAAGCAAAAGAAGGATGTAGGAAGTCGTAGCTCCAGCTGCGGGGCAGATGAAATGTGCAGGAATCCTTAATCCTACAGCAATATGGCATCAACTACTTAGAGTTGTCGGGAGGACTCTATGGCTTAAAGGCTTATTGCAGCAGTATGCATCATGTGCATGTTCAACTTCAGATTGACATCACCACGGCAGTGGCGTATTTCAATCACATGGGTGGAATACAATCTGTATCATGTGATAAATTGGCAAACCTCCTTTGGCATTGGTGTATTGCAAGGAACATTTCAGTCACGGCTATCTACCTGCCAGGTAAATATAATATGGTGGCGGACACTAGATCACGGAAATTCAATGATAACACAGAATGGATGTTGAATCATGTCGTGTTCACCGACATTGTTGCCCGATATGGCACGCCGGATATTGACTTGTTTGCCTCCAGGTTGAATCACCACTTACCCAAATATGTCTAATGAGAGCCAGACCCAGGGGCAGTAACAGTCGATGCGTTCACAGTGCATTGGGGAGGAATGTTCTGGTATGTTTTCCCTCCTTTTTGCCTCATCAGCCGATGCTTGGTCAAAATAAAGCAAGACAATGCCATAGGCATTTTGGTAGTGCCAGATTGGCCTACGCAATCTTGGTTCCCACTTGTCCTGGGAATCATGACACAGCCTTTGATGGCTGTCCCCAACAGCAGGGAGCTGCTGGTACACCGGTAACGGGGAGCCATCATCCGCTACATGACCGAATCAATTTGTTAGAAACATAGAAAATAGGTGCAAGAGGAGGCCATTCGGCCCTTCAAGCCAGCACCGCCATTCAATATGATCATGGCTGATCGTCTGCTATCAATAACCCGTGCATGCCTTCTCCCCATATCCCTTGACTCCACTAGCCCCTAGAGCTCTATCCAACTCTCTCTTAAATCCATCCAGTGATTTGGCCTCCACTGCCCTCTGTGGCAGGGAATTCCATAAATTCACAACTCTCTGGGTAAAAATTTTTTTTCTCACCTCAGTCTTAAATGACCTCCCCTTTATTCTAAGACTGTGGCCCCTGGTTCTGGACTCACCGAACATTGGGAACATTTTTCCTGCATCTAGCTTGTCCAGTCCTTTTATAATTTTATATGTTTCTATAAGATCCCCCCTCATCCTTCTAAACTCTAGTGAATACAAGCCTAGTCTTTTCAATCTTTCCTCATATGACAGTCTCGCCATCCCAGGGATCAATCTCATGAACCTACGCTGCACTGACTCAATCACAAGGATGTCCTTCCTCAAATTAGGAGACCAAAACTGTACACAATACTCCAGATGTGGTCTCACCAGAGCCCTATACAACTGCAGAAGAACCTCTTTACTCCTGTACTGAAATCCTCTTGTTATGAAGGCCAACATTCCATTAGCTTTCTTCACTGCCTGCTGTACCTGCACGCCAACTTTCAGCGACTGGTGTACAAGGACACCCAGGTCTCGCTGTACCTCCCGTTACCTAACCTAACCCCATTGAGATAATAATCTGCCCCCTTGTTTTTGCCGCCAAAGTGGATAACCTCACATTTATCTATATTATACTGCATCTGCAACGCATCTGCCCACTCAATCAACCTGTCCAGGAACCCCTGCAGCCTCCTAACATCCACTTCACAGTTCACACTGCCACCCAGCTTTGTGTCATCCGCAAACCTGCTAATGTTGCTCCTAATTCCCTCTTCCAAATCATTTATATATATGGTAAACAATTGCGGCCCCAGCACCGAGCCTTGCGGCATTCCACTCGCCACTGCAGGTTTGCAGATTCTGAGGAGACCTTTCCTGGGACTCAGATTGGCTAATCGAATGGTGGATGTAATTACAGTGGCCTGGAGGGACAGCACACAAAAGCAGTACGTCTCCCACAACAAGAAGTGGAGACGTATTGCCGGGCATCCAACATTACATATGACACTGTGTGCATCACGGACATACTGGAATTTCTGCCTACCTTATATCATGACCAGAAATTAGGCTACAGTGCCATCAACAGTGCCAGGAGTGCTCTGTCCTCATATTTAGTACTTGGAACGGGGGCCCTACCGGTAGCAAAAGGATAACGAGGGATAAAATTGGACCATTAGAGAACCAGAATGGACAGCTATCTGCAGAGCCAAAAGAGATGGGGGAGATATTGAACAATTTATTTTCTTCGGTATTCACCAAGGAGAAGGATATTGAACTCTGACGGCCACTGGCGAAGCAGTGTTAGCACCACGCTCACATCCCAAATGTCCGTATACCGTGGCCTGGGTGGTATTGAATTGTAAATTCCCTTCATGAACCTAGTGATTAAGGGGTGTGTCCCTACCGGATGGTGCTCCGTATCCAACACTAAATATGAAGATAGCGCACTCCTGGAACTGTTGATGGCTTGTAGCCTAATTTATGGTCATAGTATAAGGTTGATAGGAACTCCAGAACATCCGTGATGCATACTGTATCATATGATATGTTGGAGACATGACAGTACATCTTCCACTTAACATAGAAATTAGGTGCAGGAGCAGGCCATTCGGCTCTTCGAGCCTGCACCGCCATTAAATATGATCATGGCTGATCATCCAACTCAGTATCCTGTACCTGCCTTCTCTCCATACCCCCGATCCCTTCAGCCACAAGGGCCACATCCAACTCCCTCTTAAATATGGCCAATGAACTGGCCTCAACTACCTTCTGTGGCAGAGAATTCCACATATTCAGCACTCTCTGTGTGAAAAATGATTTTCTCATCTCAGTCCTAAAAGACTTCCCCCTTATCCTTAAACTGTGACCCCTTGTCCTGGACTTCCCCAACATCGGGAACAATCTTCCTGCATCTAGCCTGTCCAACCCCTTAAGAATTTTGTAAGTCTCTATGAGATCACCCCTCAATCTTCTAAATTCCAGCGAGCACAAGCCGAGTCTATCCAGTCTTTCTTCATATGGAAGTCGTGCCATCCCAGGAATCAGTCTGGTGAACCTTCTCTGTATTCCCTCTATGGCAAGAATGTCTTTCCTCAGATTAGGAGACCAAAAACTGTATGCAATACTCCAGGTGTGGCCTCACCAAGACCCTGTACAACTGCAATAGAACCTCCCTGCTCTTGTACTCAAATCCTTTTGCTATGAATGCCAACATACCATTCGCTTTCTTCACAGCCTGCTGCACCTGCATGCCTACTTTCAATGACTGGTGTACCATGACACCCAGGTCTTGTTGCATCTCCCCTTTTCCTAATCGGTCACCATTCAAATAATAGTCTACTTTTCTGTTTTTTGCCACCAAAGTGGATAACCTCACATTTATCCACATTATACTGCATCTGCCATGCATTTGGCCACTCACCCAGTCTTTCCAAGTCATCCTGCAGCCTCCTAGTATCCTCCTCACAGCTAACACTGCCCCGCAAACTTCGAGATGTTGCATTTAATTCCCTCATCCAAATCATTAATGTATATTGTAAATAGCTGGAGTCCCAGCACTGAGCCTTGTGGCATCCCACTAGTCACTGCCTGCCATCCTGAAAAGGACCCGATCACTCCTACTCTTTGCTTCCTGTCTGCCAGCCAGTTCTCTATCCACATCAATACTGAGCCACCAATATCGCGAGCTTTAAGTTTGTATACCAATCTCTTGTGTGGGACCTTGTCGAAAGCCTCCTGAAAGTCCAGATATAACGCATCCACTGCTTCTCCCTTATCCACTCTACTAGTTACATCCTCAAAAAATTCAATAAGATTCGTTAGACATGATTTACCTTTCGTAAATCCATGCTGACTCTGTCCAATGATTTCACCACTTTCCAAATGCGCTGCTATCCCATCTTTAATAACTGACTCTAGCAGTTTCCCCACTACCGATGTTAGACTAACTGGTCTGAAATTCCCCGTTTTCTCTCTCCCTCCCTTTTTAAAAAGTGGGGTTACATTAGCTACCCTCCAATCCTCAGGAACTACTCCAGAATCTAAAGAGTTTTGAAAAATTATCACTAAGGCATCTGCTATTTCTGGGGCTACTTCCTTAAGTATCCTGGGATGCAGCCTATCTGGCCCTGGGGATTTAAGTTCAGGACCCGTGTTTCTGAATTAACAATGTCACTCTCCATCCTAATGAAGAACTCAACCATATTATGGTCACTCTTGCCCAAGGGTACAACTAACTAACCCTTCCTCATTACTCAATATCCAGTCTAGAATAGCCTTCTCTCTCGTTGGTTCCTCTACATTTTGGTTTAGAAAACTATCCCGCATACATTCCAAGAAATCTTCTTCCACAGCACCCCTGCCAATTTGATTCACCCAATCTTTATGTAGATTGAAGTCACCCATTATAACGGTTTTACCTTCGTTGCATGCATTTCTAATTTCCTGTTTGATGCCATCCCCAACTCCACTGCTACTGTTAGGTGGCCTGTACACAACACCCACTAGCGTTTTCTGCCCCTTAGTGTTTCGCAGCTCCACCCATATCGATTCCTTATCCTCCAAGCTAATGTCATTCCTTTCTATTGCGTTAATCTCCTCTCTAACCAGCAACGCTACCCCACCTCCTTTTCCTCTCTGTCTATCCCTCCTGAATATTGAATATCCCTGGATGTTCAGCTCCCAGCCTTGGTCACCTTGGAGCCATGTCTCCGTGATCCCAACTATATCATAATTATTAATGGCTATCTGCATATTCAACTCATACACCTTATTACGAATGCTCCTCGCATTGAGACACAAAGCCTTCAGGCTTGTTTTTACAACACTCTTGGCCCTTTTACAATTATGTTGAAAAGTGGCCCTTTTAGATTTTTGCCCTGGATTTGTCTGCCTGCCACTTTTCACCTTGCTACCTATTGCTCCTATCCTCAATTTACACCCCTCTGTCTCTCTGCTCACACATTTAAGAAACCCTCCACTTCTTATTCTTCGTTTGTTATTTTTTTTTCTTCTTTCCTCCCTACGTGTTGCGTCTGACTGCTTCTTTTCTCTGCCTCTTGCCTCACAAACAGACTACTTGCCTTCTCTATTTGAGTCCCTCCCCCTAACCGATCTAGTTTAAAGTCTCCCCAGTAGCCTTTGCAAATCTCTCCGCCAGGATATTGGTTCCCCTCGGGTTCAAGTGCAACCCATCCTTTTTGTACAGGTCACACCTTCCCCAAAAGAGGTCCCAATGATCCAGAAACTTGAATCTCTGCGCTCTGCACCAGTCCTTTAGCCACGCATTGATCCTCCACCTTGCTCCATTCTCACTGTCGAGTGGCACAGGCAGTAATCCTGAGATTGTTACCTTTGCGGTTCTTCTCCTTAACACTCTTCCTAACTCCCTAAATTCTCCTTTCAGGACCTCCTCTCTTTTTCTACCTATGTCATTGGTACCTATATGTACCACGACATCTGGCTCCTCTCCCTCCCATTTCAAGATATCTTGGACACGTTCAGTCGCATCCCGGACCCTGGCACCAGGGAGGCAAACTACCATCCGGGTCTCCTGACTGCATCCACAGAATCGCCTACCTGACCCCCTAACTATAGAGGGTCAGATAGGCGATTCTGTGGACGCACCTTGATGTGAGAGATGTACTGCCTTTGTGTACTCCAGGCCACTGTTATGACATCCACTGTCCGGTCAGCCAATCCGTGTCCCAGATATGGTCTCCTCAGAATCTGCAAATCAATAAATTGATTTGGTCATGTAGTGGGTGGTTGTCTCCTGTTACTGGGTGTAGCAGCTGATCCCTGCTTTTGGGGACAGCCATGAGAGGCTGTGTTATAATTCCCAGGACTAGTGGGAACCAGGATTGCGTAGGCCAGTCTGGCACTACCAAAATGCCTGTGGCATTGTCTTGCTTTATTTTTACCAAGCATCGGCTGATGAGGCAAAATGGAGGAAAAGCATACAAGAACATTCCTCCCCAATGCAGTGTGAATGCATCTACTGCCACTGCCCCTGGGTCTGGCTCCCATGACACATATTTGGGTAACTGGTGATTCAATCTGGATGCAAACAAGTCAATATCCGGCATGCCATACCGGGCGACAATGTTGTTAAACACTTCATGATTCAACATCCATTCTGTGTTATCATTGAATTTCCGTGATCTTGTGTCCGCCACCATGTTGTATCTACCTGGTAGGTAGATTGCTGTGACCCAAATGTCCTTGCAATACACCAATGCCAAAGAAGGTTTGCCAATTTGTCACAAGATACAGACTTAATTCCACCCATGTAACCATATAACCATATAAACAATTACAGCATGGAAACAGGCGCTCTCGGCCCTTCCAGTCCGTGCCGACCATTTGTTTTCCCCTAGTCCCATCTACCTGCACTCAAACCATACCCCTCCATTCCCTTCACGTCCATATACCTATCCACTTTACTCTTAAATGTTAAAATCGATCCCGCCTCCACCACTTCTGCTGGAAGCTCATTCCACACAGCCACCACCCTCTGAGTAAAGAAGTTCCCCCTCACGTTACCCCGAAACCTCTGTCCCTTTATTCTCATGACATGCACTCTTGTTTGAATCTTCCCTACCCTCAATGGGAAAAACGTATCCACGTCAACTCTGTCTATCCCTTTCATCATTTTAAAGACCTCAATCAAGTCCCCCCTTAACCTTCTGCGCTCCAAAGAATAAAGACCTAACTTGTTCAACCTTTCTCTGTAACATAGTTGCTGGAACCCTGGCAACATTCTAGTAAATCTCCTCTGTACTCTCTCTATTTTGTTGACATCCTTCCTATAACTAGGCGACCAAAATTGTACACCATACTCCAGAATTGGTCTTACAAATGCCTTGTACAATTTTTAACATTACTTCCCTACTCCTATATTCAATGCTCTGATTTATAAAGGCCAGCACACCAAAGGCTTTCTTTACCACCCTATCTACATGCGATTCCACCTTCAGGGAACTATGCACAGTTATTCCTAGATCCCTGTTCCACAGCATTCATCAATTCCCTACCATTTACCATATACGTCCTATTTTGATTTGTCCTGCCAAGATGTAGCACTTCACACTTATCAGCATTAAACTCCATCTGCCATCTTTCAGCCCACTTTTCCAAATGGCCCAAATCTCTCTGTAGACTTTGAAAATCTACTTCATTATCCACAACACCATCTATCTTAGTATCATCTGCATACTTACTTATCCAATTTTCCACCCCATCATCCAGATTATTGATGTACATGACAAACAACAGTGGACCCAACACAGATCCCTGAGGCACCCCACTGGTCACCGGCTTCCAACCTGACAAACAGCCAACCACCATTACTCTCTGACATCTCCCATTCAGCCACTGTTGAATCCATCTTGCTACTCCGCCATTAACACCCAAAGATTGAACCTTCTGAACCAACCTTCCATGGGGAACCTTGTCAAAGGCCTTACTGAAATCCATATAGACAACATCCACTGCTTTACCCATATCAATTTCCCTAGTTACCGCTTCAAAAAATTCAAGAAGGTTTGTCAAACATGACCTTCCAGGCACTAATGGGCTGACTTCAGCTCGCAGACTATTTACAAAATTACTAAAACCAGTTCTGGGGCTACTACAAGCTCAGAATAACATGGTTATGGCTTATTTGGGTGACATTTTAATAGTTGGGGACCAAGGAATCAGCTGAATCATCTGTTTCAGCCACCAAATTCATGTTTGAGAGATTGGGGTTTCTAATCCATCCAGTTAAGTCAAAATTGACTCTTACCAGGGTAATTGATTACCTGGGGTTCACAATTAACTCAATTCATAAGGCAGTGACACTTCCAAGTGGCAAGCAATTAGAGTTAATGAAAGCCTGCAATAAGCTAATTGCTAAACAGCAGCCAACAATCAGACAAGCAGCAAGTGTAATTGGCAAGCTTGTGGCAGCTTTTCCAGCTGTGTGCTTCGGACCTTTGCACTATCAAAATTTACAACGTGCAAAGGAACAGACACTCAAATCCCACGCAGGCTAATTCGGAAGACCCATGCAATTGCCAGCAGAGGCCATTGCTGAATTACAATGGTGTGTAATGAATATACATCACAGCTATAAGAAAATTCTAATTGATACACCATCGGTAATCTTACAAACCGATGCAAGTGGCCTGGGCTGGGGAGCAACAGATAGCATCTCCAGCTGCAGAGGTAGATGGAATGTGCAGGAGTCCTTAATTCTTCAGCAACATGGTATTGACTACGTAGAGTTGTTGGGAGCACACTATGTATTAAAGGCTTATTGCAGCAATATGCATCATGTGCATGTTCAACTACAGATTGACAACACCACGGTGGTGGAGCTCAATACCTATGACAGGATATTCCCTAGGACATTAAGGGAAGTTAGTGTAGAAATAGCAGGAGCTAAGACAAAAATATTTCAAATGTCATTAGAAACGGGAATAGTGCCGGAGGATTGGCGTACTGCGCATGTTGTTCCATTGTTTAAAAAGGGTTCAAAGAATAAACCTAGCAATTATAGACCTATTAGTTTGACGTCAGTGGTGGGCAAATTAATGGAAAGGATACTTAGAGATAATATATATAAGCATCTGGATAAACAGGGTCTGATCAGGAACAGTCAACATGGATTTGTGCCTGGAAGGTCATGTTTGACAAACCTTCTTGAATTTTTTGAAGCGGTAACTAGGGAAATTGATGCGGGTAAAGCAGTGGATGTTGTCTATATCGATTTTATTAAGGCCTTTGACAAGGTTCCCCATGGAAGGTTGGTTAAGAAGGTTCAATCTTTGGGTGTTAATGGCGGAGTGGGCTGAAAGATGGCAGATGGAGTTTATTGCTGATGAGTGTGAAGTGCTACATCTTGGCAGGACAAATCAAAATAGGACGTATATGGTAAATGGTAGGGAATTGAGGAATGCTGTGGAACAGGGAGATCTAGGAATAACTGTGCATAGTTCCCTGAAGGTGGAATCGCATGTAGATAGGGTGGTAAAGAAAGCCTTTGGTGTGCTGGCCTTTATAAATCGGAGCATTGAATATAGGAGTAGGGAAGTAATGTTAAAATTGTACAAGGCATTGGTAAGACCAATTCTGGAGTATGGTGTACAATTTTGGTCGCCTAGTTATAGGAAGGATGTCAACAAAATAGAGAGAGTACAGAGGAGATTTACTAGAATGTTGCCAGGGTTCCAGCAACTATGTTACAGAGAAAGGTTGAACAAGTTAGGTCTTTATTCTTTGGAGCGCAGAAGGTTAAGGGGGGACTTGATTGAGGTCTTTAAAATGATGAAAGGGATAGACAGAGTTGACGTGGATACGTTTTTCCCATTGAGGGTAGGGAAGATTCAAACAAGAGGGCATGACATGAGAAGTAAGGGACAGAAGTTTAGGGGTAACGTGAGGGGGAACTTCTTTACTCAGAGGGTGGTGGCTGTGTGGAATGAGCTTCCAGCAGAGGTGGTGGAGGCAGGATCGATTTTAACATTTAAAAGTAAAGTGGATAGGTATATGGACGTGAAGGGAATGGAGGGGTATGGTCTGAGTGCAGGTAGATGGGACTAGGGGAAAACAAATGGTCGGCACGGACTGGAAGGGCCGAGAGGGCCTGTCTCCGTGCTGTAATTGTTATATGGTTATATGGTTATATGGTTATTAAGCAATGCTTTGCATTGCCACAATTGTCCCATCCAGTTAAATTTCAAATATCTCCTGTGCTCCCTGTGAATGGATACTGAGTAGTATGCATCTTTTAGATCAATGCATGCCATATAACATGCTTTGGAAACCAGTTGGGTGGCTGTGCCAAAGCTTTCCATTTAAAAATGTTTATACTGCACATAGGTTTTGAGCTACGTCAAGTCTTGGATGATATGACATCCTCCATCCCTTTTCTGCTTGGTGAATATGTTGGATACAAATTGGTGTGATTCCTGTTGCGACCTCTGACTCGCCTCTTTTTTATGTAGTCTGAATTTCAGCTTGTACCTGTTGTGTAAACAGGTACAAACATCTTTCCTGTTGTGTAAACACATATGTGTGGTTTGGTAAATTTTGTGTGGGTGGTGATGAATCAAGAAGGAACTCAATTTTGAAACCTTGTATACTGTGCAGTATGAACGGGTCTGCTGTGATCCAATTCCATTAATTCAAGAAATGTCGCAATCTCCCCCCAACTTGTGAGTCATGTGTAAGGTGTTCCACAAGGAACTAGGTTCTCCTAACTTAGACGTTACTGGTGGTACGGTGCTGGCTTCCGTCCTCGTGGCTTGGGAAGGAGGGCTGATGGCGGGTGCCCCCCGCTCATCCGAGCCGTGGGCCGGCTGGGGCCTACCCCTAAAAAAGACCTTGGTGCCTTCACCTCAAGTCTTCCTCCGGTCCCGGAGCCCCTAGGCTGGTTTCGCCTGGTGTTAAAGGAGGCATAAGGGTGTGCCCGGTGTGATGAGCCCTGGGTGTTGTTTGTGCTCGGCTCATGAGGCGAATGGTCTTGGCCTCATTGTCCAGCTCGCGGACCCGCTTCGGCAGGTCTGCCCCAAATAGATAATTAGCCAGCTGGACGTTGCTGGCCTTGCACAATTTGGGATTGAGTGCCGGCCGTATTGCGCTTTTATGCAGACAATTTATTTAGAAGTGGGCGTTACACAGAAGCCCCACTGTGTCCTGCTGTGTCTCCGTCAGCAGCCCCCCATCTACAGACCTCGCAAAGACAGTAATGCCAGAGGCCAATAATTTTAAAAAATTTTGAAGCTTGACTTCCTGGGCTCATACACCCGCTCCAATATGACCCCAGATGGCGTGGTTGATGGCTGGCACATTAAGGGAGGCACTGTTGGCAGGAGTATGGTATCTGTTGGAGGTCTCCTCCATTGCCCGGTCTTTGAGCTGATGAGATGCCAAATAGTTAATAGTAGTGGCCAGCTCTTCGTCCAGGGGTGCTCCTGATGGTGTAGGGATGGCACATTTGGATGCCAAAAGTGGCACTTCGGGCCCATGCCCCCGGGAGTGTTCACCTGCTGTGCCTCCATACTCTGAGTTGGGGAAATACTGACTCTGTGTACTCTCCTCTCCAGAGAGGGAGACACTTCGCAGCCCTGCGTAAGGTGCTGCTGGCGCGGGCTCCCATGGAGACCCGGGCTGATAGGTCTGGAGCCACCTCTCCAACAGGTGCTCCATCTGGGAAAGTCGTCCGTCGACGCTTCCCAGTGAAGGAGGGGATCCCTCCGGCCCCGACTCATCTGAATCTACGGGCCTCGCAGACTTGTGAAAGGCTTTGCGCCCCGGCGGGACTGCCACGGTGCTCTCCTCAGGCACCAAGTCTGCTGTCGCTGGTTCCACTGCCAGCGGCATGGAAGGCGATTCAGACAATCGCCCGCTACCCGCCTCTCCGCAGTCTTCAGTAGCCGGCTTCCCCGCAGACCATCTCCTCACCTTCGACATAGTTTGGGTTCTAACTTGCTGGAAAACAAGAAGTAACAAGCCCAACAACACGACCTCAGAGTAGTTTTTAAAACACTTACCTGAGTTTTTAAAACTTACCGCTGGAAGACCACGATGCGCCTGCCAGTCAGTCGTTGGCGCATGCTTCAGACGTAATGACGCGTAAGTGGACTGACAGCATTCTTCACGTAGTCACTCAAGTGACTCCGAACTAAAATGGAATGTTGGCCTTCATAACAAGAGGATTTCAGTATAGGAGTAAAGAGGTTCTTCTGCAGTTGAATAGGGCTCTGGTGAGACCACATCTGGAGTATTGTGTACAGTTTTGGTCTGCTAATTTGAGGAAGGACATCCTTATGATTGAGGCAGTGCAGCGTAGGTTCACAAGATTGATCCCTGGGATGGCGGGACTGTCATGTGAGGAAAGATTGAAAGACTGGGCTTATATTCTTCTGTATTCTCCTTAATAAAATTATAAAAGGACTGGACAAGCTAGATGCAGGAAAAATGTTCCCAATGTTGGGCGAGTCCAGAACCAGGGGCCACAGAATAAAAGGGAGGCCATTTAAGACTGAGGTGAGAAAAAACGTTTTAACCCAGAGAGTTGTGAATATGCGGAATTCCCTACCACAGAGGGCAGTGGAGGCCAAATCACTGGGTGGATTTAAGAGAGAGTTAGATAGAGCTCTAGGGGCTAGTGGAATCAAGGGATATGGGGAGATGGCAGCCACGGGTTATTGATTGGGGATGATCAGCCATGATCACAATGAATGGCGGTGCTGGCTCGAGCGGCCGATTGGCCTCCTCCTGCACCTATTTTCTATATTTCTATGACACTGAGGCTCCTGCCGCTAACAAGGCTCTTGTTGCCGCCTCTGTGGCTCCCATTGCCAATGCTGCTGAGGCTTATTGGGCCCAAACAGGCCTCGCCACCCAGCTCCAATGCAGGTCTCGATGTCTGGCTTCACCGCAATCCCCTGGGAGGCCTGTGGGGCGAGTTGGGCCTACTGTGGCATGTTCCGGTCATAGGTGCGGTTGTTCGACACGGCTCTCCAGGACATTCCCGCCACATGCTGCTCATAAGAAACATTTAAATAGGTACATGGATATCATAAATTTAGAGGGCCTAAAGCAGGTAGGAGGGACTCGTTTAGATGTAGCATGACAGTTGGTGTGGGCAGGTTGGGCTGAAGTGCCTGGGTCCACACGGCATAACTTGTGACATCAGCTGATAGTCAGACCACTTACAGTGAATCCTCGTCAGTGGTTACGAGCGTTGTCACGTGACCTCATGGGTTAAGGGGTGTATCCTGCTATTGGCGGCCTTGTTTGACGGCCGCCAATCTCTCCCGCATGACCCGCCCGGAGCCGACCACCGGGGCTGAGAGTTCGCGGCTGCCACCTCTCCCCCAACAGCTGCTGCATGAGCTGCGAGTTTAGCAGCCCCCCGCCCCCAGCATCACCGCTGCCCGCCCCGGAAGCGGGGAGTGAGCAGGCCAACCCATTTCTCTGCCTGGCCTTGGGCGTACCCGGCGAGGGAGTGGAGCAACCGAGTGGGGGGAGGGTGTGAGAGGGGGGTGTCCTCCCCTCCCACAGCAGGGACGTTTTGAAATTTACTGTATTAAAATCATGTTTTAGTGCATTGTAGAAGTATGATTTCAATGCTTTTTGTTTAAAGTATTTTTAAGAGGTAACTTTTTAAGGGGTAACTTTTTTCCACACAAAGGGTGGTGGGTGTATGGAACATGCTGCCTAGAGGAGGTAGTTTGGGTGGGGATTATCCCAACATTTAAGAAACAGTTAGACTGATACATGGATAGGACATGTTTGGAGGGATATGGACCAAAAGCAGGTAGTGTAGCTGGGAAATGTTGGCGGGTGTGGGCACGTTGCGCCGAAGGGCCTGTTTTCAGACTGTTTTCACTCTATGACTACATTATACCTCCACCATGCATGAATGCTTCAAAATCAAGGGTCGGGTTTGATTGCCATATACTCAAGCATAGAAACATAGAAAATAGGTGCAGGAATAGGCCATTTCGAGCCATCACTGTCATTCAGCATCATGGTTGTTCATCTAAAATCAGTACCTCTTTCCTGTTTTTTTCCCCCATCCCTTGATTTCGCTAGCCCCAAGTGCCAAATGTAACTCTCTCTTGAAAACATCCAGTGAATTGGCCCCCACTGCCTTCTGTGGCAGAGAATTCCACAGATTCACAACTCTCTGCATGAAGAAAGTTTGTCCTCATCTCAGTCCTAACTGGCCTACCCTTTATTTTTAAACGGTGACGCCTACTTCTGCTCCCCTCGCTTTTGCTGTTACACGCTGCTCTTCTGCTACCTGGCACCCCCGTTCCTCAGATTAAGTATATTTTTACGCCTTGACGCCTACTTATGAATAAAGATAAGAATGTATACACAGTTTATGCAGCCAGCACTTTTTCTTTATGGTGAATGACCTTTGACAAATCCCATGATTCCTTGTGTTTTTCAGAATACCGAACACGCTTATTGCAGACTAACTGCTCCGCTGAGTTGAGATTTTCATTGTGAATGTGTCAAAGTCAACGCTTGTCTCTATTACAACTGATGATGACTACACTATTATACGCTGTACTATTCTCTGCATTTATACTGGGTGGTGCCAGCAATGGCTCCCTTGCCAACTGTCTGGCTGTCCCTTCCTGTGTCTGTTTTAGATGTGTTAAATGTACATTTAAAAAAAATGTTTTTTAGGTTGTTTTATGTGGGGGGGGGTTTGGGGGAAATGTTTTCTAATCTCTTACCTCGATGGAGATGCGATTTTCTCTGTTTCATAACTGCGTCCGCACTGCAGCCTAACATCCAGGAGTTGGCGGCCTTTGCAGGAGATCGACCGGGGGTTCCATCGTGGGAGCCTGCGGGACTTTAACATCGCAGAGCCCACGATCTCTGGTAGAGTCCGACATCGGGGACTCCAAGTCGCAGGAGTTACGATCGCCCCGTTGCGGGAGCTACGATCGCCCTGACGCGTTCGACTGCCCAAACCACAGGAGAATAAAGAGGAAGGAGATTGGATTTTATTGCCTTCCATCACAGTGAGGAACGTGGGGGATCTGCTCTGGTGGATGTCTATATTAACTTTTATGTAATTGTGTGGCTTGTTGCTTTTTTTAGTATGGCTGTATGGTAATCTAAATTTCACTGTACCTTAATTGGTACTCGTGACAATAAACTGATCTTGAAACCTTGACCTTGAAACCTCGATAATTGCATAGCATAGCAGTGCAAGAAGTGGAAATTGGAAGGGCAGTGTTGGACATCTGTAAAGGCGTTCACAACAGCAATTCAAGAGTGAGAGAATGGTAGAATAATTCCTAACGGCAACCCCAATACACCAGACATAACCTTTTATTCTTTCTGATTACTCTCAAACCATTTCCTATTTTGTTGATACCATTTGTCTAATTTTATGCTCCTGACCAACCCATTATTTTAATTTCTAACAAAAGCAACAGATTTACATTAACACAAAATGCTGGTGTAACACAGCATGACAGGCAGCATCTCTGGATAGAAGGAATGAGTGACGTTTTGGGTCGAGACCCTTCTTCAGAATTCTGGACTCAAAACATCATCCATTCCTTCTATACAGAGATACTGCCTGTCCTACTGAGTTACTCCAGAATATTGTGTTGATCTGCAGCTCCCTCTACCAACACTCTACTCTGCCTAGCAGAGCTAGTCCTCACCCTCAACAACTTCTCCTTCGACTCCTCCCACTTCCTCCCACAGTCCAAGATGTAGCTATTGGCACTCGCATGGGCCCCAGCTATGCCAGTCTCTTTGCACAATCCCTGTTCCATGCGTACACACGCCCTATCCCCGAACTCTATCTCTGCTATATTGATGACTGTACCGGTGCTATCTCGTGCACCCATGCAGAACTTATGGACTTCATTAACTTCACCACCAATTTTCATCCTGTACTCAAATTCACTTGGACCATCTCCGACACCTCCCTCCCCTTTCCTTACGTCACTGTCTTCATCACAGGAGATAGACTATCGACTGACTTCTATAATAAACCTACTGACTCCCAGAGCTGTCTAGACTATACTTCATCCTGCCCTGCTTCCTGCAAAGACTCTATCCTCTACTCCCAATTCCTCTGTCTATGCCACATCTGCACCCAAGATGAGGTGTTCCATACCACGACATCCAAGATGTCCTCATTCGTTAGGGAACGGGGTTCTTCCATCATAGATGAGGCCCTCACACATGTCTCCTTGATACCCCGCACCTCCACCCTTGCTCCCCCTCCCCTGAGTAGCAACAGGGACAAAGTCCCCCTTGTCCTTACCTTCCACCCCATCAGCTTTTGCATACAACACAATTACCGCAAAAGGCGGTCAAGGTGGCAGAGTGGTTGAGTTGTTGCCTTTTAGCGCTTGCAGCAGCGGAGACCCGGGTTCGTTCCCGACTACGGCTGCTGTCGGTACAGAGTTTTATGTTCTACCCATGACTGCGTGGGCTTTCCGTGTCTGTATCCCTAAACTAAACTAAACTAAACTAAACAAATAATCCTCTGACACTTTTGTCACCTCCAACTCCCACAACAGGTCACAACTTCCCATCTCCACCTCTTTCCGCCTCCCGCCGAGACCGTTCCCTCCGCAATTCCCTGGCTAACTCCACAACTCCCTGGTTAACCCATCCAATGTATCCGTTGTTCAAGGTGTGGACTCTTATATGTTGGAGAGACCAAACATCGACTTGACGATTGTTTTGCTGAACATCTTCACCTGGGCCTACCTGATCTCCCAGTTGCCAAACACTTTAATTCCCCTTCCTATTCCCACACTAACCTTTCAGTCCTGGGCCTCCTCCATTGTCAGAGTGAGGCCAAATGTAAATTGGAAGAACAGCATCTCATATTTCGCTTGGGCAGTTTACAATCCAGCGGTGTGAATGTTGATTTCACTAATCTACCCCTGCATTCCCTCTCTCTCCATCCCTCCTCTACCCAAGTCGTAATATTATTTTCAAAGTCATCTTGTTGAGCCTCATTGTCTGATTTTCATTTAGCCCACAGCTAACAATGGCCTATTTCCTTTATCATTGTTACTGTTTAGCATCTTTCATTCATTTGTTATCTCTCTACGTCACCGTCTATATCTCACATTTCCTCTTCCCCAACTCTCAGTCTGAAGAAGGGTTTCGACCAGAAACGTCACCTATTCCTTTTCTCCAGAGATACTGTCTGATCCGCTGAGTTACTTCAGCTTTTTGTGTCTATTTTCTGCAATTCCTTTCTACAGATTTGCAATCTACCAATCTGTTTTGAAGCTTCAGAGATTTGAAAATACAATCATTCCTGTCTAAATAACTTTCATTCATTCTTCTTTGGATTTGTTAAGAATAATTAACGTTAAAAATAGCTGTACACTGTACCGTTCTGGCATTTGCAAGCTCACATCACCGAAAAATGAGGATAGCAGGCCAACGATAACACCTAAGGAGTCACATGAGACTGCAGTTGCTGGAATCTTGAGCAAAAAAAACAAGTACTGGAGGAACTCAGCTGGTCAAGAATTTTGTGCAAGACATGTCAGATTGGGATTAGTTTAGTTAGTTTCATTTAAAGATACAGCACAGAAACAGGGACTTCGGCCCACCGTGCCCACGCTTGCCAGCGATCCCAGCACACGAGCACTATCCTACACACACTAATGCTAATTTACAATTTACCAAATCAATTAGCCTACAAACCTGTTCGTCGTTGGAATAAACTGGAGCACCCGGAGAAAACCCACGCAGATCACGGGGAGAATGTACAAACTCCGTACAGAGAGCACCCGTAGTCAGGATCAAACCTAGGTCTCTGGTGCTGTAAGACAGCAACTCTAACACTGTGCCACCGTGCCACATAACTTTCTTCTTCAAGAAGCTGCCTGACCCACAGAGTTCCTCTAACACTTTGTTTTTTGCTCAGAAACATCTAAGGTTTTAACTTGTTGAACATCCTAATAGATTCATTGTGTAACCAGGCTGGATTTTGTTTTCTTCTGTTTCTGGAGTTATGGAAAGGAAATTCATCCTTGGCTTACAGATGCTAAACACATGATACGTAAGCACACATGCCTTGCATTCTGAAATGGAGGCTCGTTGAATTCAGTGCAATGATATTTTTCATAATGTATGCTCTCAATATTACTACCTGGCCTGATTCTTAAAATCTGTTAATTTTATTTGTGTGTTATACTTATCTGATCATTTCAAAATATATTGGAATATACAACAGAATGTGCTTTTCCACTTTATTAAAGTTTATGATATTTCAACTGCTACTTTAACCATCTCAACTTCAGTTTCTACTTTTACTTTCAGTCTCCCTAGCACCATATAATGTTCAAATCATTAGTTCAAAAAGATGTTAGGTTTGCAATTTGTGAAAACATTGTGAAAAACCTTCAGTGTGAATGCTTCAGTCAGCTTCAAGACAATATGGTTACTGAGCTCATGGGATTCTTGTGTATTTCAGCCCAAGAACATCCTGTAAAAGCTGGCGTTTCTCTAGATAGTATCCTATCTCAGTCATGTTCAGCGAATTCATCAATGACCTACCTTCCATGGTAAGGTCGGCAACGGGGAACTTTGCTGACAATGTTCAATCCCGTTTGCAACTGTTAGGTTGAAAGGAAATAGTAAAAATTGGAAAGAGCCATGGTTTTCAAGGGAAATTGGACACTTGTTTCGAAAAAAGAGAGATATCTACAATATTTATAGGAGGCATGGAGTAAATGAGGTGCTAGAGGAGTATAAAGAATGTAAAAAGAAACTTAAGAAAGAAATTAGGAAGGCTAAAAGAAGATATGAGGTTGCTTTGGCAAGAAAGGTGAAAGTAAACCCAAAGGGTTTCTACAGCTATATTAATAGCAAAAGGATAACGAGGGATAAAATTGGACCGTTAGAGAACCAGAAATGGACAGCTATCTGCAGAGCCAAAAGAGATGGGGGGAGATATTGAACAATTTCTTTTCTTCGGTAATTCACCAAGGAGAAGGATAGTGAACTCTGTGAGTTAAGGGGAAAAAGTAGAGTAGCTATGGAAACTATGAGATTCAAAGAGGAGGAAGTACTGACCACTTTTGAAAGATATAAAAGTGGATAAGTCTCCAGGTCCTGACAGGATATTCCCTAGGATATTGAGGGAAGTTAGTGTAGAAATAGCAGGAGCTATGACAGAAATATTTCAAATGTCATTAGAAATGGGAATAGTGCCGGAGGATTGGCGTACTGCACATGTTGTTCCATTGTTTAAAAAGGGTTCAAAGAATAAACCTAGCAATTATAGACCTATTAGTTTGACGTCAGTAGTGGGCAAATTAATGGAAAGGATACTTAGAGATAATATATATAAGCAGGGATAAACAGGGTCTGATCAGGAACAGTCAACATGGATTTGTGCCTGGAAGGTCATGTTTGACAAACCTTCTTGAATTTTTTGAAGCGGTAACTAGGGAAATTGATGAGGGTAAAGCAGTGGATGTTGTCTATATGGATTTCAGTAAGGCCTTTGACAAGGTTCCCCATGGAAGGTTGGTTAAGAAGGTTCAATCTTTGGGTGTAAATGGCGGAGTAGCAAGATGGATTCAACAGTGGCTGAATGGGAGATGTCAGAGAGTAATGGTGGATGGCTGTTTGTCAGGTTGGAAGCCGGTGACCAGTGGGGTGCCTCAGGGATCTGTGTTGGGTCCACTGTTGTTTGTCATGTACATATTGTGGATAATGAAGTAGATTTTCAAAGTCCACAGAGAGATTTGGGCCATTTGGAAAAGTGGTCTGAAAGATGGATGGAGTTTAATGCTGATAAGTATGAAGCTACATCTTGGCAGGACAAATCAAAATCAGGAAGTACATAGGTAAATGGTAGGGAATTGAGGAATGCTGTGGAACAGAGGGATCTAGGAGTAACTGTGCATAGTTCCCTGAAGGTGGAATCGCATGTAGATAGGGTGGTAAAGAAAGCCTTTGGTGTGCTGGCCTTTATAAATCAGAGCATTGAATATAGGAGTAGGGAAGTAATGTTAAAATTGTACAAGGCATTGGTAAGACCAATTCTGGAGTATGGTGTACAATTTTGGTCGCCTAAGTATAGGAAGGATGTCAACAAAAATAGAGAGAGTACAGAGGAGATTTACTAGAATGTTGCCAGGGTTCCAGCAACTATGTTACAGAGAAAGGTTGAACAAGTTAGGTCTTTATTCTTTGGAGCGCAGAAGGTTAAGGGGGGACTTGATTGAGGTCTTTAAAATGATGAAAGGGATAGACAGAGTTGACGTGGATACGTTTTTCCCATTGAGGGTAGGGAAGATTCAAACAAGAGGGCATGACATGAGAATTAAGGGACAGAGGTTTAGGGGTAACGTGAGGGGGAACTTCTTTACTGGCTGTGTGGAATGAGCTTCCAGCAGAAGTGGTGGAGGCAGGATCGATTTTAACATTTAAGAGTAAAGTGGATAGGTATATGGACATGAAGGGAATGGAGGGGTATGGTCTGAGTGCAGGTAGATGGGACTAGGGGAAAACAAATGGTCGGCACGGACTGGAAGGGCCGAGAGGGCCTGTTTCCATGCTGTAATTGTTATATGGTTATATGGTGTTATAGGTAAATGAAGTGATCTACACTTGCATGCAGCAAGTCCAGCCAACATGATCAAGAAGTGGCAATTATTAAGTCCATCACAAAATGGCCAGTAAATGATAATTTCTATCATTCTGCGCTTGGTCTCATCTATAAAAAAGGAGTTCACACCTGGAACAATAGATGAGGTTGGAGGAGGTGCAAGTAAACCTCTGCCTCACCTGAAAAGACTGTTGGGGTCGTTAGACAGAGTCGAGGGAGGAGGTATAGGGACAGGTGTTGCATCTCCTGCATTTGCAGGTACCTGGGGAGGGGGTGGTTTGGGTGGGAAGGGATGAGTTAATCATGGAGGTGTGGATGGAACGGTCTCTTTGGGAAGTGGAAATAGATGGAGATGGGAAGATTTGGCTAGTGGTGGGATCCCATTGGAGGTGGCGAAAATGTTGGAGGATTATGTGCTGTATGTGACAGTTGATAGGGTGAAGGGGGCTATGGGGACTCTGTCCCTCTTGTGACTGTGGGGAGGGGTAGCAAGGGCAGAGCTGCAGGGTCTCCTCGATATCCCGCAGTTCCGCTCTTGCTGATAATTTCTATCATGCTAAATCTAAACACCTGCTCTTGATACTCAATGGCATTTCTATTGGCGTGTCACCCACCCTCAATATCCTGTGGGTCGCCATTGACAGAACTCAAATGCACTTGCTGCCATGAAAAACCCAAGAAGCTTGACATCATCTGGAACAAAACAATTTACTTGATTCCTATCTTTTCCAACAAGGTTTATGTGTGGTGCCGCAAGAGATTGCCAAGATCCGTAATGACGATTTCTCCTCTGCATTTACCATGGAGAAAGATGTGAAGGCCAGGAATCTTGGAACAGTTAATGGTGATGTCTTGAGGACAGTTTGTATTAGAGTCAAGGATGTGCTGGAAATCCTAAGCCATATAAAGGTAGATAAATCTTCTGGGCCTAATCAGATATATATCCAAGAACACGGTGGGAAGCTAGTCCTGACCAGACTCCTGAATCATCGTTAGATATGGGTGAGGTGCTGAAAGACTAAAGGTTATGGATGTTATACATTTACAGTATTTAAGAAAGGCTGCAAAGAAAAACCTAGGAACAATTGACCATTAAGCCTAACATCTCTGGTGGGAAAGTTACTGGATTCTGAGGGAAAAGATAATATGCATTTGGAAAAACATGGGTTGAATAGAGATAGTCGACATAGTTTTCTGCACAGGAGATCGCATCTTATGAATTTAATTGAATTTTTTGAAGAAGTAACCAAGAAAGTTTTGTGAGGCCAGGGCCATAGATGTTGTACTTATGGACTTCAGCAAGGTCTTTGATAAGGTTCTGTATGGTGGGCTGCTATGGAAGATTACACGGGATCACATGGAATTCAGGGAGAGCTAGCTATCTGGATACAAAATTGGCTTCATGGCAGGAAGCAGAGTTTGGTGCAAGGGTGTTTTATGGATTGGAGACATGTGACTCATGGTGTGCCTTTGGGATCAGAGCCGGGCCCTTTGCTATTTGTCATCTCTATCAAGTTATTTGACTGAGAATATACAAGGAATGATTAATAAGTTTGTACATGGCACTAAAATTGGTGGCTTTGTAAACAGTGAAGATTATTTAGTTTAGTTTAATTTAAAGATACAGTGTAGAAACAGGCCCTTTGGCCCATTGAGTCCACACTGAGTATCAATCACCTGTGCACTAGTTCTATGTTCTACACATTAGGGGCAATTTACAGAAGCCAATTAACCTACAAACCTGCACTTCCTTGGGATGTAGGAAGGAACGAGAGCACTTAGAGAAAACCCACTCCGTTACAGGGAGAACATGCAAACGCCACATAAACAGCACCCATAGTTAGGATTGAGCTGTGAAACAGAGTAAAAGTTGGCCGAAGAATGTCTAATAGAGTTTAATTCAGATAACTGTAGGATGTTGCAGTTTGGAAATCAAACCAGGACAGGACCTTCACAGTGAATGGTTAGGAGTACTAGCACTCTGAGAGGGCTCATCCACAATCCAATGCCACCAGAACACTGAGCCTTTAGGTGGAAAAGTAAGAAACTGTATATCTCCTTAGGCCAAGGTTGAATTTTGTAGAGACTCGGAAGTTACAAGATGGAGCTGAATTGAGGCTACTCTCTGTGTGCTGGTTCAAAAGAGCACACACATATTGCACACACATGTGCAGTATGAATTGACTGGATAGCATGTGCAACTAGCTGTTCATTGTATCTCTGTACACATAACAAAACAACCTCATTTAAACTACATAGCTATCTGAAAGTGGCATCACAGATAGGTAGAGTGGGGAAGAAGGACTTTGGTAAGCTGGCCTTCATCAGTCAGGGAATTGAATATAGAAGCAAGAACATTATGTTACTGTTATGTTAGCGATGTTAGCAGAGCTTCGTGTTCTGTTTTGGCCATCTTCCTTTTGAAAAGATGCTATTAAACTGGAAAGAGTGCAGAGAAAATTGACAAGGATGTACAACCCGTACATACGAACGAGCTTTTGGGAAACCAGTGGTGTGGATTTATCGCCTGCTGTGGAACTGCAGGCATCTTCTACTGTGTGGGAACTTGGTTCTCCACCGCATTTCTGACTTGCAAATGTTTCAACTTCTGAACGGTTCTCAGGAACTGAACCCTGCCATAACCTGAGAAAGATCTGTTGTTAACAAACTCATAACCAGATCCACTCATCGGTGTTTGTTAATTATCACCACATCCTAGAATAGAAACATCGAAACATAGAAAAAAGTTGCAGGAAGAGGCCATTCAACCCTTCGAGCCAGCACTGCCATTCATTGTGACCTCAATCAATAAACCGTGCCTGCTTTCTCCGCATATCCCACAATTCCACTAGCCCCTAGAGCTCTATCTAACGCTCTCTTAAATCCATCCAGTGATTTGGCCTCCACTATGGCAGGGAATTCCACTAATTCACAACTCTCTGGGTGAAAATGTTTTTTTCCCACCTCAGTCTTAAATGGCCTCCCCTTTATTCTAAGACTGTGGCTCCTGGTTCTGGACTCGCTCAACATTGGGAACAGTTTTCCTGCATCTAGCTTGTCCAGTCCTTTTATAATTTTATATGTTTCTATAAGATGCCCCCTCATCCTTCTAAACTCCAGTGAATACAAGCCTAGTCTTTACAAGAATCACCATGTTTTTAACTCTATGGAGTTAATTAATTTGTCCAGGGTAATCAGTCATGCTGTAGTTACTAAGTTCAGGTAAATAGTCCCTTAAAAACATCTGCTTCATGGTACCTCAGTGAGTGTGTGCCATTGAAGGCCAGGTGAGATGAGTGGGCTCTCTTTTGCACAAGGTGGTCATTACCTGATAATTAATTTGGCAAAAATATCATTTGTTATTCAGACAGCGAAATATGGGTAATATTAATAAATATATGCAATGGAGAGGAATTACTAATTAATTTGCGCATAGTAGTTATTAGGATATTTGTAACATAGGTGTTTGATGATTTTGTAACATGGTGGTGGGTATATCACCACGGTTTTGTTTTGTTTTTTATTTTATTGGTTCTTGATTCATGTTGAAATTAAATAAATTATTTTTTGATACAAAAAAAAGACTTCATCTCTCCTCCTTTAGGATGTTGCTTGAGATCCAATTCCTTGACCAGGCTCTTGATCATTTGTTCTCGCATTCCCTGAGGTTCCTGAGCGTGACATGGAAAGCATCGTACTACAAAGCATGGTATTGCTGTTGGATGCAAAGGCTGACGACCAAACCAGTGTTGCCTTTAATGTATTTCTTCAGTATAACACCCAGGAATAACCCAGGAATAATTGGAAAGTTGAAGTCCAGAGAGGTCAATGAACTCCCTCCATTGAGCAGAGTCTTGCTAATTATTACAACATTAGTGTTCAGTTTAGTTTAGTTTATTGTCATGTGTACCGAGGTACAATGAAAAGCTTTTGTTGAGTGCTATCAAGTCAGCAGGACGGCAATGCATGTTTACAATCAAGCCATTTACAGTGTATAGATTCATGATAAAGGAATAACGTTTAGTACAAGGTAAAGTGAGCTATATCCAATCAGGTATAATCCGAGGATCACCAAAAAGGTAGATAGTAGTTTAGCACTGCTCTCTGGTTGTGGTAGAATAGTTCAGTAGCCTGATAACAGTTGGGAGAAACGGTCCCTGAATCTGAAGGTGTGGCCCTTTGTTGATGTTTTCTGCATTAATTATTTCTGTGCTACTCAATCGGTAATTTAACTCCATTGCAATGTTTGGCTGGCTGAGTGACAAATGATATTTGCGCCAAATTAATGACCAGCAGATGACCTTCTTGAGCAAAAGAGAGCCTGGCCATATCTCCTGATCTTCAATGCACACACTCCCTGAGCTGCCACAAATTAGTTACCTGCACATGGTAGCAAGTACATTAATAGTTCTGATCATTAATAGTTCTGATCATGCACAATTGGGTGTAGTGATTGAAAGGCCACCCAGAATTTAGAGCTGTACAAGTTAAGAAGCATTTGTTTCATAAAGTGTGTGTGCAGGGGCGATCCAGTGGAATGATTTCCCCAAACTCAAATACATTCAGTTCTATATTTTGAGATAAAATGATGGCACGTGACAAATCATTGATAACACATCAAATGGGACCATGACCGTTTTTGGTGAGTCTTGGTGGTCAAGTCACCTTCTGCAACTGTCTAATGTTCTATATTTTTGGCCAAGCCTCCCAGAATGCCTCATGGTCATGTCATAATTGCTCTTGCCAAATGTTGATCAAATGTACATGTTGAGGAATCCCAAAAAATGCAATGATCAATTTCCAGGCTTCTCATAGACATGGAGTGTTACAGCGCGCAAACAGGTCCTTCGGCCCAACTTGCCTGCACTGGCCAACATGTCCCAGCTACACCTGCCTGCGTTTGGTCTATATTCCTCCAAACTTATCCTATCCTACTTGCTCACTGTCTAACATGGTGGGTGTTGTTCTAATGGGCAGCATCCTTCATGTACATAGTTGCACTTTGTGATTTCAACATTTATCTGTATCACTACATACAATAGAAGTAGTTTGAAGGCTGGTTCTTGCTTACATGAACCTACGTTAGTAGGTTCCTACATTAATTATATGTCTGACAATGGGTCTCTTTTTCCTTACACTGGAATAACAATAAAGTGGGCTAACATGTTTGGCAGCAATGACTTTTGTCTAATAAATCATTATTATTAAATTAGCACATATTAAGGATTTATCAGTCACATTTTACTCCTGATCCCCTCAGTGCTCTCCACCATCCCGAGGGCCGGAACGATGGTGCTGCGGTAGCGTTGCTGCTTTACAGTGCCAGAGACCTGGCTTTGATCATGACCACAAGTGCTGTCTTTAGGATTTTGTTCTTCCCGTGACCTGCGTGGGTATTTTCTGGGCCCTCGGTTTCCACTCACATTCCAAAGATGTTAATTGGCTCCGGTAAAAATTGTAAATTGTCCATGGTGTAGGATTGTGCTAGTTTATGGGGATCGTTGCTTGGCACGGATTCAGTGGGCCAAAGGGCCTGTTTCCCCGCTGAATATCTAATCTCTAATCAGAGTGCAAAACAAGTGTGTAGGTTTCAGCAAACATGTGTGTGGATGCTGTTGCAACAATATTCAATCAGCTCAACATCATGGGGAATGTAGCCTTCACTTGATCAGCGCCCCACTGCTGCATGTAATGTTGACCCAGTCGCATACTACAGCTTATGTACTGTCGAAAGAATGCCCTGCAGCAATTCATCAAACTCAGTTTGAAAGCTCCTGCACCCTCTGTGACATAGATCTTCCTTCATTGGAGCTAGTCGAATGACTTGGAGTTCCCCAAGATGCTGTAACTATAAAATCAGCACCACAGTAGAATCTGCAGTTGTCAAAGCAGAATGGCAAACATTGGCAGCTTGGAATGTATAATAAATGTAACCTCTTCATCATAAACCATCCATTAAGAGCAAGAAAATAAAAACATGATTTATTCAGGAAACAGCCTGACATTTTGCGTCATCACCCCCACCATGTCACCCATCCCCACCATGTCACCCATCCCCCACCACGTCACCCATGCCCACCACGTCACCCATGCCCAACACGTCACCCATCCCCACCATGTCACCCATCCCCACCACGTCACCCATCCCCACCACGTCACCCCATCCCCACCATGTCACCCATCCCCACCATGTCACCCATCCCCACCACGTCACCTATCCCCACCACGTCACCCATGCCCACCACGTCACCCATCCCCACCACGTCACCCATCCCACCACGTCACCCATCCCCACCACGTCCACCATCCCCACCACGTCACCCATCCCCACCACGTCACCCATCCCCACCACGTCACCTATCCCCACCACATCAACCCATCCCACCACGTCACCCATCCCCACCAACGTCACCCATCCCCACCCACGTCACCTATCCCCACCACATCACCCATCCCACCACGTCACCCATCCCCACCACGTCACCTATCCCCACCACATCACCCATCCCACCACGTCACCCATCCCCACCATGTCACCCATCCCCACCACGTCACCTATCCCCACCACATCACCCATCCCACCACGTCACCCATCCCCACCACGTCACCCATCCCCACCACGTCACCCATCCCCACCATGTCACCCATCCAGTAAAAACGTTTTACATCAATGGAAGTTCCATTTTCTTCTTAGCAATTCCTGCAGCCTAACAACACGGCATTCAAAGTGTGCACTGCCCACTGAAAACATGGATTTTATCACACATTTTCATTCATTTTCTGAGGTCTGCAAAGACCAGAATGTATTGTTCATCCCAAATTGTGCTTGAGAAGATGGCAATGTCCTGCAGTGAAGAACTACTGTACTCTGTACTCCTTCTGGTCCATATTGCTGGCCAGTGGGTAATGCAGGGATATAGAACGAGTGATGATGAAGCGTGTAGTTCCAAGTCAGGAGTGGAGGCCGCTTGGAGGGAAACATGTAGGTGGTGTCCCCAAGCACCTACTGCTTTTATTCTTGGTAGAGGTCACAGTCTGATAATAGCTGCAGCGTATTTTGGGATGGTATACAAGGTAGCCACTCTGCACTGGTAGTGTAGAGAATAAATGTTTAGGGTGGTTAGAGTCATAGTCATAGAGTGATACAGCCTGGGAAACAGGCCAATCGGCCTAACGTCCACACTGGCCAACATGTCCCAGCTACACTCGTTCCACTGGTCCATATCCCTCCAAACCTGTCCTATCCATACAACTGTTTCTTAAATGTTGGGATAGTCCCAGCATCAACTACCTCCTCTGGCAGCTTGTTCCATACATCCACCACCCTTTGTGTAAAAAATATACCCCTCAATTCCTATGAAAATTTTTCCCCTTTCACCTTGAACTTACATCCTCTGGTCCTCGATTCACCTACTTTGGGCAAGAGACTCTGCATCTACACAATCTATTCCTCTCATGATTCTATACACCTCTATAACATCACCCTTCCTCCTCCTGCGCTCCGATCAAGAGGCTGCTTTTTCCTTGATGGTGTCGAGCTTCTTGAATGCGAATGGAAAAATTGACCATTCTGCAATCATCAGCGGACCATCCCAGGGCATATGACACGTGTCCACCACTTTCGAATACCACAAAGAGTTTACCATGAGGCAGTTGCTTCCATCTTGCCCAATGATGTTGCCCAGTGCATGCGATGGATTGAGAAACCTTTAGAATGGGGTGTCAAGTCTGGAAAGCAGGAGATGGGCTTCGTCTCTGTGAAGCAGACAACACCACACTCCCTCGTGTGTCTTTAGTGAAGCAATCTTTCCCTTGTCCTCAATCCTAATTTCCAGGCACTGCGCATTGTCCAAGAGGGTGGTAGGGAGGCGATCGTAATCCAATAATCCCTTTGGCTGTTTGGCTGCCAGTTAGAGTCATAGTGATAGAGTCATTAAGTGATACAGCATGTAATCAGGCCCTTAGGCCCAACTTGCCCACACCGGCCAACATGTCCCAGCTACACGTCCCACTTGGACCATATCCCGCCAAACCTGTCCTATCCATGTACCTGTTTAACTGTTTATTAAATGATGGGATAATCCCTGCCTCAGCTATCTCCTCTGGCAGCTTGTTCCATACACCCACCATCCTTTGTGTGAAAATGTTACCCCTCGGATTCCTATTAGATCTTTTCACCTTGAACCTATGTCCTCTGATCCTCGATTCTCATAGTCTGGGCATGAGACTCTTTGCATCTATCCGGTCTATTCCTCTCATGATTTTCAAGGTTTCAAAGTTTCAAGGTCAGTTTATTGTCACATGTCCCAATTAAGGTACAGTGAAATTTGGGATACCATATAGTTATACTAAGTGAAAAGCAACAAGACACACAAACATATAAAAGTTAACATAAACATCCATCACAGTGGCTTCCACATTCTTCACGGTAATGGAAGGCAATAAAGTTCAATCTTCTTCCTCTTTGTTCTCCAGTCCAGTCCAGGCCAGTCAAACCATCTGCAGTCGGGACGATCAAAGCCCCCGCAGCCGGCGGTCAAAGCCCCCGTCGGGATGATCGGTCGGTTTTGTATACCTCTATAAGATCCCCCTCATTCTCCTACACTCCATGGAATAGAGACCCAGCCTACTCAACCTCTCCCTACAGCTCAGAACCTCTAGCCCTGGCAACATCCTCTTAAATCTTATCTGAACCCTTTCAAGCTTGACAATATATTTCCTATAACATGCCTAGAACTGAACACAATATTCTAAATGGGGTCTCACCAACGTCTTACAAAACAGCAACATGACCTCCCAACTTATATACTCAATACTCTGACTGATGAAGGGCAAAGTGCCAAAAGCCTTTTTGATCACCTTTTCTACCTGCAACTTGACCTTCAAGGAACCATGCACTTGTAGTCCTAGATCAGTTTGCTCTACCCAGAGGCCTACCATTTACTGTATAGGTCCTGCCCTTGTTCAACGTCACAAAATGCAACACCTAACACTTCTCTGTATTAAATTCAATCAACCATTCCTCTGCCCACCTGGCCAATCGATCCAGATCCTGCTGCAATCTTTCACAATCATCTTCACTATCTGCAAAACCACTCACTTTTATATCATCAACAAACTTGCTAATCTTGCCCTGTATGTTATCATCCAAATCATTAATGTAGATGACAAACAGTAACGGGCTCAGCACCGAACCCTGAGGCACACCACTAGTCACAGGCCTCTGCTTCTTTCCATGGAGCCAATTTACGATCCTTTCAGCTTTCTCTCCTTCAATCCCATGCAATCTAAACTTCCAGAGCAGCCTACCATGCGGAACCTTGTTGAATGCCTTACTGTCTTTCTCCTCGGTAAATACAGAGGGGAAATACTCATTGAAGACCTTGCCCATCTCCTGTGGCTTCACACAGAGGTGACTGCTTTGATTCCTGAGAGGTCCCACTCTCTCTCTAGTTACCCTTTTCCCCCTTATGTATTTAAAAAATCTTTTGGGATTGTCCTTAATGCTACCCGCCAGAGCTATCTCCTGACCCCTTTTTGCCCTTCTGATCTCCTTTTTCAGTTTAATCTTTAGTTCCCAAAACTCCTCCAGGGATGCACTTGATCCCAGCGGCCCTTACCTGTCCCATGCATCCTTCTTGTTTTGACTGACGCCTCAATTTCCCTCGTCAGCCAAGCTTCCTTGCGTTTGCCTGCTTTGCCATTCACTCTAACGGAGCTGAGCTTTCTTCAGTACACTTCTTAAAACATCCCACTTGGCCGATGTTCCTTTCCCCTCTAATAACCTGATCCTGTCAACTTAAGCGAGACGTACTTTCAAAACCTCAAAGTTGGCTTTACCCCAGTTGAGCCTCTCCGTCCCGATCCATAACTGTCTTAAACCTAATCAAACTGTGGTCACTGGTCCCAAAAGGGTCCTCCACACACACTTCATTAACTTGCCCTTCCAATTTTCCAATACATGTCTCCTGCAGCACCAGAGGATCAAACACTGCTACACGACCATCAAGGATGCCTATCGTTCTATCTCTCGCTCTCACTTTGGTAAATCCGACCATACTGCGGTGCTGCTTCTTCCTGCCTACAGGCAGCAATTGAAGAGCGCACCCCCAGAGGTGAGGACTGTACAGTCGAAGGAGGCAGAGGAACAACTCCAGGGCTGTTTGGAGTCTGTGGACTGGGCAATGTTCAGGGACTTGGCAACGGACTTGAATGAATAAGCCACAGGCGTTACAGACTTCATGAGGAAATGTGTGGAGGACTGCGATCCAACAAAACCTTCCGAGTGTTTCCTAACCAGAAGCCTTGGATGAACCATGAGATCCGCATTCTTCTGAAGACCAGATCTCGGGCATTCAGGTCTGGCGATGCAGAGGCTTATAAGAAGTCCAGATACGACCTTGGCAAGTCCATCAAAAAGGCCAAAAGCGACTTCTGCTCTAAGTTGGAAGATGAGACGGATGTTCGGCAACTGTGGCAGGGTTTGAATGCCATCACCGCCTACAAGGCGAAATTAGGAGGCGGCTCAAACGACAGTGAAGCATCACTTCCTGTCGAGCTCAATACATTCTACTCACGGTTCAATAGGGAGAACACTGATGTGCCTTCCGAGCCCCTATTCGCCTTGACGGTGTTACAGAAGGATCTTCTGATGTCACAGAGGCTGACATCAGAAGATCCTTCAGGTGAACCCTCGGAAAGCTCCTGGACCTGATGGTATACCCGGTCGAGTTCTCAATACCTGTGCAGAACAACTGGCGTGAGTTTTTGCAGACATTTTCAACCTCTCACTTCTGAGGTCTGAGGTTTCCACCTGCTTTAAGACAGCATCCATCATACCAGTGCCCAAGAAGAGCAAGGTGATGTGCCTCAATGACCATCGACCAGTGGTACTAACATCTATGGTGATGAAGTGCTTTGAGAGGTTGGTTATGGGGCAACTACTACCTCAACTAGAACCTCGACCCACAACAATTTACCAACCACCACAACAGGTCAACGGAGTATACGATCTCACTGGCTCTCCACTCCGCATTGGACCACTTGGACAATACAAACACTTACGTCAGGCTGCTGTTTATTGACTACAGCGTTTAATACCATCATCCCTTCCAAGCTGGTTACCAAGCTCACGGAACTGGGCCTCTGCACATCACCTCTGCAATTGGATCCTCGACTTCCTCATCCACAGACCACAGTCTGTTCGAATTGGAGGAACCACTTCATCCTCAGTAACAATTAGTACGGAAGCACCTCAAGGCTGCCTGTTCAGCCCCTGTTTTACTCACTCTATACCCATGACTGTGTAGCCGGTCATAGTGCAAACTCCATCATCAAGTCCGCCGACGACACCACTATGGTTGGATGAATCACAGATGGCGTATAGAAGTATAGAGTATAGAAGTGAAACCGACCGACTGACCAAATGGTGCCAGCACAACAACCTGGCTCTCAACATCAGTAAGACCAAGGAACTGATTGTGGACTTTGGTAGGGGAAGGATGAGGACTCACAATCCTGTTTATATCAAAGGGACGATGGTGGAAAAGGTCAATAACTTCAAATTCCTGGGCGTGCATATATCAGAAGATCTTGCATGGACCCAGCACTCTGATGCAATTGTAAAGAAGGCACATCAGCATTTCTACTTCCTGAGAAGATTACGGAGGTTCGGTATGTCGAAGAGAATTCTCCTAAACATCTGCAGGTGCACAGTAGAGAGCATTCTGACTGGTTGCATTGTGGCCTGGTTCAGCAACTTGAACGTCCAGGAGCGGAAAAGACTACAAAAAGTTGTGACCACCGCCCAGTCCATCACCGGCTTTGACCACCCCACCGCTGAAGGGATCTATCGTAGTCGCTGCTTCAAAAAGGCAGCCAGAATTATCAAGGACCCACTCCATCCTGGCCACACACTCATTTCACCACTGCCATCAGGAAGAAGGTACAGGAGCCTGAAAACTGTAATATCCAGGTTCAGGAACAGCTGCTTCCCCACAGCCATTAGGCTATTAAACACAACAGCGAATAAACTCTGGGGTCTGAACTGCAAAAGACTATATTATTATTTGTTTTTTGCACTATATTTGTTATTTATTTAACTTTTTCATTTTTTCCCCGTTATGTACAATATTTACATATTCACATATTCTGTTGTGCTGCAGCAAGTAAGAATTTCATTGTCCCATCCGGGACATATGAAAATAAAACACTCTTGACTCTTGTGTAGGAAAGAACTGAAGAAGATGGTTTCAACTGAAGGTAGACACAACATGCTGGAGTAACTCAGTGGGACATGCAGGAGGCTACACCAGAGACCATGTTTCCAGGTTCACTGTGGGCCTATCTGGCACTTCCTGATACTGTAGGTATTGTGCGTGCCTGTTGTTGGGTCATGATCTCCATGCCCATATGATCACTAATTCATTTAAATGGACTTGCAGTATAGCCTGTTTGTAACACCACCAATTTGTGCTGTATTTCTAGCAATCACAAAGAAAGCTCAGTAATGTCTCTACTTCCTTGGAGGTTTGAGGAGATTCAGCATGTCACTAAAAACTCTATTAAACTTCTACAAGTGAGTGGTGGAGAACATCCTGCATGGTTTCATCAAGGCATGGTTCACAAATTCAAACACTTCAGAGAGGAGTAGGTTGCAGAAAGTGGTGCATACTGCTCTATCCATCATGAGTACCAACCTCTCCACCATCAAGGGAAATTACAGGACGTACTGCCTCAAGAAGGCAGCTAATATCATTAAAGGCCCACATCAACCTGGCCGCACTTTCTTCTCACTGCTACCATTGAGAAAAAAGTGCAGGATCGTGCAACCATTACCTCCAGGTTCAGAACAGCTTCTCCACATCAACTATCAGATTCTTGAATCACCCTGCACAACCCTCCCTCACTGGGAATTTGCACTTTCTGCTTGTATTGTTCTGCATTGTTTTTTGCACTGTTATTGCATCTAATGGGTCTGTAAAACTGCAGCAAGTAAGAATTTAATTGTTTCAATAAGGTCCCCCCTCATCCTTCTAAATTCCAGCAAGTGCAGGCCCAGTGCCATCAAACGCTCATCATATGTTAACCCACACACTCCTGGGATTATTCTTGTAAACTTCCTCTGAACCCTCTCCAGAGCCAGGATATTCTTCCTCAGATATGGTGACAACATTTGCTCACAATACTCCAAGTGCAGCCTTGACCAGCATCTGATAGAGCATTACATTCCTGCGTTTGTAATCTAGCCCTCTTGAAATAAATGCTAGCATTGCATTTGCCTTCATTACTAGTGCTGTACTGCTTTTTGAAAACAGATCAGCAAAACATCAGTGTTCGGCATTGTAACTCCTCCACAGAGTAGAAAGTTGGATAAACCGCCCAAATTATCATATTTTCAGTCCTTTTTGCCATATGACCATTTCAACTGACAGCCAAACAGTTTTCTAAGTGCTATTCACGAATGGATGCCATGTTTTATTTCCATTTTCTGTCGCAAATCATGATTGCGAAATTTGAATTGAACTGGAGAATTATACTTCATTATTTTGCCAAAAAATATTAATTTAACATTAAACACAGCAACATCAAAAATAATTAAAGATTGTTTAAACAATTGCTGTTTGATGACAGCCTTTATAATACTGCCAATATATAAAACACTCTTTACAACTGCAGTTCGGTTCATGTTACTGGCTTTGTACATTATGGTCTTATTTGCAATAACTAAATGGAATTGGTATAAACATTTCCTAATACATGATTCAGAGACTTGTTTTTCTTCTTTAAGTCAGTGTTTGCTGCAGTTACATTGGTAGCTCTTTTATTCTTGACACAGAAGGCCCCCTCAGAAGATTTGAATACAGTATGATAACCTGGCCCAACCCTCCAGTGTTGTACTGAGGAAATCATGCAATGTTTCAGGATCGGCGATGTCATACCTTTGCCCTATCTGCACATGCAGACTGAGAATCTCACGGGGTTATTTTAAAGACTAGGGGACTTTTAACACATTACTGTTGCTGGAAAACGGACACATTGAAATTGGCTACCTTTTTTCCAATAGTGTCTAGCCTTCTGTGAGTACATTTCAAAAGTATATAATTGAAATGCAGTAACATGGGTATATAGCAGACACATTGGGAAAAATCAATGTGTTAACTGCAACTAGTCTGTTAGTTAGCCCTGATCATTCTACTTCTGTTACTATTCCAAATCTGATATTTTCCCTATTTCCTTGTACATGTAGAAATATTTATAACCATATAACAATTACAGCACGGAAACAGGCCCTCTCAGCCCTTCCAGTCCGTGCAGACCATTTGTTTTCCCCTAGTCCCATCTACCTGCACTCAGACCATACCCCTCCATTCCCTTCACGTCCATATACCTATCCACTTTACTTTTAAATGTTAAAATCGATCCTGCCTCCACCACTTCTGCTGGAAGCTCATTCCACACAGCCTGAGTAAAGAAGTTCCCCCTCAAGTTACCCCTAAACTTCTGTCCCTTAATTCTCATGTCATACCCTCTTGTTTGAATCTTCCCTACCCTCAATGGGAAAAGCTTATCAACTCTGTCAATCCCTTTCATCTTTTTAAAGACCTCAATCAAGTCCCCCCTTAACCTTCTGCGCTCCAAAGAATAAAGACCTAACTTGTTCAACCTTTCTCTGTAACATAGTTGCTGGAACCCTGGCAACATTCTAGTAAATCTCCTCTGTACTCTCTCTATTTTGTTGACATCCTTCCTATAACTAGGCGACCAAAATTGTACACCATACTCCAGAATTGGTCTTACCAATGCCTTGTACAATTTTAACATTACTTCCCTACTCCTATATTCAATGCTCTGATTTATAAAGGCCAGCACACCAAAGGCTTTCTTTACTACCCTATCAACATGCGATTCCACCTTCAGGGAACTATGCACAGTTATTCCTAGATCCCTCTGTTCCACAGCATTCCTCAATTCCCTACCATTTACCATGTACTTCCTATTTTGATTTGTCCTTCCAAGATGTAGCACTTCACACTTAACAGCATTAAACTCCATCTGCCATCTTTCAGCCCACTTTTCCAAATGGCCCAAATCTCTCTGTAGACTTTGAAAATTATCCACAAACTTCATTATCCACAACACCACCTATCTTAGTATCATCTGCATACTTACTTATCCAATTTTCCACCCCATCATCCAGATCATTGATGTACATGACAAACAACAGTGGACCCAACACAGATCCCTGAGGCACCCCACTGGTCACCGGCTTCCAACCTGACAAACAGCCATCCACCATTACTCTCTGACATCTCCCATTCAGCCACTGTTGAATCCATCTTGCTACTCCGCCATTAACACCCAAAGATTGAACCTTCCATGGGGAACCTTGTCAAAGGCCTTACTGAAATCCATATAGACAACATCCACTGCTTTACCCTCATCAATTTCCCTAGTTACTGCTTCAAAAAATTCAAGAAGGTTTGTCAAACATGACCTTCCAGGCACAAATCCATGTTGACTGTTCCTGATCAGACCCTGTTTATCCAGATGCTTATATATATTACCTCTAAGTATCATTTCCATTAATTTGCCCACCACTGACGTCAAACTAATAGGTCTATAATTCTTTGAACCCTTTTTAAACAATGGAACAACATGCGCAGTACGCCAATCCTCCGGCACTATTCCCATTTCTAATGACATTTGAAATATTTCTGTCATAGCTCCTGCTATTTTTACACTAACTTCCCTCAATGTCCTAGGGAATATCCTGTCAGGACCTGGAGACTTATCCACTTTTATATTTTTCAAAAGTGTCAGTACTTCCTCCTCTTTGAATCTCATAGCTTCCATAGCTACTCTACTTTTTTCCCTTACCTCACAGAGTTCAATATCCTTCTCCTTGGTGAATACCGAAGAAAATAAATTGTTCAATATCTCCCCCATCTTTTTTGGCTCTGCAGATAGCTGTCCATTCTGGTTCTCTAATGGTCCAATTTTATCCCTCGATATCCTTTTGCTATTAATATAGCTGTAGAAACCCTTTGGATTTACTTTCACCTTTCTTGCCAAAGCAACCTCATATCTTCTTTTAGCCTTCCTAATTTCTTTCTTAAGATTCTTTTTACATTCTTTATACTCCTCTAGCACCTCACTTATTCCATGCCTCCTATAATTATTGTAGATAACTCTCTTTTTTCGAAACATGTCCAATTTCCCTTGAAAACCATGGCTCTTTCCAATTTTTACTATTTCCTTTCAACCTAACAGGGACTAAAGATTCTGTACTCTTACAATTTCCCCTTTAAATGTCCTCCATTTCTCTTCTACATCCTTCCCATGAAACAAAGTGTCCCAATTCACTCCTTTAAAATCCTTATGCATTCCCTCAAAGTTAGCCTTTCTCCAATCAAAAATCTCCACCCTAGGTCCAGTTCTGACTCTCTCCATAATTATATTGAAACTAATGGTATTGTGATCACTGGTCCCGAAGTGCTCACCAACGCATACCTCCGTCACCTGACCTGCATCATTTCCTAACAGGAGGTCCAGCACTGCCCCTTATCTGGTCGATACCTCTATGTACTGCTGCAAAAAACTATCCTGCACACATTTTACAAACTCCAAACCATCCAGCCCATTTACAGAATGTGTTTCCCAGTCTATTTTTGGAAAATTGAAATCTCCCACAATCACTACCTTGTGCTTACTACTAATATCTGCTATCTCCTTACATATTTGCTCTTCCAATTCTCGCTCCCCATTTGGCGGTCTTTAGTACACCCCTAAAAGTGTTGCTACACCATTCCCACTTCTCAGTTCCACCCAAATAGCCTCCCTAGACGAGCCCTCTAATCTATCCTGCCAAAGCACTGCTGTAATATCTTCTCTGACAAGCAATGCAACACCTCCCCCTCTGGTCCCTCCAATTCTATCACACCTGAAGCAACGAAATCCTGGAATATTTAGTTTCCAATCACAGCCCTCCTGCAACCATGTTTCACTGATTGCCACAACATCATATTTCCAGGTGTCAATCCAGGCTCTAAGTTCATCCACCTTACTTACAATGCTCCTAACATTAAAATATACACATTTTAGAAACCCACCATCCCTTATTCTCTATCTGTTATCTTTTTCATCTTTCTCGCCTACATTTTGGGTCCGAGTGCTTCCCTTCTCTGCCTCTTGCCCCACACCCTGACCCCTAGGCCCCTCTACCCGAGTCCCTCCCCCCAGGCTTTCTAGTTTAAAGTCTCCCCAGTAGCCTTTGCAAATCTCCCTGCCAGGATATTGGTCCCCCTCGGGTTCAAGTGCAACCCGTCCTTTGTGTACAGATCATGCCTTCCCCAAAAGAGGTCCCAGTGATCAAGAAACTTGAATTCCTGCCCACTGCACCAGTCCCCCAGCCACGCATTTATTCTCCACCTCATTTCATTCCTACACTCACTGTCACGCGGCACAGGCAGTAATCCTGAAATCGTTACCCTTTTGGTCCTTCTCCTTAACTTTCCCCCCAACTACCTAAATTCTCCCTTCAGGACCTCGTCACTTTTTCTGCCTATGTCATTGGTACCTATGTGTACCACAACATCAGGCTCCTCTCCCTCCCTTATCAGAATCTTTTGGACACGTTCTGACACATGCGAGACCCTGGCACCAGGGAGGCAAACTACCATCCGGGTCTCCCGACTGCGTCCACAGAATCGCCTATCCGATCCCCTAACTATAGAGTCCCCTATTACAATTGCCCTCCTCTTTTTGCTACCCTTCTGAGCATCAGGGCCGGTCTCTGTGCCGGAGGCCCGGCCGCTGTTGCTGCCCCCAGCTAGGCTGTCCCCTCCAATCGTACTCAAACCCGAGTACCTATTTTCCAGGTGTACGGTCACAGGGGTACTCTCTAGCCCCTGCCTCTGCCCCTTGCCCATCCTAACTGTAACCCACTTGTCTGCCTCCTGTGGTCTGGGAGTGACTACCTCCCTGTAGCTCTTCTCTATGACCTTCTCACTCTCCCTGACCAGACGGAGGTCATCGAGCTGCTGCTCCAGGTTCCTAACACAGTCCTTTAGGAGCCCCATCTCAACACACCTGGCGCAGATGTGGACGTCTGGAGGGCTATCAGATTCCCAGACCTCCCACATCTGACATCCAGAACAGCACACTGCCCTGGCCTTCATACTCCCCCCTTACACAGGATACATTATCAACACAATATAAAATCACTACAAACTGCTGAAATCTGACTGTAAATTAGCTGTTTACCCTGTTCCACTTCCCACCAATCAGCTGCTTACCCTAGTCCACTTCCCACCAATCAGCGGCTTCCTCAAAAAAACCCACTTCTCCAAATGGAACGTTATGGATTTAGGTAAAAACAAGCCCTGCGCTTGATTTTAAAGCTTACCGGTCGGGTGTCGCTCCTCCCCCTCCTTCTCTTCCAACGGCTCCTGTGGGCCTCAATAGCCATTTCGATTACATCTAACACAACCCAAAGCACATCACATCAGATGAAGAGTATTGCTAGAACTTCCAAAGAGGAAAAGAGAGAGCATATACTATAGTGTGCTCTCTTGCTTGCCAAAGTTATTTAACATTTTACAGAAACAAAATATGGTGGATGGTGAATGTTTAAAAAAGTATGTAAATAACTTAAATGTCCCTCAGTTCACCTTCTCTGGTCCCAGCCTTTTTTTATTTTTGCTTCCCCCTCTTTGGACTTGCACCTTCATCCCTCCAGTCAATCAGCCCTCTATTCTTCCCTTTCCCAGGTTTTCCTCCTTTGAAGAGAAAGAATGGGTGAAGTTTCGGGTCGAGACTTCAGACTAGTCTGAAGAAGGGTCTCGACCCGAAAATACACTTATTCCTTCTCTCCAGAGATGCTGTCAGTCCCGTTGAGTTGCTTCAGCATTTTGTATCTATTTTCAGTGTAAACCAGCATCTGCAGTTCCTACCAGCACAATTCATCCTTTGAACATTAATTAGTGAATCTGAAAATCAAGTGAACCAATTTTACACAAGTTTTTGGAAATTAATACCAGTTATTCAAAATTCATAGGTTCTAGGAGCAGAATTAGGCCACTTGGTCCATCAAGTCAACTCTGCAATTCAATGCTGATCTATCTCCCCCTCCTAAACCCATTCTCCTGCCTTCGCCCCATAACCCACGGCACCCATACTAATCAAGAATCTGTCAATCTCCAATTTTAAAATATCCATTGACTTGGGCTCCACAGCCATCGGTGGCAATGAATTCCATAGTTTCACCACCCTCTGGCTAAAGGAATCAAACTAAAGTTATTATTATAGAACATAGAAAAGTACAGTACAAGAACAAGTTATTCAGCCCACATGTCTGTGCTGAACATGGTGCCAAGCTAAATTAATCTCATCTGCTCACGTTATCCATATCCATTCATTCCTATATGCCCATCTAAAAGCCTCTTAAACACAACTGTCATATTGGCAACCACCACTATCCCTGGCAGTGCATTCGGGTTACCCACCGCCCTGTGTAAAAAACTAGCCCCGCACATCCACTTTAAACTTTGCCCATTTCTTCATACTTCATGATGGCAGCAAAGGCAGGCAGAGGAAAAGTACAAAGCTGGGAGCGGGCTGTGGGCTTACTACCCGCTCTCGGAGGCACTTGGAGGCACCATGGATCTGCTGTGGGTGGTGCTCCAGGGCACAGCGTCTGAGCGAGGGCTATTGGTGGTGAAGGATGGCGTGTTCACAGGCCGATGTTAGGAAGACATCAGAGTAGCATTCGAGCTGGAGGCCTTGAAACACAGAAACATAGAAACATAGAAAATAGGTGCAGGAGGAGGCCATTTGGCCCTTCGAGCTAGCACCGCCATTCATTGTGATCATGGCTGATCATCCGCTATCAATAACCCGTGCCTGCTTTCTCCCCATGTACCTTGATTCCACTAGCCCCAAGAGCTCTATCCAACTCTCTCTTAAATCCATCCAGTGATTTGGCCTCCATTGCCCTCTGTGGCAGGGAATTCCATAAATTCACAACTCTCTGGGTGAAAAAGTTTTTTCTCACCTCAGTCTTAAATGACCTCCCCTTTATTCTAAGACTGTGGCTCCTGGTTCTGGACTCACCCAACATTGGGAACATTTTTCCTGCATCTATCTTGTCTAGTCCTTTTATAATTGTATATGTTTCTATAAGATTCCCCTCATCCTTCTAAACTCCAGTGAATACAAACCTAGTCTTTTCAATCTTTCCTCATATGATAGTCCCGCCATCCCAGGGATCAATCTCGTGAACCTACGCTGCACTGTCAATTACAAGGATAGCCTTCCTCAAATTAGGAGACCAAAACTGTACACAGTATTCCAGATGTGGTCTCACCAGAGCCCTTTATAACTGCAGAAGAGCCTCTTTACTCCTATACTGAAATCCTCTTGTTATGAAGGCCAACATTCCATTCGCTTTCTTCACTGCCTGCTGTACCTGCACGCCATCTTTCAGTGACCGGTGTACAAGGACACCCAGGTCTCGCTGTACCTCCCCCTTACCTAACCTAACCCCATTGAGATAATAATCTGCCCCCTTGTTTTTGCCGCCAAAGTAGATAACCTCACATTTATCTATATTATACTGCATCTGCCACGCATCTGCCCACTCGCTCAACCTGTCCAGGTCACCCTGCAACCTCCTAACATCCTCTTCACAGTTCACACTGCCACCCAGCTTTGTGTCATCCGCAAACTTGCTAGTTGCTCCTAATTCCCTCTTCCAAATCATTAATGTATATGGTAAACAGTTGCGGCCCCAACACCGAGGCTTGCGGCACTCCACTCGCCACTGCCTGCCATTCTGAAAAGGGCCTGTTCACTCCTACTCTTTGTTTCTGGTCTGCCAACCAATTTTCTATCCATGTCAACACCCTACCCCCAATACCATGTGCTCTAATTTTAGTCACCAGTCTCCCGTGCGGGACCTTATCTAAGGATTTCTGAAAGTCTAGATACAGTACATCCACTGGCACCCCTTCATCCGCTTTACTTGTCTCATCCTCAAAAAATTCCAGATTAGTCAAGCACTATTTCATTTTCATAAATCCATGTTAACTTGGACTAATCCTTTTACTGCTGTCCAAATGCTCCATTATTAACTCTTTAATAATTAACTCCAGCATCTTTCCAACAACCGAAGTCAGGCTAACTGTAATTCCCCGTTTTCTCTCTCGCTCCTTTCTTAAATTTGGTACTGAAGCAGCCTTGGACTGCATTAGATCAGCCGTCTCTCCATGTGGTTAAACACGAGGAATGAACGTGGCTTGTATGGCATGGAGTAGCAGTGGAGGACATTGACTCATGGTCTGACCAGGCCTAACCCTGCAACTCTGACCCAATGCTGCCACCAGGACAATGGACCTTCATGTTAAGACTCCAATATTTATTTTAAATTTGGTACTTGAAGCACACTGGAGAGTGCTTACAATGTGGCGACTCTTGTATAGAAACTCAGTAATGTCTACTATCTTATACTCTTATACTTAATATTATTGTACCTAATGTATAGTAGAACTGTTTAGTTTCATTTAATGTAGACATACAGCACAGAAACAGGCCCTTCGGCCCACCGAGTCCTCACCGACCAACGATCCCTGCACACTAACACTACCCACTACACCAAGGACAATTTTTATATTTATACCAAGCCAATGAACTTACAAACCTGTATATCTTTGGTGTGCAGGTGTGGTGTGAAACCGAAGTTCTTTGAGAAAACCCACGCAGGTCACAGGAAGAACATACAAATTCAGTACAGACAAGCACCCTTAGCCAGGATCAAACCCAGATCGCTGGTGCTGTAAGCACTGTACGGCAGCAACTCTTCTGCTGGGCCACCGTGCCGACCCCACTGTCACTGAATTGTATACAAAAAATCACTGTATTTAGAAAAAGGTAAAATTAAAATACCATTGAATCATTCACCTTAAAGCTATGCCTTCTAATCTTTGATATTTCCACCCTGGGAAAAAGGTCTGACTGTCTATCCTATCCCTATGAAGAAGCTTATGAGAGGAAAAAAAAACAATTACTCTGAACTGGCAACTGAAGCTTCCCAGAATGCTGGAAGACCAAGATTTTCCCTGTTGAAGTGGGATGCAGGGGATTTGTTGCTACATCTATGACCAGGCTATTAAAGAAAATGGGGGTGAGGGGTTGCTGCCTCCAACAAGCAATCAAATCATTATCAAATTCTGTGGAAAAAAGCAGCAATTGGATCTGGATTTTACTTCGGAGTCACGTGAGTGACTACGTGAATAGAAGCCCGTACAGCCGTTGGTGCGTCATGACGTCAGACGCTGGTGCAGTCGGCCGGTTGGAGCAGCAGCGCTCCTCCGAGCGATAAGTTTAAACCGCGGGTTACACGAAGAGCTGGAGAATTTAGCGGGTGCAGCAGCATCTAAGGAGCGAAGGAGATGGGCGACGTTGCGGGTCGAGACCCTTCTTCAGACTTCACCCTCGATTCTCCAGCATTTGCAGTTCTTCGTTCACAAGTTTAAACGGAGGTAAGGTTTTTAAAAAATTTTTCCCACATGTCATTTTCTGCGAAAGTTTGGAGTTCTTAGAGAATGTTGCAGAAAGTGAAGAAGGTGTCGGCGAGGCGCTCCGGGGGTAGAAAGGAAAAGTGGCAGGAGAGTGTTGAGGATGGAGGCCTGTCTGGTACACCTGGTCCGGTGCTGGCTACACAGCCAGTGGTTGCGGACCCACTGCCGGGGGGCAGTGGAGGCTTGTCAGTAGGGCGGAAGGCCACTGGCAAGTCTCTGTGGCCCGTAAATGAGTCGGGCGTGGGGGTTATACCCTCCATAGGAGAGTCCGTTTGCTCACGGCTCTCCCACGTCGAGATTCTATTACAAAAGAATGCTCGACGGGGACCAGCTCCATGAGGAGGAGTGGTGCCCAAGCCAGGCTGATGGAGAGCTTGTGCTAGCAGCACCTGTTTCAGGGCTGCAGAACTATCCTGCCTGTGAGGAGGATGTTCTATCAGTGCAGTTTGCTGACACTGATTCTATGCTGGGTGAGAGCAGTAAAGGTGTTCGGTTGGAGGTAATTCCGAACATTGCTGGGAAGTTTGCTGAGTGTAGAGAGGCAGGAAAGGCGATTGATGTAGAATTGGCCGAAGCCATTCAGTATATGCACTCCCACCAGTTACAGGAGCTAGCTATGGATGAAGTAGCAAAAAACTATAAAGCTCCTGTTAATTGTGATCTCCTGAAGGTACCGGTGGTTAATCACCAAATTTGGTCATAGATGGGTTTGCCTGCTAGGGCCCAGGAGATGAAGTTTAAAAAAGTGCTTAAACTGTTGACAGCAGGTATTACAGCTGTGGTGAAAGTTATTGATACAAACAATATGGTTGAAGCACATCAGGATGAACTGGGATTCCTTTGTAATGCATTTTGAAATTAATAATATCGGGAGGGCCGCTATTAGGCCAGTGCTAACCCGAATTTGGCGAGTTGTGCAAACCGACCAGTGTACCACCACGAAATCTGTTGTTTGGTGGTAACCTTGCAAAAAGGGTCAAAGACTGTCATGAGGTTGTTATAACCATGGCCCTCATTAAGCCAGCTGGCAAGCAAGGCAAAAAAGGTTCTCTACAAGAAGTCGAGGACAACAAGGTCCGCAAGCAAAGATGCAGTTAAGGAATATAACATTGACAGACGATGAATTAACTGATGTTCCTGTTCAAATTGGGGAAGGTTAAAATTGTTTCTCAAACAATGGCAGCAGTTGCCATCAGATTTACTAGAATGTTGCCAGGGTTCCAGCAACTATGTTACAGAGAAAGGTTGAACAAGTTAGGTCTTTATTCTTTGGAGCGCAGAAGGTTAAGGGGGGACTTGATTGAGCTCTTTAAAATGATGAAAGGGATAGACAGAGTTGACGTGGATAAGCTTTTCCCATTGAGGGTAGGGAAGATTCAAACAAGAGGGCATGACATGAGAATTAAGGGACAGAAGTTTAGGGGTAACGTGAGGGGGAACTTCTTTACTCAGAGGGTGGTGACTGTGTGGAATGAGCTTCCAGCAGAGGTGGTGGAGGCAGGATCGATTTTAACATTTAAAAGTAAAGTGGATAGGTATATGGACGTGAAGGGAATGGAGGGGTATGGTCTGAGTGCAGGTAGATGGGACTAGGGGAAAACAAATGGTCGGCACGGACTGGAAGGGCCGAGAGGGCCTGTCTCCGTGCTGTAATTGTTATATGTTATATGTTATATGTTATATTTGTTCATACTTAGTGTATTGAAGGGGTGGAAAATTGGATTTTTACTCTAAAGACAGTCTACCTAATCAACATTTTCCTAGTCGTAAACTTATTTTTCAGATGAGGAAAATGTGCTTATTCAAGCAGAGATTCAGTCGTTACATAAGAAAGGGGTAATTGAGCCTTCTGTCTATCAAAGTCAACAATTTCTGTCAAGTATATTTCCCAGATCTAAAAAGACTGGGGGATGTAGAATTATTCTGGATTTATCGAATTTGAACAAATTTGTTTGTTATAGGCATTTCAAAATGGAGACCTTTACCACGGGCAAACATCTAGTGTCCAAAGGGTATTATATGGCAACCATTGATTTAAAGAATGCGTATTACGCAGTGTCTATTCATGAAATTGATGATAGAAGATATTTGAAATTTATTTGGATGACTGAGCTGTGGCAATTCAGGACATTGCCGAATGGATTAACTTCAGCTCCTAGATTATTTACTAAATTGGTAAAACCTGTGTTAGCATTACTTAGAGCTCAGGGGCATGTGGTAATGGCCTGTTTAGATGATATTCTGATTGTTGGAAAGACTCATGCTGAAACTCAATCATCAGTTTCAGTTGTTAAAATCACTTTTGAACAAATGGGATTTGTTATTCACCCAGATAAATCTAAATTATCACCAGTCCAAATTATTGATTATCTGGGATTTACCATTAATTCCAATCACATGTTGGTAACTTTGCCCAGGGATAAATTGAATCAGTTAATTGAGGACTGTGTTAATCTCGTTGGAGAATAACGGCCTTCGATTAGACAAGTAGCCAGTTTAATTGGGAAGTTGTTGCAGCCTTTCCAGCTGTGCAGTATGGTCCTCTGCATTATCAACAATTACAACGATCAAAGGAACAGGCACTGAGAATACAAAGGGGCCATTTTTGATAGGCCTGTGCAGTTGTCAGCTGGGGCGATTGCTGACATACAATGGTGGATAGTACATGTTTCAAAAAATTTAAGGAAGGTTTTGGTGGAATCACCGTCACTGATATTACAGACTGATGTAAGTGCACTGGGTTGGGGTGCAACATATATGTCTTCTAGTTGTGGAGGCAGATGGAATGTGGATGAGACATCGCTTCCTCAATTAAGAGGGATTAATTATTTAGAGTTGTTGGGCACCTGGTATGGGCTCAAAGCTTATTGTTCTACAAGGAGGGATCTGCATGTGCAGGTCAGATTGACAACACCACAGCAGTGGCATATGTAAACCACATGGGTGGAGTTAAGTCACAGTCTTGTGATAGACTGGCTAACCAGATTTGGAGCTGGTGTATTGACCAAAATATCTGGCTTTCAGCACTTTATTTGCCAGGAAGAGGTCACGTCAGTTTAATGACAACATTGAATGGATGTTAAATCAGGATGTATTTAACCAAATGATTGATCAGTATGCATTGCCAGATATTGACTTGTTTGCATCTCGATTAAATCATCAGTTACCTAGATATGTTTCATGGTAACCAGATCCTGGGGCAGTAGCAGTGGATGCATTTTCCCTGCATTGGGGAGGAATGTTTGTGTATGTATTTCCTCCATTCTGTCTCATCAGCAGATGTTTGCAAAAGATCAAGGACTCCACTTCAGGGGTATTGGTAGTGCCAGATTGGCCTACACGAGCATGGTTTCCCGTTGTATTACAAATGGCTAGGGAGCCTTACATGCTTATGCCCAAGAATAAAAATCTACTGGTAAATCCAGTCACTGGGGATCAACATCCTTTATATGACCGTATTGATCTGTTAATTTGCAGATTTTAAGGAGGCCATACCTGGGGAGAGGACTGTCTCATCGGACTGTGGATGTTCTCACGTCGGCCTGCAGGGATAGTACACAGCAGCAATATATCACCTATATAAGGAAGTGGGAGCAATTCTGCCTACAGCAGAATATTGTATATCACACTGCAGGGATCACGGACGTATTGGAGTTTGTCAACTCTTTATTTTGACCAAAAAATTAAGTTACAGTGCGATTAATTCAGCCAGAAGTGCTCTGTCTTCTTATTTACCTATGAATGCAGAATTATATACAGTAGGGACACATCCGTTAGTTTCACGATTCATGAAGGGAGTTTTTCAATTTTAATCCTCCTAAACCCAGGTATGCCGGTATTTGGAATGTGAGTGAGGTTTTTATGGTTCTTCGCCAGTGGGCTCCGGTTACAAGCCTATCAGTAGCCAAATTATCTATGAAGGTGGTCATGCTTATGGCGTTGGTTTCAGCTCAACGTGTACAAATGTTGCAAAAGCTACGGCTAGATAGAATGCATGTGTCGGCTGATGCCATTATATTTTATGTCTATGATTTGCTTAAACATAATAGAAAAGGCATGACAGGATGTAAGATTGTGTTTTCAGCATACCCCGCAGATGATCGCTTCTGTGTAGTCTCACATTTATCTCGTTACATTGAGATTACTAAACCTCTGAGAGGAACAGAGTTGGCTTTGTTTATTAGTCACAAAAAACCACACAGTAAGGTGTCGGTGCAAACGATTTCAAGGTGGCTAAAGTGGGTCCTGGCAAGTGCTGGAATTGATACTGATAAATTCAAATCTCATTCCACCAGGGCGGCATCAACTTCCGCGGCAAGGGCGATGGACTTGCCAATAGACCATGTCCTCGCGGCCGCAGGATGGTCCAGTGAGCTAACTTTTCAGAGGTTTTATCACAAGCCGATTTCAAGGCTCGGGGTGTTTGCTGATTCTGGTTTCAGTACTGTTACACTTTTCCCCTGAGTTAGAGGGGTTTGTTATGATTTGTTTGTAAATAAACTGTTATTTCATTTAACAAATGTATTACTGATGCATGATTGATTGTTAACGACTTTTGAGTCAATCCAGGCAGTGTGAACGTCGGATTTGGGTCTGCGGCGTGAATTCACAGTGCTTTGAAGTCTTCACGTAGTCACTCACGTGACTCCGAAGTAAAATAGTAAGATTAAACGAGAACTTACCAGTTTGAAGTTTGATCTTTATTTTATGAGGAGTCGAGTTGAGGGACTACGTGCGCTCCGCTCCCACCCTCATAGATCTCATCTGGTAGTTCTAGTTTTATCATCTTACCGTTATACTTCGGTCGTTGTTAGCTGTGAATTCATTCCGCTGCTTTGAAGATTGACGCACCAACGGCTGTACGGGCTTCTATTCACGTAGTCCCTCAACTCGACTCCTCATCAAATAAAGATCAAACTTCAAACTTGTAAGTTCTCGTTTAATCTTACTATCAAAAGGAGAGACAACAATTGGCCTGCAAGATGAATACAGGAGGGTATGGAATTGAGGGGGGTGTAACTGGGATGCCAGGTATCACTGTTGAGCCCTCTGGAGATCTTGTGGGCTTATCAATGAAACGTCAAAGAAGGAGGATGCCCACCTCATGACCCCGATGACGTACCTACCCTACCTTTCACCACTCCAATCCCACTGCAAATAGCAAGAGTGCCGACTTATTACAGGGATTACATTGGTGGTGGCTGTGTGGAAGGCAGAAGTGGTGGAGGCAGGATCGATTTTAACATTTAAAAGTAAAGTGGATAGGTATATGGACATGAAGGGAATGGAGGGGTATGGTCTGAGTGCAGGTAGATGGGACTAGGGGAAAACAAATGGTCGGCACGGACTGGAAGGGCCGAGAGGGCCTGTTTCCGTGCTGTAATTGTTATATGGTTATATGGATTGAAGCATTAAGTCCTATTAGCTCTACTATGCCTCAAATATTGTGCAGTCCTTTCAGTATAGCATTTTTATCTTATCTAGCTATTTTTGTGGTGCAACTCAATCATTTAATGTCATTTAATAATTTAATGCAACACCAAATCTTTCTTGGTTGGGCACTTTGCCCTGCCAGCGAATGTCCATGTTGGACCGTAATGGGCACATATGGAACTTCTCAAGTTGACGGATGTAATTCCTATACAAGGTCCACGTTTCACAGCCATAGAGCAGGCTGGAAAGCACACCTGCTTTGTAGACTTTGAGTTTAGTTGACAGCTAGATGTTGTGGTGGTTGAACACTCATGTACGCAGTCGTCCAAGTGGTTGGCTGGCTTTGCAGATTCTCGTTGAGATTTCCTTGTCCAAGGAGCCATCAGATGATATTACACTTTCCAAGTATTTGAGGGAGTCAACGGCTTTCAGCTGTGTGCTGTCAATGTGCACACTTGGGGCGAACGGACAGATCCAGCTTCACAAGCATCGAGGAAATGAGCATCAAAGCACAGCGATGGACTGGGCACATCATCAGGATGGATGAACCCGCATGCCTCGACAGGTCTTCTACAGCGTGCTCTCCCAGGGACAAAGGAACCGTGGGTATCCCAGGAAGCGGTACAAAGATTGTGTCATAGACCATCTCCACTATTGGGGTCTTGCAGCTGGAAGCCAACGCCAGCGACAGAACATGCTGGTGCGCATCAGTGTGAATGGCAGCCAGCAGCTTCGAAGGGTGCGGCCAAGAGCAACTTACTAAAGCCAGGGAGGTGAGGAAGGCTGCTGTCCAGAACCTGCCAGTGACGACCTTCATCTGACCCCACTGCCCTCGAGTGTGCGGTTCATGAATTGGACTCGTGAGCCATGTCAGAACTCACCAGAATTGAGACTGTACAACCCACCATCGACGTTACCGACGGGCCACCACCAGTGACACCAACATTTCCTCATCGCTGAGATTTTCTACCTCACCAGTTGGTCCAAATCATCACTTGCAGTATGTAAATTGGTTATTGCATGTAAACCAATCATAATAGAAATAGCATCACTAACCCCACATTACTGTATGTTTCATACTAACACTCACTTCCTACACTAGGCAGTCTTGGAAGCGGTAACGATGATGAACTAGCAACTAGCAACCTGCTGTACCGCTATATAAAGTGTGTCAATTAAAGATGACTATAAACTCCAGACTGTGTAATGTACTTATTTACATGGTGTCGGAAAGCTTGGATTAACCCACTGTGTCTGTGTATTGTTTTTTTTTTCTGTTTATCAATTTCACTTGTATCACTATAGCTCACTCATGCAGAATGCCTGTGCAGCTTATCTTTGATTCTGACATTGGGGAACGATGGAGGCTGAAATCGACTACGAACACTAAATCAACATCGTCCATCATAATGAACCAGATGCTGTCAAAGCTGTCCATTCTACTAAATCTGGCGGGACCCGAGGCTATGATGAGCGCACAGACCTTTGACTACGGGCAGGGATTCAAGTTTCTTGATCACTGGGACCTCTTTTGGGGAAGGCATGATCTGTACACAAAGGACGGGTTGCACTTGAACCCGAGGGGGACCAATATCCTGGCAGGGAGATTTGCAAAGGCTACTGGGGAGACTTTAAACTAGAAAGGCTGGGGGGAGGGACACGGGTAGAGGGGGCTAGGGGTCAGGGTGTGGGGCAAGAGGCAGAGAAGGGAAGCACTCGGTCCCAAAATGTAGGTGAGAAAGATGAAAACGATAATAGACAGAGAATAAGGGATGGTGGGTTTCTAAAATGTGTATATTTTAATGCTAGGAGCATTGTAAGTAAGGTGGATGATCTTAGAGCCTGGATTGACACCTGGAAATATGATGTTGTGGCAATCAGTGAAACATGGTTGCAGGAGGGCTGTGATTGGAAACTAAATATTCCAGGATTTCGTTGCTTCGGGTGTGATAGAATTGGAGGGACCAGAGGGGGAGGTGTTGCATTGCTTGTCAGAGAAGATATTACAGCAGTGCTTTGGCAGGATAGATTAGAGGGCTCGTCTAGGGACGCTATTTGGGTGGAACTGAGAAGTGGGAACGGTGTAGCAGCACTTTTAGGGGTGTATTATAGACCGCCAAATGGGGAGCGAAATTTGGAAGAGCAAATATGTAAGGAGATAGCAGATATTAGTAGTAAGCACAAGGTAGTGATTGTGGGAGATTTAAAATTTCCAAAAATAGACTGGGAAACACATTCTGTAAATGGGCTGGATGGTTTGGAGTTTGTAAAATGTGTGCAGGATAGTTTTTTGCAGCAGTACATAGTGGTATCGACCAGAGAAGGGGCAGTGCTGGACCTCCTGTTAGGAAATGAGGCAGGTCAGGTGACGGAGGTATGCGTTGGTGAGCACTTCGGGACCAGTGATCACAATACCATTAGTTTCAATATAATTATGGAGAGAGTCAGAACTGGACCTAGGGTGGAGATTTTTGATTGGAGAAAGGCTAACTTTGAGGGAATGCGTAAGGATTTTAAAGGAGTGAATTGGGACACATTGTTTCATGGGAAGGATGTAGAAGAGAAATGGAGGATATTTAAAGGGGAAATTGTAAGAGTACAGAATCTTTATGTCCCTGTTAGGTTGAAAGGAAATAGTAAAAATTGGAAAGAGCCATGGTTTTCAAGGGAAATTGGACACGTTTCGAAAAAAGAGAGATATCTACAATAATTATAGGAGGCATGGAGTAAATGAAGTGCTAGAGGAGTATAAAGCATGTAAAAAGAATCTTAAGAAAGAAATTAGGAAGGCTAAAAGAAGATATGAGGTTGCTTTGGCAAGAAAGGTGAAAGTAAACCCAAAGGGTTTCTACAGCTATATTAATAGCAAAAGGATAACGAGGGATAAAATTGGACCATTAAAGAACCAGAATGGACAGCTATCTGCCGAGCCAAAAGAGATGGGGGAGATATTGAACAATTTCTTTTCTTCGGTATTCACCATGGAGAAGGATATTGAACTCTGTGAGTTAAGGGGAAAAAGTAGAGTAGCTATGGAAACTATGAGATTCAAAGAGGAGGAAGTACTGACACTTTTGAAAAATATAAAAGTGGATAAGTCTCCAGGTCCTGACAGGATATTCCCTAGGACATTGAGGGAAGTTAGTGTAGAAATAGCAGGAGCTATGACAGAAATATTTCAAATGTCATTAGAAACAGGAATAGTGCCGGAGGATTGGCGTACTGCGCATGTTGTTCCATTGTTTAAAAAGGGTTCAAAGAATAAACCTAGCAATTATAGACCTATTAGTTTGACGTCAGTGGTGGGCAAATTAATGGAAAGTATACTTAGAGATAATATCTATAAGCATCTGGATAAACAGGGTCTGATCAGGAACAGTCAACATGGATTTGTGCCTGGAAGGTCATGTTTGACAAACCTTCTTGAATATTTTGAAGCGGTAACTAGGGAAATTGATGAGGGTAAAGCAGTGGATGTTGTCTATATGGATTTCAGTAAGGCCTTTGACAAGGTTCCCCATGGAAGGTTGGTTAAGAAGGTTCAATCTTTGGGTGTTAATGGCGGAGTAGCAAGATGGATTCAACAGTGGCTGAATGGGAGATGTCAGAGAGTAATGGTGGATGGCTGTTTGTCAGGTTGGAAGCCGGTGACCAGTGGGGTGCCTCAGGGATCTGTGTTGGGTCCACTGTTGTTTGTCATGTACATCAATGATCTGGATGATGGGGTGGAAAATTGGATAAGTAAGTATGCAGATGATACTGCACAGTATAATGGGTTACAAAATTGAGTTTTTGCCTAACTCGTTTCCACCTAGACAAGATACGGCGAGTCAGGCGTATATTCGTTCCAAAAATTCGTTCCACTTTGTATATGCAAGCAGAAATAGACGCATTGCATAAAAAAGGAGTAATTGAGAGATCAGTTCATAAGAAGGATCGATATATCTCTAACATATTCTCGAGGGAGAAGAAAAATGGTGGATTGGTGAATTCCTTGATTTGGCAAACTTCAACTCAAATGTGCAGTATAAACATTTTAAAATGGAAAATGTTCATACTACTAAGCAGCTAATTACCGATGGTTGCTTTATGGCATTCATCGATCTCAAGGATGCATATTATTTCGTTTCTATTCACAAGAATCACCAGAGATATCTGAAGTTTAGCTGGATGGGGCAGCTGTGGCAATTTAAGGTGTTACCTAATGGTTTAAGCTCAGCCCCTCAGTTATTTACCAAACTGCATAAACCAGTGCTAGCCCTGCTTAGAGCTGAAGGGCATATTATTGTGGGCTATATAGATGACATTCTGATTATCGGGAGAACACTGCATCTCGCAAAGCTAGCTGTTTCAGCTGCCAAGCTCATTTTTGACAAATTGGGTTTTATCATCCATCCAGCCAAATCCAGACTGATACTATCCAGCCTATTGCTTATTTAGGGTTTATTATCAATTCAGTGGAGATGTCTGTGACCCTGCCCATGGGGAAAAACTAGATTTGATAGAGGCGTGTTCAATCTTCTGATTAAGGAGAAACCATCTATTCACCAGGTTGCTCGGGTAATTGGCAAAATTGTAGCTGCCTTCCCAGCCGCATGTTTCGTGCCTTTGCATTATCGGAATCTGGCGCATGCAAAGGATCGGGCACTTAGATTCCACAAAGGTGGACGTGAAGGGAATGTAGGGGTATGGTCTGAGTGCAGGTAGATGGGACTAGGGGAAAACAAATGGTCGGCACGGACTGGAAGGGCCGAGAGGGCCTGTCTCCGTGCTGTAATTGTTATATGGTTATATGGTTAAAGGTCATTTCGACAGACCTATGCAGTTGTTGTCTAAATCTAAAGCTGAATTACAATGGTGGATTGCCAATATTCATCATTGTCCAGGCGGCTTTCTGTCTAGTAAACTGCAGAGTGATGCTAGTGAACTGGGATGAGGTGCAACTAACACCGTCTCTAGTTGTGGTGGTAGATGGAACAAGGAGGGGTTACGCTTTAGTCATAAATATGGTATCAATTATCTGGAAATGCTGGCAGTATTTTATGCCTTTAAAGCATACTGTGGGAAGCTACATGATATGCACATTAGACTTCAAATGGATAACTCAATGGCAGTGCATATGTTAATCACATGGTTGGAAGTAAATCAGTATCCTGTGATACGTTGGCTAAACTTATTTGGGATTGGTGTATAGATAGGAGCATTTGGATTTCAGCTGCTCATTTGCCAGGCAGTTTTAATAGGGTAGCAGATGCTAGATCTCGAAGATTCAATGATCGAACTGAGTGGATGTTTAATCAGGAAGTATTCAACGCCATTATAGCTCATTATGGAACACCTGATATTGATTTGTCGCCTCCAGGCTTAATCACCAATGACCACGATATGTAGCCTGGCAACCAGACCCAGGGGCGGAGGCTATAGACGCATCCTCTATAGACTGGGATGGGGAGTGTTCTTCTATGCTTTCCATCCTCATTGGACAATGCTTGCAAAAGATAATGCAAGACAACACATCAGGTATTTTAATAGCGCCTAATTGGTCCACGCAACCATAGTTCCCTTTATTGAAAGGATTATTAAAGGAACCACCCATGGTTGTTCACAGGCATAAACATATGCTAATTCAGCCCATCTCTCGGGAACCTCATCCTCTAAATGACCAAATCAACCAGTTAATTTGCAGAATCTAAGAAGGCCTTTCATTGGGCTCGGATTATCCGATCGGACGGTGGATGTAATAACTGCAGCTTGGCATGATGGCACAAAGAAGCAGTATGTCTCATATATTAAACAATGGGAGAACTTTTGTGTAAAAGCACATATAAATTACTTTACAGCAGGTATAGCCGATATGTTGGAATTTCTTTCAACTTTATATTTTGAGAAAAAGTTAAGCTACAGCACTATTAACACTGTTCGTAGTGCCTTGTCGTCATATTTAGTGCTGGGGTCTGGACATCATTCTGTGGGTTCTCACCCACTGGTATCCAAATTCATGAAGGGTATATTTAACAGAAACCCTCCAAGGCCCAGATAGCGGGAGGTATGGAATGTTAAAATAGTATTAAGGCTGATTCGCAGTTGGGCACCGGCTGCATCATTATCTTTGCCCCAGCTCACTTACAAATTGGTCATGCTCATTGCAGCACAACGAGTTCAGTCTTTACAGAAACTTAGGCTGGATAATGCGGTTATATCTGATAATAAAGTAACCTTTTATATAGATGAATTAATTAAGCAGAGTAGGTCAGGTGCATTGGGTTATAAGTTGGAGCTCTTGGCATATCCACCAGATCGCAGATTATGTGTGGTTACCTATATTAAAGAATACATCAAGGTTACAAAAAACCTTCGAGGCAGCGAAAGGGCTGTCTTCATCAGTTATAAAATGCCACACAGAAGGATAACGGTGCAGACCATTTCTAGGTGGTTAGGATGCGTTTTAGCAGATGCAGGAGTAGATACTGATATATTTAAATCTCACTACCAGGGCTGCAGCTACTTCGGCAGCGAGGAATATGGAATTTCCGGTGGATCACATTCTTGCGACAGCAGGATGGGCTGATGAGCGAACTTTTCAGACATTTTACAATAAACCAATTATCAGGCCTGGTTTATTTGCTAGCAGAATTTTAAGTTGTGTTAATTGAATCAAGTAAAGGGACTGATGTAAAGGGACTGTTTTTCCATTAACGCATAGACATGTTTGCAAATTAACATCATGTTTTCAATAAAGTACGTTTTTTCAACCATGTTTGGTTGATTGGAGCAGTGTGTCTGCATGGAGACTGGTTCACTCATGAAACCACAGAGCTTTGAAGGCTTCACATAGTCACTCACGTGACTTCGATATAAAGTACTGACACTTTTGAAAAATATAAAAGTGGATAAGTCTCCAGGTCCTGACAGGATATTCCCTAGGACATTGAGGGAAGTTAGTGTAGAAATAGCAGGAACTATGACAGAAATATTTCAAATGTCATTAGAAACGGGAATAGTGCCGGAGGATTGGCGTACTGCGCATGTTGTTCCATTGTTTAAAAAGGGTTCAAAGAATAAACCTAGCAATTATAGACCTATTAGTTTGACGTCAGTGGTGGGCAAATTAATGGAAAGGATACTTAGAGATAATATATATAAGCATCTGGATAAACAGGGTCTGATCAGGAACAGTCAACATGGATTTGTGCCTGGAAGGTCATGTTTGACAAACCTTGAATTTTTTGAAGCGGTAACTAGGGAAATTGATGAGGGTAAAGCAGTGGATGTTGTCTATATGGATTTCAGTAAGGCCTTTGACAAGGTTCCCCATGGAAGGTTGGTTAAGAAGGTTCAATCTTTGGGTGTTAATGGCGGAGTAGCAAGATGGATTCAACAGTGGCTGAATGGGAGATGTCATAGAGTAATCGTGGATGGCTGTTTGTCAGGTTGGAAGCCGGTGACCAGTGGGGTGCCTCAGGGATCTGTGTTGGGTCCACTGTTGTTTGTCAAGTACATCAATGATCTGGATGATGGGGTGGAAAATTGGATAAGTAAGTATGCAGATGATACTAAGATACGTGGTGTTGTGGATAATGAAGTAGATTTTACATAGAAACATAGAAACATAGAAACATAGAAACATAGAAACATAGAAACATAGAAACATAGAAACATAGAAATTAGGTGCAGGAGTAGGCCATTCAGCCCTTCGAGCCTGCACCGCCATTCAATATGATCATGGCTGATCATCCAACTCAGTATCCCGTACCTGCCTTCTCTCCATACCCTCTGATCCCCTTAGCCACAAGGGCCACATCCAACTCACTCTTAAATATAGCCAATGAACTGGCCTCAACTACCCTCTGTGGCAGAGAGTTCCAGAGACTCACCACTCTCTGTGTGAAAAAAGTCTTTCTCATCTCGGTCTTAAAGGATTTCCCCCTTATCCTTAAGCTGTGACCCCTTGTCCTGGACTTCCCCAACATCGGGAACAATCTTCCTGCATCTAGCCTGTCCAACCCCTTAAGAATTTTGTAAGTTTCTATAAGATCCCCTCTTAATCTCCTAAATTCCAGAGAGTATAAACCAAGTCTATCCAGTCTTTCTTCATAAGACAGTCCTGACATCCCAGGAATCAGTCTGGTGAACCTTCTCTGCACTCCCTCTATGGCAATAATGTCCTTCCTCAGATTTGGAGACCAAAACTGCACGCAATACTCCAGGTGTGGTCTCACCAAGACCCTGTACATCTGAAGTAGAACCTCCCTGCTCCTGTACTCAAATCCTTTTGCTATGAAAGCTAACATACCATTCGCTTTTTTCACTGCCTGCTGCACCTGCATGCCTACTTTCAATGACTGGTGTACCATGAAACCCAGGTCTCGCTGCATCTCCCTTTTCCTAATCGGCCACCATTTAAATAATTGTCTGCTTTCCTGTTTTTGCCACCAAAGTGGATAACCTCACATTTATCCACATTATACTGCATCTGCCAAACATTTGCCCACTCACCCAGCCTATCCAAGTCACCTTGCAGTCTCCTAGCATCCTCCTCACAGCGAACACTGCCCCCCAGCTTAGTGTCATCCGCAAACTTGGAGATATTGCCTTCAATTCCCTCATCCAGATCATTAATATATATTGTAAATAGCTGGGGTCCCAGCACTGAGCCCTGCGGTACCCCACTAGTTACTGCCTGCCATTGTGAAAAGGACCTGTTTACTCCTACTCTTTGCTTCCTGTTTGCCAGCCAGTTCTCTATCCACATCAATACTGAACCCCTAATACCGTATGCTTTAAGTAATACCGTATGCTTTAAGTTATTTTCAAAGTCTACAGAGAGATTTGGGCCATTTGGAAAAGTGGGCTGAAAGATGGCAGATGGAGTTTAATGCTGTTAAGTGTGAAGTGCTACATCTTGGCAGGACAAATCAAAATAGGAAGTACATGGTAAATGGTAGGGAATTGAGGAATGCTGTGGAACAGCGGGATCTAGGAATAACTGTGCATAGTTCCCTGAAGGTGGAATCGCATGTAGATAGGGTGGTAAAGAAAGCCTTCGGTGTGCTGGCCTTTATAAATCAGAGCATTGAATATAGGAGTAGGGAAGTAATGTTAAAATTGTACAAGGCATTGGTAAGACCAATTCTGGAGTTTGGTGTACAATTTTGGTCGCCTAGTTATAGGAAGGATGTCAACAAAATAGAGAGAGTACAGAGGAGATTTACTAGAATGTTGCCAGGGTTCCAGCAACTATGTTACAGAGAAAGGTTGAACAAGTTAGGTCTTTATTCTTTGGAGCGCAGAAGCTTAAGGGGGGACTTGATTGAGGTCTTTAAAATGATGAAAGGGATAGACAGAGTTAACGTGGATACGTTTTTTCCATTGAGGGTAGGGAAGATTCAAACAAGAGGGCATGACATGAGAATTAAGGGACAGAAGTTTCGGGGTAACGTGAGGGGGAACTTCTTTACTCAGAGGGTGGTGGCTGTGTGGAATGAGCTTCCAGCAGAAGTGGTGGAGGCAGGATCGATTTTAACATTTAAAAGTGGATAGGTATATGGACGTGAAGGGAATGGAGGGGTATGGTCTGAGTGCAGGTAGATGGGACTAGGGGAAAACAAATGGTCGGCACGGAGTGGAAGGGCCGAGAGGGCCTGTTTCCGTGCTGTAATTGTTATATGGTTATATGGTTATATGGTTAAAATAGAAAGATTCAACGGGAACTTACCAGTTTGAAGTTTGATCTTTATTTTATGAGAAGTTGAAGTGAGGGAATACGTGAAGAGCCTGCCAGCCCGCATGTGCGTCAATCTTCAGAGCAGCTGTATGAAACCACAGACTAGTTGCTGAACTTAAGCTATAGAAAGATTAACGACCTTAGAATTACTGCATAATCTTTATGAGAAGTAGGGTTGGGAGTGGAGGGCACGTATTCCCTCACTTCAACTTCTCATAAAATAAAGATCAAACTTCAAACAGTAAGTTCTCATTTAATCTTTCTATTTTACTTTGGAGTCACGTGAGTGACTACGTGAAGAAGGCCGTCAACCCGCATGCGCGTCATTACGTCTGACGCATTGCGCAACGACTGACTGGAGAGCGCGTCGCTCCTTCCAGCGGTAAGTTTAAAAACGCTTAGGTAAATTTTTACTTTATCTGAGGTCGTTGCTCCGGGTTGGGTTATTGCGTTTCTTTTCAGCATACTTGAACTAGTGGACAACATGTCCAAGGTGAAGAGGCGGGCCGCTTCGAAACCGGCTACTGAAGACCGCGGGCCTGTGGGTAGCGGGCGGCTGCCGATTTCGCCTTCAGTGTCACTGGCAGAGGAGCCAGTGGCTATAGACTTGGTGCCAATTCCCAGCACCTTGGCTACCCCGCGGGGGAAAAAAGCCATGAAAAAGTCTGTAAAGGACCTGAACTCAGATGAGTCAGGCCAAGAGGTGGAAATTTCCCCCCCCACCTATGGGCAGTGTTGATGGCAGGCTGACCTACATGGAGCAACTTATGGAGAGGTTGCTCCACAATGACATGCTCCAGAGGGGTGAGCTATCTGAGCCCGGGTATTACGAAGAACCCGAGGCAGCAGCACCTGTGTCAGGGCTGCATATTCCCCTCTCTGAGGAGGGAAGATTATGAGGCCAGTATTTTACTGACTCAGAGTACGGAGGCACAGCTTGGCAGCATGCTTCAAGGCATGAGAGCCCTACCCCGAGAGTACCCCCAATGGCATCCAAATTTGCTATCCCTTCTCTAACAGGGGAACCATTGGGAGAAGAACTGGCCATGAGCATCAACTACCTGGCCTCCCACCAACTCCAAGACCAGGCCATGGAAGAAACTACTGCCAAGAACATTACCCCACTGAACTGTGCCTCACTAAATGTCCCGACCGTAAATAATTCCACCTGGGGACACATTAGAGGGGGCGTCAGAGCCCAGGAAGTAAAACTTCAAAAAGTTCTACGATTACTTGCTTCAGGCATCACGGCCTTTGCCAGGTCAGTGGATGGGTTCCCCTCTCTGATACCCAGCAGGACGCGATGGCATTAATGTGCAATGCACATTTTGAAATCAATTGCCTCCGAAAGAATGCCATCCGTCCTGCTCTGAACCCGAAATTTGCAGGGCTGTGCAAGCCGGGGAATGTCTAACCCGCAAACCTACTATTCGGGGAATATCTGCCTAAGCAGATAAAGGAAATGGATGAGGAGGCAACAACCGTTGGCCTTATCAAGGCACCTCCTAAGATTTCATCTTTCTGATGACAATACCCATACCCCACTTTCCACTCCAAACGGTCCTCAGCATATGGTGGACGTCATGAGCACCAGGCAACAGGGGACTTTTTTAGGGCAGGGCCCAAGCCGGGCCATGTTCAAGATGCATGCATGGCGCCCTGCAACAGCCCTATCCCCCAGACCTCGGGGGCAGAAGCAACCACCACACCGCCGATAAGCACTAAGGTAAGTGAGTCCGGTTGTTTGCGTAACGTATCTTCCATGCATCAGTTACAAGTCGGGAGTAGATTACAGTTTTTCTTACAAGAATGGCATTGGATAACATCTGACCCGTTTATACTGCGCAGTATACAAGGTTTTAAAATGGAGTTCCTTTTCGACTCGTCTCCACCCTCAGCATACACCGAGTTGCACTTTTGTTCTTTCACAACAGGAGTGTGTGAGTGCACACGGGGAAATTGAGTCTTTACTCAAAAAAGGGGTAATTGAGAGGTCGAGTCATGAGCCTCACCAGTATGTGTCCAATATATTTACTAGGCAAAAGAAGGATGGAGGATGTCAAGTCATTATTGATTTAACTGAGCTTAACACCTTTGTGCAGTATAAACACTTCAAAATGGAAAACTTTGTCACTGCAAAACAATTGGTTTCCAAAGGATGTTATATGGCATGCATTGTCCTCAAAGATGCTAATTATTCAGTGGCCATTGAATAGGACAAGACCACAGGAGGTATTTGAAGTTTAGCTGGATGGAACAATTGTGGCAGTTTAAAGCATTGCCTAATGGGTTAACCTCAGCGCCCAGACTATTCCCAAAATTACTAAATACCATCGCTGTGATGGTATTTCAGTCTCAGTCACAGAGGCCAACGTCAGGAAATCCTTCAGAGGGGTGATCCCTTGAAAAGCGCCTGGACCTGATGGCATACCTGGTCGTGTTTTAAAAACCTGTGCAGACCAACTGGCTGGAGTTTTTACGGACATTTTCAACCTCTCACTTCTGAGGTCTGAGGTTCCCACCTGCCTCAAAAGGGCATCAATAATACCGGTGCCCAAGAAGAGCAAGGTGACGTGCCTCAATGACTATCGACCTGTGGCACTAACGCCTGTGGTGATGAAGTGCTTCGAGAGGTTGATCATGGCGCAAATCAACTCCTACCTTGACAAAAACCTGGACCCACTGCAGTTTGCTTACCGCCACAACAGATCAACGGTGGACGCAATCTCACTGGCCCTCCACTCCACTCTGGACCACTTGGACAACAAAAACTCATATGTCAGGCTGTTATTCATTGACTACAGCTCGGCATTTAACACAATCATCCCCTCCAAGCTGGTTACCAAACTCGCAGAACTGGGTCTCTGCGCATCCCTCTGCAATTGGATCCTTGACTTCCTCATTCACAGACCACAGTCTGTTCGTATTGGTGGAAACAATCAGCACGGGAGCACCTCAAGGCTGCGTGCTCAGCCCCCTGCTGTACTCATATAACCATATAACCATATAACAATTACAGCACGGAAACAGGCCCTCTTGGCCCTTCCAGTCCGTACCGACCATTTGTTTTCCCCTAGTCCCATCTACCTGCACTCAGACCGTACCCCTCCATTCCCTTCACGTCCATGACAAACAACAGTGGACCCAACACAGATCCCCGAGGCACCCCACTGGTCACCGGCTTCCAACCTGACAAACAGCCATCCACCATAACTCTGTTTATCCAGACCCTGTTTATCCAGATGCTTATATATATTATCTCTAAGTATCCTTTCCATTAATTTGCCCACCACTGACGTCAAACTAATAGGTCTATAATTGCTAGGTTTATCCTTTGAACCCTTTGTCCTCATTCTATACTCATGACTGCGTAGCCGGTCACAGTGCGAACTCCATCATCAAGTTCGCTGACGACACCACTGTAGTGGGACGTATCACTGATGGGGATGAGTCGGAGTACAGAAGAGAGATCGAGCAACTGTCCATATGGTGCCAGCACAATAACCTGGCCCTCAACACCAGCAAAACCAAGGAACTGATTGTGGACTTTGGAAGGAGTAGGATGGGGACCCACAGTCCTGTTTATATCAACGGGTCGATGGTTGAAAGGGTCAAGAGCTTCAAATTCCTGGGCGTGCACATCTGTGAAGATCTTTCCTGGTCCGAGAACACAGATGCAATTATAACCATATAACATATAACCGTATAACAATTACAGCACGGAAACAGGCCCTCTCGGCCCTTCCAGTCTGTGCCGATCATTTGTTTTCCCCTAGTCCCATCTAGCTGCACACAGACCATACCCCTCCATTCCCTTCCCATCCATATACCTATCCACTTTACTTTTAAATGTTAAAATCGATCCTGCCTCCACCACTTCTGCTGGAAGCTCATTCCGCACAGCCACCACCCTCTGAGTAAAGAATTTCCCCCTCACGTTACCCCTAAACTTCCGTCCCTTAATTCGCATGTCATGTCCTCTTGTTTGAATCTTCCCTACCCTCAATGGGAAAAGCTTATCCATGTCAACTCTGGTTATCCCGTTCATCATTTTGAAGACCTCAATCAAGTCCCCCCTTAACCGTCTGCGCTCCAAAGAATAAAGACCTAACTTGTTCAACCTTTCTCTGTAACATAGTTGCTGGAACCCTGGCAACATTCTAGTAAATCTCCTCTGTACTCTCTCTATTTTGTTGACATCCTTCCTATAATTAGGCGACCAAAATTGTACACCATACTCCAGAATTGGTCTTACCAATGCCTTGTACAATTTTAACGTTACTTCCCTACTCCTATGTTCAATGCTCTGATTTATAAAGGCCAGCACACCAAAGGCCTTCTTTACCACCCCATCTGCATGCGATTCCACCTTCAGGGAACTATGCACAGTTATTCCTAGATCCCTCTGTTCCACAGCATTCCTCAATTCCCTACCATTTACCATGTACGTCCTATTTTGATTTCTCCTGCCAAGATGTAGCACTTCACACTTATCAGCATTAAACTCCATGTGCCATCTTTCAGCCCACTTTTCCATATGGCCCAAATCTCTCTGTAGACTTTGAAAATCTACTTAATTATCCACAACACCACCTATCTTAGTATCATCTGCATACTTACTTATCCAATTTTCCACCCCATAATCCAGATCATTGATGTACATGACAAACAACAGTGGACCCAACACAGATCCCTGAGGCACCCCACTGGTCACTGGCTTCCAACCTGACAAACAGCCATCCACCATTACTCTCTGACATCTCCCATTCAGCCACTGTTGAATCCATCTTGCTACTCCGCCATTAACACCCAAAGATTGAACCTTCTTAACCAACCTTCCATGGGGAACCTTGTCAAAGGCCTTACTGAAATCCATATAGACAACATCCACTGCTTTACCCTCATCAATTTCCCTAGTAACCGCTTCAAAAAATTCAAGGTTTGTCAAACATGACCTTCCAGGCACAAATCCATGTTGACTGTTCCTGATCAGACCCTGTTTATCCAGATGCTTATATATATTACCTCTAAGTATCATTTCCATTAATTTACCCACCACTGACGTCAAACTAACAGGTCTATAATTGCTAGGTTTATTCTTTGAACCCTTTTTAAACAATGGAACAACATGCGCAGTACGCCAATCCTCCGGCACTATTCCCGTTTCTAATGACATTTGAAATATTTCTGTCATAGCTCTTTCTACACTAAATTCCCTCAATGTCCTAGGGAATATCCTGTCAGGACCTGGAGACTTATCCACTTTTATATTTTTCAAAAGTGTCAGTACTTCCTCCTCTTTGAATCTCATAGTTTCCATAGCTACTCTACTTTTTTCCCTTACCTCACATAGTTCAATATCCTTCTCGTTGGTGAATACCGAAGAAAGAAATTGTTCAATATCTCCCCCATCTCTTTTGGCTCTGCAGATAGCTGTCCATTCTGTCTCTCCAATTGTCCAATTTTATCCCTCGTTAACCTTTTGCTATTAATATAGCTGTAGAAACCCTTTGGATTTACTTTCACCTTTCTTGCCAAAGCAACCTCATATCTTCTTTTAGCCTTCCTAATTTCTTTCTTAAGATTCTTTTTACATTCTTTATACTCCTCTAGCACCTCATTTACTCCATGCCTCCTATAATTATTGTAGATATCTCTCTTCTTTCGAAACAAGTGTCCACTTTCCCTTGAAAACCATGGCTCTTTCCAATTTTTACTATTTCCTTTCACCCTAACAGGGGCATAAAGATTCTGTACTCTTACAATTTCCCCTTTAGATGTCCTCAATTTCTCTTCTACATCCTTCCCATAAATCAGAGTGTCCCAATTCACTCCTTTTAAATTATTAAGATAGCTCATCAGCGCCTCTACTTCCTGAGAAGATTACGGAGAGTCGGTTTGTCAAGGAGGACTCTCTCTAACTTCTACAGGTGCACAGTAGAGAGCTTGCTGACTGGTTGGTTCGGCAACCTGAGCGCCCTGGAGAGGAAAAGACTACAAAAAGTAGTAAACACTGCCCAGTCCATCATCTGGCCTTCCTTCCATCGAGGGGATCTACCACAGTCGCTGCCTCAAAAAGGCTGGCAGCATCATCAAGGACCCACAGCACCCTGGCTACACACTCATCTCCCTGCTACCTTTGGGTAGAAGGTACAGGAGCCTGAGAACTGCAATGACCCGGTTCAGGAATAGCTACTTCCCCACAGCCATCAGGCTATTAAACCTGGCTCGGACAAAACTCTGAACATTAATACCCCTCCATCTGTTATTTGCACTTTATTAATTTATTAATTAATGTGTGTATTTAAGTATATAACTGTAGTCAATGCCTACTATGTTCTGTTGTGCTATGCAAAGAAAGAATTTCATTGTCCTGTCAGGGACACATGACAATAAACTCTTTTGACTTTTGACTTTGACTTTGACAGTCCTGGGGCTGCTCAGGGCACAGAACCATATAGTCATGGCATATTTGGATGACATCTTAATAATTGGAAAGACTTTGGAATTAGCTGAATTATCTGTATCAGCTACCAAACTCATGTTTGAGAGACTGGGGTTTCTAATCCATCCAATTACGTCTAAATTGGTACCGTCTAGGATAATTGATTATTTGGGATTCACCATTAACTAAATGCAAATGTCAGTGACTCTGCCTTGGGGCAAGCAATTTGAGTTAATTGAAGCCTGCAGAAACCTCATTGTTAAGAACCAACCTTCTATTATACATGTGGCTAGTATAATTGGCAAATTAGTGGCTGCTTTCCCAGCTGCTCAGTTTGGGCCTTTGCACTACAAAAATTTACAGCGTGCAAAGGAACAGGCGCTCAAGTTTCATAGAGGTCGTTTCGATAGACCCATGCAATTGCCAGCTGAAGCCATTGCTGAGTTACAATGGTGGGTTACCAATATTCAGTATTGTTCTAGCACTGTTCTAACCATCAGTTATTCTCTAAAATTATGCCAGTTGGGGTGCTACCAACACCATCTTTAGCTGCTGGGGCAGATGGAATCTGCAGGAAACATCGATGCTTCAGTCACACGGTATTAACTACTTAGAATTGATGGGAGCACTCTATGGGTTAAAGGCTTATTGGACCTATGTGCATGTTCAACTTCAGATTGACAATACTACAGCAGTAGCGTACATTAATTACATGGGTGTAAGTAAGTCTGTATCCTGTGATAAATTGTCTAATCTCATTTGGCACTGGTGTATTGCGAGAAACATCTGGGTTTCATCTATCTACTTACCGGGTAGATATGACATGGTGGCAGACACCAGGACACGACAATTCAATGACAACAAGGAATGGATGTTGAATCACGAAGTGTTTAATGATATTGTCATTTGTTATGGTGTACCGGACATTGATCTGTTTGCATCCAGGCTTAATCATCAGTTACCAAATTACGTGTCAAGGGAACCAGGCCCAGGGGTAGTAGCAGTAGATGCATTCTCACTACACTGGGGTGGAACATTTTTGTATATATTTCCCCCATTCTGCCTCATCAGTCGATGCTTGGCCAAGATAAAACAAGACTATGCTTCTGGCATATTGATAGTACCAGACTGGCCGACTCAGCATTGGTTCACATTCGTTCTAGCTATTATTACACAGCCTTTTATGCCTGTCTCCAAGAGCAGAGATCTGCTGGTACACCCTGAGGCAGGGGAAAGCCACCCTCTTCATGAACGTATAAATTTATTGGTTTGCAGATTCTGAGGAGACCGTTCCTGGGGCTCGGGCTTTCAGAGCGTATGATAGATGTGATCACAGCGGCCTGGAGCACCCAAAAACAGTACCTCACTCACATAAAGAAATGGGAGATGTACTGTTCTCTCTCAAAAATTTCATATCACACGGCTTCCATCACGGGTGTTTTGGAGTTTCTTTCATCACTCTTCTATGATCAGAAGTTCAGTTACAGTGCCATAAATAGTGCGAGGAGCGCTTTGTCATCCTATTTATGGCTGGGGTCAGGGAATCACACTGTAGGATCTCATCCATTAATAACAAAATTCATGAAGGGCATTTTTAACTCTACTCCCCTAGGCCTAGGTATTCACAAATATGAGATGTGAGTGTGGTTCTCACGCTGCTCCATCAGTGAGCACCAGCTTCATCCCTGTCTCTGCATTACCTCACACTCAAGGTAGTCATGCTCATGGCGCTGGCCTCAGCTCAACGGTTCCAGACATTACATAAACTTAGACTGGACAGCATGGTTACATCTTGTGACAACGTCACCTTTTTTGTTCATGACCTCATTAAGCAGAGCAGGCCAGGGATGTTGGGGCTAAAATTGAGTTTTATGGCTTACCCTTTAGTTGGGCTTACGGTTACGTGTGGTTTCTCACATATCACAATATGTTAAGGAGCCTCAGAGACTCGGAACTATCATTGTTCGTCAGCTACACCAAACCTCACAGGAAGGTTATCGTGCAGACCATCTCAAGATGGATAAAAAAGGTTCTGGCATGTGCAGGAGTGAACACTGACACTTTTAAACCTTATTCCACCAGGGCTGCATTGACATCAGCAGCAAGGGATATGGACGTCCCTCTCGACCTCATTCTAGCGGCTGCAGGATGGTCTAATGAGCGAACATAACCATATAACCATATAACCATATAACAATTACAGCACGGAAACAGGCCCTCTCGGCCCTTCCAGTCCGTGCCGACCATTTGTTTTCCCCTAGTCCCATCTACCTGCACTCAGACCATACCCCTCCATTCCCTTCACGTCCATATACCTATCCACTTTACCCTTAAATGTTAAAATCGATCCTGCCTCCACCACTTCTGCTGGAAGCTGATTCCACACAGCCACCACCCTCTGAGTAAAGAAGTTCCCCCTCACGTTACCCCGAAACCTCTGTCCCTTAATTCTCATGTCATGCCCTCTTGTTTGAATCTTCCCTACCCTCAATGGGAAAAACGTATCCACGTCAACTCTGTCAATCCCTCTCATCATTTTAAAGACCTCAATCAAGTCCCCCCTTAACCTTCTGCGCTCCAAAGAATAAAGACTTAACTTGTTCAACCTTTCTCTGTAACATAGTTGCTGGAACCCTGGCAACATTCTAGTAAATCTCCTCTGTACTCTCTCTATTTTGTTGACATCCTTCCTATAACTAGGCGACCAAAATTGTACACCATACTCCAGAATTGGTCTTACAAATGCCTTGTACAATTTTAACATTACTTCCCTACTCCTATATTCAATGCTCTGATTTATAAAGGCCAGCACACCAAAGGCTTTCTTTACCACCCTATCTACATGCAATTCCACCTTCAGGGAACTATGCACAGTTATTCCTAGATCCCTCTGTTCCACAGCATTCCTCAATTCCCTACAATTTACCATGTACATTCCTCAATTAACTACCATTTACCATGTTTATAACAAACCTATTACCAGACCAGGGATTTTTGCTAATTCTGTTTTAAGTTCTGTTTCACAGTTTCCCCCTGGGTGAGAGGGGTCACTGTTCATTTTCATTTTGCTATTAAAGCATTAGTATTTTTTAATCATGTTGTGTTTGAATGCATTAATTCTTTTTCACTCATCCTGGTCAATTGATGCAGTGTGTGACGCATGGACTCGTTCCACGGCATGAAATCACAGAGCTTCAAAATTTTCATGTAGTTAATCACGTGACTTCGAAGTAAAATAGTAAGATTAAATGAGAACATACCAGTTTGAAGTTTGATCTTTATTTTATGAGGAGTTACGATGAGCGATTACTTGCCTTCCGCTCCCGACCCTCGTAACATAAAGATCTTTCTGGAAGTTTCTAGTCAGGTCAAATCTTACCATTTTAGTTCAACAACTGGTTTCAATATGATTTCACACCGCTGATTGAAGATTGACGTGCATGCTCATCGCTCATCGTAACTCCTCATAAAATAAATATTAACTTCAAACTGGTAGGTTCTCATTTAATCTTACTATTTTTGTTTCATGTGACTTTGGCATTCAGATATAGCAGAGCATTTAGTGTATTCCCCAGACCAGAGAGGGTATTCCGACACTTACAGACACCCCCCCCCCCTGCCCACCTCCTGGCACGAGTGCCTCTTGCAACAAGATGCCTTCAGTAGTCTGTGCAGGATTCCTGCTCTCCCTCAGAAGGACTCATTTCCCATTATTGCAGTTCAGGATGTAACTCCAATTATAAACAGCTTTCTAAATGATTTGTGGCTCTTTATATCTGAGTTTGGACGATGTTCAGAGTCATTGAAGTGGACTTAAACTGTGCAGCTTTCCGTGACATGTGGAAATCTCAATGAATTGAATACATAATGTTCTACAGATGTGATTTTTGACTTGAATAAGATATATTAAATTCATATTTTTTAACTGCCTAGTGACTGCGATTTTTGCACATTTAAAAAAATATTGCTTTTGAATAAAGTTAGGTAAATCTGGAACAATGAAATTGGCATTAGTTATCAAGGCAGATTTGAAAATGTAGTTGCTGATAAAAAGTCCAGGTCGCAAGTGCATTCATTTACTGCTTCAGGGAACTTCAAAAAGTGTGCATGTTTATAGACATGGGGAAATGATTTTCTTTTTCTTGCTCTCTCCTGGTACAATGGCCAAAAGCTATCCATGGGGATTCCACCAGTCTCCCACCAGAAACCCAGCGGAACTATTGAAGTACTTCAGCGATACACATGGTCCAAGATCGTCATTATTTCTGGGAACCTGTGGCACAGTCTGGAAGTGGTCTAACCGCCAGCTGTTCCCAACCAGGCACGTGTGGTTGGAGGTGGAGACAAATAGAGGGATTCCATTTCCTGACCGTCCCACTCGACTGACTCTGTGGGGACTGACCACGTCACGTAGAAACATAGAAAATAGGTGCAGGAGGAGGCCATTCAACCCTTTGAGCTAGCACCGTCATTCATTGTGATCATGGCTGATCGTCCGCTATCAATAACCCGTGCCTGCCTTCTCCCCATATCCCTTGACTCCACTAGCCCCTAGAGCTCTATCCAACTCTCTCTTAAATCCATCCAGTGATTTGGCCTCCACTGCCCTCTGTGGCAGGGAATTCCATAAATTCACAACTCTCTGGGTAAAAAGGTTTTTCCACAGCTCAGTCTTAAATGACCTCCCCTTTATTCTAAGACTGTATCCCCTGGTTCTGGACTCACCCAACATTGGGAACATTTTTCCTGCATCTAGCTTGTCCAGTCCTATTGTAATTTTATATGTTTCTATAAGATCCCGCCTCATCCTTCTAAACTCCAATGAATACAAGCCTAGTATTTTCAATCTTTCCTCATATGACAGTCCCGCCATCCCAGGAATCAATCTTGTGAACCTATGCTGCACTGCCTCAATCACAAGGATGTCCTTCCTCAAATTAGGAGACTAAAACTGTACACAATACTCCAGATGTGGCCTCACCAGAGCCCTATACAACTGCAGAAGAACCTCTTTACTCCTGTATTGAAATCCTCTTGTTATGAAACACTGGAAACTTGTGTGCGACCAGTGAGATGAGGAATGCTGAAGAAAAAGAGGGGCAGAAATGAGCCATCACTGAAATCCAGAAATAGGCAAGTGACCCAAGCCCCAATGATTCATTGTCCAGAAATTCAACCTTCGTTGTTAATCTTTAAACACAGAAAGGCAGCAATAAAATCAGTCTGTCAGCAAAATTTGATGTGGTTTGCAGCAGGCTGGGACTAAAATAGAGTCAGCCATAGCATTTTGCTGATGGTTTGGCTTTGTGGTTCCAACTGCTGAAGGTGAAATGAGTTTTGAACACACACGCTGTGAAATGAATCCTCCTCGATAACCATCAGCTGAGGAGTACCTCAGTGCTGAACTCAGTACCATGCTCTACTCACTCTATACCTGTGGCAGTGTAGCCAGTCACAGTTCCATTGCTATATTTAAATTTGTCAACAGTACAACCAGTGTTGCACAAATAACAGAGAATGATGTATCAGATTAAAGGAGGGAGCTTGAAAATCCAATTGAATTCTGCCAAATCAACAATGTTTCTCTCAGCATCAGCAAGACTGAGCTGATTGTTGACTTTAGAGGGGGTAAGATGAGGATCCACGAACCTGTCCTCATCTGAATGGTTGATCAAGGAAATGCAGAGAAGATGGATTTGATGTGAGGTTGGGCTAAGCTGACTAGGCCTTTACCCTTGAGCCAGACCAGTATGTTCAACACTAGAGGGAACAACAAATTCCCAGGCAGCAAAGCTTTATTTTCACATAGTTCCGCAGGTTGCAGGTAAGGTGTCTGGGGATGGTGGGCTATAGCAACCTTCCTTATGTAATCTGTCAGCTCTTGAGCTCCTGTCTGCTCTAGTCTGAAGAAAGGTCTTCCCCAAAATGTCACCCATCCTACACAGCTCTTGAGGTGCATTGGTTTTCGTTAACCAAACAATCTGGTGTTGTCTGATCCTGCAGGAATCATAGAATCATAGAATCATAGAAAATAGGTGCAGGAGTAGGCCATTCGGCCCTTCGAGCCTGCACCGCCATTCAATATGATCATGGCTGATCATCCAACTCAGTATCCTGTACCTGCCTTCTCTCCATACCCCCTGATCCTTTTAGCCACAAGGGCCACATCTAACTCCCTCTTAAATATAGCCAATGAACTGGCCTCAACTACCTTCTGTGGCAGAGAATTCCACAGACTCACCACTCTCTGTGTGAAAAATGATCTTCTCATCTCGGTCCTAAAATACTTCCCCCTTATTCTTAAACTGTGACCCCCTGTTCTGGAGTTCCCCAACATCGGGAACAATCTTCCTACATCTAGCCTGCCCAACCCCTTAAGAATTTTGTAAGTCTCTATAAGATCCCCCCTCAATCTCCTAAATTCCAGCGAGTACAAGCCAAGTCTATCCAGTCTTTCTTCATATGGAAGTCTTGCCATCCCAGGAATCAGTCTGGTGAACCTTCTCTGTACTCCCTCTATGGCAAGAATGTCTTTCCTCAGATTAGGAGACCAAAACTGTTCGCAATACTCCAGGTGTGGCCTCACCCAGACCCTGTACAACTGCAGTAGAACCTCCCTGCTCTTGTACTCAAATCCTTTTGCTATGAATGCCAACATACCATTTGCTGTCTTCACAGCCTGCTGCACCTGCATGCCTGCTTTCAATGACCATGACACCCAGGTCTCTTTACATCTCCCCTTTTCCTAATCGGCTTCCATTCAGATAATAGTCTACCCTCCTGTTTTGCTGCCAAAATGGATAACCTCACATTTATCCACATTATACTGCATCTGCCATGCATTTTCCCACTCAACCAACATATCGAAGTCACCTTGCAGCCTCCTAGCATCCTCCTCACAGCTAACATTGCCCCCCAGCTTCGTGTCATCCGCAAACTTGGAGATGTTGCATTCAATTACCTCATCCAGATCATTAATATATATTGTAAATAGCTGGGGTCGCAGCACTGAGCCTTGTGGTACCCCACTAGTCACTGCCTGCCATTCTGAAAATGACCCGTTTACTCCTACTCTTTACTTCCTGTCTGCCAGCCAGTTCTCTATCCACATCAATACTGAACCCCCAATACCGTGTGCTTTAAGTTTGTATGCTAATCTCTTACGTGGGACCTTGTCGAAAGCCTTCTGAAAGTCCAGATATAACACATCCACAGGTTCTCCCTCATCCACTCTACTAGTTACATCCTCGAAAAATTCTATAAGATTCGTCAAACGTGATTTAACTTTCATAAATCCATGCTGACTTTGATTTGATGAATATTTTTTATTAGTTGTAAATAATTATTAATAAAAAATACTTCTTACATACATTCCTAATATTATTAATATTAATATTAACATTTAAGACTTTAGATTTCTATACATTTTAAAAAATATTTTATTAAGTAGGAAATGATAGAGAAAAATAATATAGAAAATAAGGAAGTGAATGGAGTATTAAAAAGTTATCCATCGTTGGAGATATATCCATGATTTATTATACGTAATTCTTCATCCATTCTATTATTCAGGCCTCAATCAGGCTCTCGCACTGAGCCACTTTGACCCTGTAGATATTCAATATATGGAGACCATATCCCTCTGAAAACATCCAACCTGTCTATTAGGACAAGCCTCATTCTTTCCAAATGGAGTGTCTCCGACATTTCTGTATTCCACATTTTGATTGTGGGGGATGTAGGACCTTTCCAGAATTTTAATATTAATTTTTTCCCAATTATTAAACTATAATCAATAAAAATTCTTTGATTCGTTGTTATTAATTGATCTGTTTCCAGTATTCCCAGTATTATTAACTTTGAGTCAAATATCAGGTTTGTATTAACAACATTTGAAATTATCCTAAATATTTCTATCAAAAATTTTGTGATTTTTACACAATTTGTAAATGAGTGTGTCAGATTAGCTTCTAAGTGCTGACATTTATCACATATGGCAGATACATTTGGAAAAAATTTATGTAGTTTGGATTTTGAGTAATGTAGTCTATGTAATATTTTAAATTTTATAAGAGAGTGTCTAGCATTTAACGAACAGTGGTGTATGTGTTGTAAACTTTCATCCCATACTTCTGGTCTGATAATTTGACCTAATTCATTTTCCCATGATTGTCTATATATTTCTGTTAATGGGACATCATTTTCCAATAGGATATTATAAATGTATGATATCATTTTTTCTGTGTTCGGGTGTTTATTTAGACATTCACCTAAAATGTCTGTCTTTCTATTTCTAGGTTCCTGTGTGTTTGCTTTTACATAGTCTCTAATTTGTAAGTATCTAAAATAATCTTTGGAATGTAATCCATAAATTTGTTGTAATTCTAGAAATGAAAGGAAAGAGTTTTCCCTGTAGAGATCGCCCATCTTATTAATTCCCTTATTTTTCCATTGTAAAAAAGCCTTTATCCATCATTGAAGGTTTAAATGTAACATTATTTACAATGGTAAGGGCTAGTGGTATAGATTTCAATTTTAATGTTTTCTTTATTTGTTTCCAAATACATATTCCACTTTCTATTATAGGGTTTTCACTATAGGTTTTCTTACCTAAATTAATATTGGCAAATATTATTGAACTGATTTCGAAAGGAGAACAATCTTCTTTTTCCATTTTTAACCAAATTGGTTGGTTATCTGTCTCTACTAACCAAAAATTCATATTTTTAATATTAACTGCCCAGTAATAAAACATAAAGTTTGGTTGTGCTAAACCTCCATTTATTTTTAATTTACATAAATGTTTTTTATTTATCCTATGGCTCTTATAATCCCAAATAAAGTTAGTAACTAGAGAGTCCACCTTCCTAAAGACATTTTTAGGAAGATATATCGGAATTAATTGGAAAAGATATAGTAATTGCGGAAGAAAAATCATTTTTATTACATTAATTTTACCTAACATTGAAATGGGTAGAGTTTTCCAATATAAAATGTTCTTATTTAATTTATTCAATAATAGTGGGAAGTTAGATTTAAATAAAGAATCAAATCTTTTTGTTACATAAATTCCAAGATATTTAATTTTTTCGTTTGTTATCTTAAAAGGAAATTGTTGTAATATGTGTAGGTTATTTACCATTATTGGCATAAGTTCACTTTTATTCCAATTGATACTATATCCTGAAAAAGATCCGATTTCAGTTATTAATTTCAATAAATTTTGGATACTAATTTCCGGTTTTGTGATATAAAGTAATACATCATCCGCATATAAGGAGATTTTATTTTTAGTATCTCTAGTATCATACCCATATATTTCAGGATGTGATCTCACCCTCTGAGCTAACGGTTCTATGGCAAGTGCAAACAGTAGTGGGGATAAAGGGCAACCTTGTCTACAGCCTCGAGATAAACTGAATTTAGTTGATAGCATTTGATTTGTTATTATTCTAGCTGTTGGGTTAGTGTATAATAATTTGATCCAAGTAATAAACTTCTCTCCCAATTTAAAAGTTTCCATAACCAAAAACAAATAGGACCATTCCACTGATCGAAGGCTTTCTCCGCATCTAACGAAATAACTACTATATCTTTTTTAATACCTCTTTTTGAATATATAATATTGAATAAACGTCTCAGGTTATATGAGGAATATAATTTTGGTATAAATCCTGTTTGATCGGGATGAATTAATTCGTTAATAACTGTGCTTAGCCTTTGTGCTAATATTTTAGTTAATATCTTTTGATCAGTATTTAAAAGAGCTATAGCTCTAAATGATCCTGGTTCATCCAGATCTTTGTTTATTTTAGGTATAAGTGTTATAATAGATTCATTTAACGTTTCTGGTAGTTTCTGTTGTGTATATATATATTCATATAATGTTTTCAGGCGTGGTGCAATCTGATCATAAAATGTTTTATATAATTCCAAGCCAATACCATCTGGTCCCGGTGTTTTACCATTTTTTTAATGATCTAATAGATTCTTGAATTTCTTTTACTGAAATTTCAGCATTTAATGATTCTCTATTTTGTGAATCCAACCCATTCAGATTACATTTTTTTTTAAATGCTTCTATTCCTATCTTGTTTTCTGTTGTTTTAGCGGTGTATAAGTTTTTATAATATTGCAGAAATCTCTCATTAATATCTTTAGGTCGCATTAAAAGTTCGCCATTATGTGATTTAACCCTGTGGATTATTTTTTCTCCCTCCATCTTCCTTAATTGGCAAGCCAATAATTTTTGAGGTTTATCTCCAGATTTAAACTGTAATTGTTTAGTGTGTTGATAAAGTTTTACAAATTGATCTGAATATATTTTATTTAATTTATATTTCAGTGCTGCAATTTTATTATGTATTATTATGGATGTATTAGCTGCATTCTCTGTATCTAATTGTTTAATCTCCTTTTCCAGTTCCTGTTGATGCCTTCGATTCTTTTTATTATAAAATGCTTGAGAAGAAATCATAATTCTCCGGAGATATGCTTTAAACGTTTCCCATAATAAGGACAAGATGTTTCCGGTAAATCCATGCTGACTTTGACCGATGATTTCACCACTTTCCAAATATTTTCCCCACTACCAATGTTAGGCTAACTGGTCTGTAATTCCCTGTTTTCTCTCTCTCTCCCTTTTTAAAAAGTGGGGTTACATTAGTTACCCTCCAATCCTCAGGAACTACTCCAGAATCTATAGGCACTGGGGGGGGCAGGCAGTATCCAATATCTATTTACCTCTACAGTAGTCGAATGCAGTGGCTCCAGTGACTTTATTGAAAGAAAATTACAAAGGCTCACAATCCTCTGAGAAAAAAGAATTGCTTCAACTCTGACTTCTTTTTAATAGCATACCCTAGTTCAAGATTCTACCACAAGAAAAAAAAAACCTGCTTTCCCCATCTGTCCGCTCAAGCAAACTTATTTTGTCACTCAGTCCTGGGTGGTGTTCCTGACTTTGAGGATCTGTCTTCACATGCTTGCTGACACTGTGAAGAATGTGGCAAAAAGGATGGTGCTTCTATAATAACCCGTCGTGTGTTCCTTTCACACCCGATAGGAAAGATGAAAATCAGCCTGAGATCACGCACGTTTGCCCTTTCAACATTGTTGCCTTATTCATGTAGCAAAATGAGTAGCAACTCTTTGAAAAGAGGGCAAAGGATAACATTAGGTGAGCTGAATCCTATGCATAAATTATTTAAATGATCATAAATAATATTTATACAGTATTATCATGTTTTATTATGTACCTAAAATGCTGACCTGAATTTTAGCAGTAGCATGTAAATTAGCTTACTTAGGGATGAAGCAGGAAATGCCATAAATATTCAGCAGATCAGGCAGCATTATGGAAAGAGCAACAGACACCGTTTCAAGATCAAAGACTGAAGAGATAAACAAATTCTGAGCAGCAGATAAATGGAAGAATGGGTTGGAGAGAACTAAAAGGAAGTTTTAGTGCAGGTAGATGGGACTAGGGGAAAACAAATGATCAGCACGGACTGGAAGGGCCGAGAGGGCACGTTTCCGTGCTGTAATTGTTATATGGTTATATTGTTATATGGTTAGATGCAAGCAACTGCATATGTGGAATCCTATGCAAAACACAAATTACTGGAGTAACTCAACAGATCTGGCAACACGAGTGAGGAGGGAATGGATGGGTGACATTTGTGGTCAGATCCTTCTACGGATTCACATGCGACTTTTCGGGTCAGGACCCTTCTCGAGACTCACAGGTGACATTTCTGGTAGGCGCCCTTCTACAGACTCAGAGGTGATGTTTCGGGCGGGACTCTTCTTTAGATAAAGTCTTTGTGTTAAGAAGGCCTGCAATAGGGTGCAGAGCAGGGAAGACCAAACGGCAAAAGATTTGATGGAGCAGATTGAGAGAGAATGTAGGTATGTTACAATACTTACCTTTAGTGGCGCTGCAGTTCTGTCACTGCCCGTGTGCGCGACTTTGGCGTTTTTGAGAGGGGGGCGGGTTTATAATGCGGTATTTCAGAAGCCCATTCAAATCGATGTTGAACAGGCTATTTAGTTGATGAAGAAAAATCGCTTCGACTGCCGTTCTCTGAAGAGATTTTTAAACTGCGCTTGATAATTTAAGTGCTGTAGTAATTTAAAAATCATCTTCTAAAGCCATCAACGCCGACAACGGGACAGACCTCACGTAGGGGACAAGGCGAGGTACACAGTTTATTTTTTCATTAAAAAGTGCTTCTTAGGATACCTTTAATCAAAATTTAATGTTGCGAGAAGGTGATTTATTCCCCATTCGAACCGGCAGTATTTTTCCTGCCGATATGGGGTTTAAATTCACCGCAACCGCAACGTTCCAATCGATTGCGATCCAGAAAATCCCACTCGTAAGATGACTTAAATGGCCATTAATTTACGGGAATCAAACACTAAATTCCTTCCATTTGACTATAAATTAATGACAATGAGATTTTAAAATCATGTTATATTGTGAATTATTGTGTGAATGTTATTTGGACAATTAGGCTATTTAAAAATCTTCATATTTTCTTAAGAAATTGATAGATATTTAGATCTAGTAATTGAATTTTGTAATTAGCTACAATTGGGTAACTAACTAATTACATGTTTTAATTTCAGGTCATCCAAGTAAGATTGTTTCATATTTGTTTCAGAATACTTCAATCTATAATAACTGAAAATGTATTTCAGTTCTTATGGGCGTTTGACTGTCCTCGATCACAGCTTTTGTGTTAAGTCAATGGAAAAGCAATAGGGAACAAGATGCTAATTTCCGAGTATGAAAATGGCCATAACCTTTTTAATACTGAAGATATGAAAGTGAATTAGGTGTCAAATTAAACTTATTTTTATGCTTTATCTGATGGGATAAATTGCATTCATTTTTAAAATCTCAAAATGTTGTAACATTGCTAGAGAATGGTAGTGGTATTGGAGAATAACAAAGGGGAGGTGTAAAGAGATGAAGGTATATCAAATCCTCAGGGATACATTACCACACCTTGTAGCTCCAGTGTAATGGAGGCATGAAGTAATTGGTTTGGAAAAGTAGAGGGAAGAGAAAGAGTTTCAGAGTTAGTTCTGTCCCTTTAAGAACATTTTAAGCCTTGGCCTAGACTTAAAGAGTTCTGGCAAACATTTTTGACGAATAGAGTTTAAATTTATGATTGGCTTGAGGTGATAAAGTTTAAGAAAATATGTGCTCTGATTACTACCTTAAATTTCACCCTACAAAGTCTCATAATTCATACAAAGATCTTCATACAAGCCTTCTAGTTGATCATTTCTGTGAGGTACACAGTTCTCTGCAACACTTTGAATTGCATGGTTGCCAGGATGATTGATGAGTAAATTATATTTTCCAAAATGGAGGCACAAGAAACTCCAGATGCTGGAATCATGAGCCAAACACAAAACGCTGCAGTAACAGTGAGTCCAACAACATCTGGGGACAGAATGGACAGGCGACATTTTGGGTCAGGGCTATTCTGCAACCTTAGATATTTAAACATTTCAACAGAATTACCTTAAGCGTTTAAGTAGTAGAAATGTGATGTTTTAAAAACCTGTGGGAGATCAGGACAACACAGTTGGGATTAAGGGACAAATGTACAAGTGATGAGTATCATGAGTACAGATATGATAAATCAAAAGGAATGTGTGTAGTATTTGAGAAATATATTGATGGGTGTCAACAACTGTGATTGCTTTCACATATCTTCAAGAGGTTAAACACTTCTAGTTAACCACACTGACCTCATCAAAGCCGCGAGCAGATGGACATTAAGCATCAGCCGAGTTACTGGTGGCGACATACTGTGTGCTGATAGCACGTGCACAAAGATGTCTTTGTGTGTTCAGCATGAATATAAAGGCAGTAAAACACGATTGGCTCCTGTTGGTTGCTGCAAATGCAGTGGGACAGAACCCCTGTGTGTGGTCACTTAAAGGGAAAGCCCCTTCTGCACACTTGACTGGCAGGTTTGCACAACCAGGGCTGACCACTGGTATGTTCACAAGCATGCCATTGAGGATACAACAGCACAACAGAGGTCTGGACAGAAGGACATGTCTTGTGCCCGCCAGAGAAAGCTGCTGTATGAGAGCACATGATGCACAATAGGATCCAAACTATATTCCAAGCTATTAAAATGAGACAAAGTATCTGGACAATTTGCTTTGCAGCCTGGAATGGCAATTCCAATGCAGAGGAATGCAAGAGAGTGGCGGACACAGCTTATGTCACCACAGGCACAGTCCTCCTCACCGGTCGTCTGTGGGAGGCGGACCCAGATGAACAAGGGTTGAAGAGGGTCAGGCATATGGAGGGACATCGGATCGCAGGACGACTGGAATGGCGGCAACGACTGCAGCGGGCTTTGTGACTAACTGCAGCTGGGACAGTAAAATGGCACCTCACATATGGACTCAGCGAGCTGTTCTGTGCACACTGTACTGACAGGCGTGAATGTGGTTGCCTTGCTGAGCTATCTGCAAAAAATGGATTTCACTGTACCTGGTACACATGACAATAAAGAAACAATTGATCATCAAAAGCATCTACATGGAGTCTATCATCAAGAATCCCCACCATCGGGCCATGCCCTCTTTTCTTAGTTGTCATCAGGCAGGAGTTACAAAAGCCTGCAGTCAGGCACACCAGATTCAGGAACAGCTATTTATCTATAACTCGTTTTTTTAACCAATTCATACAACCCTAATTGATCCTCAGCAATGGAATATTACTGACCTTCTCTTGCAGTATCATGGACTTATGCCCCTGTCCCACTTAGGAAACCTGAACGGAAACCTCTGGAGACTTTGCGCCCCACCCAAGGTTTCCGTGCGGTTCTCGGAGGTTCCCAGAGGTTTTTGTCAGTCTCCCTAATGGTTGAAAGTGGTTTCCGCTTCTTCTATGTTCCGGCGCTTATTTCAAAGATTTCAAAAAAGCCTCCGGGAACCTGACAAAAACCTTCGGGAACCGCACGGAAACCTTGGGTGGGGCGCAAAGTCTCCAGAGGTTTCCGTTCAGGTTTCCTAAGTGGGACATGGGCATTACTTTCCCTTCTTGCATCATGGGTTCCAAGTCCAAAACTCACTGAATGTAGCAACAAAAAATTGATCGTGGAAAAGAAGCCATATGGTATGCTTGCCTTCAATGATCATGGCATTGAGTATGTCAGAAAGTCATGATGCTGCTTTATAGGATTTTGGTTTGGCCGCATTTGGAATATCGCATGCAATTCTGGTCATTCCATTACAGGAAGGATGTGGCGGCTTTGGAGATGGTGCAGAAGACGTTTCCTCGAATTATGCCTGGATTAGGGGGTATTAGCTACAAGGAAAGGTTGGATTGTCTTCCTTGGAGCACAGGAAGCTGAGGAAAAATCTGATTGAAGTATTATAAGATTATGTGAGGCAGTGATACTGTAGACAGTCAGAACCTTTGTCCCAGGATGGAATTATCAAGTACTTGAGGGGATAGCTTTAAGGTGAGAGGGGCAAAGATTAAAGGAATCGTCCGCGGTCAATTCTTTACACAGTGCGTCCCTAGAACGTGCTTCCAGGGGTCATGGAGGAAGCAGATATGATTGTGGCATTTAAGAATCTTTTGGATAGGCTCATGGATATGCAGGAAATGGAGATATATGGATTATGTGCAAGCAGATAAGTATTCATCTTGGCATGATTTTTGGCACTGACATTGTGGGCTAAAGGGCCTTTTCCTGTGCTGTATTGTTCTATTTTCTAATCTTGTATTTCTGCACTAACATCTTGTTTATTTGCATTGTATTTTCTTCACACTGTCCTAGTGCGTGAACTAAGCCGACGTGTCTGTAATGCTGCTGTGAGGCTTTCATTGAACCTCTACCTCATCATACTTGTGCACGAGATAATAACCTGACCTGAATTGGCATGGGATGGTAATGTGTATGATGATTGGTGGAATCAACGTTGCCTCAAATGTTGTCTTTATGTGAACTGTGCCAACATATTTTATTCTAAGTTATATATAAAACGAAAATTGAATAGAAGCTTCAATTAGTGCCATGAGAAGATAATCACATGGATGGAGAACAATAAGATTGTAAGGTCAAAGGTGATAGGAGCAGAATTAGGCCATTTGGCCCTTCAAGTCTACTCTGCCATTCAATCATGGCTGATCTAACTCTTTTCCTCATTCCCATTCTGTTGCGTTCTCCCCATAGCCCCTGACACCTGTACTAATCAAGAATCAATCTATCTCTGCCTGAAAAATGTCCATTAACTTGGCCTCCACAGCATTTTGTGGCAATGAATTCCACAGATTCACCACCCTCTGACTAAAGAAATTCCTCCTCATCTCCTTCCTAAAGGAACGTCCTTTTATTCTGAGGCTATGACCTTTAGTCCTAGACTCTCCCACTAGTGGAAACATTCTCTCCACCTACACTCTATCCAAGCCTTTCACTATTCAGTGAGTTTTCATCAACAGCTTGATTTTCTGAGGCCTTTAGCAGCATCCTAAACCACGTGTGAACATTGAAGGCACATAGTCCCAACTCACCAGCATCTTTCCCGAATCACTCACTCTGAAAGGTTACACTTCTACTTTGACAACAAGCAAACTATTAACACAAACATTGCCCACTGAACAGTGCAAAGATTGAAGGCATTGTCTTTTGTCCCAGTCACAGTCTTTACTCCCATGCCATCAACTCTAATCCTTTCCTCCCCATCTGAATGTTGAACCCTGAGCAAGAAATGTCTTTGGCAATCATGCAAGAAAGTGTTCTACAGTCAGGGGCACGTTTAAGGTGTTTCATACTTTGTAACACTATTGCATATGTTATAAGAGAGCAATGATTAATTTGAAGTATATAAAATAATAGGGTATCAAACTGCATTATACTACTCATCAGGAATCAGGAAAAATCTGGTAATGTAATAATTTCATATATTTTTATTATTTTAAGAAGAGGTGAGGATTTAATTTTGTTTTTAATATGGAAGCATCCTAACAGTATATCTCACAAATGCTTTGTGACTACGATTTCTTTTCCAGCTTTACTTTGTGTCCTGTCTTCATGCCACAAATGATAATGTCTGTGGCTGTGACCATGGGCACGTTACCTCCCAGTCCTCCGAGGTCTTTGGACCACTCAACACTCATCATCTCCTGGTGCCTCAGTCCTACTCCGCATCTCTGTGGGATTGCTTTTAATGGCTTCTATCTTATACGTTCAACCTCTAGCAATGCCTCCTTCCTCCGTTCAACACTCCATCATCCCCATGTTGGCATCTGTCCTTCTGCAGGAGGTGCTGCTTTGACATTGTCCTGCTTGGAGCGGGGACTGTTTCATCCGTGGTTGCATTTCCTGCTGTGGTTGATCAGGCCTATTGGTAACAGACAGACCCTCCCACAACATCCACAGGCGAGGTTGTCTCTGGCCGTTGGATTGGAGAGCGTTGCTATTGCAGTTGACCATTGTGTGGTGTTGCCTCCTGCCCTCCAGGGTCTTGAACCTTATGCTGTCATGGTACTTCATATCTGCCTGGAGGTCCTTTCTCCACCTTCCACCGGTGGAGGTGAAGAAAGGACATCCCCGCACACACCAATAATCCTGCAACCTCCAAAAACACATCCGTCACCCTCCCCAGCCCAAAACCACCTGTCTTCCTCCTCTCTTTGTAGGAAGGGTATGGAGACCTGCGAGCGATCACAGGAAAGTATGTCGCCAGGACTGGAGGGTAATAGCCGCAAGGTGAGACCAACACCAACTTACATCGTTTTCTCTGAAGTGTTGGAGGCTGAGGGGCAATCTAATAGAAGTAAATACAATGTTAAGAGGTATTGATAGGTTAGATGAGTCCGTTTTTATTTCCCAGGGTAGAAGTGCCAAATGCAGGAGAGCAGAGGTCTAAGCTGAGGGGGAGAATGTTAAAAGGAGATGTGTACTTAGAAGTTCACAATAAAATAGGCCAGTCAACATGGGTTTGTGAAGGGGAGGTCTTGCTTGACAAATTTGTTGGAATTCTTTGAAGAAGTAAATAGCAGGACAGACAAAGAAGAGTCAGTGTTTACTTAGTTTAGGATGTTGTTTACTTAGTTTTTCAGAAAGCCTTTGATAAGGTGCCACATGTGCGGCTGCTAAGGAAGATGAGAGCCCATGGTATCAAAGAGCAGATGCTAGCATGGATAGCAGGTTGGTTGGATGGCAGAGTACAAAGAGTAACAATAAAAGGGGCTTTTTCTGGTTGGCTGCTAGTGACTAGTTCCCCATGAGTTTCACAAGGGTTGGTGCTGGGGCCACTACTCTTCCAATTGTATATTAATGATTTGGGCGAGGGGATTGAAGGCTTCGTCGCCGTTTGCGGATAATACGAAAATAGGTGGAGGAGCAGGTAATGTAGAGAAAGCAACGACTCTGCTGAAGGAATAAGTTTGGAGAGTGGGCAGAGAAGTGGCAGATGTAATACAGTGTAGCAAAGTGTGGAGTCATGCATTATGGTCGTAGGAATAAAGGTGTAGACTATTTTCTAAATGGAGAGAGAATCCAGAAATCGGAGGTGCAAAGGGACTTGGGAGTGCTGTTGCAGGATTCCCAAAAAGTTAATCTGCAAGTCGAATCAGTAGTAAAGAAAGCAAATTCAATGCTAGCATTTATTTCAAGAGGGCTTGTGTACAAATACAGCAGTGTAATGTTGAGGCTCCATAAGGTGCTGGTCAGGCCACATTTGGAATATTGTGAGCAATTTTGGTCACCATATCTGAGGAAGGATGTGTTGGCTCTGGAGAGGGTCGAGACGAGGTTTACAACAATGATCTCAGGAATGAATAGGTTAACCTACAATGAGCATTGTTGGCACTGGGCCTGTACTCGCTGGAGTTTAGAAGAATGAGGGGGGACTTCATTGAAACTTGCAGAGTAGTGAAAGGATGGATAGAATGGATGTGGAGTGGATGTTTCCATTAGTGAGAGAGTCTAGAACTAGAGGTCATGGCCTCAGAATTTAAAGGATGTTATTTTAAGAAGGAGATGAGGAGACATTTATTTAGTCAGAGGGCGGTGAATCTGTGGAATTCTTTGCCACAGGAGGCTGTGGAGGCAAGTCAGTGGATATTTTTAAGGCAAAGATAGATAGATTATTGATTACTACAGGTGTCAGAGCTTATGGCGAGAAGGCAGGAGAATGGGGTTAGGAGGGAGAGATAAGTCCACCACTTGATTGGCCAAATGGGCTAATTCTAATCCTATCACTTATAACCTTATATGTGATACATTTCTGCACAGAGCTTTGATCCCAAGAACTCAGATCCTCCCGTGAGCTGGTAAAACAGATAAAATTGCAATATTTAAGTGGCTTTTAGACAGGCACATGAATCACCAGGGAATAGAGGAATTGGGATTGTGTGCAGGCAGATTGAAATAATTTGGAATAACATCATGGTTGACACAAGCAAGGTGGGTCAAAGGGATTATTTCGGTGCAGTACTGCACTAGCAGTCTGAAGAAGAAACCCAGCTCGAAATGTTGCCTGTCTATTCCCTCCACAGAAGCTGCCTGACCTACTAAATTCCTTCAGCACATTGTGTTTTGCTCAAGATTCCAGCACCTGCAGGCTATTTTCTGCAGAACCATTTTATGTTTTATCTTGTATGTAATCATCCAAGGAAATGAAGTTAGTGTCGTTGTGTATCAATAACAACGTTATGCTCCATTTCCTCTCCCCATCCCACCATTGGGGATGACACAGTGGCGCAGCAGTAGAGTTGCTAACCTCAAATGCGTGAGACCCGGGTTCGAAGTTTCGAAAACAGAGTTTGTACGTTCTCCCTGTGACCGCGTGGGTTTTCTCCGGGAGCTCTGGTTTCCTCACACATTCTAAAGATGTGCAGGTTTGTAGGTTATTTGGCTTCTGTAAATTGTCGCTATTGTGGGGATAGAACTAGTGTACGGGTGATTGTTTGTTGGTGTGGACCTGGTGGGCTAAAGTGTGTGTTTCCACACTGTATCTCTAAACTGAACTAAACCAAACATGGTGTACTGTCCAATAGCTCCATAACGTTTTGCCCTGTCCTACGTGAACAGTTGCTCTCGGCAAACCACTGCCTAAAGTCTGTCACAAAATTCAGAATTAAAGGGCACTCTTTTAGAAAGGATGTGAGGAGGAATTTCTTTAGTCAGAGGATATTTGCGATCTTGGCATCGTGGTTTGACTTCAATCTGAATCCAAGCTTACAGTATGATCCCACATTCCTTCCAACACAAAGAAAGCCTGTAGGAACTGTGGAGAATTAAGAACTGAGTGTACAGTGTGGTATGACTGTTGACACATTGTTGTAGCAACCTCTGCTGTTCAGAGTTTACCACCCTTGATAACAGGCTCTCTGTTCACAACGATGCCTTTGCTTTTTGCCCCAGTAAGCATCACCATTAAGGCAGTAAGCAGCCTGCAGGCTCACTATTAGTCATCGGAATGGGAAGTGGGATGCTTACGAGTGGAAGGACAGTGATCCAGTGTGAAAGGTGGGTTTTACAGAGTAGAAGCATCATCAAGGCAAGCAGTCAAGGAGATGATTCCTCAAACTCAAGAAACATAAGTAGCCTCAGCCATTCATCCAGCAAGTGCAGATGTTACTGACAGCAAAAGACGTTGTTAAAGTTCAGTGTGGGGACACAGAACAGCAATGTGGGCTTGTGTGGGAGAGAAAGATGATACATTGCTGGTGTAGGAGCAGTGATACATGAGATGTGGGAGAGTCTACTCACAAACGAAGAGGTGCAATCTCCAAACTTTTCTAAATTGGTCGATGTGGGACTGCTTAGCGTGTTCTGTGGTGCATCAGAATTCAGGCAACCATATTTCCTGTGCTTTGTTGAATGTTCCCAAGGGTGGGGCGTGCAGTGCAGTGCCAGCCTGGACACAGTCCTTCAAAAGGAGAGGCAGCTTTGCTCAGGACACAAACATGAGGGTCAGCATGTGGACAGGTGCGCAGAAAATGGTCGTGGTCTTCCTCATGGCCGAGGCACTTCAATGGGAAAATAGTAGGTTCCGTGAGTACTTAAGGCAGGAAGGTATCACAAGTCACAAGTTGTAGGAGTAGAATTAGGCTATTCAGCCCATCTAACCCATTCAGCCCACTCCACCATTCAATCATGGCTGATCTCTGCCATTTTCATGCTTTTTTCCCATATCCCTTGACACCCGTCCTAATCAAGAATCTGTCTATCTCTGCCATAAAATATATATCCACTGACTTGGTCTCCACAGCCCTCTGTGGCAATGAGCTCCACAGAATAATTACCCTCTGACTAAAGAAGTTGCTCCTAGACCTTGAGATCAAACGTGTGTGAAAGGCTGGAGTCCTTACCATGGATATTACAGTATGTGATGAATCTTAAAATGATATATAAAGTGCACTAACCCTCATACGATACCAAAAAGGGTGGTACAGTGGTGCAGCTAGCAGAGCTGTTGCCTTATAATGGCAGTGACCCAGGTTTGATCCCAACCTTGCATGCTGTCTGTGTGGACATTCTCCCTGTGACCACATGGGTTTCCTTCGGGTTCCTCCCACATCCGAAAAGACGTTCAGGTTTGTAGGTTAATTGGCCCAATGAATTGCCTCGAGTGTGTCGAGTGGGTGTGAGTGGGATAACATAAAACTAGTGTGAATGGATGATCGATGGTTGGTGTGGTCTCGATGTGCTGAAGGGCCTATTTCCATGCTGTACCTCTAAAGCTGAAACTAAATTTCAGAACAGGCTTGAAGGGCTCAGGGGTACACTCTGGCTTTTAATGTATATGTTTATGTACATACAGTCCTTTTAAGGATGCCTTGTAGATTGAGAGAGGCTATAAATCTAGATCCATGCAATGCCAAGTTTAAGAACATGGAATGTATGAAATTTTAACAGATCCTTCGGCCCACAATGTCTGTGTTGAATGGGATGCTAAGGTAAACTAATCACATCTCTCCATGCATACCCCTCCATTCCATGTATATTGATTTGTTATTAAAAAGCATCTTAAATGCCATTATCATTACCATATCATTACAATATCTGCCTCCATCATTGCTGGAGCCTCCATCACTGGCAGCATGTCCCAGGCTCCCAACAAACACAAACGTGGTAAAACAGCTTGCCTAGTACATCGCGTTTATACTTTGCCACTTTCACATTAAAGCCGTGCCCTCTCAACTACCCTAACTATGTCTCTCCTAAGCTTATGAACCTCTATCAGTTCTCCCCTCAAGCTCTGGCATTCCAGAAAAAACAATCCAATTCTGTCCTACCCCTCCTCAAACTCATACGCTTCTAAGTGAGTTTGTTGTAAGTCAGAATGCATCTCCGAAATACCTCATTAGTTGCGGCTGAGGCAAAGCAAGTTGGGCAGATATGTGTTGGTAGGAACTGCAGATGCTGGTTTAAACTGAAGATGGACAGAAAAGGCTGGATTAACTCAGTGGGACAGACAGCATCTCTGGAGAAAAGGAATAGGTGATGTTTCAGGTTGAGACCCTTCTTCAGACTCAGAGTCAGGGGAAAGGGAAACGAGATATATAGGCAGTGATGTTGAGAGATATACAACGCATTAATGAATGATATGCCAAAAAGTAATGATGAGAAAGGAAACAGGCCATTGTTAACTGTGTGTTAAGTGAGAACAAGTTACAGATTCAACAAATGCTGGAGAAACTCAGCGGTGAGGCAGCATCTATGGAGAGAAGGAATAGGTGATGTTTCAGTCTGAAGAAGGGTTTTCACCCATAACGTCACCTATTCCTTCTCTCCATAGATACTGCCTCACCCGCTGAGTTTCTCCAGTATTTTTTGTCTACCTTCAATTGTTCCAGCATCTGCAGTTCTTTTTTAAACATGAGATTTAACAAGATGACTTTAAGGCTGGTACACCTTGGGTGGGAGAGGGATGGAGAGAGAGAGAGATTGCAGGGGTTACTTGAAGTTAGAGAAATCAATATTCATCCCACTGGGATATCAGTACAAACATTAATGACACTAGGCAATATCTCACCTATCCTTCTCTTCACCCCACACCATCTCTGAAGAGTTCAATGGGCAGTACTTTGCTCCATTTTTGCGCCCAGTCACTAACACTAATTGAATGCCGTCAACTCCCACCCATTTCCTTGCCATTTGAACATTCAATTTGCAGCAACACTGTCTCTGGCAACAGCACAAGAAAGTGCTGTACAGTCAGGGGTACATTACAGTGAGGTTGCCTCATGCTGCCTAATACTATCAGTTAACGGCGATGATGAATTTGAAGTCTACAGTAATAAGATGCCAAGGTACACGAGCCACTTTCATATCTATTCACTTGGTGATATGTAATATTTAAGTTGCAATTGTTGTGCCATAAAGTAGATTAGTTTGAAATCTTTTAATATTTTCAAAAAAGCTGAAAATGTCATTTCAGTTTTAACATGGGAGCATACTTGCAAATGTATTGTGAATTTGGTTTATTTTCCAGGATTATTTGGTCAATTTCCTGTCCTGAGTGCCATAAATGACATTGTTAGTGACCCTGGCCACAGGGCACAATCACTTTCAGATATCACTGGCCTTTGGAATGCTCAACACCTTTTGAATTCTATGTCACAGAAGGCAGTGGAGGCCAGTTCACTGGATGTTTTCAAGAGAGAGTTAGATTTGGGTCTTAGGGCTAACAGAATCAAGAGATATGGGGGAAAAGCAGGAACGCGGTACTGATTTTGGATGATCAGCCATGATCATATTGAATGGCGGTGCTGGCTCATAGGGCTAAATGGCCTACTCTGCACCTATTTTTCTATGTTTTTTCTATGTTTCTACCCATCATCCTTGGTGGGTCCCACTCCTCCTGTCAGTGAGACTGCTTTCGATTTGTCCCGATCTTCTACATCTAACATTTTCTCCGGTCTCCATCCAACAGCAGCACCATCCTCATGAACACTGATGTTTCTGCAGCCTCCCAAAAACACATTCATCCTCCATTCTTTTGTCTTCATGGGGTTGAGAGGGAAAGATAGAACAGCCATGATTGAAAGGCAGAGTAGACTTGATGGGCTGAATGGCCTCATTCTTCTCCTAGAATTTATGAACTTAAGAACCTCATCCCCAAAAATGTAATCTACTGAAATGTTGTTCCATTGTTTCACTTGCCACACCCCCATTCATCCCACCCCTGTCACTGCACTGTTCCAATACCAATAAGAGTAATTACCTCCAAATCTCTAGTTACAGTCAGCATAAAACTCTGTTCCCCTTCTCTGGCCTCTGGTGTCGAATGTTTGCGAGCTTGGCATCCTGGCCGGACTCCAACTCACTGAGTTTGTGATCCCATGCTCCCTTCAGCATAAAGACAGCCTGTATCCACTGCAGTGAATGCAATGGTTAGTGCATCTTTATGACGTGGGAGCACTGAGTGGGCCTTGACTTTTTTTACATTGTCAAACAACCACATCTTCAATACAGGATGCTTTCTAAAGGATCTACCTTTTTAATTTGCCTTGAAAACAGCAGCACTCAAGATGCCATAGATTGTACAATGCCGTCAGAGCATTGTCCATCTTCACACCTTCCGCTGCTAAAATTCTCCATGTGGCCCGTTATTATCTGACAAATCAATTACTTAAACGATGTCCTCACTGACCATTCATCATTTCCCCACACAAACCAGTGCTCATTCATAACTCTGCCCACCCTGTCTGCTCCAGCCCATAACCCATATCTGTGCATATTGTCACTTCCTTGTCCAGACGTGGCTTCGAACTTGATGCATTACCACATCTCCAAGTGCCATCCATCAATGGAAGAGTCATTGGCACACCCTGCTGCAACTTCTCAACACACTTGCAAGTGTAGTGGCACAGCTGGTAGACCTGCTGCCTCACAACTTCAGTTACCCAGGTTCAATCAGTCCTCTGCTATGTGCGAGTTCTCCATGTTACAATGTGGGCTCTCTCTAGCTACCCCTGCTTCGCTCCTGTTTCTCAAAGACAAACAGGTCAAAGATGAAAGTTGAAGGGTCTCGACCCGAACGTCACCCATTCTCTCCAGAGATGCTGAGTTACTCCAGCATTTTGTGTTTATCGGTGTAAGCCAGAATCTGCAGTTCCTTCCTGCATAATGGGTTGGCATGTTATTTGGCCAGTGTAGCTTGCTGAGCTGTGTAGCTGAGTATTGGAAGCTGATGGGAATGTGTGGAGAGCAGATTACAGGAAGAATTAAAGAATGGGATCACTCTGTGAGCAGGAAAAGACTTGCTGAACCGAAACGGCCTCCTTCCATGTCATAAGGACATAAGGAATGGGACTAGAATTAGGCCATTCAGACCATCAAGTCTATTCCGCCATTCAATCATGGCTGATCTAGCTCTCCCTCCTAACCCCATTCTGCTGCCTTCGCCCCATAACCTCTGACACCTGTACTAATCAAGAATCCATCAACCTCTGCCTTAAAAATATCCACTGACTTAGCCTCTATAGCCTTCTGTGGCAAAGAATTCCACAGATTCACCATCCTCTGACTAAATAAATGTCTCCTATCTCCTTCTGTAATGTTCTCTGTAAGGCCCGGTTGTGACTAGCACAATGAGTACACGTCTGCCATCTTCTAAGTAAGATTTAATCTGAACCACCAACGGAAACTTCTAGAAGATCATCTGACCTCAGTCACGAGGTACAGGTACATGCATATACATCACATCTCCCCCTTCACTTTAATAACATCACATCTCCCCCTTCAATGCCGAGGTCAAAATAATAACTGGAACCTTTACTCAATTTTACTTCGGAGTCACGTGAGTGACTACGTGAAGAACCCGTCAGCCCCACATGTGTGTCATTGCGTCAAACGCATGGCGTGCTGACTGGCTGGTGGCGCGACGCTCCACCAGCGGTAAGTTTAAAAGGCCTCCAGGTAAGTTCTTGAACATAGTCTGCAGTCGTTTTCTCTTCTGTCTTGTTACAGCAAGAACACCATGGATTAGGTGAGGGTGAAGTCTCGACGGGCTGCAGGGAGAACCACTTCCGAAGACCATGGCAGTGCGGTCAGCGGGTGACAGATCGTTTCACCATCGCGGTCGCTGGCACCTCAGCCAGCGACCCCGGGCTCGGTGCCCATGGACAGCACTTTGGCTACCCCGCCTCTACTCAGCGCCTCTACTTCCTGACAAGATTACGGAGAGTCGGTTTGTCAAGGAGGACGCTCTCTAACTTCTACAGGTGCACAGTAGAGAGCTTGCATTGTGGCTTGGTTTGGCAACGTGTGTGCCCTGGAGAGGAAAAGACTACAAAAAGTAGTAAGCACTGCCCAGTCCATCATCGGCTCTGACCTTCCTTCCATCGAGGGGATCTATCACAGTCGCTGCCTCAAAAAGGCTGGCAGTATCATCAAAGACCCACACCACCCTGGCCACACGCTCATCTCCCTGCTACCTTCAGGTAGAAGGTACAGGAACCTGAAGACTGCAATGACCAGGTTCAGGAATAGCTACTTCCCCACAGCCATCAGGCTATTAAACCTGGCTCAGACAAAACTCTGATCATTAATAGTAAGATTAAACGAGAACTTACCAGTTCGAAGTTTGATCGTTATTTTATGAGGAGTAACGATGAGGGATTACGTGAAGAAGCCCCGCCTGGCGCTGGAACGGCATACTTCAAAGCAGCGGCATGAAAAACACAGTACATAATTGCCGGAGTAAGATAGTAAGGCTCAACATAGATTTAATTCTGAGGCTATGATCTCGAGTTCTAGACCCTCCCACTAATGGAAACATCCTCTCCACATCCACTCTATTCAAGTCTTTCATTATTCTGTATGTATCAATGAAGTCCCCCCTCATTCTTCTAAACTCCAGCGAGTGCAGGCCCAGTGTTAACCTACTCATTCCTGGGATCATGCTTGTAAACCTCCCCTGGACCCTCTTCAGAGCCAACACATCCTTCCTCAGATATGGTGACCAAAATTGCTCACAATATTCCAAATGTCGTCTTACCTGCATCTAGTAGAGCCTCAGCATTACATCCCTGTTTTTGTATACAAGCACTCTTGAATAGCAATGTAATATAACATTATGATTTTAAAAATCAAGTCTGCAATTTATCCCATCAGATAAAGCATTAAAGAAGTTTAATTTGACACCTAATTCACTTTCATATCTTCAGTATTAAAAAAGATATGGCCATTTTCATACTCGGAAATTAGCATCTTGTTCCCTATTGCTATTCCATTGACTTAACACAAAAGCTGTGATCGAGGACAGTCAAAAGCCCATAACTTTCTTAAAAATTAAGAGAACTGAATGAAATTTTCAGTTATTATAGATTGAAGCATTCTGAAACAAATATAAAGCATCTTACTTGGAAGACCTGAAATTAAAGCATATAATTAGTTAGTTACCTAATTGTAGTTAATTACAAAATTGACCGCTGTGACATAAATAGTAATAAAAACCCAGACTGCCTTGAAAATTCAAAAAGGTGATATTCTCAAGATCAGAACTTTAATATTATTGTATAATATGCTGTAAGTCCATAACAGAGGTAAATAAATTATAATTTCTAGCAATAGACCGTCTTTATGGAGAAGATCGGTTGCTAGCTGGTACATTGGCATATCATAATCAGTAGCATTAGGGTTAGGTGGCAGTGCGACTCACATTGCAGTAGCCCCTACAGCCTGTCTGTCTTTTTTTATTATTTTTTTTTTAGTTAAATGTAGTTGTTTGTGTTTTTTTTGTACTGTTTCTAACTGTGTATATGCGGGGGGTGGGGGGTGGGGGGGGGGGGGGAACTTTAAAAATCTCTTCCCTACACGGGAGACCTGACTTTTTCCCTGTCGGGTCTCCGTTGTCGTTGGGGCCTAGTACCGTGTAGCGGCCTCCGCCCGGGACGATCTGGGGGCTCCAGTCACAGAGCCTGCGGAGCTGCGGACTTACCATCGTGGGGCTGGCCGGTCTCGGAGCGTAGGGAGCGGTGGTGGCACGCTGCTGCGGCCCGACTCCGGAGCTCCAGCTCCTGCTCCAGCTGCAGATTATTGCCGGTGAACTGTCGGGATATCGGGAGCTCACGGGTCCGGGTAGGAGACCACTTTCCGGAGCTCCCGTAATGCAACTTCTCCCGCCCGTGTCGCGGGATTGGAACGGTCCGGCTTTCATGGCTGCGGGACATTCCAGCGCCCGCCGGGGGCTCCAACTTTGTGACTTTGGGCCTGGAGCGGGGCCGTACATCACCCGGCGCGGCCTCAATTTTTTTTTTTTTAATATTTCAAAATATACTTTATTCGAATGATAAATATATACAATACATTAACCTTGCGGAAAATCCATCCGACATTTTCGGAGGCTGTACAATAGATCAATACAGTTTAGACATTTCTTTCCCCCAAATTTCCACAAATCAGTCCCCCACTCGTGCCACAGTGGCGTGGGATACCTTCCCTTATATTGAGGGGTGTCTCCACCATACCGTACCCCCCATGTCCAGCAGCGGAAGGGCGTTAGACTGTGGCCCTCCCCCACCGAGCCTTGGCGTTGGGTGCACCGAGCTTCAGTGCGTCCCGCAGCACGTACTCCTGCAGTCTGCAGCGGGCCAGTCGGCAACATTCCCTGACGGACATCTCGCTCTGCTGGGTGGTGAACAATGCTCGGGCAGACCAAAGGGCGTCTTTTACCGAGTTGATGACCCTCCAGCAGCACTCGATGTCAGTCTCTGAATGTGTCCCTGGGAACAGTCCGTAAATCACCGAGTCCTCTGTGACGGAGCTGTTCGGGATAAAGCGTACCAGGGACCCTTGCATTTTTCTCCAGACTCTTTTAGCAAACCCACACTCTGTGAAGAGGTGGGCAACCGTCTCCTCGCCATAGCAGCCGTCCCGAGGGCAGCGTGCGCTGGCAGTGAGGTTCCGACGGTGCAGGAAGGATCTGACTGGGAGGGCTCCCCTCACCGCCAGCCAAGCCAGGTCTTGGTGCTTGTTGGTGAGTTCTGGCGATGAGGCATTTTGCCAGACGAGCTGGGCAGTCTGCTCAGGGAACCACGCCACCGGGTCCATAGAGTCCTTTCCCTGCAGTGCCTGCAGGACATTCTGTGCTGACCACTGCCCGATGGACATGTGGTCAAAGGTGTTGTTCCGGAAGAACCCTTCCACCGACGACAGATGGGGCGGCAATGTCCAGCTGACTGGCACATTGCGTGGCACCTGCGCCAGGCCCATCCTTCTCAACACCGGGGACAGGTAGAACCTCAGCAGGTAGTGACACTTGGTGCCCACGTGCCTTGGCTCTACACTCCGCCTGATGCAGCCACACACGAAGGTGGCCATCAGAATGAGGGCGACGTTGGGCACGCTTTTACCCCCGTTGTCTGTCGACTTGTACATTGTGGCCCGTCGCACCCGGCCCATCCTCGACCCCCAGATGAAGTGGAAGATGGCCCGGGTGATCCCTGTGGCGTATGAGGGAGGGACAGGCCACACTTGTGCCAAGTACAGCAGCCCCGAGAGCACCTCACACCTGATGACCAAATTCTTTCCCGTTATGGAGAGGGAGCGTTGCCTCCACAGCTCCAGCTTCCTCCCCACCCTGGCTATCCGCTCCAGCCAATTTTTGTTACATGCCTCAGCCCCCCCGAACCAGATCCCCAGCACTTTCAAGAAGTCAGGCTTGATGGTGAAGGGGACGGAAGATCTGTCAGGCCAGTTGCCAAAGAGCATGGCCTCGCTCTTCCTGCGGTTCACCCTGGCTCCCGTGGCCGACTCAAACTGGTCGCAGATACTAATCAGTCTGCGAACCGACCCTGGATCCGAGCAGAAGACAGCGACATCGTCCATGTACAGGGAGGTCTTTACTTGAATGCCCCCACTGCCTGGCAATGTCACTCCTCTTATGCCCGCATCCTTCCTGATGGATTCAGGGCGCGGCCTCAATTGCTGTGGGACTTAACATCACCCGCCTGGGGCTTCGACATTGGGAGAGAAATGGTGCGGGGGAGAGAGAAGAACTTTGCCTTCCATCACAGTGAGGAGGAGATTCATTGTGATGGATGTTTGTGTAAATTAAATTGTTTGTATGTTTGTAGGAATTGTTTTGTTTGTATGGCTGTAGAAACGGAGTTTCGTTTGAGCCTCACTGAGGTTCGAATGACAAGTAATAAAATCTAATCTAACTATCTAATCATACTCCTCAGATTGTAACCAATAAGCAACTCTGTGCACCTTGTTTTTCCTCAACTTTTCAATTTTGGCATTGTAAACTACAAGGTTTTGTTCTTCAAACCACACATGACATGCCTTTCTGCCCACTACTTCCCCATTAAGAATGTCCTGTAGATTCAATTTCTTAAGAAAAGGATATTTTTGTTAAATAGCCTAAGCATCCAAATAACAAACTAATCCCATACACACAAGAATTCACAATATAAATATAATTGTAATTAAGGGGAAAAAGTAGAGTAGCTATGGAAACTATGAGATTCAAAGAGGAGGAAGTACTGACACTTTTGAAAAATATAAAAGTGGATAAGTCTCCAGGTCCTGACAGGATATTCCCTAGGACATTGAGGGAAATTAGTGTAGAAATAGCAGGAGCTATGACAGAAATATTTCAAACCTCAAAGATATGAGGTTGCTTTGGCAAGAAAGGTGAAAGTAAACCCAAAGGGTTTCTACAGCTATATTAATAGCAAAAGGATAACGAGGGATAAAATTGGACCATTAGAGAACCAGAATGGACAGCTATCTGCAGAGCCAAAAGAGATGGGTGAGATATTGAACAATTTCTTTTCTTCGGTATTCACCAAGGAGAAGGATATTGAACTCGGTGAGTTAAGGGGAAAAAGTAGAGTAGCTATGGAAACTATGAGATTCAAAGAGGAGGAAGTACTGACTCTTTTGAAAAATATAAAAGTGGATAAGTCTCCAGGTCCTGACAGGATATTCCCTAGGACATTGAGGGAAGTTAGTGTAGAAATAGCAGGAGCTATGACAGAAATATTTCAAATGTCATTAGAAACGGGAATAGTGCCGAGGGTTGGCGTACTGCGCATGTTGTTCCATTGTTTAAAAAGGGTTCAAAGAATAAACCTAGCAATTATAGACCTATTAGTTTGACGTCAGTGGTGGGCAAATTAATTGAAAGGATACTTAGAGATAATATCTATAAGCATCTGGATAAACAGGGTCTGATCAGGAACAGTCAACATGGATTTGTGCCTGGAAGGTCATGTTTGACAAATCTTCTTGAATTTTTTGAAGCGGTAACTAGGGAAATTGATGAGGGTAAAGCAGTGGATGTTGTCTATATGGATTTCAGTAAGGCCTTTGACAAGGTTCCCCATGGAAGGTTGGTTAAGAAGGTTCAATCTTTGGGTGTTAATGGCGGAGTAGCAAGATGGATTCAACAGTGGCTGAATGGGAGATGTCAGACAGTAATGGTGGATGGCTGTTTGTCAGGTTGGAAGCCGGTGACCAGTGGAGTGCCTCAGGGATCTGTGTTGGGTCCACTGTTGTTTGTCATGTACATCAATGATCTGGATGATGGGGTGGAAAATTGGATAAGTAAGTATGCAGATGATACTAAGATAGGTGGTGTTGTGGATAATGAAGTAGATTTTCAAAGTCTACAGAGAGATTTGGGCCATTTGGAAAAGTGGGCTGAAAGATGGCAGATGGAGTTTAATGCTGATAAGTGTGAAGTGCTACATCTTGGCAGGACAAATCAAAATAGGACGTACATGGTAAATGGTAGGGAATTGAGGAATGCTGTGGAACAGAGGGATCTAGGAATAACTGTGCATAGTTCCCTGAAGGTGGAATCGCATGTAGATAGGGTGGTAAAGAAAGCCTTTGGTGTGCTGGCCTTTATAAATCAAAGCATTGAATATAGGAGTAGGGAAGTAATGTTAAAATTGTACAAGGCATTGGTAAGACCAATTCTGGAGTATGGTGTACAATTTTGGTCGCCTAGTTATAGGAAGGATGTCAACAAAATAGAGAGAGTACAGAGGAGATTTACTAGAATGTTGCCAGGGTTCCAGCAACTATGTTACAGAGAAAGGTTGAACAAGTTAGGTCTTTATTCTTTGGAGCGCAGAAGGTTAAGGGGGGACTTGATTGAGGTCTTTAAAATGATGAAAGGGATAGACAGAGTTGACGTGGATACGTTTTTTCCCATTGAGGGTAGGGAAGATTCAAACAAGAGGGCATGACATTAGAATTAAGGGACAGAGGTTTCGGGGTAACGTGAGGGGGAACTTCTTTACTCAGAGGGTGGTGGCTGTGTGGAATGAGCTTCCAGCAGAAGTGGTGGAGGCAGGATCGATTTTAACATTTAAGAGTAAAGTGGATAGGTATATGGACGTGAAGGGAATGGAGGGGTATGGTCTGAGTGCAGGTAGATGGGACTAGGGGAAAACAAATGGTCGGCACGGACTGGAAGGGCCGAGAGGGCCTGTTTCCGTGCTGTAATTGTTATATGGTTATATGGTTATAAATCACAATATAATTTTTAAATCTCACTGTCATAAACACATGCCAGATGGAAGGAATTTAATTTTTTTGATTCCCATAAATTAATCTAGAAACATCCACTCAAAATAATCAAAATTATTGTTTTTTTGCACAATACATGGGACTAAGACTGATATTTAGTGTAAAAATATTGACTATGGATAGGCAATAACACAAAATAGAGATGATTTAGATGCTCTTATGACAATGATTGTCTCAAAAAGAAGGGCATTTAAATCATCTTGCGAGTGGGTTTTTCTGGAACGCGATCGATTGGAACATTGCATTTGCGGTGAATTTGAACCCCATATTGGCAGGAAAAACACTGCCGGTTCTTATGGGGCCCAAATCACATTTTCGCAACGTAAAATTTGATTAAAGCCATGCCAAGAAGCAAGTTTATATGTAAAATAAATGACTTACCCTTTGTTTTGTCAGTTCTTGCGATCGGTCACGTTGTAGGCGTTGAGGGCGTAAAAAGTCGCTTTTTATTTTAATCTAATTATTAAATTGTCTCACGATTGTTCTTCGGCAACTAGCAGCCTGAGGAAATCCGCCGCCGACAGGCAGTAGAAAACCCCCCTCCTCAAAGGCACCAAAGTCGCGTACACGGCCAGTGGAGGAACTGCAGCGCCGCTGAAGGTACGTTTTGTAAATCGCTACATTGAGTTTGCTTTCTTTACTACCGATTTGACTTGCAGATTAACTGTTTGGGAATTCTGTACCAGCACTCCCAAGTCCATTTACACCAGGCACGTGCCATGGGTAATTACTCGGGGTAGGCACTCAGTCGGATTTTAAAAAAATAATAAACTGCGCATGCGCAGATTGTTCTCTCCGTAAAGGTAAAAAATAAAAACAGTAACAATTCAATTTGCCCAAGGCTTCCTAGTCTCCTTCTTAGTGACCAATTGGGGGGACAGTTCCTTTCACAGCATGTGGAGAGTCTGTGCCAGGGGTAAAGTTGCGGGGAGAGCAGGACTGTTGAGAATGAGGGATCGGGGAGAATGCCAGTGACTCACTCACTTACCGCTGCCGCGCCGCTCCAGGCGTGGAGCCACCACATTGTAGCCGGGGATAGAAGCAGCTCGGGAGCTGCGAGCGGCCGCCGCGATCCGACAGTCAAATTGTATGCCACTTCAACGCCTTCTGCTGGCCCGCTCTCATCTCTCACCTGCCGCTCGCTCATGTCAGCGGCTTCCTGCAAATCCTTAAATTCGCACAGCCGAGTAACCTCAATCGCGCTGTCGGAATTTAAGGATTTGCGGGACATGAGTGAGGCCAGCGAGCGGCAGGAGAGAGGTTTTGCACGCCTCCGTGCAAGGAGCGTCGCAAGTGGCATGCTCCCGACCCCTCCTTTACAACATTCGTGCCCTCCCCGCAACTTTACCCCAGGCCAGACTCCCCAAATGCTATGAAAGGAGCTCTCCCCCCACCCCCACACCCCGGGAAGTATGGTATTTAAAAACATAAACACAAAATGAACTTACCACATTATTGGTACACAAGCTCCATTCTTCTCTCTTTGTTTCCTAAGATACATTTAAAATAATGCCAATCCATATTTGAAAACCCCGCCAAGAAACTAGTGCTGCGCCTGCGCAGTAGGCTGCTGCGCCTGCGCAGTGCTGCAAAGGGAGAATTTCTGCTGCCTTCAGCCCCGCTTGAAATTGATGCTTGAAGCAGCGCAGACGGCACGTGGGCTGCACAGAGCTTCCCGTGTTACAAGCGCTGCGGATGAAAGGCAATGAGATTTATGCCTACCTAAGAGATCGATCTCTTAGATAGGCATAATTCTCCCATGCCTTTATTATTTATATTTTGTAATTACTATGTTATAATTTTAGTCAGGGTAGGCAGTGCCTACCTTGCCTACCCTGACGGCACGTGTCTGATTTATTCCTCCGATTTCTGGATTCTCTCCACATTTAGAAAATAATCTACGCCTTTATTCCTGCTACCAAAATGCATGACACCACACTTTGCTACACTTTATTCCATCTTCCACTTCTCTGCTCACTCTCCCAACCTGTCCAAGTCCTTCTGCAGAGTCCCTGCTTTCTCTACACTACCTGCCCCATCACCTATTTTCGTATCATCCTCAAGCTTGGTCAGAAAGTTCAATCCCCTCGTCCAAATCATTAATATACAACATGGAGTTGTGAATTCAACACCGACGCCAGCGGAACTCCGCTAGTCACTGGCAACCAACCTGAAAAAGCCCCCTTTATTGCCATTCTTTGTCTTCTGCCGGCCAGCCAACCTTTTATCCATGCTAGTAGCTTCCACCCCCTGACTCTCTTGAATTTCAGGCACGTTGCTGGTGTCACAAGAAAGTACATGCTTACCTGTGGGAGGGTCAAAGCTACAATGTTGAAATACAGCCCAGAGATTGTGTTCTTAGATTATATAGTTAAGCAGGAGGTTGGCTGCTAATACATTGCTGACCCAGGACATGCAGCGCTGCTCACTGAGGGGCTATGCAAGCCTGATCCCCATTTCTGTCTGTGGCACTGGTGCCCCACACAGGCCGCTTAAGCAGAACAGGGCTGCAGGTCATGAACCCTGCCCAGGGACTCACACTGGTACTTGGAGGTGCCCGTTAAATTACCAGGCTTTCTAGGACTACTCTTCCCCATCCTAACCCACAGTAAAAAGATTGTGCACCAACATTTGGCACTGTGTGATCCAATTTCTAAGCAAGATGTTTCCCCAGTTCTGGTTCTTAGTACATCCCTACTTCTATTTGAGAACATTGAGCATAGAACAGTACAACACAGGAACAAGCCCTTCATCCCACTGTCCGAGGGGGCGTTGTCCTGTACAGTTGCCAGTCCTGCAGCTGTCCGTTTTTTTTCACTTCTTTTCTTATTTTTTGTATGTTAAAAGTGTTAGTTGGGGGTTTATATCTGGGGGGTGGTGGGGGGGGGAGGGGGAAACTGCTTTCTCAAGTTCCTACCTGGTTAGAGAGGCGGCTTTCCTCGAGCAGCAACTTCGACCTGTCCTCGCGGCCTACCAGCGGGGTCTGGAGCGGCGTTTTCCTGAGGGGACCTGGCCAGAACCTTGGCTTCGGAGGCGACGCGCTATCGCGGAGCGGAGCAGGCGATGTCTTGCCTGCTGGCCGCGCTAGACCGCCGATAAAAACAGCGCGGAGCCGCGGGTCTGGGGAGCGGCCAGTAGCGGGCGGCGGCGCTGAACTTTACACTTGTGGAGCCTGGGATCTCTCGCCGAGATCGCCAGTGTGTGGAGTTCCGTCCAGCACGGCCTGTTGGCGTGGAAGCCGCGGTCTCCCGTAAGGAGGCGGCTGTTCCATGCACCCCAAGCTGCTGAGAGGGTCTACAGACGCCGGAGTACCATCACCCAGTGAGAACAGCTGGGAACATCGGGCCTCCATAGCAGCGACTGTGGAGGCCTCAATAGGCCCGACTACTTAGGGTGGACATGGGGATGGGGACTGGACTTTGTGCCTTCCCCCACAGTGGTAACCATTGTGGGGGGATGTTTTTAATGTTTTATGTTAAATTCTTTACTGTTGTGTTTTATTTTTATTGGTGTGCTGCAGATGGCTCGGATAACATGTGGAGGCGAGAGTGAACGCTGGCGCGATTGGCTGCCGCTGCTCTCTCTCCGAATTGTGTATTGTTGCTGCATATGTTGTTTTTGTTTCACGCTTGTGTTAATTGTAAGGTGTCCTTGAGAGTCTTGAAAGGCGCCCTACAAATAAAATGTATTATTATTATTATTATGTTTGTGCCGAACATGATGCCAAGTTGAACTGATCTCATCGGCCTGTACATGATCCATTTCCCTCTATTCCCTGCACTGCCATGTGCCTATCTAAAAACCTCTTAAACAACATTATTTAGTTTAGTTCAGAGATACAGTGCCGAAACAGGCCCATCGAGTCCGCACCGACCAATGATTCCCGCACACTAACACTATCCTACACACACTAGGGACAATTTAAAAATTTACCAAGCCAATTAACTTACAAATCTATACGCCCTTGTGACACATGTGACAATAAAGTATTCAATTCAATTCAATCCAATATACAACATGGAGTGTGTCAATACAGTCCTCGGAGTGTGGGAGGAGATTAGAGCTCCCGTAGAAAACCCACGCCAGTCACGGGGAGAATGTACAAACTCTGTACAGACAGCACCCATGGTCAGCATCGAACCCGGGTCCATGGCAAAAGGCAGCAACTCTACTGTGCACCACCATGCCACCCTATTGTATCTGCCACCTCCGTCACCCCTGGCAATGTGTTCCAAGCCCCCTCTACTCTTCCTGCAAAAGACTTGCTCCATAGATCTCCATTACATTTTCCCTCTTACGTTATAGCTATTCCCCTCTAGTGTTGGACATTTCCATGCTGGGAAAAAGATTCTGACAGTCTACCCTCTCATCATTTTATATACTTCCATCAAGTCTCCCCTCAACATCCGACATTCCAGTGAAACTTTGTTTCATCAATGGCAGGTGAGTCTTGAGCTTGATGATGTCCAGCAGTAGAATTGCTTTCTCTAAATCCCACACACTCCTCACACATCCTGAAATGTAACTCCTTATGAAGGCAAAATCTTTGTTCTTGTGAAGATCCTTTTCCTGTATTGGAGAGGTAACAGCCTAATCCGATTTCTAAGGGCATCCATCACCAAAGTGGCATTTATTGATATTCACTCACTACTAAAACCAACTTGAGTGAGATTTGAAGGTTTACAAACAAGGTCAGTTTTAATTTGAAAAGAAAAAGAAAGACTTGTTTGTGTCTCATGCTTTTCGTGACCTCAGGACAGCCCAAAGTGTTTTACAGCTGATGCAATGAAAATACTGCTGTTTTACAGCTGAAATGCAACGTCAGAAATGCAAGTGAAATTGCAAATAGCAACATCCACAAACAGTTATATATCAATGAACAGATAATCTGTTTCGGTGACCTTGGTTAAGAGATAAATATTGGCTGCAAGAACTCCCTGCTCTTCTTTGAAATCATGGAGTGCAATCATTTACGGTCAGACTAGTGCTCAGTTTAATTATTAATCTCTTAATAAATCTCTGCCTGAGAAATTCTGTGATCAACGAGAATTTCAAAACTCATATCAACTGAATGGGCCATGGGTGTTGGAGAGCCGGGGCTGAGGGAGGGATGGAAGCAGAAGCAGCGGTGGGGACAGATGCAGATGGGGAGCCGGATGGCAAGTGTTTGCCTGGCTGGCGAGTGTTTGTCGGGCTGGCGAGTGTTTGCCGGGCTGGCGAGTCGCTTGCTGCAGCTCCGGCCATGGAGCAGCCTCAGTGCAAGAGTCCCAAGCCGTTGGATGCGTCAGAAGCATTGCGCCGCTGCTGTGAGAGTCTCTGTGGCGAATTCGCTCAGGTGACTGGCATGGATCAGCTGCGGCTTGGTGCATCCTGGAGGACAACCTGGGCGCTGGAAGTAAGTACCATGCACTGGGTAGAAATGGTAGAAGATAGTGGCCTTCAAATGGGGGTGGTTGGAGAAAGCATCATGCTTGTCTGGTAGTTTTTCACTTATTGTAACTGCAGGAAAAATGTTCCCGATGTTGAGGGAGTTCAGAACCAGGGGTCACAGTTTAAGAATAAAGAGTAGGCCAGTTAGGACTGAGATGAGGACAAACTTTCTTCACGTAGAGAGTTGTGAATCTATGGAATTCTTTGCCACAGAAGACAGAGGATGCCAATTCACTCGATGATTTCAAGAGAGAGTTACATTTAGCTCTTGGGGCTAGCAAAATCAAGGGATATGGGGAAAAAACAGGAATGAGGTACTGATTTTAGATGAACAGCCATGATCATATTGAATGGCAGTGCTGGCTCGAAGAGCCAAATGACCTATTCCTGCACCTATTTTCTATGTTTCTATGCTTGAGTAACCATATAACCATATAACCATATAACAATTACAGCACGGAAACATGCCCTCTCGGCCCTTCCAGTCCGTGCCGACCATTTGTTTTCCCCTAGTCCCATCTACCTGCACTCAGACCATACCCCTCCATTCCCTTCACGTCCATATACCTATCCACTTTACTCTTAAATGTTAAAATCGATCCTGCCTCCACCACTTCTGCTGGAAGCTGATTCCACACAGCCACCACCCTCTGAGTAAAGAAGTTCCCCCTCACGTTACCCCGAAACCTCTGTCCCTTAATTCTCATGTCATGCCCTCTTGTTTGAATCTTCCCTACCCTCAATGGGAAAAACGTATCCACGTCAACTCTGTCTATCCCTTTCATCATTTTAAAGACCTCAATCAAGTCCCCCCTTAACCTTCTGCGCTCCAAAGAATAAAGACCTAACTTGTTCAACCTTTCTCTGTAACATAGTTGCTGGAACCCTGGCAACATTCTAGTAAATCTCCTCTGTACTCTCTCTATTTTGTTGACATCCTTCCTATAACTAGGCGACCAAAATTGTACACCATACTCCAGAATTGGTCTTACCAATGCCTTGTACAATTTTAACATTACTTCCCTACTCCTATATTCAATGCTCTGATTTATAAAGGCCAGCACACCAAAGGCTTTCTTTACCACCTATCTACATGCGATTCCACCTTCAGGGAACTATGCACAGTTATTCCTAGATCCCTCTGTTCCACAGCATTCCTCAATTCCCTACCATTTACCATGTACGTCCTATTTTGATTTGTCCTGCCAAGATGTAGCACTTCACACTTATCAGCATTAAACTCCATCTGCCATCTTTCAGCCCACTTTTCCAAATGGCCCAAATCTCTCTGTAGACTTTGAAAATCTACTTCATTATCCACAACACCACCTATCTTAGTATCATCTGCATACTTACTTATCCAATTTTCCACCCCATCATCCAGATCATTGATGTACATGACAAACAACAGTGGACCCAACACAGATCCCTGAGGCACCCCACTGGTCACCGGCTTCCAACCTGACAAACAGCCAACCACCATTACTCTCTGACATCTCCCATTCAGCCACTGTTGAATCCATCTTGCTACTCCGCCATTAACACCCAAAGATTGAACCTTCTTAACCAACCTTCCATGGGGAACCTTGTCAAAGGCCTTACTGAAATCCATATAGACAACATCCACTGCTTTACCCTCATCAATTTCCCTAGTTACCGCTTCAAAAAATTCAAGGTTTGTCAAACATGACCTTCCAGGCACAAATTCATGTTGACTGTTCCTGATCAGACCCTGTTTATCCAGATGCTTATATATATTATCTCTAAGTATTCTTTCCATTAATTTGCCCACCACTGACGTCAAACTAATAGGTCTATAATTGCTAGGTTTATTCTTTGAACCCTTTTTAAACAATGGAACAACATGCGCAGTACGCCAATCCTCCGGCACTATTCCCATTTCTAATGACATTTGAAATATTTCTGTCATAGCTCCTGCTATTTCTACAGTATATGGCAATAAAACTTGACCACTTGATTTTGAAACATTTGTGCATGGTGGAGGTATAATATAGTCATAGAGTGATAATTATAAATATGATTTTAATACATCAAATTCAAAAAGTCCATACCGTGGGAGGGGGGTTTCCAAACCTTGAAAAAAGCTTAATTTATTCATCCGGAATATCCAGGGGGATGGAATAAGTGTAATATTAAAATGACATGCAAGGTGTCACAACATACGGCTCTGATAACCCATTATTTCCTTAGATTAAATATTGGAAAAGTAGCACTATTGTCATTTCCCACTCAACTATTATGTTTGTTTACCTCACTGACTATTTCTAACCCCCCCCCCCCTCAAATTCGTTTGGCAGGTTGAATAGAAATGTCCCCAATCTCATTGTTTATTAATTGAACATGTAGGTGAACATCCTCAAGGAGTGTAATCAGATGGAAACTGATTCAGATGCGATGTTTAAGAGCTTGTTCAAAGAAGGGGCATAATTCAAAGGAGTGACAGAGATACTTGCAGGGGAATGTGTGAGGAGGTTATTATTTGTCTTTAGTGTTAGCTTGAACCAGGAAATCTGAAGATTCAAAGTTTAATATAGTAATTGTGCTGATACTGACTCCAACCAACCACGTAATGAATATCATCCATTCCGGAGGTTTAATTTTTCTGATGCCATTTAAACCACTTGGATTTCAATCACTTCAATGTAAAATTAATTGGGAATGGGGAGCATTGGAAAACAAATTTACCCTCGGTACATATTAACTCTAATATAATAATGCATGCATGTTGGTAGGTGCATTCAAAACAAAGAACATTTTATCACTATTGTGCTATGAATACCACAGAAAATATTGTGTACTCCCAAGGTCACATTTAATAGAATAATATTGCTTAAATATATAGTTATTGGACTTTGCATTTCGGAAAAGTCCCAGATGAGAGGAAGTCAGCAAAATACTGAAAATATTGGGGGTGAAAATGACTTCAGGACAGTTTGTCAGGAAAATGAAGGGAATGGTAACAGAATACTTATACAGCTGAGTGAGTATAATTTTATGGATGAGAAATTGTGTTCAACCAATTGATGACTTCTTTGACAAAGTAATTAGAGTGCTGAAGGGCTGAATGGCCTACTCCTGCACCTAGTTTCTATGTTTCTATGCTAGATAACAAGGAAGCCAATGGATGTAGTAAATTTTGTTATACAAAATTTGGTCTGTGAAGTGCCCCATAAACGAATACCACATTAGATAAGCACCTGTGGACTTGAACGTAATAGGTTAAGTCCAGGGGCTTTATGTGTGGGCCAGATATTGTCAGTGCAGAGGGGCTAGGAGCAGGACCAAGTGTGCATCCAGAGTCAAAGTCTGGAATAGTATTAGGTGTGCAGTCAAAGCTGGGATAATGGGAGTGTCCAGCACTGGGAACATAAGCAGGTAAGCAGCTATGATTAGTGTAGAATAGGGGGCCAGGTGTAATGCTGGACTCTGGGTCAGGAATAAGAGAAGGTATGCAACTAGAGTCAGGGTCAGGAGTAGTACAAGGTGTGCAGTGAGACCCAGGTTGGTCAACATGGGCCAAGTGTTTGATTACAATCTGATTTCCATACATGAATATACTAAGATTATTCATGTGCTGCACCCGTTGATCAGAGCCTGGCTCTACTGTGGAATGTAATTAGGAATGTAATTTAGCCTAACCTTATTCATAGCGAATCCAATTTAAAGCTTAAATATTGCATTCAAGTGTAAGTTAAATAATTCGCTACAGTATGCACCAGATTTCACAATTTCAAGCTGAAAAATGCTAAAGCTCCATACCAATGTCCCACACCCTCCACACCCCCACCCCCCCTCGGTCGCTATGCTCCCTCGGTCTTGGTCTCGCGCCATTTCTCACTCCCAACTATCACCCAATGTTGGCAGCCCTGCAAGGTTGTGAAGGGGTAAATTATAAACTGCAAAAAGATGTTGTTTCCATGCAATGCATTGCTCAGTTGCAAAGCAAGCAAAAATGCATTGCATTGAAACAAGTTGAGGTGTGGGCAAGTTGGGCTCAAGGGCCTGTATCCACACTGCATCACCCTATGGCATGTTTAATCAGAGGCACAACTCTGCAATGAAGTGGACAGTGCCTTGCGGGTTGTAACTGCCTGCTGCAAAGAGGTGATGTAATCTACCTGCAAATGCAGCCAGGAGAAACAGAAGAGCTTCTCAGCACGAGAAATTATCCATTATCTGCAGTTTGTTTTAGGTTCCCTCAACATCAGGAGTTGTCCCATTCTCAGAATGACTTACTGACCACTGGGTACCCCAATTCCACACACCTCAAGTCACCATTCCCCCTCAACCCCCCACCACACCCTCCCCCCAACACCCGATCTTTGGTTCCCAGTTCTACACTTTGTTTGTTTGCTATTGTCTACAGCTTCCTTGAGTCCACCACTGACTGCTGATACTCATCCCCCATCACCACACTGAGTGAGCACCTCAGAGCAGGAGATTAAATCAAGAAACAATTAATGACTTTTATTGCACCACGGAGAGAACGCTGTTAAATGGTGAAATTAAGTGAGAGCTGGATTTAATGGGCATCAGATTGGAATTTCCACTGGTGTCCCTTGATGGGCAATTGTCAGAATTCCAGATTCACCTCAGTGCTGTCAGCTGTCCACAGTTTCTGTTGAATCTGCCTGCGCCTGTTGCAGGGGACAACTTCTATCACCATCCATGATGACACACCCTTTGGCAGGGAGAGTGCACCGTGGTATTGCCTACATTTCAGTACACCTTGGAGTCATAGGTTCATAGAGTTGTACAGCACAGAAGCAGGCCCTTTGGCCCACCATGCCCTTCCACATTAATTTTATCTGCCCACATTAAGATTATATCTCTCAATGCCTTGAGCTAATTAAGTCTGTGCAAATGCCATTTTACCATAGTGATTTAATCTGATTCCAACATCTCCATCTGCAGCACATTCCAGGCTGTCTGCGTAAAAAAGACATCACCCCTCAAGTCCCGTTTAAGACTCCTTTCCGTATCCTTAAACCCATGACTTCTTGTTTTTAATACCACTGCCATGGGAAGAAGATTGTGACTGTCTATTGCTCTGAAATGGTACACTGGTCTCCAAATGTGGACACATGAATGCCAAAAATTAACTTGTTGCAACATGGACTGAAAGCAGATGAGAACAAAATGTTTGGGCAGCTTCACCCCCTCCTGGGAGCCCAAGAAGGTAATGACTGGATTTGCTGGGGGCATGGACTCTCAGCTGAAGGGGAGAGCAAGCCAAACACTCTGGGTGTGTGGGATAGACACATCTATCTATATAACTAAAAGTCTCATCTTGACCACTTCCTGTCTGCTCTGTATATTGATTTTAGAAAAAATGCTCCCATATATTGCTATGATTTTCGGCCATCTTACTCACAGTTCTCCTCCGCTGAGGCAGCCCTGAGGAGTTTTCCGATTGATGAAAAATAAAAAAGTTATGAGTGTTTAAAAGGATCTTGAGATCAGCTGATAAGTCCTCTCTCCTGTCAATCACCATGATGAAGGTAACGCCCCTTCCTGGGTGGGCAGGACTATAAAACCTTGGATGCCTGGACGTGGGTCAGTCATTCTGGATGATCACGAGGGAGAGTCCAAAACTGTGATTCTAAGCCAGTGGTTCTTAACCTTTTTGGCCCCACAACCCCATCAGACATTCTTGGTCAGTACCGTGACCCCCAAATTTTATTTTTAAAAACGGGCCCGATATATTAAAACATGTCTGCCAATGGGATGGCTGAAATTGCTTTGCAGCCATCAGGCAATCAAAACGAGGTTGAATGCTCGACAGGCCACACCTCACGTCAGCGCTGATCACAAGCCCATTGCGTGCCTTATCATGGTTGAGAATCCAGCCTAGGTTGAGGGGGACCAATAGGGTCAGGGCCCTCTTCGAAAGGGCAGTCCTTCAGTTTCAGCCAAAACGTGGCGAGATCTTGTTCCATTAAATCATTCTTGAGCGGTGCATCTTCACGAATTCAGTAAAATTCAACCTTTGCAATCGTCAGCATCGCTGATGGCACCGTCTTCAATGGTAAAGGGTCGGATAATCCACTCATCACGAGAGCGGTCATCCAGTCCGGGGAAGTAACGTTCGATGGCTTCACTAATTGCCAGAAGGTAGGTTGAGGCCTCCTTGTGGAAGTCGCATTCAGCATCTGGCATAGCATCCAGGAGAGTCGTCAGCTCAGGGAAGATAGTCGTGTCACCATCCAGGACTCTTCTCTGGTAAAGGTGAATCTTTCTCCTGAATGCTGCCACTTTGTCACGAGCCGTGGGTAGCATTGGGAGGTTTCCCTGAAGTGACAGGTTCAAGGAATTCACCACGGCGAATAAGTCAGCCAAGTAAGCAACCTTCATCACGGACAGTTCATCCGGCATCTTTTCATGAAGCTGATTCTCCTTCTCAGTACACCCTCTCTCCAAGAACAGCGCTATTTCCTCCCGAAGTTGAATCACACGATTGAGAACTTTACAAGGTGAAAGCCAGCTCACCTCTGTGTGGAATATCAGAACAGTGAAATCCGCTTCCATTTCTTCACACATCGCTTTGAAGATTCTTGAGTTTGTTGCGCTCCCTCAGATGTGGTGCACAATCTTCACCACATCTGAAAGCACTTCTTGAAGACCAGGATGGAGAGTCTTCATCGCTAAAGCATGGCGATGGGTGAAGGAGACATGGGGAGCGACATCCTTCATGAAGGCTTTGAAGCTGGATCTGCATCAGACCATGGAAGGTGCGCCATCTGTACATACCCCGACAAGTCATCCCCAGCCAAGCTCATGTTTGATGAGGAAGGCTTCCAGCATTCTGAACACATCTTCTCCCCAAGTGATAGTGGCCAATGGCTCCGAGAACAGGTACTCCTCCTTCATGGCTTCTCCATCGAGGTAATGAACATAGACTAGCAGTTGGGAGTATGAGGCACCATCTGTTGACTCGTCCAGTTGCAGTGAATACACTGGACTGCTCTTCACAGTGCTCACTACTTGTAGCAGAATATCATTACTCAGAAGTGCTACATCTTGGCAGGACAAATCAAAATAGGACGTACATGGTAAATGGTAGGGAATTGAGGAATGCTGTGGAACAGAGGGATCTATGAATAACTGTGCATAATTCCCTGAAGGTGGAATCGCATGTAGATAGGGTGGTAAAGAAAGCCTTTGGTGTGCTGGCCTTTATAAATCAGAGCATTGAATATAGGAGTAGGGAAGTAATGTTAAAATTGTACAAGGCATTGGTAAGACCAATTCTGGAGTATGGTGTACAATTTTGGTCGCCTAATTATAGGAAGGATGTCAATCAAAATAGAGAGAGTACAGAGGAGATTTACTAGAATTTTGCCAGGGTTCCAGCAACTATGTTACAGAGAAAGGTTGAACAAGTTAGGTCTTTATTCTTTGGGGCGCAGAAGGTTAAGGGGGTTCTTGATTGAGGTCTTTAAAATGATGAAAGGGATAGACAGAGTTGACGTGGATACGTTTTTCCCATTGAGGGTAGGGAAGATTCAAACAAGAGGGCATGACATGAGAATTAAGGGACAGAAGTTTAGGGGTAACGTGAGGGGGAACCTCTTTACTCAGAGGGTGGTGGCTGTGTGGAATGAGCTTCCAGCAGAAGTGGTGGAGGCAGGACCGATTTTAACATTTAAAAGTAAAGTGGATAGGTATATGGACGTGAAGGGAATGGAGGGGTATGGTCTGAGTGCAGGTAGATGGGACTAGGGGAAACCAAATGGTCGGCACGGACGGGAAGGGCCGAGAGGGCCTGTTTCCATGCTGTAATTGTTATATGGTTATATCCGAGATTCGACTTTTGACTGTCAATCGAAAGGGAAATCTGCCTAAATTAGCTGCCAGCCCAAGAATACATTGGTTGACTGCTGTTCCCGCAGCACCAACTTCGCTGCTTCCAGAAGGCATGGCTTGATAAGCTCTTCACGGATGGTGTGAGGTTTCTTAGTCTGTGCGATTCGATAAGCAATCCGGCATGAAGCCTCCAGCGCTCCTTCATTTTGATGAGCGCAGTGACCCGTCAAATCATTGCAGAAACCCTTGATGGCGGCTTCTTTTCATTTGAAATAGTCCACGCCCTTCCCCGCCACGTCACTGTGACAAAACTCCAAATGGATCTTCAGTTTGCTGGGCTTCATGCTCTCGTGGCTCAAAACCGTGGCACAGATAACACATTGCGGCTTGACCATTGATTTTTTAACAATGCTTATTAAGCCAAACTTGAGAAATGCTTCACTATGCGTGCGCTTCTTAGCAGACATGGTTCACAACACACACAGTTTGTGTACGTATACATAATCACATACGTAAACGAAATACTGTGTGTGGTATGTAGCTTTGTTAGGCTCCTAAAAATGGGTTCAACGAATTGATATGTTATTTATGACCCCTACATGACCCCCGGAAAAACTCCAAACGACCCCCATGGAGGTCACGACCCCCAGGTTAAGAACCACTAAGCTGTGAATCAACTGAACTGTGAGTCTGCAATATACTTGCAATATATGATTTGGTAGCTTTTAATGACAATGCAATGATTTGTTTGGCAATTTGGTGGCCTGCACTCTGCCTGAAATGCTATGAGATTGAATTTGGTGGCCTGCACTCTGCCTGAAATGCTATGAGATTGAATTTGGTAAACTGCACTCTGCCTGAAATACTATGAGATTGAATTTGGTGACCTGTACTCTGCCTGAAATGCTATGGGATTGAATTTTGTGGCCAGCACGCTGCCTGAAATGCTATGAGATTGAATTTGGTGGCCTGCACTCTGCTTGAAATGGAATTTTAAGGAATAGGCATGAGTGAACTGCCAGTCCACCAGCCCTGAGTGACTGAGCTGCCAGCCCATCAGCCCTGAGTGACTGAGCTGCCAGCCCACCAGCCCTGAATGATTGAGCTACCAGACCGCCAGCCCTGAGTGAATGAACTGCCAGCCGACCAGCCTAAGTGACTGAGCTGCCAGCCCACTAGGCCTGAGTGACTGAGCTGCCAGTCTACCAGGCCTGAGCGACTGAGGTGCCAGCCCACCAGCCCTGACTGACTGAGGTGCCAGCCCACCAACCCTGACTGACTGAGCTGCCAGCCTACCAGCCTACCAGGCCTGAGTGACTGAGCCGCCAGCCCAAGAATCCATTCGGCCCACAATGTCCATACTAGCCCTCTGGAAACGTGTCCCTTTGGCCCACAACACCCATACTAGCGCTCCAGAACCCCCCCCCCCCCACTGGCCACCAGTGCACAGTGCCCTTGGGGAGGCTGCTATAGAGGAGACGGTTGCCACCTCTTCACAGGGGGAAGGATTCAAGAGTCCCTGTCCCGGTTTATCCCAAACAGCACTGTAACAGTGGACTCTCAGATTTATGGACTGTTCCTAGGGACACATTCAGTGATGGACATCAACTCGGTGAAAGACGCTCTTTGGTCTGCCAAATTTTGTTGACGTTCAAACAGAGTGAGATGTCCGTCAGGGAAAAATATGGCCAACTGGCCCATTCCAGATTGCAGGAGTACGTGCTGAGGGACACAATGAAGATCGGTGCAGCCAACACCAAGGCTCTGTGGGGAAGGACCACAGTCTAAGCTCCTTCCACTGCTGGACATTGGGGGGCAGGGTGTGGTGGAGACGCCCCCCAAACAAGGGAAGGGAGCCACATGAGTGGCAAGTGTAGAATGATATTTCTGTGAAAACTACCAAATACAACACTAATGAATGTATGTATAGCTGCTGAGAATGTCGGAAGCATTTTTGTACAGTTCTTTTTTATATATATTTTAATTTTTAAATTTTAATTAATCTTTTGATTTTTTTTAAATTCCCTTACTTGGCACCCTCAAGTCAGCACCATGGCTGGAGGGTACACATGAGTGCCGTCATCATAATGGCCAGGATCAGTTTTCTGAGAGAAATTCTCCATAGAATTTGAGTAAATGTATTTTTCCCCTCAATATTTTTGCAAAGCATTGAGCTAAAGGCCCCAGTTTATAATTTAATTTTAAACGCTCAGTGTCTTCCCACTACACTGTGCAGTTTTACAAAACAGCATGCTGAAAATGCTAAGCGCTTTTAAACAGAATTTGTAATTGTGATTCCGAGTCTTCAGTGGCAATGGTTTATTTTTACATTTCCCTTCTTCTCTATGTGCTGCAGTGAATGGAAAGATTGAGCGAGACAGGAAGGACAATATTGGCAGAGCAAAGGAAGGGCTGCATTTGGCAGCCGTGTGCTCTGTTTGCACACACTGATAAATGTAGAGAACTTCTTCCAAGAGGTCAGAGCCAGCACTGTCTCAACTATTTTGCTGGCTGAATTGAAGGCTTCATTCACTACAGCCTTTGGATATTTTAGGCTGTGCACCATCAGCCTATCCAGTTCATCTTTACTATCTGCCACAACAGAACTACCAAAGACCTTTCCTCAAGGTAAAGTGAGCTTAATTATTGTCATGGAGCCACACTGCCTTTTTCTTATACAAAATGTGTTTTCAATTGACTTATCCTTATAGTTCAGCAGATAATAATTGATTTAATTCTGTATCCTTTGGGATAAAATTGTTTTTCAACCGATTGTGAATCTGCTTTTGCTGAAACATTTTGCATCTTCCCTGTATCTTGATTTTTGTGCACATTCTTTAAATGTGCTCTCTGTGGGAGGTTTGATTTCCAGCAGAGCTGACAAGCAGACCTTGCTTTAGCTCGCTGTGCTGTGTGGATCAGGCTGTAAGCTTAGAAGCAGGAGCTGCTCTGGCAGAGGCTTGTTCGGGGTAGCTGCGACAGACAGCTTGCTGCAGACTGCAGACAGCTTTTGTTTTAAAGCCGTAGCATAATTTGGTTGTGGACGGTCATCGGATTCCAATGATTCTTCACCTCTGGTGCAGGCAGGGAGCTAAGACCCATCACTCTGCTCGGCTGCTATTTGTCAGAATACTATGCTGTGCACGATTAGGGAACGATAATGGAATCCTCTCAGTGCATAGTAAGAGGCAAGTGTGTAGGCTAAAGTCCTCTGACGATTTGCCAACTCAAGTCAAAATCCAGACTTTGGATTTACATATGAATGGATGCCTTCTCTTACTGCTACATTCTGCTTTTATTAAATGTGCCTGATTTGTGTATAAATATATTGTAGATGCAAGTTTTTCTCGACCTGCTGTGTTTGTTCTGTTTACACAGCTGACAGTCATGGTCCAGACTGAGTAAAGTTGTTCTTCTTTCTCTTAACTTTTATTTTGTGAACCAAATATTTGGAGCCACTCATTTACTTTACTGAAATTCAACCTCATGCATGAGTTTTTTAGAATCTTTATGATTCATTCAACATGTAAAATATTGCATATGCTTTTTTATGACCATTGGATACATTTTGTTTTAAATCTTTTTCAAATCATACTGCATGTACAATTTGAAAAAAATAGTCTGTGTAAAGTGGATTAATTGCTGTTTGACACTACACATCACAATTCGATGTTTGTCAGGTAGCAGGGAACAGGAAAGATATGGCGTAGAAAAGCTAATGACAATTTATGTTAATAACTTCAAAATGATTTCAGATGCTGCATAAATGTTCGGACTGTTGGGTTATTTCCAGATATTCCATTATGTTGAGTGTCCTTAATTTACATACCAGCCTTTACAGGCCCAGATTACATTGATTTTTACTCCAGTTTTTTAACACTTTGAACACGGATTACATTTAGAACAAAAATATGCAGCTTCATGAGTCAGTAATGTCATTACGCTAATTCTACTTCAAAAAGAATGTCAAACAATTTTACTGAGATAACATAATATGTGTTTTTTTAATTTCCTCTGGCTTTGGATCTGACATTGGAAATGTATCATTGCTTGCACTCTAATTACTGATCGACTCAAGATGGTAACTAGTAATGTGGTCAGGATGAGAATAGGGATGAACCATAGACGCATATCCGAAGGACCTCAAGGATCCACAAACTGAAAAGTGGTAAACCAGTGAATTCCATATGTGTAAACATGTGCTGTGCAAGAATGATAGAAAAGCTTATGTTCAAAATGGCATCATTCACAGTGTCAGGACAGCGCATTGCCGCTGAAGCACTTTTGAACTGCCGTCTTTGTTGTGCACACACAGCAAGATCACACAAAGGATATAAATTAATAATCTGCTTACAAGAAGATAGCTAACTCATATGCTTATATTTGAGAAATGTTTTATTTTCTGCATGCCAGGATGTTGGCACACTAACTAACAGAGTTAGTATTTGCAGCTTCTCCCTGACTGCCCTTGAGAATACGCTGATGACTTGAACGGTTCAAGTCTGTGGGATGAGAGTACTCCCAAAGAGCTTTGGGTTGAGATTTACAAGATCTTTGTCCAACATTAATGAATGTGCAAGACAGGAAGATGTGTTACTTGGAGGGCAATGGGCACTGTGGTGTTCCATGGTGATGTCCTTTTCGGTGGTAAGATGCCAATGAGAATGTTAACGATGGAATTGTGTGTTGCTTAGCATCATTTAAGAGGGCGGATGGGACTTACGTGTGCCAGCGCAGCCTTTAGATGGCACCTCCAAGAGTATGGCACTCCCTTACCCTAGGAGCACTGGAGTACCAGAGTACATTTTACACTCTGAATAAACCTGCCATGGTTCTGTGCCTATTACTTCCCATGTGTAGTCACTGAACTTTGGTAAGGTGTTAGGAGAGGCACTAGGTGGAAGGAGGGAAAATGTAGTCACGTTGCAAGCTTCCCAACAGATGGTTATGTTGCTGCATCAGCAGAAGCCCAAAAGCAAAACATCTCTTACTCTACTGGGTGCAGTTAACACAGTGAAGATTTACAAATTAAGATGAGGCAACCAAAAAACAACCATTACAGATTACATTGATTTTTACTCCAGTTTTTTAACACTTTGAACACGGAAATGGTGAAGCTTTCTCCATCCACTGCTTTTCCACTTGATGTGGCTCCTGCTCATTAAATCCTTTGGTAGAATCAGGATGAATGTTTTTTTGAGCTTTGGTGTTCTGATCACATTTAAGTTTTCAAAATGACATCTGGCCCATGTGCATATACTTCTGGGCACATTGAGGTCCTGTCCCACTTGGTCGCGCTGGCGCGCTGTGACACGCACGTAACGCGAGTGGTGAGGCGTGGTGGTGTATGCTGTGATGCGCAGTAACGCGCGGTGCCCCAGGATTTTGTTCTGCTCAAAATCCACGCGCACCAACTGTGAGACGTATCCCATGTGCATGCTGACATACTGACGGCGTACGTGTAGTGCGTGGTGACGCACAGTGATGCACGAACATTGCCTATGCTAATTTATTATGCATCACCATGCATCAACGGCCATAACCATGTGCCATCCATATGCCTTCGTCGCGCCATTTGCACGTCATTTGAGCGCCGTACCACGTGACCTCCCGGGTGTAAAGCGCACGTAGTTTTGACATTTTTTCACTGGGAAAATCCTTGCCACGGAGATCGGACTAAGTACGAACGACATCGCAAATGGCTCCCAAAAGAAGCAGGGCTCTCAAGAGCACTTGGCGCGCGACTGTCTTACCGCTAGACATTCATACAGTCATTACCGCCTGTCGCATAAATGGCGTGCAAATTATGCCCAAGTGGGACAGGCCCTTAGGTCCGTAAGCGATATAGGAGTAGGGAAGTAATGTTAAAATTGTACAAGGCATTGGTAAGACCAATTCTGGAGTATGGTGTACAATTTTGGTCGCCTAGTTATAGGAAGGATGTCAACAAAATAGAGAGAGTACAGAGGAGATTTACTAGAATGTTGCCAGGGTTCCAGTAACTATGTTACAGAGAAAGGATGAACAAGTTAGGTCTTTATTCTTTGGAGCGCAGAAGGTTAAGGGGGGACTTGATTGAGGTCTTTAAAATGATGAAAGGGATAGACAGAGTTGACGTGGATACGTTTTTCCCATTGAGGGTAGGGAAGATTCAAACAAGAGGGCATGACATGAGAATTAAGGGACAGAGGTTTCGGGGTAACGTGAGGGGGAATTTCTTTACTCAGAGGGTGGTGGCTGTGTGGAATGAGCTTCCAGCAGAAGTGGTGGAGGCAGGATCGATTTTAACATTTAAGAGTAAAGTGGATAGGTATATGGACGTGAAGGGAATGGAGGGGTATGGTCTGAGTGCAGGTAGATGGGACTAGGGGAAAACAAATGGTCGGCACGGACTGGAAGGGCCGAGAGGGCCTGTTTCCGTGCTGTAATTGTTATATGGTTATATGGTTTATATGGTAAGCGCTTAACATCTGCCAGCAAGTAGGTTGCAATATCAGTCCTTGCTGTTAATTGAAACTCTGTGCTCCAGTCAATGCCCTCTCCTAACCTTAGACACGGTGCTGACAGTAAACCACATGATAGAACCGTTCCCCACCCCCGCAGCTCAATCATTGCCAGATCATCATTTCCAGCCCGGTTTGTTGCTGGATTATTCAAGTTGTTGTTGCAAATTAATAGTTCAAGTCGTTCAGAACAGAGAGCAGTGGTGAAGGTGGACATTTGTCTAACTTCAGGTCTTCTGCAGAAACCAATTGTCTCCCAGATGTAAGTGCACTGGTTTGGCGTTTCTGACTGGAAGAACAAGCAGAAGCTTCACAGAGAAGGATGAGCTCCAGGCAGAGGAAGGGGGAAAACAATATATTTGAACAGACCTCTGCTTTAAGAAATAGAGGCTACTGTTAAGCAAAGTAATGATGTTGGACACTGTGTATAAAGTTAATGAGCAACATGGTTGGTGAGGGGCTGCTTCCAGAACTGAGCAAGCAACATTAACTTGAGTCTGTGGACCCTAGAAGGGTTTTGACCTGAAACATTGCCTATTTCCTTCGCTCCATAGATGCTGCCTCACCCGCTGAGTTTCTCCAGCTTTTTGTCTACCTTCGATTTTCCAGCATCTGCAGTTCCTTCTTAAACATTAACTTGAGTCCTATGTAGGAAGGAACTGCAGATGCTAGTTGAGAATGGAGTGACTGGGCATATTCAATGGAATTTAGAAGGATGAGAGGGGATCTTAAAGAAACATATAAAGTTATTAAGGGATTGGACAGGCTAGATGCAGGAAAAAATGTTCCCCATTTTGGGGGAGTCCAGAACCAGAGGTCACAGTTTAAGAATAAGGAGTAGGCCATTTAGGACTGAGATGAGGAAAAACATTTTCACCCAGAAAGTTGTGAATTGTGGAATTCTCTGCAACAGAAGACAGTGGAGGCCAATTCATTGGATGAATTCAAGAGAGAGTTGAATATAGCTCTAAGGGCTAATGGAATCAAGGGATATGAGGAGAAAGCAGGAACCAGTCTGAAGAAGGGTCTTGACCCAAAACGTCACCCATTCCTTCTCTCGAGAGATGCTGCCTGTCCCGCTGAGTTACTCTAGCATTTTGTGTCTAAGCAGGAACGGAGTACTGATTCTAGATGATCACATTGAATGGCTCGAAGGGCCGAATGGCCTACCTCTGCACCTATTTTCTATGTTTCTATGTTTCTAAAATAAAGATGGACACAAAAGCTGGAGTAGCCAACAGAACAAACAGCATCACTGGAGGGATAGTCTGAAGAAAGGTCTCAGCCCGAAATGTCACCCATAAACTTGAGTTCAGTCTGTATTATATTGAAGAGGAATCTGAGTCCTTCTTTCAAATTCACAGAGGCTGTATTTATTGCACTGGATAGGAGCTGATGCCACAGGTCAGCAGCTCTGTGGAGGAAGTCTTCTCAACCTTCATTTCAAAGTGTACACATACCATCTGTTACCTATTTATTCACTGAATCATTTGGCTTTACTTTTGATCTAATTGATCTTTTCTTATTTATGGAGGTGCAATAGTGTAGCAGGTAGTGCAGTTGCCTCACAGCTGTGACGATCCTGACTTCAGGTGCTGTAGGTGTGATGGTTTCCCCCTGTGACATGAGGGTTTCCCTAGAATGCTCCAGTTTCTCCCGCATCCCAACGATGGGTTAATTGGCGATTGTAAATTACTACATGGAGCCGTTCCGTGGCAACATTAATCAAAGGGGAGTTGATGGATATGTGAGAGAGAAAGTGTGTAGGAAGGCACTGCAGATGCTGCTTTAAACCGAAGGTAGACACTCAGCGGGGTCAGACAGCATCTCTGGAGAAAAGGAATGGGTGATGTATTGGGTAGAGACCCTTCTTCAGACATTTTTCAGTGAGAGAGTAAGTGGCAGGGCTGGAACGAAGTACGGAATGGAATTGCTCTGCTGAGAGCTGGCATAAATGCAATGGGCCGAGCGGTCTCCATCTGTGTTGTAATAAGTAACTACATGAGTAAAATTCATGTATTTTACAAGCTGAAACTTATTTGCTTTTGCACTGTGGATGCTCAAGGTGAGATGATATCAATCCCCTGAGTCACGGATTGATGAATCCCTGGAATGTTTGCATAAGGACTTTCGTAAGGACCTGTCGGAATGCCCTCGATCTCTACATAAAGTACATTTAATCGCTTCTAACCCCCGCCCCCACGAAGGTGATCGCAAAGAGATTCTGCATACCTTTTAGTTCAAATGTTCACCTACTTTTCAGTTCCGGAGTGTTTTATTATTAGTTATTGCAACTATTTTCAACATTAATTACAGCTTTATTGAGGGTTTTCATTCTTGGAATTAATTTTGTGAGGTAGTTTTTATTTACTCTTTAAAGCCAGTTTTGTTTTCCATGTCCTGTGAAAAACCCTTGCTGTTTGCAATGTCACTAGTTCACAAATCAATGATGGGACTCCAGCAGAATTGGAACCAGATGAAAAGAGAGATGATTGAAAAGACACCCATGTATATTAAGGCTTTTACAGGTGCCTGAGTCCTCAATGTCTAGTGGTCTACTGAGAAGGGATCTGTTTTAAATTTCAAAAATAAGCTTCATTCATAATAAAGCATATATATACACTTGAGTATGATGGGAAAAAAAGAGATTAGGGGTCTGTAAATTCATTGTGATTATACATTCACAGTTTCATTGGTTGTTCACATTAGTACACATCTGTAGTGTTACAGATCACCATTGTTGCTCGTGTGACCCACGAAGGCAATATAACATTTGATTGTTTGAAGGGCTTCCAATCAGGACCCAGAGCAGCGGTCAAAAACTCTCGACCTGCAGTCCTTCTCTGCAGAGCCTTTATTTTTTAGGAGATTTACTAGAATGTTGCCAGGGTTCCAGCAACTATGTTACAGAGAAAGGTTGAACAAGTTAGGTCTTTATTCTTTGGAGCGCAGAAGGTTAAGGGGGGACTTGATTGAGGTCTTTAAAATGATGAAAGGGATAGACAGAGTTGACATGGATACGTTTTTCCCATTGAGGGTAGGGAAGATTCAAACAAGAGGGCATGACATGAGAATTAAGGGACAGAGGTTTCGGGGTAACGTGAGGGGGAACTTCTTTACTCAGAGGGTGGTGGCTGTGTGGAATCAGCTTCCAACAGAAGTGGTGGAGGCAGGATCGATTTTAACATTTAAGAGTAAAGTGGATAGGTATATGGACGTGAAGGGAATGGAGGGGTATGGTCCGAGTGCAGGTAGATGGGACTAGGGGAAAACAAAGGGTTGGCACGGACTGGAAGGGCCGAGAGGGCCTGTTTCCGCGCTGTAATTGTTATATGATTATATGGTTATATGGTTATTTTGGTTGCACCGGGATCAGTTCACCCATCAGTAAATACTCCTGCAGTCTGGAATGTACATCTGGAATGGACATCTGGAAGAGCAAAGAGTTTCAAGCAGACCAAATAGCTTTGTTGATGATCTTCCAACAGTACTTGATGTCTTCACTATGTGCATCTCTGGGAACAACCCCTAGATCAGAGAGTCCTCACAGTCTGCAAACAGATGGACAACTGTCTCATCCTAAAGCGTGCGTTGGGAGCAAGATTCAGAAAGTATAAACTACTCGCACTACCAGCCAAGTAAGGACTTAGTGCTTGTTGGTGAGTTCTGGCAATGATGCCAGATGATCTGGACATTCTGCTTAGCAATCACCTCACAGGATCCATCGTGGCTTTGTTAAACAGTGTCCACAGGATTCCTGTGTACATCTCTGCCTGATAAACTATTTCAACATCAGTAGAACTAAGTTAGAGAACTTTCCCAACCTGCTGCAAGAACCCCTGAAACATAGACCCCACACCACCAGTGGCATGTGAGAGAGTTATTCTTCACAACCTTGCACTGGAACTAATGAAGGATTCACCTTAAATTAATGAGAAGATTTGGAAATCCGGGTTTGCTCAGTGGACAACTCCTGGCGTTGTTATGCTGGCACTCTGACAGGAATTATATTTGTTTTTGTTTCACCAATTGATTTGTTTGAATGTGAGCAGAATGCTATCTTTACCAAAGTAACAACGTATAATTACATGGTGATAACTGGCCTCTATGGGTTAAATTGTGAGGAGACATTATACAATCCTGGATGCATTCCCTGGAATTTAAAAGATTAAGATGCAAATTTATTGAAGTTTTCAAGACTTTAGTGGGAATTGATGCAGTTAAGAGTGAGAAAATTGTCATCCAATGCTAAGGGGCCAAGTCTAAAAATTAGAGCCAGGCTTTTCATGGGATCATTGCATTTATAGTTATTCATACAGTGTAAATGAGTGTAACCAATTACCCCCAAAAATGAGTGGTGAGAGGACAAATGCTGGCACTTTCTCTATAGCTGTCCATTATGTTTAACACCCATCTTGTCGACAGTCAGAACTCAGGATATTGTGACCCCCCCAGTAGCTGTATGCAACACTCTTGTCATTCACTGGGCTATCTGTATTTCCTCAATAAAAGTTGCTGTCTTGGTGAGATACTGTATGTTATACGTTCAGTGTGCAGAATTCCCTTGGTAACCTTTAACTAATGCAGGATGTGAACTCATAAAAGGCACAGTGTGATTTTTTCCATTTTTAGTCTCTGGAACCACGAATGACGTTGTAATGATTAGCCATTTGAGAGTTTCAGACAAGGGTTTTGTTATACATTCAAAATAACTCCAATTTAAATCCAATATGTTGAATTGAGTGTTTTTAGCCATTTGCATCAGTGAAAATATGCATTCTATGGCTTTGCCAAACAGAGGTAGTTTTAGTGTGTACGGAGGAACTTCAGATGCTGGTTTAAACCTGAACACAGACACAAAATGCTGGAGTAGCTCAGCAGGTCAGACAACATCTCTGGAGAAAAGGAATAGCTGACCTTTGGGGTCGAGACCCTTCCTCGGGTAGTTTTAGAACGGGGTAGTTTTCTCTCATACTATCATTTGGTAAAATCCTGAAATAACATTTTAAATCCATACATGGCAGAGGGACAATTTCCAAAATGTTGCCCTGCCCCAAAGGAATATGGCACAATCTCTTTCAAAGGATCTACTCGAATATAGTAATTTACTGCAGATAGTGTTGGTTGACTGGAAAATCTAAGAAAAAACAGATGTTGCTGTGGAAAGACCACCTCGGGATAACTTGGGAATAAAGAGCTTCCTCCAGCAGATTTCATTAATAAATCCATGCCAGTGCTTTAGCTTAAACATCATGCCAGAGATCAGCAGGTAGGCTTTCTCTAAAGAATCGGATCTGTGGGGAATATACGTTGGCTGGCGTACAACCACTAGGAAGGTGGGCAGCAGTTTTGACAATAATCGCCAAAGCTGACTTATTAGTGCCAGACAGGAGGAAGGCTGCAACCCTAAATCTCCCCCCACTGAGGCCTTCATGTACTCCCACTGCTCCCGCATGTGGGGCTCACGCATCGGACTCATGAGCCACACTCGATCCTACAAGACATGAGACTGCACAGTCATGCTATTGTCATCTACAAGGCCACCACCAAATTAAGAGAAATTGGTGAATGATCAAAGACCATGCGTAGGACCAATAAACTTCAAGTATGCAGGAGACCTTCATATAGATCAAATCATATGTCAGTCTGACTGCAGGTTGTACTTCAGCTATTTATATACCTGTACTACACTAAATGGGACCCGTTGGGTCCCATGTTCATATGGGAGGGCTAGTCCCCCAACAATATTCCACCTCTCCACCAATTCCAATATTGTTGGCCATTTGGGGGCGGGGGGCTTTCTGGAGCGCTAGTAAGGGTGTTGTGGGCTGAAGGGACTGGTTTCCAGAGGGATAGTATGGACATTGTGGGCCGAATGGATTCTTGGGCTGGCAGCTCAGTCACACAAGCCTGGTGTGCTGGCAACTCACTCACTCATGGCTGGTGGGCTGGCAGTTGACTCACGGCTATTCCTTGAAATTCAAGCACGGTGCAAGGCCACTAAATTCAAGTGCAGTTTCATACCATTTCAAGCAGGGTGCAAGGCCACCAAATTCAAGTCAGTTTCATACCATTTCAAGCAGGGTGCAAGGCCACCAAATTCAAGTGCAGTTTCATACCATTTCAAGCAGGGTGAAAGGCCACCAAATTCAAGTGCAGTTTCATACCATTTCATGCAGGGTGCAAGGCCACCAAATTTAAATGCAGTTTCATACCAATTCAAGCAGGAAAAAACCACCATAAAACCACATGGTGGTTCTTTTCTTTTTCTTTTCCTCTTCCTTTCCCTTCTTTCCTTTTTTAATGTTTTTCTGATTTAGTCATTAGTTTATAAAATGTTTAAATTGAAGCTGTATGAAAATTGTATAATTGTTATGTCAATTACTTTCTCTTTGTACAATTGCTTCTAATAAAATAAATTTAAAAAAAACACACTCACAGTTCAGTAGACATTCAGTGTGTTCAGTTGATTCACAGCTCAGACACTGAGTTGTGACCTCTCCCTCCCCATCTTGCAGAGACTGACCCACACCCACACTTCCGGGTTTGTAGTCCCTCCCCCTCCCACTGGAAGGGGTATGGCCTTCATGGCGTGATTGACAGGAGAGAGAATCTCAACATTTAAAAAACATTAATAAGTTTTTTATTTTTCATCGATGGGACCTGATGCACCTGATGAGCGGAGGGGGGGCTCTGAGTAAGATGGCCAAAAATCACAGCCGTAAGTGGTAGTGTTGTTTCTAAAATCAATATACAGTTCAAACATGAAGTGGTCAAGTTTAGACTTTTAATAATATAGATAGATATTATTATAAACATATATAGATATTACATAGACATCCTCTGCACCTGATGAGCAGAGGGGGGCTCTGAGTAAGATGGCCAAAAATCACAGCCGTAAGTGGTAGTGTTGTTTCTAAAATCAATATACAGTTCAAACATGAAGTGGTCAAGTTTAGACTTTTAATAATATAGATAGATGTTTCCGATGTATATTACCTTTCTGGCAAACAACTTGTGAAAATTGCTCCAGTTATTTTAAAATGAACTGTGTAAACCTTAATTAACAATAAACAATTTAAATGCATCATAATTTATTGTTATATCTGGATTCTGAGCAGAACCATGAACTCTTTCTGAATATAATTTTCTTTCAATTTTGATAGTAACATATTTACTCTTCCCCCATTAACTCACTGTGAATGAATAGCATCATATTGACTGTAAATGGTATAGTCAAGAGTCAAAAGTGTTTTATTGTCATATGGCCCAGATATGACATTCTTAATTACTGGAGCACAACAGTAAAAATAGTACACTGTAAACAATATAATAAATGAGAAAAAAAAGTTCAGTGTGTATATATACACACATACTCACATATACGCATACAGATCATATATATGGTCATATATATGGTCTATACAGTGGCTTGCAAAAGTTTTCATACCCCTTGAACTTTTCCACATTTTCTCACATTACAACCACAAACGTTAATATATTTTATTGGAATTTTATGTGATAGACCTAACACAAAGTGGCGCATAATTGAGAAGTGGAAGGAAAATGATACATGGTTTTAAATTTTTTTTACAAATAAAAAACTGAAAAGTGTGGCGTACAAAAGTATTCAGCCCCCTTAACTCTGATACCCCTAAATAAAATCCAGTGCAACCAATTGCCTTCAGAAGTCACCTAATTAGTAAATAGAGTCTACTTGTGTGTAATCTAATCTCAGTATAAATACAGCTGTTCTGTGAAGGCCTCAGAGGTTTGTTAGACAACATTAGTGAACAAACAGCATCATGAAGCCCAAGGAACACACCAGACAGGTTAGGGATAAAGTTGTGGAGAAGTTTAAAGCAGGGTTAGGTTATAAAAAAAAATCCCAAGCTTTGAACATCTCACAGAGCACTGTTCAATCCATCATCTGAAAATGGAAAGAGTATGGCACAACTGCAAACCTACCAAGACATGGCCGTCCACCTAAACTGGGCCGGGCAAGGAGAGCATTGATCAGAGAAGCAGCCAAGAGGCCCATGGTAACTGTGGAGGAGCTGCAGAGATCACAGCTCAGGTGGGAGAATCTGTCCACAGGACAACTATTAGTTGTGCACTCCACAAATTGGGCCTTTATGGAAGAGTGGCAAGAAGAAAGCCATTGTTGAAACAAAGCCATAAGAAGTCCCGTTTGCAGTTTGCCACAAGCTATGTGGGGGACACAGCAAACATGTGGAGGAAGGTGCTCTGGTCTGATGAGACCAAAATGGAAGTTCTTGGCCTAAATGCAAAACGCTATGTTTGGCAGAACACTCAATCCCCACTGTGAAACATGGTGGTGGCAGCATCATGCTGTGGGGATTCTTTTCTTCAGCAGGGACTGGGAAGCTGGTCAGAGTTGATGGGAAGATGGATGGAGCCAAATACAGGGCAATCTTGGAAGAAAACCTGTTAGAGTCTGCAAAAGACTTGAGATTGGGGCGGAAGGTTCACCGTCCAGCAGGACAACGACCCTATACACACAGCCAGAGCTACAATGGAATGGTTTAGATCAAAGATATTCATGTGTTAGAATGGCCCAGTCAAAGTCCAGACCTGAGAATCTCTGGCAAGACTTGAAAATTGCTGTTCACAGACGCTCTCCATCCTATCTGACTGAGCTTGAGCTGTTTTGCAAAGAAGAATGGGCAAATAATTCAGTCTCTAGATGTGCTAGCTAGTAGAGACATACCCCAAAAGACTTGCAGCTGTAATTGCAGCGAAAGGTGGTTCTAAAAAGTATTGACTCAGGGGGGCTGAATACTTTTGCATGCCACACTTTTCAGTTTTTTATTTGTAATAACATTTGGAAACAATGTATCATTTTCCTTCCACTTCCAAAATAATGCACCACTTTGTATTGGTCTATCGCATCAAATCCCAATAAAATACATTTACGTTTGTGGTTGTAACGTGACAAAATGTGGAAAAGTTCAAGGGGTATGAAAACTTTTGCAAGCCACTGTATATACATACACACACACACACACACACACACACACACACACACGTACACATGAAAATAAAAACAAACAAACAATAACAGTGCAATAATAACAATAATAGTCAACGTAGTTCAGTACTTATTTGATGTTGTAATGTTTAATAGCCTGATGGATGTAGGGAAGAAACTGTTTCTGAACCTGGAATTTACTGTTACAGTTTTCAGGCTTCAATAGTTCTAAACCAATGTAAATTTACAAAATATTTATTGAGAAATCCCATGAATAGAAATTTCAGACTACATTGAAATTAAAGCAGATCATGTGACAGATGAGTATTTGCTAAAGATAAGATGGCACTGACTGAGGGAACAAGAAACAACTGAAACAAGAAATGATCTTAGGCAAAAGCAAAGTGCTGGTGGGACTCAGCGCGTCAAGCAGCATCTGTGGAGGGAATATATAAATTATGTTCATGGTTGGGAGCCTTCTGATAGAGTTGGGAGGAGAAAATGGAGTTGGGAGGAGACAGGTGGAAAACAAAGGAGGGGGAAGCAAAGATTGGAATGTGATGGGTGGATAGAGGTGAGGGGGGCTGCTTGGCAGATGTGCAGAGTAAGTGACAAAGGCTGGAGGTGAAATGGAGACAAAAGGGTGTCGGATGAGGAAAGAATAGTAGAGTCAGAGGAAGGGATATGGGTGACGGAGACTGTGGAGAGAAGATAAAAGGGAAATATGGGATGGGATTGGAAGTGAGCCTACAGAGGAGGGGAAAGCAGTAGGATGACTAGAATGGTAGAAATCGAAGGTTGAGTCGCAGGTAGATCAGGCGGTCAAAAGGCTTTTGGCACTTCAGCTTTCATCAGGTTGGGAGGTCATGTTGCAGTTGTATAAGACGTTGGAGAGACCGCATTTATAATATTGTGTTCAGTTCTGGGCACCATGTTATGGAAAAGATGTTGTCAAGCTTGAAAGGTTTCAGAAAAGATTTACGAGGATGTTGCCAGGACTAGAGGGTGTGAGCTATAGGGAGAGGTTGAGTAGGCTGGGTTCATTCCATGGAGTACAGGAGAATGAGGGGAGATCTTATAGAGGTATACAAAATCATGAGAGGAATAGATCGGGTAGATGCACAGTCACTTGCCCCGAGTAGGGGAATCAAGGGCCAGAGGACAAAGATTCAAGGTGAAGGGAAAAAGATTTAATAGGATTCCGAGGGGTAACATTTACACACAAAAGGTGGTGGGTGTATGGAACAAGCTGCCAGAGGAGGTAGTTGAGGCTGGGACTATCCCATCGCTTAAGAGTTAGACAGGTACATGGATAGGACAGGTTTGGAGGGATATGGGCCAAGTGCAGGCAGGTGGGACTAGTGCAGTTGTGACATGTTGACTGGTGTGGGCAAGTTGGGCTGAAGGGCCTGTTTCCATGCTGTATCACTCAAAGACTTTATGACTCTAAGTTGTTGAGAGAAATGCATGCAAACTGGGATGGGGGTTCTGGACTGAGGAAAGAGCCAGCGTAGGGAGGGTGCTACCTCAATTTGGAGAATTCAATGTTTAGATCATTGGGTTGCAGGCTACCTAAGCAAAATATGAGGTGCTGTTTATCCATTTTGCGTGTGAATGAGAAAGGCAAGAATAACGAAAGGAAGTGCATACTGCTGGGAATGATCAGAAAGGAGAACGTGCTGAAATTTAATAGGGGGAATTCTGTTAAAGAGTTAGATAGAGCTCTGGGGGCTAGTGGAATCAAGGTATATGGGGAGAAGGCAGGCACACGCAATTGATTGGGGCGATCAGCCATGATCACAATGAATGGCGGTGCTGACTCGAAGGGCCGAATGGCCTCCTCTTGCACCTATTTTCCATGTTTCTATGTACAAAATTATTCCAGACCATTTGGTTTGTCCCTGAAAGCTTCTGCTCAATAAATTTGATTTGTTCAACATAATAGAGTCACAGAGCACAGAAACAGGCCCTTCAACCAAACTTGTCCGTGCCGACCAAGATCTTAGTTAGTCCCATTTTCCTGTGTTTGCCTTATATCCCTACAAACTTTTCCTATCCATCTACCTGTCGAAGTGTATTTTAATTGCTATTATAGTAGCTGCCTCAACTACGTCCTCTGGCAGCTTATTCCATATACCCATCACCCTCTGAGTGAAAAAGTTGTCCCTCAGGTTCCTATTAAATCTTAACCCTCTCACTTTAAACATATGTCCATTTGTTTTTGATTCCCCTACCCTGGGTAAAAGTGTGCATTCATCCTATCTATTCCCCTCATGATTCTATACACCTCCATCCCCCAACAGCCTGTAGTGCTCCAAGGAATACAATCTTAGTCTGCCCAACCTCCCCCTATAGCTCATCCTCACAAATCCTGGCAACATCCTCAATCTTCCCTACTCTCTTTCCCGCTTAATTGCATCCTTCCAATCGCAAAGTATCCAAAATTGAACACAATACAGCATGTGGCCTCATCAACGTTTTATGCAACAATAATGTAAAATGCTAACTTCTATACTCATTACCCTGACCAATGAAGGCCAATGTACCAAAAGCCTTCTTGACCACCATATCTATGTGTGATGCCGCATGCAGGGAGCAATGTACCTATACTCCTAGATCCCCGTGTTTTACAATACTCCTCAGTGCCCTACCATTTACTGTGTTTGCCCTGCCCTCGGTTGACTTCCCAAAATGCAACACATCGCCCTTACCTGCATTAAAATCCATCAGCCATTCCTCAGCCCAGTTGCCCAACTGTTGAAAGGCTACTGTAATTTTTGATAACCATCTTCACACACTACAACACCACACACTTTAGTGTCATCTACAAACTTACTAATCATGCCTTATACACTCTCATCTAAATTGTTGATGTAACCAACAAATAGCAATGGGCCCAACACCAACAATGGAGAACATCACTCGTCACAAGCCTCCAATCTGAAAAACGACCGCCACCACCGCCCTCCCATTCCATCCATGAAGCCAAATCATATCCAGTCGGTTCGGTCTCCCTGGATCCCATGTGATCTAACCTTCCAGAGCAGCCTAGCATGTGGAACCTTATCAGAGGTGCGAGGCCCAATTGGGAAAAATTTTGGTGAGCCCCAGTTTCCCAGCCAAGGTCTGTAGAATCATAGAAATACAAATTTATTATAGAAATAAAATCTATTATAGATTTTATATCTCTATGGTAGAATGTGCGCTTAAAAAGTGCATGCAAGTTAATGGACCGAACAGATCTAAGCTACATTTTCATATAAAATTGCATACATGTAGGCCTAAAAGTAACAAACAAAATGTATAGATCACCTCTGAAAAGTACATAGTTATAATACCCACTTGTTTTAGTGACTGTGAAATGAAAAAAAATGTAATTTAATGAACTAGATCCTGGAAAACCAATAACTATTGGTGAAAAACCAGTCCAGGCATTAAATTTGGGCTTCAGCCTCATCCTACCCTTTGGGCTTCTATTCCATCCTTACTTAGTTGTGAGTGTGTGTCAGTTGTCTGTACGTGATGTGTTTGGGAGGGAAGGAGAGAAAGGCGGGAGGGAGAGAAGGGAGGGAGGGAAGTAGAGAAAGAAGGGATGGAGGGAAGGAGAGAAAGAAGGGAGGGAGGGGAGAAGGGAAAAGAGAGAGAGGAAGGAGGGAGGGAAGGAGAGAAGGGAGGGAGGGGGAAGGGAGGGAGGGAAGGGAAGGCGAGAAGGGAGGGAGAGGGCTGGCGGCGGGAGTGGATGCTGGGTCCGGGCGTACGGGTGTGAGCTGAGGCCGAGGTTTGTAAACGTTGCTCCAACCCTCGGCCCGGCCCGGCCCTCCCTGTATTGTTCACCGTGTCTCCCCGGGGAGAGAGAGAGGTGGAGCCGGGGCTTCAAGCCATCAGTGGCAATGATCTGTAAAGGCATCTGAAATTCTGCCTTTACACCGTAGACTGCGTGCATGTGCCGCTCTGCGCACTGCGCATGCGCACCAGCCTATTGTGCATGCGCCTGTGCAGTTTCTTGGAGGATTTTTCAAAGATGGATAGTGATTACCTGAAAAGTTTCTCGAAGCAAAGGTACGAGGAAAAGACCAAAATAATTGAAAATGGCAGACCAATGCCAGAACTTAAAGTACTTCAACAGCGCAAAGGAACAAAAATAATTAGAACATTTAAAACAGTTTGGTACAACAGGAAACAAAGAGACAAGAATGGATTTTGTGTATAAAAAATATGGTAAGTAAATTTCTTTGAGCTACATGTTTTTAAATACTTTATTAAGAGATAGGACCTATTGAAGATAAATTACTTGATAAAAGTCGAGAGAACAATCTGCGCATGCGCGGTTTCCAAGTTTTTTTAAAGCCGACTGACAGCTCACCGGGGAGAGACTAATCTGCGCATGCGCTGTTTCCACGATTTTTTTTAACAGTCAACTGACAGCTCGCCGGGGAGAGAACAATCTGCGCAGCGCAGTTTTCAAGATTTTTAAAAGCCACTGCCTACCCTGACTAATTACTCACCGCATGCGCCTGGTGTGTGTGAGGCACTGCGACTGGAGGGGCAGGAACACTGCCTCGGGACCGTGAGACAACGACCCACCTCCCCCTCTCCCCCTTCTCCATTTGCCCTACACACCCCCTTCCCCGTTTACCCCTTCCTTCCACCTCCACCCCTCTCACTCCACCCCTCTCTCCCCCCTCCACCCGGGGTAGATCTACCCAAGCCGAGAGTTTTTTACTCTTGCGTGGGGCCACCTTAGGCGTGGACCCAATTTTTTGAGCAATTGGTCCAATTGGCTTACGGCTGGCCCTGCCCGCACACTAACACTATCCTACACACATTAGGGCCAATTTACAATTATACAAAGTTGATTAAGCTACAAACCTGCAAGTCTTTGGAGTGTGGGTGGAAACCGGGTGTGTGGGTGGAGATCCCAGAGAAAACCCACACAAGTCACAGGGACAAGCTCCATACAGTCAAGCACCCGTAATCCGGAACCCAGGTCTCTGGCGCTGAAAGACAGCTGCTCTTTCACTGCGCCACCGTGCCATCCTCTCAGAGCAGCATGAAGCTGGCACTCAACATGGAGTCCAAAGTACAGTCGGAATCTCGTGGGAATTTTGGGACTTCAGTGTATGTGATTCAGACACATTCTATCATCGGCTCTGCTTACAATATAAAAGTTGTGTATAAGCAACTTAAAAGGATTAGTGCTTAAATCATGACATTTTAATTGGACATAAAGTACTCAAGTGTTTTGATACTTCTAGCTGAAGGGTACATAAAATCAACAGCCTATTTTAGCCTATGGTATATTGTAATGAGCTCCCAAAGGCAAAAACTTTATAAAATAGTTAATGCAAATGAAGCTCCAATTTCAAAAATAAGTGCCTGGGAATTTCACTGTGGAAACATTAACACATAAATGCTTAATATGTGCATGTCAAAATGCTTTCTGCTCTTTTAATATTTAAAGTAAGGTGGCTAATGCTTCAGTCGACAAACAAAAAACACCTAAATGCATTAAGGGCCTGTTCCACTGCGGTGACCTAGTTTGAGAGTTTAGACGAGTTTGCGCTCGACTCAAACTCACAAAATGGTCGACATGGTCCTAGGAGGTCCAAGGAGGTCTCTAGAACTCTTCTTCATGCTCGAGGGAAGTTCCCGCATACTCGTGGCCTCAGTTTGGTCGAGGACATTTTTCAGCATGTTGAAATATTTTCCATGAGTACAAATTGGTCGGGGTGGTTCTTTTGAACTCGTAGTGCAGTGGAGTGGGGTCGCGAGGCAATCGAGGCAGTCGAGGTAGCCGCAGACAATCTCCTTTGCTGACCGGGCAGTTTTATTGGCTCCTTGGAGTTTTCAGAACCAAGGAAAACCGACTGGTAATGTTAAATACCCGCTAAACTTTAATAAGTTGTCTGACTTCTTAAAAGTTTCTCCACTCCTTCTCCCCACTTTCTTCCCCTTCTCTCCCCTTCTCTCCTCCCCCCCCCCCCCCCCCCCCCCCCCATGCTCTCTAAAGGACTTACTGTACACTGTGCAGCCGTCTTTTACCTTCCTGTCCATCACAGGTGTGAATTTCAGACAACGCTCCCCCGATTTCCCTGGCCCCCGCCTTTGCGATGTGTGTGTGTGTGTGTGTGTGTGTGTGTGTGTGTGTGTGTGTGTGTGTGTGTGTGTGTGTGTGTGTGTGTGTGTGTGTGTGTGTGTGTGTGTGTGTGTACGGTCGGTTGATCCAGCTCGCGGTTTTATCGCTGACGGTCGATCCAACTCGAGGGTTTTCAGGCGAGTGCCCTCGAGCTTGAAGGTCGAAGACTGTTGCTGAAAAATCGTGTTTGTGGGACAGGCCCTTACGGCATTTACATAAAGCTATTCAATTTGAAAAATTTAGAGACAGAATGGAAAATCATTGGCTTTGTTCTGTGCAAAAGTAGAAAACATTGAATTGGTATAATTGGAAACATTCAAACTGCAGTGGGAAAAAGAGTCTCATATGTGGCGAAAGGAACTGCAGATGATAGTTTACATCAAAGATAGACACAAAAAGCTGGAGTAACTCAGGAGCAAATAAATAGTTGACGTTTCAGGTCGAGCCCCCTCTTCAGACTGGGAGTCGGGCAAAGGGAAACGAGATATAGAAGGTAGAAGTTACATAGAACAAATGAATGACGGTAGAGGCAGGAAACATGTTCCCAATGTTGGGTGAGTCCAGAACCAGGGGCCACAGTTTAAGAATTAAGTAAGCCATTTAGAACGGAAATGACAAAACACTTTTTCATACAGAGAATTGGGAGTCTGTGGAATTATCTGCCTCAGAGGGTGGAGGAGGCTAGAAAATACCCTTGAAAACATACTGTGAACAGGAGAGCAGAGAGGGGCATATGTGACCAGGCACCACATAGCTGCTCAAAGCCACAGCTATTAATGCTTCAACTACTGCCCCTCATTTACCCTGCCACCCCAACCGGTACATATTATCCCCACCATCTCCCACTATCCTAGTCAACCTGTTCCTTTCCCCTCCCTCACAACCTCATCTTCCCAAGTCCCCTATTTCCCCTTTAACCCCCCTCTATCCCCTTCCATTGACTGCTCCCACTTATACTCCTCCCTTCGACTTTAAATTTCACCCCTCCTTTCTTTACCTGACAACATTTTGTCTCCTTTTCACCTCTAGCATTTGTCGTTCACTCCACGAAGCCCTCACTGGTATCCAGCTATCATTTGCCAGACTTTGATCAGCTCCCATCCCACTTTGCCAGCTTTCTGTCCCTAACTGCATCCGTCAGAAGAAGGGATACCGTCATCGGTCCATTTCCTCCACAGATGCAGACTGATCCATTGAGTTCCTCCAGCACTTTGTGTTACGATGAAGAATTTAAAGTTCATTGAGTTCTGGGCTAATCAAAAATAGCAAATGAATGGTGTGAAAGCTGCCAAAACGGTTGCGGTCAAAGCAGAAGAACAGGACAACCTGACCTGCAGTCACAATGCTCCGTTCCCATGTATAAATCATGAAAATTGCAAAGATACAGAATAATTTTGAATATAAATTTAAATGAAAGTCCATATGCTCCTTGTTTCGATTTCCTAATCTTTAGCTGCAGTATATTAAAGCATCGCAGAAGTTTGCTTTCGCTTTTGATTTTTAATTCCACGTCACTGCTGGCAAGATCTTAAGTTGTATGTTTATGATTAAGAAATCATGAATAGGATTAGTGTTGGAAGGAACTGCAGATGCTGGTTTACACTGAAAATAGACACAAAAACCTGGAGCATCTCTGGAGAGAAGGAATGGGTGTCTATCCTCATTAAGAGGTTTACTTGCCTCAAATATATGATTTTTTAAATCTCTAGAGTCTGTAGCAAATTAATAGTATTCAAAGCTAACCTAAAAAGAAACCCCCTACAAAGGTCCATGTCAGTGGTGAGAACAACCCATTTCTGATATTAAATTCAAGTGTCAGTGCAGCCATTGAACATAGCGGAGTCAGGGGACATGGGGAGAAGGCAGGAATGAGGTACTGATTGTGGATGATCAGCCATGATTACATTGAATGGCGGTGCTGGCTTGAAGGGCCGAATGGCCGACTCCTGCACCTATTGTCTATTGTCGATTGTCTACATTATAAAAGTATATACAATGGAAAGTAAAAATGGAGGAGTATTTTAGTTAATTAAATTACCATCGAAGGCCATGAAGGCCAATATGAAATATTCATGTGAGGCAATAGCATTGGTGGCGGCATGGTGATGCAGTGGTAGAGTTGCCGCCTTACAGCCCCAGGGACCTGGGTTCGATCCCGACTATGGGTGCTGTCTGTATGTTGGTATGTTCTTCCCGTGACATGCATGGTTTCTATCCGAGATCTTCGGTTTCCTTCCCCACTCCAAAGAAGTACTGGATTGTAGATTAATTGGTTTGGTATGAATGTAAAATAGTCCCTAGTGTGTGCAAGGTAATGTGTGGGGATCGTTGGTCGGTGTGGGCTCAGTTTTACAAAGGGCCTGTTTCTGCGCTGTATCTCTAACTAAAATAAACTAAACTAAACTAAATTCAGATCCCCAAAACTGGTTCTTAAATAGAGCTGATGGGTACTATATTATAACAAATTCACTTGATCTCTATATGTTAGATACTAAAATTCACAGAATATTTTACAATGATGCTATTGAAAAAAAGCTTAAACTCATGACTGTTGAAGCAACTTCGCCTGGAGCACTTCTTGACCACTTCCTGTCTATGTTGTAAATACATTTTAGAAAAAATGCTACCCTATATCACTATGATGTTTTCGCCATCTTACTCACCGTCCTGCTCTCCCCCAAGGTTTTTTCCGATCGGTGAAATAATAAAAAAGTTATGAATGTTTAAAAAATCATGAGAACAGCAGATTGGTCTTCTCACCTGTCGTTCACCATGATGAAGGTAACACCCCTACCGGGGGGCAGGAGAATAAAGCCCCGGAGGCTGGACATGAGTCAGTCACCCCGGAAGACTGTGAGTGAGAGTTGAATCCAGAACTGTGAGTCTACGCTGTAAGTGAACTGAACTGTAAGTCTGCACTGTGCTACTTGAACTGAATTGAAGGGTTGGTCTGCAAACTGTGCTGCTTGAACTGAATTGAAGTGTTGGTCTGCAAACTGTGCTGATTGAACTGATTTGAAGGGTTGGTCTGCAAACTGTGCTGCTTGAACTGAATGTCGCGCTCATTTTGGAAGTCCCGCTCACTGCGGAAGTGAGTAGATTCAAGAGAGTTTTACTGTCATATATATGTTGTGATGGATGGTGTGAGTGTGTGTGTGAGTGATGGTGTGTGTGCGAGATGGTGGGTGTGTGTGAGAGATGGAGGGTGTGTGAATGTGAGATGGAGGGTGTGTATGTGAGTGTGTGTGTGAGATGGAGTGTGTGTGTGATGGAGTGTGGTTGTGTGTGATGAAGTGTGTTTGTGTGTGATGGAGTGTGTTTGTGTGTGATGGAGGTCTGTGTGATGGAGGGTGTGTGTGTGTGAACCCACCAGCCATGAGTGAGTTAACAGCCAGCCCACCAGCCAAGAGTGAATCAACTGCCAGCCCACCAGCCATGAATCAACTGCCAGCCCACCTGCCATGAGTCAACTGCCAGCCCACCAGCCGTGAGTGAGTCGGCTGCCAGCCCACCAGCCGTGAGTGAGTCGTTGCCAGCCAACCAGCCATGAGTGAGTCGGCTGCCAGCCCACCAGCCGTGAGTGAGTCGGATGCCAGCCCACCAGCCGTGAGTGAGTAGGTTGCCAGCCCACCAGCCATGAGTGAGTCAGCTGCCAGCCCACCAGCCATGAGTGACTGAGCTGCCAGCCCACCAGGCCCAAGTGACTGAGCTGCCAGCCCACCAGGCCCGAGTGACTGAGCTACCAGCCCACCAGGCCCGAGTGACTGAGCTGCCAGCCCACCAGGCCCAAGTGACTGAGCTGCCAGCCCACCAGGCCTGAGTGACTGAGCTGCCAGCCCACCAGGCCTGAATGTCTGAGCTGCCAGCCCACCAGGCCTGAGTGACTGAGCTGCCAGTCCACCAGACCTGAGTGACTGAGCTGCCAGCCCACCAGGCCTGAGTGACTGAGCTGCCAGCCCACCAGGCCTGAGTGACTGAGCTGCCAGCCCACCAGGCCTGAGTGATTGAGCTGCCAGCCCACCAGGCCCAAGTGACTGAGCTGCCAGCCCAAGAATCCATTCGGTGCCCAATGTCCATACTAGCTCTCTGGAAACCAGTCTCTTTGGCTCACAACACCCATACTATTGTTCCAGAAAGCCTCCCCCACAACCCCCCGCACTGGCCACCAATATTGGAATTAGTGGAGAGGAGGAATATTGCGTTGGGGCCCAATGGGTCCCACTTAGTCTAGTTTCATTTAAAACCATTTTAAGTTTGAACCAGAACATACCTAGTTTGCAGATGTAAAAGTCCTTAGAATGGAATAGAGCAATCTGACCTTAGTCAGGTTGTCCTGTACGTCTAGTTTGACCAAAACTTTGCTGGCAGCTTTTTACACAACTTCTGGTATTTCTGCTCAGCCCAGCCCTCAATGAACTTTATGATTCTTCCGATCAGTTATATGTTCTCAAACTTGAATGGATCATATGTGGGCAGGTGAGATTAGTTTGTCTTGGCATCATGTTGGGCAGTCGTTGTGGGCTGAAGGGCCTGCTCCTGTGACCTACCATTCCATGTTCTATATGCAAATGGATGCCTTAATGCTGATAATTAAAAAGTAAAAGGGTGCTTATTTGAAAGGCACAAATTTCAGCCATTTGGAATGAAATCTTTAACTATACAACCCAATTCAAGATCTCTGTTGGTAAAGTATTACCTCGTGAACTTACTGTGTTGCCACATTTATTGGTACAGTTGGTAAGCTTATCTGAACAGTAATACTGAAGCCGGTGTAAATGACCATTAGTAATAAACTAGACCAAGTGGGACCTATTGTGTCCCGTCCCCTCAATGCACGGTTGTGGGGGGAGGGCAGCCTGCAGCATCACACACACATACTAACCACCCCCACACACACACACTAACCTCCCCCCTTGATATTATATTAATATTATTAATTTGCTCTTTTCCTCCCATCCCCTGCCCTATCTACTCATGCATAGCCCCCAACTGCGCAGGCATGGTTAGAGAGGAAGAGGGAGGGGAGTAGAGGGGGAGGAGGTAGAGAGGGAGAGGGTGGGGGGGTAGAGTGGGATGGTAGAGGGAGAGGGAGGCAGCAGAGATTGAGGGGTAGGGGGGTGTGGCGTCACAGGGGAGGGCTGGTCACGGAACACAATATTCCACCACTCACCCATAGGTCCCAATACTCACCACCCTAGAGAGGGAGGGGGTGTAGAGAGGAAGAGGGGAGAACAGAGAGGGAGGGGGCAGAGAGGGTAGGGGCATAGATGGAGGGGGGGCTGAGAGGTAGTGGGGGCAGATGGAGGGGAGTGCAGAGATGGAGGGGAGGGGGCAGAGAGGGAGGGGGTACAGAGAGGGAGGGGGCAGAGAGGGAGGGGGCAGAGAGGGAAGGGTAGAGAGTGAGGCGGGTAGAGAGGAAGGGGAATAGAGAGGGAGGGGGATAGAGAGGGAGGGGAAAGAGAGGGAGGGGGATAGAGAGGGAGGGGGTAGAGAGGGAGGGGGTAGAGAGGGTAAAGAGGGAGGGGGTAGAGTTGGAGGGGGTAGAGAGGGTGGGGGTAGGGAGGTAGGGGGGTAAAGATGGAGGGTGGTAGAGAGGGAGGGGGTAGAGATGGAGGGGGGTAGGGAGGGACAGTGTAGAGAGCAATGGGTAGAAAGGGAAGGGGTAGAGAGGGAGGGGGTGGAGCGGGAGGGGGTAGAGAGGGAGGGGGGTGGAGCGGGAGGGGGGTAGAGAGGAAGGGGGTAGAGAGGGAGGGGTAGAGAGGGAAGCGGGTAGAGAAGGGGGGTAGAGATGGATGGAGTAGAGAGGAGGGGGGGTAGAGAGGGAGGGGGTTAGAGAGGGAGGGGATAGAGATGGAGGGGGGTAGAGAGGGATGGGGTAGAGAGGGAGGGCGGTGGGGCGGGAGGGGGGTAGAATGGGAGGGGGATAGAGAGGGAGGGGGTAGAGAGGGAGGGGGTAGAGATGGAGGGGGTAGAGATGGAGGGGGGTAGAGAGGGACGGGGTAGAGAGGGACGGGGTAGAGAGGGAGGGTGGTAGAGAGGGATGGGGTAGAGAGGGAGGGGGGTAGAGAGGGAGGGGGGTAGAGAGGGAGGGTGTTGGAGTGGGAGGGGGGGTTGAGAGGGAGGGGGATAGATAGGGATGGGTAGAGAGGGAGGGTGGGTAGAGAGGGGGGGAGAACAACTTGTTCTATTTGATCTTATTTGATTGTGCACGCCAGGTTGATTGCATTTTTGGAAACACGAGAAGGTTGCAATCTCCCACACACCCTTGTCCCATTGTGATGTCATATGTAAATGAAATTCATTGTGATTGGACGTCTGTGAGATGGCACTGTGACATCATCAATGGAAAGTGCTGCAAGAGTCTCCACTGAAAAACAGTTAATTTTTTTAAATAAATGATTACAACTTTAAAAACTTCTGAAATTTAGGTTGGAATGTGACGTGAAGATGTTTATCCCATCGAGGGAAAAATGTGAGTAGCATGTGTGAAAATGGGAATGCTGTGGCCAAGCATTTTGGAAGCAGATACAAATTAAGGAGATTAAAAGCCAACACAACCCTGCATACACACGGAAATTTAGAATGTTGAGAACAAAGGGAAGAGTTTTAGTATAATCCTTATTACTATAAAACTCTGATCTTGGATGTGGATGTGTGTGTGTGTATTTATTTCTTTGTTGTTGATCACATCTACTCAAAGAAACGACGCGCTAACAGGAACATTTTTACATATTCCGGTAGAGATTTACCCCCTGGAGTCAAAAATCGGCTTACCTGAAAATTTCTAGCTTTATAGTTTGAGTTATTTATGAAAATGTTCAAAAATTTCCTTGCGCGGCCTGTGCGCACTGTTTTCCACATGCAGCTTGCTCTGCACTGTTTTCCATGTGCTGCGAGTGACGTCACCCACCCCCTCGACTCGCAGTCCTTATATTGCCCTCCGCTCGCCGTGGCTCTGCCCACTCGCCATGGCCCTGCCCATTCACCATGGCCCCGGCCGTTTGTCATGGCCCCGCCCGCTCACAGTCGGCCGTGGCCTCCCTCGATTCCACGTCCACTCGCAGCCCTCTCTCTGTCTCTGCCCTCGAGCGAACCAGCCCTCCCCTTTGGTGACCCCTCCCCCCCAGGCTCTAGATTGAAGTTGCTGAACACGTAGTCATTTGGTTGACTCCGGCCCCGCTCCCCGCTGCCCGCTGCCCGTACCCCACTACCCTCCTCCTCTCTCACTGTGTCCCTCTCTGTGCCTCCGTGTCCCTCTCAGTGCATCTGTGTGCCTCTGTGTCCCTCTCTGTGCCTCTGTGTCTCTCTCTGTGCCTATGTGTCCCCCTATGTGCCTCTGTGCCCCTCTCTGTGCCTCTGTGTCCCTCTCAATGCCTCTGTGTCCCTCTCTGTGTCCCTCTCAATGCCTCTGTGTCCCTCTCTGTGCCTCTGTTTCACCCTCTGTGCCTCTTTGTCACCCTCTGTGCCTCTGTGTCTCTCTCTCTCTCTCTGTCTCTGTGCCCCTCACTGTGCCTCTGTGTCCCTCTCTGTGCCTCTGTTTCACCCTCTGTGCCTCTGTTTCACCCTCTGTGCCTCTTTGTCACCCTCTGTGCCTCTCTCTGTGTCTCTGTGTCCCTCACTGTGCCTCTGTGCCCCTCTCTGTGCCTCTGTGTCCCTCTCTGTGCTTCTGTCACCCTCTGTGCCTCTGTGTCCTTCTCTGTGCCTCTGTGTCCCTTTATGTGCCTCACATGTACTTCCTATTTTGCCAAAGCATGTGCAGGAAGTAACTGTCAGGAGTATCCTATTCTGGCCCCTAACGCACCTTGTTTTGTTCTGAAGCACAGAAGGGTGGGGTGAAGTCCGACGGAGCTATCATGATAGGAGGCTCTACATTTAGGGGGACAGACAGGAGATTCTGTGATGGTAAATGGGACTTCAGGATGGTGTGTTTCCTCCCTGGTGCCAGGATCGAGAATGTCTCTGAGTAGAATGTCTCTGAGCTGCAGAACATTCTCAAGGGGGAGGGTGAGCAACCAGAAGTCATTGTGCACATTGGTACCAATGACATGGATAAGCAAAGGGGTGAGGTCCTGTGGAGTGAACATAGAGAGTTAGGAAAGAGGTTAAAAAGTAGGACATTGAGAGTGGTAATCTCTGTCTTACAGTGCCACATGACAGCAAAAGAAGAATAGAAACATAGAAACATAGAAAATAGGTGCAGGAGGAGCCTGCACCTTCGAGCCAGCACCACCATTCATTGTGATCATGGCTGATCGTCCCCAATCAATAACCAGTGCCTGCCTTCTCCCCATATCCCTTGATTACACTAGCCCCTAGAGCTCTATCTAACTCTCTCTTAAATCCACCCAGTGATTTGGCCTCCACTGCCCTCTGTGGCAGGGAATTCCACAAATTTACAACTCTCTGGGTGAATTTTTTTTTTCTCACCTCAGTCTTAAATGGCGTCCCCTTTATTCTAAGACTGTGGTCCCTGGTTCTACACTCACCCAACATTGGGAACATTTTTCCTGCATCTAGCATTTCCAGTCCTTTTATAATTTTATATGTTTCTATAAGATAATCCCTCATCCTTCTAAATGCCAGTGAATACAAGCCTAGTCTTTTCAATCTTTCCTCATATGACAGTCCCGTCATCCCTGGGATCAATCTCGTGAACCTACGCTGCACTGCCTCAATCACAAGGATGTCCTTCCTCATATTAGGAGACCAAAACTGTACACAATACTCCAGATGTGGTCTTACCAGAGCCCTATACAACTGCAGAAGAACCTCTCTACTCCTATACTGAAATCATCTTGTTATGAAGGAGATGGAGGAGGCCCATGAGAGGAAAGTCAGATTGGGAATGGGAGGGGGAGTTGAAGTGCTGAGGAACTGGGAAATCAGGTAGGTTAAGACGGACTGGGTACGTCTCCTCATTCGGGACTGTACGGAGGTGTACAGCGAAACGACCGCCGAGCCTGAGCCTGCACTCGCCGATGTAGATAAGTTGACACCTGGAATAACGGATGCAGTAGATGAGGTTGGAGGAGGTGCAAGCTAACCTCCACCTCACCTGGAAAGACTGTTGGGGCCTTGGATGGAGTCGGGGGGGTAAAGGGACAGGTGTTGCATCTCCTGTGGTTGCAGGGGAAAGTACCTGGGTAGGGGGTGGTTTGGGTGGGAAAGGACGAGTTGACCAGGGAGATTCGGAGGGAACGGTTTCTGTGGAAAGCAGAAAGTGGTGGAGATGGGAAGATGTGGCCAGTTGTGGGATCCTGCTGGATGTGGTGAAAGTGTTGGAGGACTATATGCGACGGTTGACGGGGTGGAAGGTGAGGACGAGAGGGACTCTGTCCATGTTGCGAATGGGGGGAGGGGGTGCAAGAGCGGAGCCGCAGGGTATCAAGTTCAAGTTCACATTTATTGTCACATGCCCCAATTAAGGTACAGTGAGTGATATTTCAGTTTCCATATGCCATACAAGTAAAAAGAATGCAATATACAATAGATTTTACATAAACATCCCCCACAGTGGAATCAACATTCCTCACTGTGATGGAAGGCAATAAAGTTCAGTCATCTTCCTCTTTGTTCACCCGTGGTGGTCGGGGCCTTTGCATGAGGCCGTTGTCCGCTGTTCAAGCCCTCTGGCCGGGACGATGGAAACTCCGGTGTCGGGACGGGACGCGGCATGAAGTTCCCGAGTTGGCTGCTTCTTACCAGGGACCGCAGGCAGCTTCACGGTGTTAAAGTCCACAGGCCCCGCGGCCGGAGCACTTCCACAGCAATCCTCAGCTCCGCGATGGTGAACGCGCCACGCTTGCGGCTTGAAGCTCTGGGCGGGTCTCCGGGAAAGGCTGCACCAATCCAGTTGTTAGGCCGCTGGGGGGCGGAGATGTGATATGGAGAAAAATCACATTTCCGTCGAGGTAAGTGAGTGAAATCGGTTTCCCCCTATATCCCCCCCCCCCCCCTCCTCACCCCCCACATAAAACATACCGAGAAACATTAAAACATATATTTTAGACAGACTAAAAATAACAAAAAAAGTCGAAATAAAACACAGGCTGCTGGCGAGGCTGCCATCTCGGCATCACCCGGTGATCAAGGATACCCCAGTGAGAGCCCCATCCATAATGGAAGAGGGGAACCCCCGTTTCCCAAAGAACGAGGACATCTCCGATGATCCAGGATGGAAAACCTAACCCTGGGCGCAGATGTGGTGCAGACAGAGGAATTGGGAGCAGGGGACAGTCTCCACAGGAAGCAGGGTGGGAAGAAGTGCAGTCCAGATAGCTATGGCAGTCTGTGTGTCTGTAGTAGGCGGCGGTCAATAGTCTGTCCCCTGTGATGAAGACGGTGAGATCCAGAAATGGTAGTGAGATGTCGGAGATGGTCCAAGTGAATCTGAGTGCAGGATGGAAATTAGCCATGTAGTTGATGAATTCAGTGAGTTCTGCATGGGTGCAGGAGGTAGCACCAATGCAGTCATCAATGTAGCGGAGGTAGAGTTTGGGGATAGGGCCAGTGTACGCCTGGAACAGTGATCGGTCGACGTACCCTACAAAGAGGCAGGCATAGCTAGGGCCCATGCGAGTGCCCATGGCTATGCCTTGGATTTGGGGAAATGTGTGGAGCCAAAGAAGTAGCTGTTGAGGGCCAGGTAGGGGAGAGTATTGGCAGACGGAAATTAGCTGGTTTGGCGGTGGGGGATGGTGGTGCAGGGTGCCTGGACATCCACGGTAAAGATGAGAGAGCTGGAAAACGGAAGTCATTGAGGAGACGAGGAGCATGTGAGGTGTCTTGGACATAGGTAGGAAGGGATTGGACCAGGGGGGATAGGATGGAGTCAGGTATGTGGAAAGTAATTTGGTGGGACATGAACAACGGGTCTGCCAGGAAAGTCAGGTTTGTGGATTTTGGGGAGAAGGTAAAATCGGGCCATGCTGAGCTGGGGAACGATGAGGTTAGAGGCTTTAGAGGGCAGGGTGCCGGAAGTGATGAAGGCAGTTATGGTGCTTGAGATAATGGCCTGGTGCTCGTCTGTGGGAGTCATGGTCCAAGGATAAGTAGGAGGAGGTGTCTGAGAGTTGTCACCTGGCCTCAGCCCGGTAGAGGTCAGCGCGCCAGATTACCATGGCACCTCCCTGTCGGCAGGTTTGATTATCAAGTCGAGGTTGCTGCAGAGTGAGCGGAGGGCTGTACATTCAGAGGGGGTGAGGTTAGCGTAACTCAGGGGAGTGGAAATGTTGAGGTGGTTGATGTCACGCCGGCAGCTGGTAACAAAAAGTTAAAAGGCCATCCGGGGGAGTCCAAGAGGAGGGGACGAGAGAAGGGGTTATCACTGGGTGGTGAGGAAAAAGAAAAAGAGGGAAACAAAAGGTGAGGCCTCTGTTGAGGACAGACCATTCTGTATCGGAAAGGGGGAGGTCAGGGGGGATGCTGGGGTCGGAGATTGCATCCTTCACGTGGTCCACCCTGTTTCCACGAATGTAATCAACCTAGCGTGCACAAACAGAAGATCAAACAGAACAAGTTGTCTTACAACTTTAGGCTGTGCACGCCATATGCAAGAAGAAGAAGTAGAAGAAGAAGGGGAGATGTTAAACAGATGACAAGGGTGGGGGTTGGGTTGGAGGAAGGCAGGTGAGTAGATGGAGGCCGAGGCGATGTCTGGTGGGCAAATGGTGGGTGTTCAGAGCGGAGGGGAGCATGAGGACTATTGTATGGGTGAGAAGTAGCTGGGGCAACCTGGTTAAAAAGGGACAGGGAAGAACCAATGGAACCCGCACTGATGTGCCCTGGGTGGAGCAGTAAGACCCAGCACAGTCAGGCCCAGTGGAGTGGGAGCCTGCATCATCGAGACTGTGGACCTGCAACTGAATCTGGAACTCAAGTAAGGGGAGGGTTGCGGCCCGCTGGTGGGCGGTGCAGTGGCGAGGCTCGGCAGAGTCGCTGGTAGAAGCTTGCTGGAGACTGGCGATGTCAGTCGGTCGAAGCATCTGTAGACCCGGTCAGCGGATGGCCGGGGAGGTGGTGAGGGTTGGCGGTAGCAGCGGCAGTGGCCCTGGGGAGGCGATGAAGGCCGACGACGGCCGACGCTTCAGTGGTCTGAGCCTGGGATTGGCCAGGAAGGCGGTGAGTGTTGGTGCTGCTCCTCGAGGCGGTGATGGCGTCGCAGGACTGGGCCTCATGGTGTTCGGGCATGCGGCTCGGCCAGCGGTGGAGCCCCAGGCCTGCGGGTCGTTGAATCGAGGAGTGTCGGTGGAGGAACCGGTCTGGAGGCGAGCAAGTTTGTGATCCTTTGTTGAGTCCAGGCAGGCAATGAAGCGTTTGTTGAGGGCGTGGATCTGGTGTTGAATAAAGTACAGCTGGGGTCCGTTACAGGTGTGGGTGAGTGAAGCCCGGAGCTGCGGGAGAGTCAGAGTGAGGACCTATTGGTGTCGGTTCATCGCGGCCAGTGTAGCACGCAGGGCACGGAATGAGAACTGTTGGGAAAAGTGGCTGATCCACTGTCGGTACCTGTAATCCGGGTTGTGTCCGAACTGGGATGTCTGGAACCGGAGCTGGAATCCATGAGGTACAAGATGGAGGCGCAGGCAAGCACCGAGAAAACAAACGTGTCTGTGGTTAAAGCGTGGTCGTAGAGTTGGAGGGAAGGAGGAATCACAGAGGGGGAGCAGTGAGAGAGGATGTTGCTGAACTCTCATTGGAGAGAGGAGAAGAAATTCTTCAAAGTAAACATAATGTGAGGTGGTTTCGCAGTGAAGCGGACAATGTGTGCAGGAAAGAACTGCATTTGCTGGTTTAACTCGAAGGTGGACACAAAATGCTGGAGAAACTCTGCGGGACAGGCAGCATCTCTGGAGAGTAGGAATGAATGACGTTTCGGGTCGAGACCCTTCTTCAAAATATCCATTGACAGCTTCCACAGCCTTCTTTGGCAAATAATTCCACAGATTCACCACCCTCCTACTAAAGAAAATCCTCCTCATCTCCTTCCTAAAGGAATGTCCTTTAATTCTGAGGCTTTGACCTCTAGTCCTAGACTCTCCCACTGTGGAAACATCCTCTCCATATCTTTCACCATTTGGTAAGTTTCAATGAGGTGGGTGGGCAGGGAATCATATTTTTCAAACATTGGGATCTCTTCTGGTGCAAAGGTGATATCTACAAGACGGATGGGTTGCATTTGAACATAAAGTTTTGTCAACAAAATAGAGAGAGTACAGAGGAGATTTACTAGAATGTTGCCTGGGATCCAGCAACTATGTTACAGAGAAAGGTTGAACAAGTTAGGTCTTTATTCTTTGGAGCGCAGAAGGTTAAGGGGGGACTTGATTGAGGTCTTTAAAATGATGAAAGGGATAGACAGAGTTGACGTGGATAAGCTTTTCCCATTAAGGGTAGGGAAGATTCAAACAAGAGGGCATGACATGCGAATTAAGGGACGGAAGTTTAGGGGTAACGTGAGGGGGAACTTCTTTACTCAGAGGGTGGTGGCTGTGTGGAATGAGCTTCCAGCAGAAGTGGTGGAAGCAGGATCGATTTTAACATTTAAAAGTAAAGTGGATAGGTATATGGACGAGAAGGGAATGGAGGGGTATGGTCTGAGTGCAGGTAGATGGGACTAGGGGAAAACAAATGGTTGGCACGGACTGGAAGGGCCGAGAGGGCCTGTTTCCGTGCTGTAATTGTTATATGGTTATATGGTTAAAGTGGACCAACATCAATTTGCTGGTACTACTTGGCAGGGTTGGAAATAGATTTGGGGAGCAGAACGGATGCAGATAAAAAATTGGAGGGCAAATATTGTAGTAAAAAATAATAAGATTGGCAGATGGGACAGCAGAGAGAGGGGCGACCGATGATTCAATTTGCAATTATTTCTATCCTAGAGGCAAAAACTGATAAGGCAGATGATATCAGGGCATGGATTGACTGGGGGGATTGGGATATTATTAATTTATATAGAAACATGGCTAAGAGAAGGGCAGCTCTGTGTTCCAAGGAACAGAGTGCTTAGTTTATTTAGTTTAGGGATACAGGCCCTTCGGCCCACTGGGTCCACACCGACCAGCGATCCCCACACTATCCCACACACACTAGCGACAATTTACACTTATACCAAGCCAATTAACTTACAAACCTGTACGTCTTTGGAGTGTGGGAGGAAACCGAAGATCTTAGAGAAAACCCATGCAGGTCACGGGGAGAACGTACAAACTCCGTACAGACAGTACCCGTAGTCAGGATGGAACCCAGATCTCCGGCGCTGCAAAGCAGCAACTCTACCGCTGTGCCACCGTGACTGGTGTCATATCAGGAGAACAAAGCTCTGGACCTCCTGCAGTTGGTTCATTTTATTCAGAGTTATGCTGGTCTGTGGCCAGCCCTACCACACAAGCTGATCTGTGGGTCAATCATCTTGTTGTCTGTTTATGTGATCTTGCAAATCACGAGATTGTCTGCCAGAGCTCTCTGCACAACAGTAGTGTCTTCATTTCAGCAATATTTCACTGGTTGCTACTTCCTATGTACCAATGATAAGAATGTTTATAAATGCAAGTTATTTTTTGATAATAGATCATATATTTGTTTTAGGTGGACAAAAATGCTGGAGAAACTCAGCAGGTGTGGCTTCATAGTGTGAAGAAGGGTCTTGACCCGAAACGTCACCTATTCCTTCACTCCATAGATGCTGCCTCACCTGCTGAGTTTTTCCAGCATTTTTGTCTGCCTTCGATTTTTCCAGCATCTGCAGTTCATTCTTAAACATATCTTTGTATTATGTGTGTTTTATGGCCCAACCAAAATACAAGAGAATGTTTAAATTGCACGACAGCACCATATTTTAACAAGCCAACATATTCTTATGATATGTATTAAATCATTCCAAAGCATGAATAGGATGAACAAAATAAATAAATGAAAAAGTGAAGAATTAAAGCTGTTTGTCAGTTATACAATCTGCAATTTAAAACAATTCTACTCTCTCCGATTTTCAACCTCAAAATTAAGGCTTTCATATTGTAATGTTGAATTACCAAATTTTGTGCATGAATTAAGAAGACAGCAATAAACTAAAACCTTTAATAAACAGTCCACGAGACACTAATCCTTCATCCATAAATACTTTCCCCTTTGTCGGGTAAGCCATTTAGAACGGAGACGAGGAAACACTTTTTCTCACAGAGAGTTGTGAGTCTATGGAATTCTCTGCCTCAGAAGGCAGTGGAGGCCGGTTCTCTGGATGCTTTCAACAGAGAGCTAGATAGGGCTCTTAAAAATAGCGGATTCAATGGATTTGGGGAGAAGGCAGTAACGGGGATTGAATGGCGTTGCTGGCTGGAAGGGCCGAATGGCATACACCTGCACCTATTGTCTATTGTCTATTGATGGTTATTTTTAATCTTTTCTCCTTGATATCTGGAGCCGAACAGGCATTTCTCATCAACTGTCCATTTCATGGCCTTTCATTTGTCCAGTTATAGAAATAGTTTGATGAAATGAATAAAAAAACCATTATTGCTTCAATGCCATCTTAAATTTGACATGAGTTTAACTTTTTAGTTTTTCTAAATGTCCACTCATTTAAAGAAAAGATGGGTTTTTCCTGTACAATTTGCTTCACTCAACCCCCTTTTGCTTTGTTTCTCCTAAAACTCTTATTTTACTTCGGAGTCACGTGAGTGATTTCGTGAAGACCCCGCCAGCACGCATGCGCGACATATCGTCGCGCGCATTTGCTCAACAAGCTGGGGGGGGGGGGGGAGTGCGCTCTCTCCTCCAGCTCCTTCATAAGAACGGTAGGTAAGTGCTTACCTTTACTCCCACAGGATGGACAAGGGCAAATGGAAGGCAATGCTCTCCAGGAGCCTGCTGCTTCAACCAGCCAGCGGCCTTTGTCCCCGGAGCTGCAAGCACCACCAGCAGCTTTGGGACGTGTGGGGGCAAGAATGCGGAAGTCGGGCGCTCCCGCTACTTTAGCGCCTGACTCATCACCTGAGTGGTTTACCGCCCCGGAGCTGGATACGACTGATCCAGACTTCGAGCCCCCTTCCCCCAAGAAAAGAGGGGGAAAACAGGTACGTGGGAAGGGGCCTCGCTCATCGCCAGCGACCTCACCCTGAGTTCCAGTAGACCCGAGGGGACTGGGCCGGGGGACAGCTGCACTACAGGGGAGCCCTGCAGCTGTGCACCACCACGTACCACTGCCAGGGAGATCTGCCGTAGAGCAGTCTGGAAGACCTACTGCTGCGTCGAGCAGGCCTGCAGGAGCAGGTACCGCCGGCATAACACCCCGTCAGGCTGCGGTCAAGGGCAGAGGTGGCAGCAGTAGACGGTCGGTCAGCTTAGCTCTGGGAGCGGCCGACCATGCGCCTCCACGCCAAAAATTGGGCGATTGTGGAGGTAAGCCTGCACGGACTCCGGGGAGCCAGGTTCCGGGGGCTGGCGCCGATTCAACTCACCTGCCTTCGTATCAGACAGGTGGGCCGCCACAGTCTGGAAGAAGACAGACTGGCGGAGAGTCCGTGCGGGAGTCGTATGAGCCTACTCGGGCGGTGGGTCACGACGACCTGCCATTGGACCCGAGACAGCACCTTACGGAGGTGTGGTCCGATGGTGGAAGCCCCAGTGATATTGCAGGGCCTGGGGAAGTCGGCTTGTCCGCTGCACATAGCAGGGACAGTCGCATAGAGCAGTTGGAGCTCTTTGGAGCAACTCCTCCAGCGGGACAGGGACCGGGAAGAACGGAACTCACGAGCATCCACAAGCCGTGCAAGGAGTCCTCTCAGTATCTCGTCCTCACCAGCCAGAAGTGCCAGCAGTTGCCCAGCCGCTGTATTTGAAGACGACCCGGGACAGCCAGTGACCGCTGAGCCAGAGCATGAGGAGGATATGCTGGACGTGGTGGGCAAGTTTGCCGCAACCACACAAACAGGGGAACCCCTGCACCACAAACTGGCGGGCACCATTGATTACCTGACTACTCACCAACTCCAGAGTCAGGTTCTCAATGATACTATGGAGAAAATAAAACCGCCCGAGAACTGCATCAACCTCAGTGTGCCCTCGGTTAATGCTCAAATCTGGGGACACTTGAGTACGGCCACCAGGATGCAGGATGTCCGCCTCCAGCGTATCTTAAAGGTCCTCTCCACGGGCATAACGGCGTTTGCTAGGACCCTTGACGGGGATAATGTGTCCAGTGAACAACAAGATGCCCTGGCACTCCTATGCAACGCCCAGTATGAGATCAACTGCCTGCGTAAGAGCTCCATTAAGCCCACACTCAACCCCAAATTCGTGGGGTTGTGCCGTCCATCAACCGCTCCACCGCCGTATCAACTATTTGGAGATCTGTCCAAGCAAGTGAAGGAACTAGACGAGGAGGCCAAAACAGCTAGCCTCATGAAACCTCCTACGACTAGACTTCACCCATACCACTGGCAACAACCACACACAAACTGGAAACCACGACTGCCAGACAGGACACAAAGGACCTATCCACCTCCACTTCCCCAAACACAGCAGCCTTTTTTAGGACAAGGCCAACAGCGACCTGCATGGAAGATGCGGCTGCCATCCCGACAACCTCCACAACGCCCACCAAAAACGACATACGCCAGGAACCGTCGTTAACCATGGAGGTAAGGGGGCCTGGTTCTTTTCAGACTGTAGCATCCCTTCCTGCACAAATTGGTGGGCGATTGCGGGCCTTTTTGGGAATATGGAACACGATCACAACAGATGAGTTTATTTTACCAAGTGTTCAAGGCTATGTTATAGAATTCATTGGTGGTAAAAATCCCCCTACCCAGCATTCGCCTCATCATAAATTTGCACTATCCCAAAGAGAGGTGGAAGCAGGACAGGCTGAAATTATGCGGCTAGCAGCAAAAGGGGTGATTGGCAAGACAACGCATGAACCCTTGAGTTTGTGTCCAACATTTTCACCAGAATTAAAAAAGATGGGGGGTGTCGGATTATAATAGACCTGAGTTGAACACTTTTGTACAATATACCCACTTCAAAATGGATTCCTTTGAAACAGCCAAGCAGATGCTTTACCCGGGGTACTTTATGGCATGCATTGATTTAAAAGATGCATACTATACGGTGCCCATCACTGAATCTCACAGGAAATTTCTAAAATTTGTCTGGAAGGAACAATTATGGGAATACAAGGCATTGCCCAATGGAATTACCACAGCCCCTAGGCTATTTACAAAACTACTAAAACCTATGGGTTACACAAAAAGCTGGAGAAACTCAGCGGGTGCAGCAGCATCTAAGGAGTGAAGGAGATAGGCAACGTTTCGAGTCAAGACCCTTATTCAGACTGGTCAGGGATCAGGGAAACGAGAGATATAGACGGTGATGTGGAGAGATAAAGAACAATGAATGAAAGATATGCAAAAAAGTATCGATGATAAAGGGAACAAGCCATTGTAAGCTGTTTGTGGTGTGAAAATGAGAAGCTAGTGCGACTAGGGTGGGGGAGGGAGATAGAGATAGAGAGAATGCCAGGGCCCGAGGGCTGAGGGAGAGGTGGGAAGGGGAGGAGACAGCAAGGGTTAACAGAATTGAGAAAATTCAATGTTCAAGCCCAAAGGATGCAGACTCCCCAAGCGGAATATGAGGTGCTGTTCCTCCAACTTGCGCTGTTGCTCACTCTGGCCATGGAGGAGGCCCAGGACCGAGAGGTCGGATACGGAATGGGAGGGGGAGTTGAAGTGCTGAGCCACCGGGAGGTCGGGTTGGTTTTTGCGGACCGAGCGGAGGTGAACCTCTGTCGGACCTGGAAGGACTGCTTGGGTCCCTGAAAGGAGTGGAGGGGGGAGGTGAAGGGACAAGTGTTGCATTTCTTGCGGTTGCAAGGGAAAGTGCCCGGGGAAGTGTTAGAGCGGGAGGGGAGGGAAGAATTGACAAGGGAGTTGCGGAGGGAGCGGTCTTTGCGGAAGGCAGACAGGGGGGGAGATGGGAAGATGTGGCACGTGGAGGGGTCACGTTGGAGGTGGCGAAACTGGCGGAGGACTATGTGTTGTATTTGCTGGCTGGTGGGGTGAAAGGTGAGGACCAGGGGGACTCTGCCCTGTTTGCGTGTGGGGGAATGGGGAGAGAGGGCAGTGTTGCGGGGTATGGAGGAGACCCTGGTGCGAGCCTCATTAATAGTGGGGGAGGGGAATCCCCGTTCTCTGAAGAAGTAAGTATATATAGTAAAACCTATATTGGCTCTTCTCCGACAACAAAATTACATGGTCATGGCATATTTAGATGATATCCTAATAGTGGGTAAGACCCTCCAATTGGCTACACGGGCAGTGGCTGCAACTAAGGCTTTAATCGAGAAGCTGGAATTTGTAATCCATCCAGACAAGTCAAAATTGCACCCGGTACGGGTTATGGATTATTTGGGGTTCACCCTAGACACCAATTTAATGATGATTACCATCCCAACCAATAAAGCTACTGCTATAAAAGAAGAGTGCCACAGTCTTGCTTGCGCCAGGGTACCGACCATCCGGCAAACGGCAAAACTAATAGGGAAATTGGTAGCTACATTCCCAGCTGCACAATGCGGACCACTACACTACCGAAATTTACAAAGAACAAAGATCGCAGCATTAAAAGCAAATGCTGGGCACTTTGATCGACCAATCCGGTTACCACCAAAAGCTAGAACTGAGCTACAATGGTGGATTGACAATATTAGTGAGTGTTGCAGACCCATCATAGTAAGCAACCCATCTGTCGTGCTACAGACTGACACAAGCGCACAAGGCTGTGGAGCAACTGATACTATGTCCAGTTGTGGTGGCAGATGGGACTCTCGTGAGGCTACTTTCCTTCAGTCACACGGGATAAACTATATAGAAATGCTAGGGGCATTTCATGGACTGCGGGCTTACTGTACTAATTCACGGGACTTACATGTCCGCCTCCAAATAGATAACACAACAGTGGTGGCTTATATCAATCATATGGGTGGTATCAGGTCGCTATCTTGTGATGAATTGGCAAACACAATTTGGCACTGGTGCATCGAGAGGAATATTTGGATTACAGCGACCTATTTGCCAGGGAAGCTTAACACAGTGGCGGACACCAGGTCACGAGTATTCAATGACAACATCGAGTGGATGTTGAACCCCCAAATTTTTGGAGACATTATAGCTCACTATGGGACACCAGATATTGACCTTTTTGCGTCCAGGTTGAACCATCAGATACCAACGTATGTGTCTTGGGAACCAGACCCTGGGGCAATAGCAAAGGATGCGTTTTCTATCCATTGGGGGAAATGGTTTTGCTGCGCATTTCCCCCATTTTGCCTCATCAGTCGGGTATTGCAGAAAATTAAACTGGACTCTGCAACTGGCATATTGATCATTCCTGACTGGCCTACACAACCATGGTACCCGATGGTCGTTAAAATTTTAAAACAACCATGGATTTTGATTGGGAAACACCCCAAATTGATTACTCACCCCATTACGGGGATAGTCATCCATGCCATGGTCACCTAAACTTGTTGGCCTGCAGGTTCTAAAAAGACCACTCATCAAGGCGGGCATCTCACCACGAGCCATGGAACTCATCTCAGCAGCATGCCGAGAATCAACTTGAAGGCAGTACCTCACGCAGATCAGAAAGTGGGAGGCATTCTGTTCTCGTACCAACAAGACTTCCACTACGGCAACTATACCTGATGTCCTGGAATTCCTAGCTGGTCTTCATTTCGATGCTGGCCTTAGCTACAGTGCCATCAACAGCGCCAGGAGTGCATTATCCTCATACCTGGATATAGGTATGGGCTCAAACCACCTGGTGTCTAAACTCATGAGGAGAGTGTTCAACACCAACCCTCCACGACCCAGATACAACTTCACCTGGGATGTAGGGATCGTTCTGACCCTTCTGAGGAGCTGGGCTCCAATAAACGAGTTACCACTCAAACAGGTCACCCTCAAAGTGGTGATGCTGATGGCACTGACGACAGCCCAACGAGTCCAGACGTTACAAAAACTGCGGCTGGATAGCATGGTTTCTGCACCTGATCAAATAAACTTCTTTGTCCAGGACTTATTGAAGCAGCACAGGCCAGGGGCTCATGGGCTGCAGTTGGAGTTTCGGGCATACCCTGTAGATGCCACCCTCTGCATAGTCACCCACCTCCACTACTTTATCCGAATTACAAGAGCCATCAGGAAGAAGGAGCAGGGGCTTCTCATCAGCCACAAACCTCTGCATCATCGTGTGACTGTACAGACTATCGCCAGGTGGCTCAGGGTGGTGTTGTATGCGGCAGGAGTTGCTACTAACATTTTTAAATCTCATTCCACTAGGGCTGCATCCACATCAGCGACGAGGGCCATGGAGGTGTCCATGGACCACATCCTCGCCACCGCGGGCTGGGCCAGTGAAGAAACCTTCCAAAGGTTCTACAATAAGCCACTGGTCGCCCCCGCGACATTCGCAGAATGTGCTGGGTGCCGCTCAGTGAATGTCTGTCCCCGAATCAGGGGTATTTGTTTGTTATTATTTGATTAATAATTGTAATATTTTTCAGCCAGTTTCGACTGAACTGCATTAACAGCCTTCCAACAGAATTGCGGCAGTGTGATAGCATGGACGTTGTCCAGGGCGTGAAATCACAGAGCTTTGAAATCTTCACGAAGTCACTCACGTGACTCCGAAGTAAAATAGTAAGATTAAACGAGAACTTACCAAGTTTGAAGGTTGATTTGTATTTTACGAGGAGTCGCGGTGAGGGATTTCGTGCCTCCCGCTCCCACCCTCTATCATAAGGTCAACTTGGAAGTTCTACGTTCTTCATCTTACTATTTTTAGTCATGGTGCGTTCTGTGATTCCACACCGCTGCTTTGAAGGATGTCACGCATGCGTGCTGGCGGGGTCTTCACGAAATCCCTCACCGCGACGCCTCGTAAAAGAAAGATCAACCTTCAAAGTTCTTGTTTAATCTTACTATTAAACAGTGTTCTTGTTTAGTTTAGTTTAGACTTGCAGCGTGGAAATGGACACTTTGACCCACGAAGTTCACAGCGATCATTGATCACCTGTTCACACTAACCATATAACCATATAACAATTACAGCACGGACACAGGCCCTCTCGGCCCTTCCAGTCCGTGCCGACCATTTGTTTTCCCCTAGTCCCATCTACCTGCATTCCATTCCCTTCACGTCCATATACCTATCCACTTTACTCTTAAATGTTAAAATCGATCCTGCCTCCACCACTTCTGCTGGAAGCTCATTCCACACAGCCACCACCCTCTGAGTAAAGAAGTTCCCCCTCACGTTACCCCGAAACTTCTGTCCCTTAATTCTCATGTCATGCCCTCTTGTTTGAATCCTCCCTACCCTCAATGGGAAAAACGTATCCACGTTAACTCTGTTTATCCCTTTCATAATTTAAAGATCTCAATCAAGTCCCCCCTTAACCTTCTGCGCTCCAAAGAATAAAGACCTAACTTGTTCAACCTTTCTCTGTAACATAGTTGCTGGAACCCTGGCATCATTCTAGTAAATCTCCTCTGTACTCTCTCTATTTTGTTGACATCCTTCCTATAACTAGGCGACCAAAATTGTATACCATACTCCAGAATTGGTCTTACCAATGCTTTGTACAATTTTAACATTACTTCCCTACTCCTATATTCAATGCTCTGATTTATAAAGGCCAGCACACCAAAGGCTTTCTTTACCACCCTATCTACATGCGATTCCACCTTCAGGGAGCTATGCACAGTTATTCCTAGATCCCTCTGTTCCACAGCATTCCTCAATTCCCTACCATTTACCATGTAGGTCCTATTTTGATTTGTCCTGCCAAGATGTAGCACTTCACACTTAACAGCATTAAACTCCATCTGCCATCTTTCAGCCCACTTTTCCAAATGGCCCAAATCTCTCTGTAGACTTTGAAAATCTACTTCATTATCCACAACACCACCTATCTTAGTATCATCTGCATACTTACTTATCCAATTTTCCACCCCATCATCCAGATCATTGATGTACATGACAAACAACAGTGGACCCAACACAGATCCCTGAGGCACCCCACTGGTCACCGGCTTCCAACCTGACAAACAGCCATCCACCATTACTCTCTGACATCTCCCATTCAGCCACTGTTGAATCCATCTTGCTACTCCGCCATTAACACCCAAAGATTGAACCTTCTTAACCAACCTTCCATGAGGAACCTTGTCAAAGGCCTTACTGAAATCCATATAGACAACATCCACTGCTTTACCCTCATCAATTTCGCTAGTTACCGTTCTATGTTACTCACTTTCCCACTCCCTACACATTCAGGGCAATTTACAGAGCCAATGTGCATGTTTTTGGGACGTGAGAGGGAACCAGAGCACCCGAGTCAGGACCAAACCTGGGTCTCTGACACTGTGAGGCATCAGCTCTACCAGCTGCCCACTATTATTAGAAGCACAGAAGCAAGGCGATGGTGCATGGCACCATTGTAAGGCAGCCCTGGCTATTTCTAGTATTTTCAGTGTCTCTGCAATGCATTTCCAGGAACCTTAGAACAGTAATTTGAATTAAGTTGATTTACTTGTTTGCAGGCATAAACTGTAATTGATAAACAATGTCATCACTCTACAAGTCTAATAGCACTAAATTCCTCGCATCAATCTCATTGGAACTTACTGTTTGTACAAAATATGTGGCTTTTTTGCAACTGATTTCTAAAAGGGTTCATTGTAACAAGCCTCCCTATGTCTATATAAACACCTTCAATGATGAAATGCACTGCTTTGTGCAATACATTTGAAAAGTGTTAAGATGATGAGAATTATTTGGAATTTTCAAACCCAGTCAGCCTTCTCATTCCAATTCCAAAAACATTTGGAACATTTCCTAGAATGAAGCAGCTAGCCGGTAAAATGGACTGAGAGTAGCAATTTAGACAGATTCTTGGTTTTGCACTTCCAGACAGCAAGGGAATTTTTAAAGTGCCTCCAGTCACACCACCCCATTTTACACCTAATTACCAGGTGCAAGGAGAAATGTTCTTGGTACAAACGGTTGTTAACGGCAGCCAAAAGCCATGGACTGCCAAGGACCCTTTGGCTCATCGGATAACAGGCTGAGTTCGACAAAGTTGAAGGTAGATACAAAATGCTGGAGTAACTCAGCACGACTGGACAGGCAGCATCTCTGGAGTCCCTGGAGAGAAGGAATGGGTGATGTTTCGGGTCAAAACCCTTCTTCAGACTCAGACAAACTTGAAGTTGCTTTCAAGTCCAGGCATCCCTAGATCTGCAGGGAATACAGTCTGATGAACAAAATGTCATGGATTAGATTGGTACTCTTACTAAACCAAGGGCTAAAGCACCATCAGCAATCTGCAAGTAGACAAAAAAGCTGGAGAAACTCAGCAGGTGAGGCAGCATTTATGGAGTGAAGGAATAGGTGATGTTTCGGGTCGAGACCCTTCTTCAGACTGATGTCGGGGGGCGGGGGGTCGAAAAAAATAAAGCAAGAGGCGGAGATAGTAGGCTGTGGGAGAGCTGGGCATGGGAGGGGAAGGAGGGAGATAACAATGACTGCCTGAAATTGGAGGTCAATGTTCATACCGCTGGGGTGTGAACTACCCAGGTGAAATACGAGGTGCTGCTCCTCCAATTTGAGGTGGGCCTCACTCTGGCCATGGAGGAGGCACAGGACAGAAAGGTCAGATTCGGAATGGGAGGGGGAGTTGAAGTGCTGAGCCATCAGGAGATCAGGTTGGTTATTGTGAACTGAGTGGTGTTGGGCGAAGCGATCACAAAGCCTGCGCTTGGTCTCACCGATGTAGAGCAGTTGACACCTGGAACAGCGGATGCAATAGATGAGGTTGGAGGAGGCGCAGGTGAACCTCTGCCTCACCGGGAAGAAATGCTTAGGTCCTTGGATGGAGTCGAGGGGGGAGGTAAAGCAACAAGTGTAGCATTTCCTGCGGTTGCAAGAAATTGTACCAGGGGAGGGGGTGGTTTTGGTGGGAAGGGTCAAATTGACCAGGGAGTTACAGAGGGAAAGGTCTCTGCGGAAAACTGAAAGGGGAGGAGATGGGAAGATGTGGCCAGTGGTGGGATCCCATTTGAGGTGAATAATCAACAATTTGCAAATACTTTTAAAATATTGATTTGTATTTGATAAATATCAATAGTTTTGAAAAACTGGATTTATTTACTATGAGATTGCTCCCACTTTGTATTTGTCTTATCATGCTAATATTGTCCTATGCTCTTCAGGGTGGCACAGGGGCACAGTTGGTAGAGCTACTGACTCACATCGTTAGAAATCTAGGTTCGACCCTGGCCTGGTCTGTGTGGAGTTTGCACGTTCTTCCTGTGGTCGCATAGTTTTCCTCCAGGTGCTCCAGTTTCCTCCTATATACCTAAGATATTCAGGTTTATAGGTTAATTGGCCTCTGTCAAATTGTAGAGAGTGGATGAGAAAGTGGGCTGACGTAGAACTCGTGTGAACTAATGGTCAGCATGGACTCAGTGGGCTGAAGGGCGTGTTTTCTTGCTCTATCTCTAAACTAAATAAACTAAACCTTATTGTCTATTAGACACATTTGAAGTACAGTTACTGTTTTAACTGGAAATCCTGCATTCAATATATATACATTATGGAACTGCAAATAGCAATAATATCATCTATCAGATAATTAGTTTTGTTTCGGGAATCATGGATTCATGTTGCCTGGGAAGTCGACAGAATTCTCCTGCTTCCCTGCCTCCCCTTGCAGTGCCTATAATTTGCCTTTAAAAGTTGGGAAGGTGTTTTGATCCCTGCCGCACAGTCTGTTTCCTAGCCGTTGGCTCCTAGATTCCCTTGACTCATGACCAATCTGAAACAGATCTTTTGCAGCCTTGGAGATCTATTTGACCCGATTTGAGATTTGGATTGAAGATCTCCTTCTCTGCCAATAAACTATATCTTTCCTAGTTTAACCCAAATCTGTCCAAACTCAGCCCAACTCCCATGGGAACCCTCTTCCATTACCTTCTTATTGCTCTACTTAATACACCTGAATTTTCTGTCAGCCATGAATAATTATAAGCATAAATAAGAATGTTAGCACCATATTGTCTGGTTTATTTTCCCCTCTTAATCATTCAACTTTTTTTTTCCTTTCCAATCTGAACCCACAGTCTGGAGTCTTGGTAGTTTTAGTCACTCTAAGCAAATGGACTTTCTACACGTATAAAACTCGGCAGCATGCAATGCCAATCCCGTTGCTCATAATACATCTAGTCCTTACTAAAGTCTATTTGAGAATAGTTTTAACAGTAACTCAGTAACTTTTATAGTAACATTTAACAGTAACTACAGTAATTCACCTGTACATTACCTCCACAGATGCTGTCTGACCCGCGGAGTTACTCTATCTTTTTGTATATGTCAGCGGGTCAATTGTCCCATTGAGTTACTCCAACGTTTTGTGTGTTTTTTTGTAAACAAACATCTGTAGTCCCATGTTACTTCAACATTTTAACAGTGCCAGCTTACGTTTGGTTACTCAGCTAACATAGCAAAAATAGTCAAAAGTGCATCAAATCAGAGGTCAATGTCATCAAGTAGTTATTGAAAAGCTACTGATAAGAATATTGGTAGAGGGGGAGATTATGTAGTCTGGGGATCCATCAAAGGGGGAGATATTCAGGAGAGGGATGGAGAGTTCATTAGGAGTGGATGTTCCAGCATGGAGAAGGAAAGGAAGCAAATATAACCATATAACAATTACAGCACGGAAACAGGCCCTCTCGGCCCTTCCAGTCCGTGCCGACCATTTGTTTTCCCCTAGTCCCATCTCTCATGGCTCATGGCTTTGTGAATAGCGGAAGTAAGTGGGCGTGAGCAGGGTCAGGATTCAGTGCCCTGCGGATCAGAGTCAGAAGAGCAGGCATGGACTCGGATGTTGTGGAATTAATGTACTCGGATGTTGTAGCGATCATGGCACAACCCTGCAACATTCCTGGTGTGTTCCTGGTGCGTTCTAATATCTCCATATGCTGCGTTTGGTGACAGACAGAGATATGGAAGGATTACACTGCTGCCTCAGTGTAACCAGTTCCCCGGTCATTTAGCTAATCCCTGCAGCTGAACACACAAGGTGATCTCAGAGCATCCTGCAGCTTCGCATTATGCAAACTGTGCCGTGAACTATGGGACTACTCTTACTAGTACACGGTGCCACAGGCTTTATATACATGCGGGAAGCAATGCTGATCAATATAGAACAGTGGGTTTGAATATTTAAGAAAGAACTGCAGGTGCTGGAAAAATCAAAGGTAGATATAAATGCTTGAGATACTCGGCGGGTGAGGCAGCATCTATGGAGCAAAGGTATAGGTGACGTTTTGGGTTGAGACCCTTCTTCAGACTGATTTCGGGGCGGAGGGAGTGGGAAAAAGAAAGGAAGAGACGGAGACGGTAGGCGGTGGGGGAGCTGGGAAGGGGAGGGGAAGGATGGAGAAAGCAAGGACTATCTGAAATTGGAGAAGTCAATGTTCATACCGCTGGGGTGTAAACTACCCAAGTGAAATATGAGGTACTGCTTCTCCAATATGCGGTGGGACTCACTCTGGCCATGGAGGAGGCCCAGGACAGAAAGGTCGGATTCAGAATGGGAGGGGGAGTTGAAGTGCTGAGCCACCGGGAGATCAGGTTGGTTATTGCGAACTGAGCGGAGGTGTTGGGCGAAGTGATCGCCAAGCCTGCGCTTGGTCTCACAGATGTAGAGCAGTTTCATATTGTCATTTTGACCGTGTGTATTCAGATGGTGATGCAGATCTTCCTACGGTCTAATTTGGATTGGGAGGAGCAGTGTGCAACTATACAAGTAGTGCTAAATTACACGTGAATTTTAATAATACCTCATTGTCACATGTACCAAGGTACAGTGAAATACATTTTTTCAGTAAAAATCTCAATATACATAAGCACCATCATACTTATGTATAAGTGTAAGAATAGTAGATGACACTGAGGCAAGGCACAAGTGTGGCCATGATTCCGTGACATCTTATATTCTTCAGGTTTCAAAGCTGTTGAAAATGCAGTCTTAACTTGGCCATAAAGGCCCGTTGCCCTGGCAGTGGAACTGGGTTGGAGTTCCTGGTGTTAGCCAGACCTGGCGATGGTGTCGATGTCCTCGTGCTGCTGCAGGCCGCCACCGATCAATGGCCTTTTCTGAGTGTGTCTTTCAAAAGCACCTGCGACAATGCTGACATTTTCATTGTTCATTGTCGAGATGCCGGTGGATGTATGCACGTGATCATCACAAAGGAATAAATATTGACCTCATTTTTAGCTCCTCAACACTGACGGGCAGTTTCTCTCGGCAAGTCTGTGGAGCTGTGGAAAACTAGCAACTTGTTGCCTTGATGTAGTTGGAAGTATTGGCAACGGGTAGGGAGAGACTGTCAAGATTAACATCATATACACTGGTCCTTGGAGGATGAAATACTAATATTAAGGGTCCAGTTTGTGCAGGTCTGAGAAACAGGCACTAAAATCACAATGTTTGATTAGCCATCAACATTTTGACAGCAAAAGTATTATATTAAATCTTGAAGTCAACACATACTATCACTTCCTTCTATGAAGCATTCAACATAAAATGCAAGACTGTGCGGTCTGGGAAATGATTGATCTGTAAGTTAGCCAGTTATCCATAAACCAATCAGCAGAAACATGCACATATTAATTATTCTCTTTAAATAACTCGACTGTCTTACGATAGAGATGGGCAAAGTGGTTTTCCCTGCTGTTAAATGCTTTTTTCCTGCATTAAGTTGGACAAATGGCATTATCGGCATCACTGTGGCCTGGATATGACAGCACGGCCTTGCAACACGGTTTGCCTTTTCCAAACCCATAAGGATGTTTCACTGCCTTTCCCAAAATGGCAGAGGGTGGAAACCATAGCTCCACGCATTCCATCGGCACAAAGTGCTGGAGTAACTCAGTGGGTCAGGCAGCATCTCTGGAAAAATGGAGAGGTGATGTTTGGGTCGTCATCTATACATGTGGTGAAACGTCACCTATCCATGTTCTCCACAAATGCCTGACCTGCTGAGTTACTCCAGCACTTTGTGTCCTTTCGTGTAAAACAGCATCTGCAGTTCCTTGTTTTTCCATTTGTTGTGCAGAAGATTGGAGACAGATTGTTAAAGAAGGAACTGCAGATGCTGGAGAATCGAGGGTACACAAAAGGCTGGAGAAACTCAGCGGGTGCAGCAGCATCTAATGAGCGAAAGAGATAGGCGGCGTTTCGGGTCGAGACCCTTCTTCAGACTGAAGAAGGGTCTCGACCCGAAACGTCGCCTATCTCCTTCGCTCCTTAGATGCTGCTGCACCCGCTGAGTTTCTCCAGCCTTTTGTGCACCATTGGAGACAGATTGTTGTTCATTGCATTTAAATAATGGCGAAGGCAGAAGCAAATTTCACAGTCTACTTATCCAAATGACAGTAAATCTCGTTTTTGGTAATCATGCCTAATGTTTTAATGCACTCAACATGAATTAAACATATAAATAGAAAAACTAGGTTAGGCAGGAAATGTGAATGTTGCAGGCCAATGACTTTTTGATGCAAATCATCTTTCGAAATAAAAATAATATTTTAGTATCTTCAAAATATTTTAGATTAGTTTAGAGATACAGCGCAAAAAAGGCCATCGGCCCACCGGCTCCATGCCGACCAGCGATCCCTGCATTAGGGTTAGGGTTAGGGTTAGGGTTAGGGCATACTAACACTATCCTACACCCATTAGGGACAATCACACTGCTGCCAGTCTGATGGAGGAAGGCTGTTAATGGAGTTCAGTCGAAACTGGCTGAAAAATCAACACAATTTATTAATCAAATAAACAACAAATAACCCCTAATTCGGGGACAGACATTCACTGAGCGGTTCCCAGGATAGCTTCTGCGAATGTCGCAGGGGCGACCAGTGGCTTGTTGTAGAACCGTTGAAAGGTTTCTTCACTGGCCCAGCCCGCGGTGGCGAGAATGTGGTCCATGGGCACCTCCATGGCCCTCGCCGCTGATGTGGATGCAGCCCTGGTGGAATGAGACTTAAAAATGTCAGTAGCAACTCCTGCTGCATTCAACACCACCCTGAGCCACCTGGCAATAGTCTGTGCAGTCACCCGATGATGCGGAGGTTTATGACTGATGAGGAGCCCCTGTTCCTTCATTCTGATAACTCCTGTAACTTGGATGTAGTGGTGGAGATGGGTGACTATGCAGAGAGTGGCATCTACAGGTTAAGCCTGAAATTCCAACTGCAGCCCATGCGCCCCTGGCCCGTGCTGCTTCAATAATTCTTCGACAAAGAAATTTATTCGACCAGGGGTGGCCACCATGCTGTCCAGTCGCAGTTTTTGTAACGTCTGGACTCGTTGGGCTGTAGTCAGTGCCATCAGCATCACCACCTTGAGGGTGAGCTGTTTCAGTGGTAGCTCATTCATTGGAGCCCAGCTCCTTAGTAGGGTCAGCACGATCCCCACATCCCACGTTACTGTATATCTGGGTCGCGGAGGGTTGGTGTTGAACACTCCCCTCATTAGTTTAGACACCAGGTGCTTGGAGCTGATACCTATATCCAGGTATGAGGACAGTGCACAGTGTTAATGGCACTGTAGCTGAGGCCAGCATCGAAAATGGAGGCCAGCTAGAAACTCCAGGACATCAGGTATCGTTGCTGAGTTGGAACGAATTGGAAATTGGACACTTGTTTCGAAAAAAGAGAGATATCTATGGGAAGGATGTAGAAGAGAAATGGAGGACATTTAAAGGGGAAATTGTAAGAGTACAGAATCTTTATGTCCCTGTTAGGTTGAAAGGAAATAGTAAAAATTGGAAAGAGCCATGGTTTTCAAGGGAAATTGGACACTTGTTTCGAAAAAAGAGAGATATCTACAATAATTATAGGAGGCATGGAGTAAATGAGGTGCTAGAGGAGTATAAAGAATGTAAAAAGAATCTTAAGAAAGAAATTAGGAAGGCTAAAAGAAGATATGAGGTTGCTTTGGCAAGAAAGGTGAAAGTAAACCCAAAGGGTTTCTACAGCTATATTAATAGCAAAAGGATAACGAGAGATAAAATTGGACCATTAGAGAACCAGAATGGACAGCTATCTGCAGAGCCAAAAGAGATGGGGGAGATATTGAACAATTTCTTGTCTTCGGTATTCACCAAGGAGAAGGATATTGAACTCTGTGAGTTAAGGGGAAAAAGTAGAGTAGCTATGGAAACTATGAGATTCAAAGAGGAGGAAGTACTGACACTTTTGAAAAATATAAAAGTGGATAAGCCTCCAGGTCTTGACAGGATATTCCCTAGGACATTGAGGGAAGTTAGTGTAGAAATGGCAGGAGCTATGACAGAAATATTTCAAATGTCATTAGAAACGGGAATAATGCCGGAGGATTGGCGTACTGCGCATGTTGTTCCATTGTTTAAAAAGGGTTCAAAGAATAAACCTAGCAATTATAGACCTATTAGTTTGACGTCAGTGGTGGGCAAATTAATGGAAAGGATACTTAGAGATAATATATATAAGCATCTGGATAAACAGGGTCTGATCAGGAACAGTCAACATGGATTTGTGCCTGGAAGGTCATGTTTGACAAACCTTCTTGAATTACTTTGAAGCGGTAACTAGGGAAATTGATGAGGGTAAAGCAGTGGATGTTGTCTATATGGATTTCAGTAAGGCCTTTGACAAGGTTCCCCATGGAAGGTTGGTTAAGAAGGTTCAATCTTTGGGTGTTAATGGCGAGAGTAAGCAAGATGGATTCAACAGTGGCTGAATGGGAGATGTCAGAGAGTAATGGTGGATGGCTGTTAGTCAGGTTGGAAGCCGTGTGACCAGTGGGGTGCCTCAGGGATCTGTGTTGGGTCCACTGTTGTTTGTCATGTACATCAATGATCTGGATGATGGGGTGGAAAATTGGATAAGTAAGTATGCAGATGATACTAAGATAGGTGGTGTTGTGGATAATGAAGTAGATTTTCAAAGTCTACAGAGAGATTTGGGCCATTTGGAAAAATGGGCTGAAAGATGGCAGATGGAGTTTAATGATGATAAGTGTGAAGTGCTACATCTTGGCAGGACAAATCAAAATAGGACGTACATGGTAAATGGTAGGGAATTGAGGAATGCTGTGTAACAGAGGGATCTAGGAATAACTGTGCATAGTTCCCTGAAGGTGGAATCGCATGTAGATATGGTGGTAAAGAAAGCCTTTGGTGTGCTGGCCTTTATAAATCAGAGCATTGAATATAGGAGTAGGGAAGTAATGTTTAAAATTGTACAAGGCATTGGTAAGACCAATTCTGGAGTATGGTGTACAATTTTGGTCGCCCTAGTTATAGGAAGGATGTCAACAAAATAGAGAGAGTACAGAGGAGATTTACTAGAATGTTGCCAGGGTTCCAGCAACTATGTTACAGAGAAAGGTTGAACAAGTTAGGTCTTTATTCTTTGGAGCGCAGAAGGTTAAGGGGGGACTTGATTGAGGTCTTTAAAATGATGAAAGGGATAGACAGAGTTGACGTGGATACGTTTTTCCCATTGAGGGTAGGGAAGATTCAAACAAGAGGGCATGACACGAGAATTAAGGGACAGAAGTTTCGGGGTAACGTGAGGGGGAACTTCTTTACTCAGAGGGTGGTGGCTGTGTGGAATGAGCTTCCAGCAGAAGTGGTGGAGGCAGGATCGATTTTAACATTTAAGAGTAAAGTGGATAGGTATATGGACGTGAAGGGAATGGAGGGGTATGGTCTGAGTGCAGGTAGATGGGACTAGGGGAAAACAAATGGTCGGCACGGACTGGAAGGGCCGAGAGGGCCTGTTTCCGTGCTGTAATTGTTATATGGTTATATGGTTATATGGTTATATGGAAGACTTGTTGGTCCGGGCACAGAATGCCTCCCACTTCCTGATTTGGGTGAGGTACTGTTTCCGAGTTGATTCTCGGCATGATGCGGCGATAAGTTCTATGGCTCGTGATGAGATGCCTGCCCGGATGAGTGGTCTTTTCAGAACCTGCAGGCCAACAAGTTTAAATGACTATGGCAAGGATGACTAACCCCCGTAATGGGGTGAGTAATCAATTTGGGGTGTTTCCCAATCGCCATCCATGGTTGTTTTAACGACCATCGGGTACCATGGTTGTGTAGGCCAGTCAGGAATTATCAATATGCCAGTTGCAGAGTCTAATTTAATTTTCTGCAATACCCGACTGATGAGGCAAAATGGGGGAAAAGCTTAGCAAAACCATTTCCCCCAATGGATAGAAAACACATCCATTGCTATTGCCCCAAGGTCTGGTTCCCACGCCACATACGTTGGTATCTGATGGTTCAGCCTGGACGCAAATAGGTCAATATCTGGTGTCCCAAAGTGAGCTATAATATCTCCAAAAATTTGGGGGTTCAACATTCACTCGATGTTGTCATTGAAGACTCGTGACCTGGTGTCCGCCACTGTATTAAGCTTCCCAGGCAAATAGGTCGCAGTAATCCAAATATTTCTTTCAATGCACCGGTGCCAAATTGTATTAGCCAATTCATCAGAAGATAGCGACCTGATACCACCCATATGATTGATGTAAGCCACAACTGTAGTATTATCTATTTGAAGGCGGACATGTAAATCCCGTGAATTAGTACAGTAGGCCCGCAATCCATGAAATGCCCCAAGCATTTCTATATAGTTTATCCCGTGTGACTCCAGGAATGTAGACTCATGGGAGTTCCATCTGCCACCACAACTGGACATCGTATCAGTTGCTCCCCAGCCTTGTGCGCTTGCGTCAGTTTGTAGCACAACATTAGGGTTGCTCATTATGATGGGTCTATGACACTCTCTAATATTGTCAACCTACCATTGTAGCTCGTCTCTAGCTTCCGGTGGTAACCAAATTGGCCGATCAAAGTGCCCAGCATTTGTTTTTAATGCTGTGATTTTTGATCTTTGTAAATTTCGGTAGTGTAGCGGTCCAAATCGTGCAGCTGGGAACGTAGCTACCAATTTGCCTATAACTTTTGCTGTTTGCCGAATGGTCAGTACCCTGGCACAAGCAAGATTGTGGCACTCTTCTATTATAGCAGTAGCTTTATTAGTTGGGATGGTAATCTTCATTAAATTGGTGTCTAGGGTGAACCCCAAATAATCCATAACCCGTACCGGGTGCAGTTTCGATTTGTCTGGATGGATTACAAACCCCAGCTTCTCGAACAGAGCCTTGGTTGCAGCCAATCCTTGAATTGCCAATTGGAGGGTCTGACCCACTATAAGGATATCATCCAAATATGCCATTACTATATAATTTTGTTGTCGGAGAAGAGCCAATATAGGTTTTACCAATTTGGTAAACAGCCTAGGGGCTGTGGTGATTCCATTGGGCAATGCCTTGTACTCCCATAATTGACCCTTCCAGACAAACTTCAGAAATTTTCTGTGAGCCTCAGCGATGGGCACCGTATGTATCTTTCAAATCGATGCATGCCATAAAGTACCCTGGGTAAAGCATCTGCCTAGCTGTTTCAAAAGTATCCATTTTGAAATGGGTATATTGTACAAAAGTGTTCAACTCAGTTAAGTCTATTATAATCCGACATCCCCCATCTTTTTTAATTCTGGTGAAGATGTTAGACACAAACTCAATAGGTTCATGCTTGGTTTTGCCAATTACCCCTTTTGCTGCTAGCTGTATAATTTCAGCATGTCCTGCCTCCACCTCTTTTTGGGATAGAGTAAAATTCCTATGAGGCGAATGCTGAGTAGGGGGATTGAAACCTCCAATAAATTCTATAATATACCCTTGAACACTTTGTAAAATAAACTCATCTGTGGTGACAGTTTTCCATATGTCCAAGAAAGCCCGCAATCGCCCACCTATTCGTGCAGGAGGGGATGCTACGGCGTGAGAGGAACCAGACCCCATTACCTCCATGGTAACAGCGGTTCCGTACGTACGGTGTTTTGGGTGGACGTTGTGGAGGTTGACGGGGTGGCGGCCGCATTTTCCATGCAGGCCGCTGTTGGCCTTGCCCTAAAAAAGGTCGTTGTGTTTGTTGAGATGGAGGTAGGTAGGATCTTTATGCCCTGTCCGGCAACCGTGGTGTCCAAGTTGTATTAGGCTGTTGCCGGTGATATGGGTGAAGTCTGGCCGACGGAGGTTTCATGAGGCCAGCTGTTTTGGCATCCTCGTCCAGTTCCTTCACCTGTTTGGACAGGTCTCCGAATAACTGATGATACGCTGGAGGCGGACATCCTGCATCCTGGTGGCCGTACTCAAGTGTCCCCAGATCTGGGCATTAACCAAGGGCACACTGAGGTTGATGCAATTCTCGGGCGGTTTTATTTTCTCCAAGGTATCATTGAGAACCTGACTCTGAAGTTGGTGCGTAGTCAGGTTATCAATGGTGCCCGCCAATTTGTGGTGCAGAGGTTCACCTGTCTGGGTGGTAGCGGCAAACTTACTAACCACTTCCAGCATATCCTCCTCATGCTCTGGCTCAGCTGCACTGGCTGTCCTGGGTCGTCTTCAAACACAGCAGCTGGGCAATCACTCACGCTTCTGGCTGGAGACGATGAGATGCTGAGTGGGGTCCTCGCACGGCTAGTGGATGCCCGCGAGTTCCGCTCTTCTCGTTCCCAGTCCCGCTGGAGGAGTTGCTCCACTAAGAGCTCCAACCGCTCTATGTGACCGTCCCTGCTATGTGCAGCGGACAAGCCGACTTCCCCAGGCCCTGCGAACTCACTGGGGCTTCCACCATCGGACCACACCTCCGTAATATGCTGTCTAGGGTCCAATGGCAGGTTGTCGTGACCTACAGCCCAAGTAGGATCATACGAATCTCGCACGGACTCTCCGCTAGTCTGTCTTCTCCCAGACTGTGGCGGCCCACCTGTCTGATATGAAGGCAGGTGAGTTGAATCAGCGCCGGCCCCGGAACCTGGCTCCCCGGAGTCCGTGCAGGCTTACCTCCACACTTGCCCATCTTTTGACGTGGAGGCGCATGGTCGGCCGCTCCCAGAGCTGAGCTGACCGACCGCCTACTGCTGCCACCTCCGCCCTTGACCGCAGCCTGACGGGGTGTTTTGTCGGCGGTATCTGCTCCTGCAGGCCTACTCGACGCAGCAGTGGTGTTGCCAGACTGCACTACGGCAGACCTACCTGGCAGTGGTACGTTTTGCAATTTTGCAGGGCTCCCCTGTCGTGCAGCTGTCCCTCGGCCCAGCCCCCTCGGGTCTTCTGGAACTCGGGGAGAGGTTGCTTGTGGAAAGTGAGACCCCTTGCCACGTACCTGTTTCCCCCCTCTTTTCTTGGGGGAAGGGGGCTCGAAGTCTGGATCCGTATCCAGCTCCGGAGTGGTAAACCATTCGGGTGAGTCGGCCCCTAAATCAGCGGGAGCGCCCGACTTCCGCATTCCTGCCCCCACATGCCTCGAAGCTGCCGGTGGTGCTTGCAGCTCCGGGGACAAGGGCCGTTGGCTGGTTGAAGCTCGGCTCCTCGACAGCGTCGCCTTCCTCTTGCCCTTGTCCATCCTGTGGAGTAAAGGTAAGTACTTACCTGCCGGCCTTATGAAGGAGCCCGAGGAGAGAGCGCACTTATTGCTAACATCATGTATAATCTTACCTTGAACAGTAATTTCTTCCAATTGATATTCCACTATCAATTGAAAGCAATTGTAATTAATAAAGATACTCACATAGAAATATAGAAAAACAGGAAGCTGTGGAGAACATTGCTGTTTCCTCAGGGACAAAGGCAATATGACACTAAAGTGGGTGGTATTGTAGATAGTGAAGATTGTTGTCAGAAATTGCAGTAGAATCTTGATCGGTTGGGCAGGTGGGCTGAGGAATGGTTGATGGAATTTAATACTGAGAAAAATGTGAGGTGTTGCATTTTGGAACATTTCTAACAAGGGCAGGACCAACACAATGAATGTAGGGGTCTGGGGAGTGTTGTAGAGCAGAGTAATCTAGGAGTGTTACATAGTTCCTTGAAAATTGTGTCAGAGGTAGACAAGGTGGTCATAAAGGCTTTTGGCACATTGGCCTTCATCAGTCTGAGTATTGAGTGTAGAAGTTGGGAGGTCATGTTGCAGTTGTATAATACTAATGTGAGGCCACATTTAGAGTATTGTGTTCAGCTTTTTTCACCGTGTTATCGGAAAGATGTTGTCAAGCTGGAAAGGATGCAGAGAAGATTTACTCGGATGTTGCCAGGAGGGCCTGAGCTAGATGGAGAGTTTGAGCAGGCTAGGACTTGAGGATGAGGGGTGATCTTATAGAGGTCTATAAAATCATGTGAGGAATAGATTGGTTAAATGTACAGAGTCTCTTGCCCAGAGTAAGGGAAACATAGGCTTAAGGTGAGGTGGGGAAGATTTAATAGGAACTTGAAGGGTAACTTTTTTACACAAAGGGTGGCGGGTGTATGGAACGAACTGTTGAAGGAGGTAGTTGAGGCCGGTACTATCGTAATGTTTAAGAAATGCTTAGGTACATGGATAGGATAGGTTTAGAGGGATATGGGCTAAATGCAGGCAGGTGGGACTAGTGTAGCTGGAACATGTTGATCAGTATGGGAAGTTGCGCCGAAGGGCCTTCTATTCATGCTGTATGACCGTGACTATGAATTATCTTATCAGTTGCTATTGTGTGAAGAATATCTAACAATAATGCGAGGATAATGTCAATTATCCCAGCACTGCTCATATCAGTGCATTAACCATATAACCATATAACAATTACAGCACGGAAACAGGCCCTCTCGGCCCTTCCAGTCCGTGCCGACCATTTGTTTTCCCCTAGTCCCATCGACCTGCACTCAGACCATACCCCTCCATTCCCTTCACGTCCATATACCTATCCACTTTACTCTTAAATGTTAAAATCGATCCTGCCTCCACCACTTCTGCTGGAAGCTCATTCCACACAGCCACCACCCTCTGAGTAAAGAAGTTCCCCCTCACGTTACCCAAAACTCTGTCCCTTAATTCTCATGTCATGCCCTCTTGTTTGAATCTTTCCTACCCTCAATGGGAAAAAACGTATCCACGTTTCAACTCTGTCTATCCATTTCAACATTTTTAAAGCCTCAATCAAGTCCCCCCTTAACCTCTGCGCTCCAAAAGAATAAAGACATTTAACTTGTTCAACCTTTCTCTGTAAACATAGTTGCTGGTACCCTGGCAACATCCTAGTAAATCTCCTCTGTACTCTCTCTAATTTTGTTGAACGTCCTTCCTATAACTAGGCGACCAAAATTGTACACCATACTCCAGAATTGGTCTACCAATGCCTTGTACAATTTTAACATTACTTCCCTACTCCTATATTCAATGCTCTGAATTTATAAAGGCCAGCACACCAATGGCTTTCTTTACCACCCTATCTACATGCGATTCCACCTTCAGGGAACTATGCAAATATATACCACAGTTATTCCGAGATCACTCTGTTTCCCCAGCATTCCTCAATTCCCTGCCATTTACCATGTACGGTCCTGTTTTGATTTGTCCCGCCAAGATGTAGCACTTCACACTTATCAGCATAAACTCCATCTGCCATCTTTCAGCCCACGGTTTTCCAAATGGCCCAAAATCTCTCTGTAGACTTTTTGAAATCTACTTCATTATCCACACAAACCACCACCTCTAACTTAGTATCATCTGCATACTTACTTATCCAATTTTCCACCACATCATCCAAGATCATGAGTACATTGACAAAACAACAGTGGAACCCAACACAGATCCCTGAGGCACCCACTGTCACCGGCTTCCAACCTGACAAACAGCCATCCACCATTACTCTCTGACATCTCCCATTCAGCCACTGTTGAATCCATCTTGCTACTCCGCCATTAACACCCAAAGATTGAACCTCCTTAACCAACCTTCCATGGGGAACCTTGTCAAAGGCAAAGGCAAAAACATTGATATGTTTTTTTTTATAGTTGAGTTCCTGCTTTTATTTTCAAGATTGTTCAGCTGGCCAAGATTTCAGTCCAATGTAAAGGCTGGAGAAGCTTTAAATATGTCATGTAAAGATTATTGTTAACCAATAGTCTTATTCTTAACAGCTTTCATGTTAATCTGTGTCAGGTATATTGTATTCGGGGGAGCACAGTGACTCATAGCTATGAGTACAGGAATCGATGCCTATATATTTTGTCAGTCAGATTCTTGACATTTTGTTGAAGCCACAGTTACTACAAAGGGACCATAATAATGAAAGACATGGAAAACTTATATGATTTGCATTTTGCACTGAAAATGGATCTCTGCAGAAAATTCACGTTATTAAAAAAACGAAGTTAATTCCATATAACCAAATAACCATATAACAATTACAGCACGGAAACAGGCCCTCTCGGCCCTTCCAGTCCGTGCCGACCATTTGTTTTCCCCTAGTCCCATCTACCTGCACTCAGACCATACCCCTCCATTCCCTTCACGTCCATATACCTATCCACTCTATTCTTAAATGTTAAAATCGATCCTGCCTCCACCACTCCTGCTGGAAGCTCATTCCACACAGCCACCACCCTCTGAGTAAGAAGGTTCCCCCCTCAACGTTACCCCAAAACTTCTGTCCCTTGATTCTCATGTCATGCCCTCTTGTTTGAATCCTCCCTACCCTCAATGGGAAAAACGTATCCACGTCAACTCTGTCTATCCCTTTCATAATTTTAAAGACCTCAATCAAGTCCCCCCTTAACCTTCTGCACTCCAAAGAATAAAGACCTTTAAGAATAAGCTAAAGATGGCTGCAATACAGGCCTGGCAGAGCATCACCAGACAAGACACGCAGCAATTCAAATGAGCAACACATTATATTCCACAGACTGAAGTAGGGTCACAAGCAAAATCATCACCTGTCCATGTTCTCCAGAAATACTGCCTGACCCACCGAGTTGCTCCATCACTTTGTGCCTTTTTTGTAAACCGGCATCTGTTGGTTCTTGTTCCTGCATTATCACCTTGCAATTTCACAAATAAAGGTTACACATAATACTGGTAAGCGATTAACAGACACCTTCCGAACTATCTACAGGCCATGTGAAGGAGCAAATAAAATTTGTAATCTTGATTACAGATTAAGTGTATTTGAGGAATACAGAAGAAAAAAATACAGATTAACTATGTTTGAGAAGGTGCAGTCAAATCTCTGATATGGCAAAAATAAGCATTGTATGTCTATTAATTTAAAAAGATAAATTCTAGAACTGAAAGCCTACAGACAAATATATATTTTTATTCTTCTCCACATGCAAAGTTTCTTGTAATTGTAAGCTTTTACTTTTACTTCGCCTTAAGTGGATGGTATCTTTAACAAGTCGTTCACTGGTAATGAGATGGAGGCGGACCATAATCCCTATGTAAATGCCAGTACTGGTGCCTTCCATTGCTGAGTTCCTCAGAGTTTGCGTGGGTCTTCCTCATGTTATGGAACCATGGCTGATATGTGGCACCAACCCAGCCAGAATATGCAATGATTTGGTGTGCCTCACCTTCCTTCACGTGCTGGCTTCTGACCGAATACTGGGTTACTTCTGAACCAGGAGGGGGAACTCCCAGTCACGAAGCACCTTGTCTCTGTCTGTCTGTCCCTGTGAGTTCCTCCTCAGTGCTGCTTGCTGCGAGCTTACTATAACCTTTATCATAAATTTGCTTCTTTCTGGATTTGTAAGTTACTCTTTCCACGTTTCCCCCAGTCTAGTTTCAGCCATAAATCACTGAATCAAGCACTTATAACCATATAACCATATAACCATATAACAATTACAGCACGGAGACAGTCCCTCTCGGCCCTTCCAGTCCGTGCCGACCATTTGTTTTCCCCTAGTCCCATCTACCTGCACTCAGACCATACCCCTCCATTCCCTTCACGTCCATATACCTATCCACTCTACTCTTAAATGTTAAAATCGATCCTGCCTCCACCACTTCTGCTGGAAGCTCATTCCACACAGCCACCACTCTCTGAGTAAAGAAGTTCCCCCTCATGTTACCCCTAAACTTCTGTCCCTTAATTCTCATGTCACTTGAACAACGAATCTTTATTTTAACAAAACACAATTACAGTTCAACTACTATACCTATCTCACCGCGGGTTCGATCCTCGTATCTGCTTGATCAAGCCCTCTAGGCCTCGCTCAAACAGAGAAACGTCAGAAGGTCACGCAGTCCCAAGCGCTCTCCCAGAAGATCGATGCTGGACCTCGTGGCAGCAAAGTATTATATGTCGCGGGACCTTGAGGGGCCGCACCACGTGGGGGTGGTCTCTGAACAATCCAATCACAGATATCGATTAACCCCATATATAACAGACATTTCCCTAACCCAATAATACAACAGATCAATACATTGTATTCAAACCGGACTTCTCAAGGAAGCCAACTTAGAAACATTTACCCTGGTCTGCAAGAAACCCAAACAAGGCTCAATACCTCATCCAATCAACACTCAGTAAAGTAGAACCCTGCAATATTATTTACAATTATTTACAAGGTGTATGTCTGCTTTGCAGTCATCCAATCCATTCTATGCATTTTCCACCTAATCGACATGATTTGCAGATGTTCTTATTATTTTCTTGCAACTTGTATCTAGGCTCTAGACAAACTGGCATCTCTCCACAGCTTGTCCCAGTTCTGCAGAGAGCAATTCCAAATTGACCAAATCTCCTAGCAGCACTGAAGCTTTTACCCAATTTTAAAGTCCTAGCCTCTCTAATTTGGCCAGGATTAACAGCTTTATTGGCTCTTTCATTATTAGTAGCGAACAAAATACCTTTCCATTGAAGCGACTGGATAATATAATGTGGGGTGTGTGGAGACTGGAGAAGGGGTTGTACGAAGTCAGGTGGTGCGTATCTGCTGCTGGCTGTGCTCTGCTCCCTGCTGATGTTGGAAGTTACTCCTCGTTACTCTCCTGTGCTATCTGCTGAAAGAAACACAGAGGAATCCATTACATGACTATGGTGGTCAAAAGCCCTTTGACTCGAAACACCACACCGTTCTTGTTCACACTGTCGAGGGAAGCCGCCGCCGAACCCAGTCCTGCCTCTGAAGACTTTAGGAGCCACCAGCGGCAACAGACACTGGGCAGAGGGGTGGTTGCTGAACCCCAACAGGCAGCTGGCCACGGAGGTTGGAGTGTGTCTAAGGCTCATCTCCTGCTCACATCCTAAACCCGGTTCCAGAAGGAGGAGAGAGTCAGTGACAAATTGAGGATTTAACCTTCGCACCTTTCATAGAAACATGGAAATTAGGTGCAGGATTAGGCCATTCGGCCCTTCGAGCCTGCACCGCCATTCAATATGATTATGGCTGATCATTCAACTCAGTATCCCGTACCTGCCTTCTCTCCATACCCCATGATCCCCTTAGCCACAAGGGCCACATCTAACTCCCTCTTAAATATAGCCAATGAACTGGCCTCAACTACCCTCTGTGGCAGAGAATTCCAGAGACTCACCACTATCTGTGTGATAAAAGTCTTTCTCATCTCGGTCTTAAAGGATTTCCCCCTTATCCTTAATCTGTGACCCCGTGTCCTGGACTTCCCCAACATCGGGGTACAATCTTCCTGCATCTAGCCTGTCCTAACCCCTTAAGATATTTTGTAAGTTTCTATAAGATCCCCTCTCAATCTCCTATATTCTAGAGAGTTTATAAAACCAAGTCTATCCAGTCTTGCTTCTTCATAAGACAGTCCTGACATCCAGGAAATCATCTGGTGAAACCTTCTCTGCACTCCCTCTATGGCAATAATGTCCTTTCCTCAGATTTGGAGACCACGAAAACTGTGCGCAATACTCCAGGTGTGGTCTCACCAAGACCCTGTACATCTGAAGTAGACCCTCCCTGCTCCTATACTCAAATCCTTTTGCTATGAATGTCCATTTCGCTTTTCTTCACTGCCTGCTGCTCCTGCATGCCTACTTTCAATGACTGGTGTACCAGACACCCAGGTCTCACTGCATCTCCCGGGTTTCCTAATCGGCCACCATTTTGATAATAGTCTGCTTTCCTGTTTTTGCCACCAAAGTTGATAATCTTCCTCACATTTATCCACATTATACTGCATCTGCCCAAACATTGCCCACTCACCCAGCCTATCCAAGTCACACTTGCAATCTCCAAGCATTCCTCCTCACAGCTAACACTGACCCCCCAGCCTAGTGTCATCCGCAAACTTGAGATATTGCCTTCAATTCATCATCCAGTCATTAATATATATTGTAATAGCTGGGGTTCAGCACTGAGCCTTGCGTTACCACTAACAATGCCTGCCATTGTGAAAAGGACCCGTTTACTCCTACTCTTTGCTTCCTGTTTGCCATGCCAGTTCTCTATCCAATCAGTACTGCACCCCAATGCTGTATGCTTTAGTTTGTATTATACTAATCTCTTATGTGGGACCTTGTCGAAAGCCTTTGGAAGTCAGATAACCATATCCTCTGGTGTTTCTCCCCTATCCACGCTACTAGTTACATCTTGAAAATTCCACAGATTCTGTTCAGAATGTTTACCTTTCTAAATCCTGTGACTTTGAGTCCAATAGTTTCACCACTATTCCAAATGTGCTGCTATCCCATCTTTAATAAACTGACTCTAGCAGTTCCACTTACCGATGTTAGGACTAACTGGTCTGTAATTCCCGTTTTCTCTGTCCTTCCTTAAGAGAGGGGTTACGTTTGCTACCAGCCAATCTCAGGAACTATTCAGATCTTAAAGAGTTTTGAAAGATTATCACTAATGCATCACAATTTCGGAGCTACTTCTTTTACCTTAAGTACTCTGGGATGCAGAGTATCTGCCCGGGAGCATTTATCGCCCTTTAATCCATTCAATTTACCAACACACTTCCCGACTAATCTGAATTTCACTCAATTCCTCTTTTTGACCCGGGGGTCCCCTGCTTTTCCGGCAGTTTATTTATGTCCTCCTTAGTGAAAGACGGAACCAGTTAGTTATTCAATTGGTCAGCCCATATCCTTGTTCCCATGATCATACTCACCTGTTTCTGATGCAAGGGAACCCTACATTTGTTTTTTTTAACTAATCTCTTTCTCTTACCCTATCTATACAAAACTTTTGCAGTCAGTTTTTATGTTCCCTGCCAGTTTTCTTTATAATCTATTTTTCCTTTCCTAAATTAAGCCCTTTGTCCTCCTCTGCTGGCGTCTCTGAATTTCTCCAGTCCTTGGTTTGCTGCTTTTTTCTGCCTACTTTGTACGCATCATCCTTTGCTTTTGATACTATCCCTGTGATTTCCCTTGTTATCCACGATGCATACCCTTCCCTGATTTATTCTTTTGCAGACTGGATGAACAAATTTTTGTAGATTCATCCATGCATGTCAGTCTTTCAAATGTCTTCCATTGCATATCCACCGTCAACCCTTTTAAATTAATTGCCAGTCTATCTTGGCCAATTCATGTCTCATACCTCCAAAGCTACCTTTCTTTAAGTTAGAACCATTGTTTCTGATTTACAATGTCACTCTCCATCCTAATGAAGAACTCACCATATTATGGTCACTCTTGCCCAAGGGGGCACGTAACACAAGACTGCTGCTACCTTCCTCATTACTCAATACCAGTCTTAATAGCCTGCTCTCTCGTTGGTTCCTCTACATGTTGATTTATGATACTAACCCGCATACATTCCCAAAAAATCCTCTTCCTCAGCACCCTGGCCATCTTGTTCACCCCAATCTATATGTAGATGAAGTCCACCCATTATAACCTGTTTTGCCTTTGTCGCACACATTTTATTTCTGTTTTGATATCATCCCGACTCACTACTACTGTTAGGTGGCTGCACACAACTTCCCACTAGCGTTTTCTGCCCCTTAGTGTTTTGCAGCTCTACCCGTGGTTACCGTTTTTCCCATTGAGGGTAGGGAAGATTCAAACAAGAGGGCATGACATGACGAATTTAAGGACAGAGGTTCGGGGGTAACGTGAGGGGGAACTTCTATTACTCAGAGGGTGGGGCTGTGTGGAATGTGCTTCCAGCAGAAGAGTGGAGGCAGGATCGATTTAAACATTTAAGAGTAAAGTGGATAGGTTATATGGACGTGAAGGGAATAGGAGGGGTATGGTTGAGTGAGGTATGAATGGGGACTGGGGAAAACAAATGGTCGGCACGGGACTGGAAGGGCCGAGAGGGCCTGTTTCCGTGCTGTAATTGTTATATGGTTATATGGTTATATGGTTATACCCATACCGATTCCACATCCTTCAAGCTAATGTCCTTCCTTTCCATTGCGTTAATCTCCTCTCTAACCAGCAACGCTACCCCACCTCCTTTTCCTTTCTCTCGATCCCTCCTGAATATTGAATATCCTTGGATGTTCAGCTCCCAGCCTTAGTCACCCTGGAGCCATTGTCTCCGTGATCCCAACTATATCATAATTATTAATAGCTATTTCAGGCCAGATGTGGCAGGTACGAAGGCTGAAGACCCAGAGAGGACAGAAGGATGGCTCGCTGCTGATCTGAATGAGGTTACGGCTGCAGTGGGCCTCTGTGGCCAGCTGCAACATGGACCGTGTAAAATGGCGCCAATATCTGGCAACTGTTGCATATTGACTCAGTGGGCTGTCTCCATGCATGGTCACATAATTGGGAATTGTCTTTATGCGTGGCAATAATCTCACTGATCTCTATGCAAAAAAATTATTTCACTGGTACAAGTGACAATAAAAGAATTGTAAACTGTCCCCAGTGTGTGCAGGATAGTGTTAATGGTCGGCGCGGACTCGGTGGGCCAAAGGGCCTGTTTCCGTTCTGTATCTCTAAACTAAACTAAGTAAAACATTTGAGCAGAAATTGCCATTTGAGTGTTTATAATGTTGTTGGATGGGCTGCCAGTAATACTCAGTGGGGAGGACATGATCTGCATTTGGATACTGCATCTCTTAAGTGAATTTGGTAAATATCAGGCAAGTGGGAGTGATCAGCTTTCAAAGTATTCTTATACTTGACCCAGCAGTACAAGACTATCAAATGGCAATTACTTTGGGATTTTATTAAAGCAGTTTTGGGTTGAGACTGTGATATCACTTTTGTGAATCAGAGAACTACATTGTTGAAGAGCAAGAAATACAGGCAGAAAATATATTTGGGCAATATCTTCATCGTGAAACAAAACAACATAAGACACCATAACAGTACATAGTATAGTCAATAATTGAGGCTGGAAATTCAGAGACCTACTGGTATCCTGACTCGCAATACCTTCCAAACTCAGATCAATCCACATTCACGTCACCTTAACTGAATGTGACCCACATTGACTTCAAACCAGAGCTGAATTTTACTTCGGAGTCACGTGAGTGACTTCGTGAAGACCCCGCCAGCACGCATGCGCGGCATATCGTCGCACGCATTTGCATCGGCAGGCTGGGGGGGGAGTGCGCTCTCTCCTCTGGCTCCTTCATAAGGCCGGCAGGTAAGTGCTTACCTTTACTCCACATGATGGACAAGGGCAAGAGGAAGGTGACGCTGTCGAGGAGCCGAGCTGCATCGACCAGCCAACGGCCCTTGTCCCCGGAGCTGCAAGCACCACCGGCAGCTTCAAGGCATGTGGGGGCAAGAATGCGGAAGTCGGGCGCACCCGCTACTTTAGCGCCCGACTCACCCGAGTAGTTTACCGCCCCGGAACTGGATGCATCGGTTCCAGACTTCGAGCCCCCTTCCTCCAAGAAAAGAGGGGAGAAACAGGTTTGTGCTACAGGGCCTCGCTCTTCACAAGCGACCTCTCCCCGAGTTCCAGAAGACCCGAGGGGGCTGGGCCGGGGGACAGCTGCACGACAGGGGAGCCCTGAAAATGTGCACCAACTCGTACCACTGCCAGGGAGATCTGCCGTAGAGCAGTCTGGCAGCTCCACTGCTGCGTCGAGTAGGCCTGCAGGAGCAGATACCGCCGACAAAACACCCCGTCAGGCTGCGGTCAACGGCGGAGGTGACAGCAGTAGACGGTCTGTCAGCTCAGCTCTGGGAGCGGCCAACCATGCACCTCCACACCAAAAGATGGGCAAGTGTGGAGGTAAGCCTGCACGGACTCCGGTGAGCCAGGTTCCGGGGGCCGGCGCCGATTCAACTCACCTGCCTTCATATCAGACAGGTGGGCCGCCACAGTCTGGGAGAAGACAGACTAGCGGAGAGTCCGTGCGGGAGTCGTATGAGCCTACTTGGGCGGTAGGTCACGACAACCTGCCATTGGACCCAAGAGAGCACCCTACGGAAGTGTGGTCTGATGGTGGAAGCCCCAGTGAGTTCGCAGGGCCTGGGGAAGTCGGCTTGTCCGCTGCACATAGACGGTCGCATAGAGCGGTTGGAGCTCTTAGTGGAGCAACTCCTCCAGCAGGACCTGGAACGGGAAGAGCGGGACTCACGGGCATCCACTAGCCGTGCGAGGAGCCCACTCAGCATCTCATCGTCTCCAGCCAGAAGTGCTAGCAATTGCCCAGCTGCTGTGTTTGAAGATGACCCGGGACAGCCAGTGACCGCTGAGCCAGAGCATGAGGAGGATATGCTGGATATGGTGGGTAAGTTTGCCGCTACTACACAAACAGGTGAATCTCTGCACCACAAATTGGCGGGCACCATTGATTACCTGACTACGCACCAACTTCAGAGTCAGGTTCTCAATGATACCATGGAGAAAATAAAACCGCCCGAGCACTGCATCAACCTCAGTGTGCCCTTGGTTAACGCCCAGATCTGGGGACACTTGAGTACGGCCACCAGGATGCAGGATATCCGCCTCCAGCGTATCATAAAGGTTCTCTCCACGGGCATAACGGCGTTTGCTAGGACCCTGGACGGGGATAATGTGTCCAGTGAACAACAAGATGCACTGGCACTCCTATGCAACGCCCAGTATGAGATAAACTGCCTGCGCAAGAGCTCCATAAAGCCCACACTCAAACCCAAATTTGCGGGGTTGTGCCGACCATCAACCGCTCCACCGCCGCATCAGTTGTTTGGAGACCTGTCCAAACAGGTGAAGGAACTGGACGAGGAGGCCAAAACAGCTGGCCTCATGAAACCTCCGACGGCCAGACTTCACCCATACCACCGGCAACAGCCAAACACAAACTGGAAAGCCACGACTGCCGGACAGGGCACAAAGGTCCTACCCACCTCCGCTTTCGCAAACACAACAACCTTTTTTAGGGCAAGGCCAACAGCGGCCTGCATGGAAGATGCGGCCGCCACCCCGTCAACCTCCACAACGTCCAACCAAAACACCGTACGTAAGCAACCGCCGCTAACCATGGAGGTAAGGGGGTCTGGTTCCTCTCACGCCGTAGCATCCCCTCCTGCACAAATAGGTGGGCGTTTGCGGGCTTTTTCGGACATATGGAGAACTGTCACCACAGATGAGTTTATTTTACAAAGTGTTCGAGGTTATGTTATAGAATTTATTGGAGGTCTAAATCCCCCTACCCAGCATTCGCCTCATAGGAAGTTTACACTATCCCAGAAAGAGGTGGAGGCAGGACATGCTGAAATTATACGGCTAGCAGCAAAAGGGGTAATTGGCAAAACCAAGCTTGAACCTATTGAGTTTGTGTCCAACATCTTCACCAGAATTAAAAAAGATGGGGGATGTCGGATTATAATAGACATAACTGAGCTGAACACTTTTGTACAATATACCCATTTCAAAATGGATACTTTTGAAACAGCCAAGCAGATGCTTTAACCATATAACCATATAACCATACAACAATTACAGCACGGAAACAGGCCCTCTCGGCCCTTCCAGTCCGTGCCGACCATTTGTTTTCCCCTTGTCCCATCTACCTGCACTCAGACCATACCCCTCCATTCCCTTCACGTCCATATACCTATCCACTTTACTCTTAAATGTTAAAATCGATTCTGCCTCCACCACTTCTGCTGGAAGCTGATTCCACACAGCCACCACCCTCTGAGTAAAGAAGTTCCCCCTCACGTTACCCCGAAACCTTAATTCTCATGTCATGCCCTCTTGTTTGAATCTTCCCTACCCTCAATGGGAAAAACGTATCCACGTCAACTCTGTCTATCCCTTTCATCATTTTAAAGACCTCAATCAAGTCCCCCCTTAACCTTCTGCGCTCCAAAGAATAAAGACCTAACTTTAATAAAGACCCAGGGTACTTTATGGCATGCATCGATTTGAAAGATGCATACTATACGGTGCCCATCTTTGAGGCTCACAGGAAATTCCTAAAGTTTGTCTGGAAGGATCAATTATGGGAATACAAGGCATTGCCCAATGGAATCACCACAGCCCCTAGGCTGTTTACAAAATTGGTAAAACCCATATTGGCCCTTCTCCGACAACAAAATTATATGGTAATGGCATATTTGGATGATATCTTTATAGTGGATTAGACCCTCCAATTGGCAACACGGGCAGTGACTGCAACTAAGGCCCTCTTTGAGAAGCTGGGGTTTGTAATCCATCCAGACAAATCAAAATTGCACCTGGTACGGGTCATGGATTATTTGGGGTTCACCCTAGACACTAATCTAATGCAGATTACTATCCCAACCAACAAAGCTACTGCTATAATAGAAGAGTGCCACAATCTTGCTTGCGCCAGGGTACCGACCATTCGGCAAACAGCAAAAGTTATAGGCAAATTGGTAGCTACATTCCCAGCTGCACAATTCGGACCACTACACTACCGAAATTTACAAAGAACAAAGATCACAGCATTAAAAACAAATGCTGGGCACTTTGATCGGCCAATCCGGTTACCAGCAAAGGCTAGAAACGAGCTACAATGGTGGGTTGACAATATTAGAGAGTGTCACAGACCCATCATAGTAAGCAACCCTGACGTTGTGCTACAAACTGACGCAAGCGCACAAGGCTGGGGAGCAACTGATACGATGTCCAGTTGTGGTGGCAGATGGAACTCTCATGACTCTACATTCCTGGAATCATACGGGACAAACTATATAGAAATGCTGGGGGCATTTCATGGACTGCGGGCTTACTGTACAAAATCACGGGATTTACATGTCCGTCTTCAAATAGATAACATTACAGTGGTGGCTTACATTAATCATATGGGTGGTATCAGGTCGCTATCTTGTGATGAATTGGCTAACACAATTTGGCACTGGTGCATTGAAACGAATATTTGGATTACGGCGACCTATTTGCCTGGGAAGCTTAATACAGTGGCGGACACCAGGTCACGAGTATTCAATGACAACATCGAGTGGATGTTGAACCCCCAGATTTTTGGAGACATTATAGCTCACTATGGGACACCAGATATTGACCTATTTGCGTCCAGGCTGAACCATCAGATACCAATGTATGTGTCATGGGAACCAGACCCTGGGGCAATAGCAATGGATGCGTTTTCTATCCATTGGGGAAATGGTTTTGCTACGCATTTCCCCCATTCTGCCTCATCAGTCGGGTATTGCAGAAAATTAAACTAGACTCTGCAACTGGCATATTGATCATTCCCGACTGGCCTACACAACCATGGTACCCGATGGTCGTTAAAATTTTAAAACAACCGTGGATGGCGATTGGGAAACACCCCAAATTGATTACTCACCCCATTACGGGGGATAGTCATCCTTGCCATGGTCACTTAAACTTGTTGGCCTGCAGGTTCTGAAAAGACCACTCATCCAGGCAGGCATCTCATCACGAGCCATAGAACTTATCACCACATCATGCCGAGAATCAACTCGGAAACAGTACCTCACCCAAATCAGGAAGTGGGAGGCATTCTGTGCTCGGACCAACAAGACTTCCAACTCGGCAATGATACCTGATGTCCTGGAATTCCTAGCTGGCCTCCATTTCGATGTTGGCCTTAGCTACAGTGCCATCAACAGCGCCAGGAGTGCGCTGTCCTCATACCTGGATATAGGTATCAGCTCCAACCACCTGGTGTCTAAACTAATGAGGGGAGTGTTCAATACCAACCCTCCACAACTCAGATATGCTGTAACGTGGGATGTGGGGATCATGCTGACCCTACTGAGGAGCTAGACTCCAATGAATGAGCTACCACTGAAACAGCTCACCCTCAAGGTGGTGATGCTGATGGCACTGACTACAGCCCAACGAGTCCAGACGTTACAAAAACTGCGACTGGACAGCATGGTGGCCACCCCTGGCCAAATAAATTTCTTTGTTCAAGATTTATTGAAGCAGCACAGGCCAGGGGCGCATGAGCTGCAGTTGGAGCTTCGGGCGTACCCTGTAGATGCCACTCTCTGCATAGTCACTCATCTCCACCACTACATCAGGGTTACAGGAGTCATCAGGATGAAGGAACAAGGGCTCCTCATCAGATACAAACCTCCGCATCATCGGGTGACCGTACAGACTATCGCCAGGTGGCTCAGGGTGGTGCTGGATGCAGCAAGAGTTGCTACTAACAATTTTAAGTCACGTTCCACCAGGGCTGCATCCACATCAGCGGCGAGGGCCATGGAGGTGCCAATGGACCACATCCTCGCCACCGCGGGCTGGGCCAGTGAAGAAACCTTTCAACGATTCTACAACAAGCCACTGGTTGCCCCTGCGACATTCGCAGAAGCTGTCCTGGGAACCGCTCAGTGAATGTCTTTCCCCGAATTAGGGGTTATTTGTTGTTTATTTAATTAATAAATTGTGTTGATTTTTCTGCCAGTTTCGACTGAACTGCATTAACAGCCTTCCTCCATCAGACTTCCGGCAGTGTGATAAGCATGGACGTTGTCCATGGCGTGAACAAAGTTCACAGAGCTTTGAAATCTTCACGAAGTCACTCACGTGACTCCGAAGTAAAATAGTAAGATTAAACGAGAACGTACCAAGTTTGAAGGTTGATTTGTGGTGACTGGTGGGGGAGGCTTTCTGAAGGGCTAGTACGGGTGTTGTGGGCCGAAGGGATTGGTTTCCAACTCAAGTCAAGTCAATTTTACTTGTCACATGAAACTGGCAATGTCTGTGGGATTGTGCAGATCATAACAGAACCTATAGTTACATTTAAAAAAAAGACACAACAGTAAGTTAGTCCCTGGTGAGATTAGAGTTTACAGTCCTAATGGCCTGTGGGAAGAAACTCCCTCATCCTCTCTGTTTTCGCAACGTGACAGCGGAGGCGCTTGCCTGACCAGAATGCTAGTATAGATATTATGGGCCGAAGAGTCTTTTCTTGGGCCAGTACATGGGTTGTGGGCCAGAGCGATTGGTTCCGGAGAGCTAGTAGGGCATTGTGGGCCGACTGGAGTTTTCTTGGGCAAGTTCAGGTGTTGTGGGCCGAATGGACTGTAGCTGGGGAGGGGAAGGCTTCAGTCGCGTCCGGCGGGAGTGTTCTGTAGCCAGGGTACTGGGACGGCTTCGGGCGGGGACCGTTCTGTATCCGGGGAAGGAGGATGCTTCAGGTGGGAGCTGGCGGGAGCGTTCTGCAGCTGGGGGACAGGGATGGCTTCAGGCAGGGAGTGCGCTGCAGCCAGCGGTGGGGGACGGTTTCAGGTGGGGCCTGTCGGGGGCTGGAGGGGGGGAGCGCTGCTGTGGCCTACCGCTGCCTTGGCCTACCCTGCCACTGCCTACCCCTGCTGCTGCCTACAGCTGGCGTGGCCTGCCACTGTCTACAGCTGGCATGGCCTGCCCCTGTCGCTGGCTTGGCCTACCGTTGTGTGGTGGGGTGGGTGTTTGACAGGGGGATGTGTGGTGGTAGGGGAAGCGTCCAGCAGTATGAGGACAGGACTGCTTCACGTGGGGTCGGTGGAGGGGGGCAGTATCTGCACCTGGGGACTGGGGCAGCTTTAGGCGCTGGCCGGCGGGAGCTTTCTGTAGCCAGAGGATGGGAACGGCTTCAGGCGGGGAGTGTTCTGTAGCCAGCGGAGGGGGACGGCTTCAGGCGGCGCCTGTCGGGGGCCGGTGGGGGGGGGAGCACTGCCGTGGCCTACCGCTGCCATGGCCTAACCCCCCCACGGGAGGGGGGTGGCTTCAGGTGGGGCCTGTCGGGGGCTGGTAGGGTGGGGAAGACCGCTGCCACGGAATAAACCCTACTGCGGCCAACCGCTGGCTTGGCAGGGTGGGTGTTTGGCGGGGGGGAGTGGCGTGGGAGAGTTATGCGGGGGAGAGTTATGCGGGGGATGGATGTGTGTGGGCAGGGTTGGTGTGGCGGTTGTGGTGGCGTGCAGTGGGAGGGGTGTGTGTGGGCAGCAGGCATGTGGGGGGAGGGGGTGGGGAGGGGGTGGGGAGGGGAAGGGTTGTTTGCAGGAGGGGAAGGGGAGTGTGTGTAGGAGGGGGAGGGGTGTGTGTGGGGGAGAGGTATGTTTGAGAGGGGAGGGTGTTTGAGAGGGGAGGGTGTGGGAGGGGGAGGGGTGTGTGGGAGGGTGGGAGGGGGGAGAGGAAAGGAGGAGGAGTGTGTATGGGAGGGGGTTGAGATGTGTGTGTGGGAGGAAGTGGGGTGTGTGTGGGAGGGGAGATGTGTCCTTGGGGAGGAGGGGGGCCCCACCTGAAGCCTTCACTCAGCGGCTCCGGCGTCACTCAAGGCTCCTGGCTCCGGGACGCAATCATTCACTGGCTCCCGGCTGCACTCACTCGCTCACTGGCTGCCTGTCGGCCGCACTCACTCAGCGACTCCCGGCTTGTCGTGACGGCTGATGCAGCTTGCTCTCCACACTCTGCTCACTCCGCTCCTTCAGTTTTATTATCTTCGCCGCCTGTGATTGACAGTGGGTGCTGGAAGGGGTGGTTTTTACGATAGTTAAACCTTAAACATTTTTGTAATATTCCACCAATCGGAACAAAACTTGTTGTACTTGTAGCTCAGGAGAATGGCGGATAAGGTAGCGAAAAATTGAAGCACCAGCGTGTACCGTTTTTGCACAAATTTAAAAACAAAGCAAACCGGAAGAGAGAGAGAGAGAGAGAGAGAGAGAGAGAGAGAGAGAGAGAGAGAGAGAGAGATTCTAAGTTTTTCATGATGTTTAATGAAATTGTGCTAGCAGCAATTGTTATGAGTGGAGTTGGTATGTGCTCGAAGATGATTACTTGGACATTGTAGGGTGATAATGACTACTCTGCACTTGGACTTTTCCAAAAACAGTGGGTAGAAACAGCTTGGAAAATAAAGTCAATGAAACAACACTGGCTAAATTGCCAAAGAAAAATTGATCATTAATGCTGTCATCTTATATCATCTTAATGACATTCCTTAATAATCTTACAAATTAACACGAATAATGACAGCGAATAATTGTTATTGTACTTAGTTTTTTGCACTACTTGAATTGCACCACAATCTTGAATCATTCCACTGGTTTGCAGACGCATTGTATTTAATGTTGTATTTATTCTGATTCTATGTACACTGTTTACTCCAGAACTTCGTGACCAAGAAATTTCATTGTCCCCTGGTGTATATGATGATGAACTAATCTGATCTCTCATGTCATCTGAGGTAGTTGGTATAGTTATTTTGTAATCATTAATATTGGTAAGCTAAAGACTGATCATGTTCAGGAATTATTAGACTTATCAGGTAAAGTGAAGTGGCATTCAGGCAAATACAATTAATAACATGGTTATGTTAATTGGCTCCGGGAACTTACAAGGTCAGTTAATTAAGCAAAAAACTTAGAATACTGATCTTTTTTCTTTGTATTTTCCCTCCAGATCTAGTATTTGATGTCAGATCAGCACCAAGGCAGCAATGTCTGAAGCCAATATTCAGGAGAAGGTCAAGGAAAAGGTGAGTGCTCCAGACAAACGCTCTGGTTTTAATCACAAGTGGATTTATTTTAACGGATTACTTTACATGCCGTAAGCAAGGGAGGAAATGTACATTTCAAATCCAACATTTGGATGTTACAAGAGGAAGCCAAAAACTGCAGAAGCTTGTAATCCAAGATAAACTCAGACAATACTGGAAGTGTTCAGCAGTGAGGAGAGAATGAGTCAATGTCAAAGACACTTCACCAGAACGAGAAAGTGTGGAGAAGAAGAAAGTATTGCAGTGAGAGGGAAGGGGGAAAGGACCAGATGGATATTTTGTGATAGGCTGCAGATCAAAGTTAGCAAGGTAACAACTACTTTGAAAACAACAGTAGTTGAATACAGAAAGGAAAAACTGAAGCAAATTAAAACTGAAATTTACAGTCACATCTGCAGAGCAAGAAAGAGAAAGATAGAAAGTATCTGAAATAGTTAAATATTAAGCCCCAAGGACTTGAACAATGGACGAGCTACTGTACATCAAGCTTATGTTGGGCAATTTTGGGGCAGCACGGAGAATTAAAGTGAGAAGAGACTAGAAGTTCAGGGCTGTCCTTGCAAACTGAACAGAGTTGTCCCACAGCCAATCTATCTTTGGTTTCTCCAATAACTTCCAGCACTTGTAATGAGATTGCACCTACAGTCACTCCTTCCCCTGGCCTCCCCTTTCACATTCTGAAGGGATTGTTGCCTCTGTGATTCCGTTAAGTCACGTACACAGATAATGAGATCATATGGATGGCCTGTTTCCATATTATGCTCAAATCCATCACTGCTTTGAAACCCTGTACACCTGCCACTTCTACACAGCCACTATTGATTCACTGTATTACCTTAGCCTGTTGACAATTCAAAACTTATTTTACAGAATGGCTGTTAATGTCCATTTGGACCATTGTCCAGACTGAAGAAGGGACTTGACCTGAAACGTCACGCATTCCTTCTCCCCAGAGATGTTGCCTGTCCCGCTGAGTTACTCCAGCATTTAATGTCTATCTTCTGATGTCCAGACTATGTCCAGACTGGTCCATATTATCAGAGTGCTCTTGTAGATCCCCCTTTGGACTCTATCTTATCGAGTTAACTGGCCAATTGCTGCAGTGGAGGCCAGAAAGACAAAATCTATGAGCTGACCCATGAGAATTTCACTACTTCTGTCAGAATATTCATGCAGTATCTCAATTACCTTTTGCTTTTCACTGTGAATCCAGAGTCACTTCATGACTTCCTTCCTCCGCACACACAAAATTGATAATGGATAGCCCTTGTTGCACTGCACATACAGTGGCTTGCAAAAGTATTCATACCCCTTGAACTTTTCCACATTTTGTCACGTTACAACCACAAACGTAAATGTATTTTATTAGGATTTTATGTGATAGACCAACACAAAGTGGTGCATAATTGTGAAGTGGAAGGAAAATGATACATGGTTTTCAAACCTTTTTACAAATAAAAAACTGAAAAGTGTGGCGTGCAAAAGTATTCAGCCCCCTTTACTCTGATACCCCTAAATAAAATCCAGGGCAACCAATTGCCTTCAGTAGTCACCTAATTAGTAAATAGAGTCCACTTGTGTGTAATCTAATCTCAGTATAAATACAACTGTTCTGTGAAGGCCTCAGAGGTTTGTTAGAGAACATTAGTGAACAAACAATGTTCCTCGGGCATCATGAAGCCCAAGGAACACGCCAGACAGGTCAGGGATAAAGTTGTGGAGAAGTTTAAAGCAGGGTTTGGTTATAAAAACATATCCCAAGCTTTGAACACTGCTTTGAACACGGAGCACTGTTCAATCCATCATCCGAAAATGGAAAGAGTATGGCACAACTGCAAACCTACAAAGACAAACCTACCAAGACATAAACTGGCAAGCCGGGCAAGGAGAGCATTGATCAGAGAAGCAGCCAAGAGGCCCATGGTAACTCTGGAGGAGCTGCAGAGATCCACAGCTCAGGTGGGAGATTCTGTCCACAGGACAACTATTAGTCGTACACTCCACAAATCGGGTCTTTATGGAATAGTGGCAAGAAGAAAGCCATTGTTGAAACAAAGCCATAAGAAGTCCTGTTTGCAGTTTGCCACAAGCCATGTGGGGGGGACAGCAAACATGTGGAAGAAAGTGCTCTGGTCTGATGAGACCAAAATTGAAGTTTTTGGCATAAATGCAAAACGCTATGTGTGGTGGAAAACTAACAATGCACATCACCCTGAACACACCATCCCCACTGTGAAACATGGTGGTGGCAGCATCATGCTGTGAGGATGCTTTTCTTCAGCAGGGACAGGGAGGCTGGTCAGAGTTGATGGGAAGATGGATGGAGCCAAATACAGGGCAATCTTGGAAGAAAACCTGTTAGAGTCTGCAAAAGACTTGAGACTGGGGCGGAGGTTCACCTTCCAGCAGGACAACAACCCTAAACATACAGCCAGAGCTACAATGGAATGGTTTAGATCAAAGCATATTCATGTGTTAGAATGGCCCAGTCAAAGTCCAGACCTAAATCTAATTGAGAATCTCTGGCAAGACTTGACAATTGCTGTTCACAGACGCTCTCCATCCAATCCGACTGAGCTTGAGCTATTTTGCAAAGAAGAATGGGCAAAAATTTCAGTCTCTAGATGTGCAAAGCTGGTAGAGACATACCCCAAAAGACTTGCAGCTGTAATTGCAGCGAAAGGTGGTTCTACAAAGTATTGACTCAGGGGGGCTGAATACTTTTGCACGCCACACTTTTCAGTTTTTTTTATTTGTAATAATATTTGGAAACCATGTTTCATTTTCCTTCCACTTCACAATTATGCACCACTTTGTGTTGGTCTATCACATAAAATCCCAATAAAATACATTTACGTTTGTGGTTGTAACATGACAAAATGTGGAAACGTTCAAGGGGTATGAATACTTTTGCAAGCCACTGTAATGGACTGTAAGATCCTTAGTGCGGATTTGACTCCATCTGACAATTAGTAAAGGAGTGCAGTGGACAGTATAAAGAGTAAGATACTTTTGAACTATCCTCATCCACATCCAACACTACACAGGCATGTGTGTGTGATGGAAAACCTGGCATGGATTCCGGATAGCAGGAATGATATTGCTCATTGCCATCCACCTGCTTCGTAACTGCTACACAATTGTCAATCCATGATGACTATTTATGTCATACAATAGCCACGGTTTGCATTGACCATTTCTTTCTAGTTTTGCAGGCCCTTCTTTTACTTCGATTTTCAAGGAGTACGGTACTAACCTTAACTTGCTATGGACTGCCTTGGTCATGTTCATGCCTTGTACTTGATAATTACTGCATAAGCATGTTTGACAATACTGTCACATCTGCACATGAGTATCTCCAAAGGACTTTATGGTATCTGTGCAGATGTTGAAAACATTCTTCCAATTTTAATCTTCAGAGAACTCTTGGATGTTTTCAAGAGAGAGTTAGATTTAGCTCCAAGGAGTAATGGAATCAAAGGATATGGAGAGAAAGCAGGAACGGGGCACTGATTTAAGATGATCAGCCATGACCATATTGATGGCTCAAAGGGTCTAATGGTCTTCTCCTGCACCTATTTTCTGTTTCTATGACTTCCCTTTCCCTACAGAGTATTACAGAGTATTACATAGCCATATTAGTATTGTAACATGGATGATGTTTGTTCCAAGAACATCAACACATCACCTGAACAAGTATTGAGATTGACGGTGCTCCATACTAAAGGGAGGTAATTGAACCCCTTGTCACAAATATCCTGTGCATTATTGTATGAATCTGCCACTGTGCCATAATATAACCATATAACCATATAACAATTTTTAATAATAATGTGCCAGTGATTCCCACTCAATCAGGACTGTGACACTAAATATTAGTTTTATCGTTTAGTTTAGAGATACAGCCTGGGAACAGGCCCTTTGGCCCATAGAGTGGGCACCAACCAGCAATCCCCGCACATTAACGTTACTCTATACACACTAGGGACAATTTTACATTTACACCAAGCCAATTAACAAACAAACCTGTGCGTTTTTGGAGTGTGGGAGGAAACCGAAGATCTTGGCGAAACCCCATGAAGATCACGGGGAGAATGTACAAACTCTGTATAGACAAGTACCCATAGTCAGGATCGATTCGGGGTCTCTGATGCTGTAAGGTAATAGCTTTACCACTACACCAACATGCCGCCCACAAGATCACAAAATCCAACTCTGTTGACCTGCAGCAGAGGGGTTTTAGTGAATGAATTAAAGTTTAGCAGGCAGGTTAAACAAGTAGGTAGACATGATGGCCTTTATTGTGAGTGAGTTGGAGTTTGATACATTTGTGCAGGGGATTGGTGATGTCACACATTGTGCACAGTTCTGGTCTCTTTGATTAAAGAATAAGATAGCACCATGAGAGGCAGTCCATGGTAAATTTACCCCCAGGCTGCTGTGGGAAGGAAAGATGCAGGTCTATCATGTGCTGCTCTCCTGACACATGGCTGTCTTGGACCAGAGAGCCTCAGCTGTCCAACAGGGGACCAGGCCAGAGCAGACAACTGTCTACTGGGGTGGGGGATGGAGTGTGCCTCAACCCACTTCCAATCTTCACCTCAATATCACCATCTTCTTCATCATCCAGGTACATGAGGCCAGATGTGGGTAGGTGGGATTAGTGTAGATTGGCATCTTGGTCGATATGGGCATGTTGGGCCAAAGGGCCTGTTTCCATGCTGTGTGACTATATGACTCTATCCAGTGTGGGAGATATTTATGAATTATTGGGGATAAATGACTATCCATTGTGCTTGCAGTGTGTTGAAGTGATAATTAATTAATTGGCAAGCTGTTTTCTCTGAGCTGTTATTATGGGGACAATCTCAACTCTCTCCAAAATCATTCATAGAAGAACATTGCAGAAAAAACCCATCCAATTCACCCCAGCCTTGTTGATACTCTCCCTTCACCTGGACCTATTCACACTAAATCATGTCCTTTCAGGGTTGATGATAGGTATATTTGTAATTGTGTTATGTAGCTAAAGCAATGATTCATATTGTGTGTAGGGATGTTAGTTGAGTTTCCAGTGGGTTACCCTTTGTCATTTTCAATGCTCAACAGTAAGATCTTCCTTACGTGTATTTCAGTCAATAAAAGAAAATGAAGAAAGAGGGCATTTCTCACCATTAAAGTAAAGAGTTATTCTATTTATTGAAGTTTTTGTTCTCTTTTCCAGATCACTGCTGTTCGAACTGTGGTTCCAAACAGAAGTAACACTGAAATTGTCCTGGTGCTCCAACACTTTGACAACAAAGTAGACAAAGCAGTGCAGGCCTTTGTGGATGGTAAGAAAAGTATAACTGCCCATGAATAGAGATGACTCGCTGACTTCAAAGCAACTGCATTGCTGTGAGTCTGGCAGAACATATGTGGAATATTTGTGGAATTCCCTGCCACAGAGGGCAGTGGAGGCCAAATCACTGGATGGATTTAAGAGAGAGTTAGATAGAGCTCTAGGGGCTAGTGGAATCAAGGGATATGGGGAGAAGGCAGGCATGGGTTTTTGATTGGGGACGATCAGCCATGATCACAATGAATGGCGGTGCTGGCTCAAAGAGCCAAATGGCCTCCTCCTGCACCTATTTTCTATGTTTGTATGTTTCTATATGGATCAGATAAGATATGGATGATTGGTTTCCTTTTACGAGTTATTTTGGGGCAAACTGAAACAGATTTGGTTAAAGTGAAGAAATGCAGGGCCTCAACCTGAAATATCGACAGTTATATCCCACCCACCCCCACTCCATAAATCCTACTCAATCTGCTGTGTTCTTACTGCAGTTTGTTCCAGGTTCCAGCATCTGCAATGTCTTGTGTATCTTTTTATTTTCTTAACTAATTGTAAATTAGGGTAGGGACGGACTGGAAGGGCCGAGATGGCCTGTTTCCATGCTGTAATTGTTATATGGTTATAGGGTTATATGGTTATATGGTTAAATCCCCCTGCTGACTTGGTGGGATATAAACTTAGGCCACTGATGCATTAAATCTGATGTACAAATTTCACATGGGAATGAAAGGATAAACATACTACACTGCTTGCTGCTCACTCATACTGAATACATTAAATAAGTTAGGCCCTAGGTCCAGTTCGGACTCTCTCCATAATTATACTGAAACTAATGGTATTGTGTGGTCTGCTAACAAGATGTTGTAGGTGATTGCACAGCTGCCCAATGCCACAAAGTGGGAAACATGAGAATGGTTTGTTCTGTCTGTAGTTAAATGCCAGAAAGTTTTGAATATCAGCCATTGTTGTCATTTTACTGTCATTCATTTCTTTAAACGATCTATTTTAGGACCACTTCGGTCCCATTATGAGTGATTGATGGAAATTGAAAGAGTAAGAGTTTTAGTCATAAAGTTTGCAATAGTAACAATATATAACTCACCGGGTGGTGCCGGTAGCGATGGCTGCCTCGCCAGCGGTCTGTCTGTCTTTTCGTCTTTTTGTTATTTTAAGTTTTTTTTTAAAGTTTGTGTTAATGTTCTCTGGTTTATTTTATGTGGGGGGTGGGTCAGGGGAAACATTTTTCAATCTCTTACCTTGCCGGAGATGCGATTGTTTTCCGGATCGTACCTCTGATCACTCTGCAGCCTAACATCATGGAGCTGGAGGCCTTGCACGAGACTGACTTTGAGCCCCACCGGGGGGACGTGGACCTACCTTCGCAGCATGCACCCCCTTGCCTGGGATCGCAGTCTCGGGTAGGGACTGATGTCGGGAAGCTCCAAAGTCACAGGAGGGTCGACTAGCCTCGACCCAGGGTTCGATCGCCCAGCGCAAGGAGCTGAGATTCCCCCCCGATGCGGGAGCTTAATCACCCCGATGGGGAGGGTCTGACCACCGGCCAAGGGACCCAAGATCGTTCTGTCAACAGGAGGCTGGAGGCCCCCGACCGCGGGAGAACAAAGAAGGGTAGAGATTGAACTTTTTTATCGCCTTCCATCACAATGAGGAATGTGGAGGAGTCACTGTGGTGGATGTTTTTGTTACAATATATGTTGTGTGTCTTGTTGCTTTTTATTTATATGACTGTATGGCAAATCAAATTCCTCGTATGTTCCAAAACATACTTGGCTAATAAAGTATGATTATTATTATGATTATGATTCCATAAGCATGGCTTTGGTTTCAAATGTACATCAGAAGCCCCATTCTCATTCAAAATGGTCGCAATGGAGTTACACGCCTGTTTGACCATGTGTATGGAGTACATGATGTGGATTACGACAAATGTCATCAAAACTTTCAGTTATTCATCCTCTACCTCATGCCACTGTTGGGTTCTTCCATGCAGCAGGAGATTTTAGGTCAAATGTGGATAGGAAAGGTTTAGACGAAAACACAGGAGAACCCAAATACTGGAATCTTGAGCAATAAACAAACTGGTGGAGGTACTCAGCGGGTCAAGCAGCAACTGTGGAAGGAAATGGACAGACGAAATTTTGGGAAGGGATCCGTCTTCAGACTGATGTTTAGAGGGATGTGGGTCAAATGTGGGAAAATAGCACCAACGTGGTTGAGTATCTGATTGGTACGGACGATTTGCTTCTAACATGCCCCTTTCACTGTCACCTCCAATTCTCCACAACTACCTTCCCCTCAGCTAATCAATTTACAGCTTTGATGAGTTAAGATCAAATTTTTAAAAACCATTATGTCTTAACAAATACCTGGCAATCATTGTCAACAAAGTAGTGGCTTATTTACAAAGGCTGCGCACTCAGATGTTGTGTATATGAAGCTTGCCCTGGTTGTTCACATCCAGCCACGATGCAGGGGCATCATACGAGGGACATCATACGACAGCCTAAGGCCACACATAGTAGACAATATATACCATTGCTAACTGCACCTAAACATTGGCTTACAAAGTTTCATTTACTTATATCTCATGTTCCTGTAACAATCATCCAAGCCACTTCTCCATTTAACCTCGGTGTTGGCTTTCCAAGTCCACAAATGCAAATTCGTCCAAAATACCAGGGCCTGTATCTTTCGTCAATGAAAATGGCCTTTTCTCCATTCCCACTGATTCTCTTATTCCTCGACAAGTGAAAATTGACAATGACGTCTGCAAATCTAGCCATGCTCCTGCACCTCTCTACATCTGCACCCGGTTGCAGCATCACTCCACCGTTCACCTGCTCACCTACAACTGCAGCTCAAATGCAGCTCGACAGCATCAGTGATAGGATCTTCAATCATCTTTTCCCCCAAACCTGGACACCCTAAACTACCAGACTTTGAAAGGTATCCTTGTTATCGATTTATTAGTTACCTCTGCTATCCCTTCTATTCCTGCTGAGCTCTGCCACCAAACTGAGAAATACCTTGGCATCTTTCACTTTGTCAAATATACTCTCTCTATTCATGTTCTTCTACTATATACTGATATTTAAATCACTGAGAATTGTCTTGCAAACATCCGGCTAAAACATTTAGCTGCAGTTGCTGATTATTATGGTTGTTACTCTGGAGAAAGGAAATATGCTTATTTTTGTGTAGGAAGGAACTGCAGATGCTGGTTCAACCAAACATAGAAACATAGGAGGAGGCCATTTGGCACTTCGAGCCAGCACCGCCATTCCTTGTGATCATGGCTGATCATCCTCTATCAATAGGGGGAGGGACTCGGGTAGAGGGGGCTAGGGGACAGGGTGTGAGGCAAGAGGCAGAGAAGGGAAGCACTCGGACCCAAAATGTAGGCGAGAAAGAGGAAAAAAATAATAGACAGAGAATAAGGGATGGTGGGTTTATAAAATGTGTATATTTTAATGCTAGGAGCATTGTAAGAAAGGTGGATGAACTTAGAGCCTGGATTGACACCTGGAAATATGATGTTGTGGCAATCAGTGAAACATGGTTGCAGGAGGGCTGTGATTGGAAACTAAATATTCCAGGATTTCGTTGCTTCAGGTGTGATAGAATTGGAGGGACCAGAGGAGGAGGTGTTGCATTGCTTGTCAGAGAAGATATTACAGCAGTGCTTTGGCAGGATAGATTAGAGGCTTGTCTAGGGAGGCTATTTGGGTGGAACTGAGAAGTGGGAACGGTGGTAGCAACACTTTTAGGGGTGTATTATAGACCGCCAAATGGGGAGCGAGAATTGGAAGAGCAAATATGTAAGGAGATAGCAGATATTAGTAGTAAGCACAAGGTAGTGATTGTGGGAGATTTCAATTTTCCAAAAATAGACTGGGAAACACATTCTGTAAATGGGCTGGATGGTTTGGAGTTTGTAAAATGTGTGCAGGATAGTTTTTTGCAGCAGTACATAGAAGTATCGACCAGAGAAGGGGCAGTGCTGGACCTCCTGTTAGGAAATGAGGCAGGTCAGGTGACGGAGGTATGCGTTGGTGAGCCCTTCGGGACCAGTGATCACAATACCACACAATACCATTAGTTTCAGTATAATTATGGAGAGAGTCAGAACTGGACCTAGGGTGGAGATTTTTGATTGGAGAAAGGCTAACTTTGAGGGAATGCGTAAGGATTTAAAAGGAGTGAATTGGGACACTCTGTTTTATGGGAAGGATGTAGAAGAGAAATGGAGGACATTTAAAGGGGAAATTGTAAGAGTACAGAATCTTTATGTCCCTGTTAGGGTGAAAGGAAATTGTAAAAATTGGAAAGAGCCATGGTTTTCAAGGGAAATTGGACGCTTGTTTTGAAAAAAGAGAGATATCTGCAATAATTATAGGAGGCATGGAGTAAATGAGGTGCTAGAGGAGTATAAAGAATGTAAAAAGAATCTTAAGAAAGAAATTAGGAAGGCTAAAAGAAGATATGAGGTTGCTTTGGCAAGAAAGGTGAAAGTAAATCCAAAGGGTTTCTACAGCTATATTAATAGCAAAAGGATAACGTGGGATAAAATTGGACCATTAGAGAGACAGAATGGACAGCTATCTGCAGAGCCAAAAGAGATGGGGAGATATTGAACAATTTCTTTTCTTCGGTATTCACCAAGGAGAAGGATATTGAACTATGTGAAGTAAGGAAAAAAAGTAGAGTAGCTATGGAAACCTTGAGATTCAAAGAGGAGGAAGTACTGACACTTTTGAAAAATATAAAAGTGGATAAATCTCCAGGTCCTGACAGGATATTCCCTAGGACATTGAGGGACGTTAGTGTAGAAATAGCAGGAGCTATGACAGAAATATTTCAAATGTCATTAGAAACGGGAATAGTGCCGGAGGATTGGCGTACTGCGCATGTTGTTCCATTGTTTAAAAAGGGTTCAAAGAATAAACCTAGCAATTATAGACCTGTTAGTTTGACGTCAATGTTGGGTAAATGAATGGAAAGGATACTTAGAGATAATATATATAAGCATGTGGATAAACAGGGTATGATCAGGAACAGCCAACATGGATTTATGCCTGGATGGTCATGTTTGACAAACCTTCTTGAATCTTTTGAAGTGGTTACTAGGGAAATTGATGAGGGTAAAGCAGTGGATGTTATCTATATGGATTTCAGTAAGGCCTTTGACAAGGTTCCCCATGGAAGGTTGGTTAAGAAGGTTCAATCTTTGGGTGTTAATGGCGGAGTAGCAAGATGGATTCAACAGTGGCTGAAGGGGAGATGTCAGAGAGTAATGGTGGATGGCTGTTTGTCAGGTTGGAAGCTGGTGACCAGTGGGGTGCCTCAGGGATCTGTGTTGGGTCCACTGTTGTTTGTCATGTACATCAATGATCTGGATGATGGGGTGGAAAATTGGATAAGTAAGTATGCAGATGATACTAAGATAGGTGGTGTTGTGGATAATGAAGTAGATTTTCAAAGTCTACAGAGAGATTTGGGCCATTTGGAAAAGTGGGCTGAAAGATGGCAGATGGAGTTTAATGCTGATAAGTGTGAAGTGCTACATCTTGGCAGGACAAATCAAAATAGGACGTACATGGTAAATGGTAGGGAATTGAGGAATGTTGTGGAACAGAGAGATCTAGGAATAACTGTGCATAGTTCCCTGAAGGTGGAATCGCATGTAGATGGGGTGGTAAAAAAGCCTTTGGTGTGCTGGCCTTTATAAATCAGAGCATTGAATATAGGAGCAGGGAAGTAATGTTAAAATTGTACAAGGCATTGGTGAGACCAATTCTGGAGTATGGTGTACAATTTTGGTCGCCTAATATAGGAAGGAAGTCAACAAAATAGAGAGAGTACAGAGGAGATTTACTAGAATGTTGCCTGGGATCCAGCAACTATGTTACAGAGAAAGGTTGAACAAGTTAGGTCTTTATTCTTTGGAGCGCAGAAGGTTAAGGGGGACTTGATTGAGGTCTTTAAAATGATGAAAGGGATAGACAGAGTTGACGTTGGATAAGCTTTTCCCATTAAGGGTAGGGAAGATTCAAACAAGAGGGCATGACATGCGAATTAAGGGACGGAAGTTTAGGGGTAACGTGAGGGGGAACCTCTTTACTCAGAGGGTGGTGGCTGTGTGGAATGAGCTTTCAGCAGAAGTGGTGGAGGCAGGATCGATTTTAACATTTAAAAGTAAAGTGGATAGGTATATGGACGGGAAGGGAATGGAGGGGTATGGTCTGAGTGCAGGTAGATGGGACTAGGGGAAAACAAATGATCGGCACGGACTGGAAGGGCCGAGAGGGCCTGTTTCCGTGCTGTAATTGTTATATGGTTTATATGGTTATATGGTTTAATAACCCGTGCCTGGCTTCTCCCCATATCCCTTGACTCCACTAGCCCCTAGAGCTCTATCTAACTTTTGCTTAAATTCATCCAGTGACTTGGCCTCCACTGCCCTCTGCGGCAGGGAATTCCATAAATTCACAACTCTCTGGGTGAAAAAGTTTTTTCTCACCTCAGTCTTAAATGACCTCCCATTTGCTCTAAGGCTGTGGCCCCTGGTTCTGGACTCGCCCAACATTGGGAACATTTTTCCTGCATCTAGCTTGTCCAGTCCTTTTATAATTGTATATGTTTCTATAAGATCCCCCTCATCCTTCTAAACTCCAGTGAATAAAAGCCTAGTCTGTTCAATCTTTCCTCATATGACAGTCCCGCCATCCCAGGGATCAATCTCGTGAACCTACGCTGCACAGCCTCAATCACAAGGATGTCCTTCCTCAAATTAGGAGACCAAAACTGTACACAATACTCCAGATGTGGTCTCGCCAGAGCCTTATACATTTGTGGAAGAACCTCTCTACTCCTATACTGAAATCCTCTTGTTATGAAGGCCAAAATTCCATTAGCTTTCTTCACTGCCTGCTGTACCTGTAAGCCAACTTTCAGTGACCGGTGTACAAGGACGCCAAGGTCTCGCTGCACCTCCCCCTTACCTAACCTAACTCCATTGAGATAATAATCTGCCCCCTTGTTTTTGCCGCCAAAGTGGATAACCTCACATTTGTTTATATTATACTGCATCTGCCCCACCTGTCCATCTCACTCAACCTGTCCAGGTCACCCTGCAACCTCCTAACATCCTCTTCACAGTTCACACTGCCACCCAGCTTTGTGTCATCTGCAAAATTGCTAGTGTTGCGCCCAATTCCCTCATCTAAATCATTAATACATATGGTAAACAGTTGCGGCCCCAACACCAATCCTTGCGGCACTCCACTCACCACTGCCTGCCATTCTGAAAAGACCCCGTCACGTACTCTTTGCTTCCGGTCTGCCAACCAATTTTCTATCCATGTCAACACCCTACCCCCAATACCATGTGCTCTAATTTTAGTCACCAGTCTCCCATGCGGGACTGTATCAAAGGCTTTCTGAAAGTCTAGATACACTACATCCACTGGCACCCCTTCATCCATTTTACTTGCCACATCCTCAAAAGATTCCAGAAGGTTAGTCAAGAATTATTTCCCTTTCATAAATCCATGTTGACTTGGACTAATCCTTTTACTGCTATCCAAATGCCCCATTATTACCTCTTTAATAATTGACTCCAGCATCTTTCCCACCACCGAAGTCAGGCTAACTGGTCTGTAATTCCCCGTTTTCTCTTTCGCTCCTTTCTTGAAAAGTAGGATAACATTATCTATCCTCCAATCCACAGGAACTGATCCTGAATCTATTGAACATTGGAAAATGATCACCAATGCGTCCACTATTTCTAGAGCTACATCCCTGAGGACCCTGGGATGCAGACCATCAGGCCCAGGGGATTTATCATCCTTCAGTCCCATTAGCCTACCCAATACTACTTCTCGCCTAATGAAAATATATTTCAGTTCCTCGACCCCCTTAGATCCTCTGTCCTCCAGTACTTCTGGGAGATTGTTTGTGTCTTCCTTAGTGAAGACAGATCCGAAGTACCCATTCAACTCTTCTGCCATTTCCTTGTTGCCCATAATAATTTCACCCGTGTCTGCCTTCAAGGGACCCACATTTGACTTTGCTACTCTTTTTCCCTTAACATACCTAAAGAAGCTTTTACTGTCCTTCTTTATATTCCTGGCCAGCTTCCCTTCGTATTTCATCTTTTCAGCCCGTATTGCCCGTTTTGATTCCTTCTGTTGTCCTATGAAAGTTTCCCAATCCTTTGGCTTCCGGCTACTCTTTGCTGTGTTATACATCTTTTCTTTTAGTTTTATTCTATCCCTAACTTCTCTTGTCAGCCACGGTTGCCTCCTACTCCCCTTCCGAAAATCATTCGTCCTTTTTGGAATGAAATGATCCTGCGTCTTCCGGATTATGCCCAGAAATTCCTGCCATTGCTGTTCCACCATCATTCCTGCTAGGATCCCTTTCCAGTCTACCTTGGCCAGCTCCCCTCTCATGCCTTCATAGTCCCCTTTGTTCAACTGCATCATTGCCACTTCTGATTTAATCTTCTCCTTCTCAAATTGCAGATTAAAACGAATCATATTATGATCACTACCTCCAAGCGGTTCCTTTATCTCGAGTTCTCTTATCATATCTGGTTCATTGGACAACACTAAATCCAGAATTGCCTTTTCTCTGGTCGGCTCCATTACAAGCTGCTCTAAGAATCCATCACGGAGGCATTATCCAAACTCTCTTTCTTGGGGTCCTGAACCAACCTGATTTTCCCAGTCTACCTGCATATTGAAATCCCCCATCACCACAGTGGCATTACCTTTGTTCCATGCCAGTTTTAACTCCTGCTGCAACTTACACCCTACATCCAGACTACTATTTGGGGGTCTGTAGATTACACCAATTAGTGTCTTCTTGCCTTTACAATTCTTCAACTCAATCCACTGTGACTCTACCTCACCAGTCCCTATGTCTTTCTTCACAAGGGACTGAATTCCATCCCTCACCAGCAGAGCTACTCCCCCTCCTCTTCCCATCTGCCTGTCCTTTTTATAGGATGTATAACCCTGAATGTTAAGTTCCCAGGCCAAATCCTCCTGCAGCCATGTCTCAGTAATTCCCACAATGTCATATCTACCAACTTCTAACGAGCCTCAAGCTCGTCTACTTTACTTCTTATACTTTGCGCATTCATATACAATACTTTTAATTCCTTATGCATCGCACCTTTCACATTGATCGCTATTACACTTGGCCATACTCTCCTATCCCTTTGTGAGCTTCCTTCCCCGTTAATTCTGGGGTCATTAACCATCCCTTTACTCTCTTTCCCTTTATCTCCATCCTCGACTATCCCATTTGACACCCCACCCCCATTATTCAGTTTAAAACCACCCGTGTAGCAGTGGCAAACCTGCCTGCCAGAATGCCGGTCCCCCACCTGTTAAGATTCAATCCGTCCCTTTTGTACAGTTCCCCCTTACTCCAAAACACACCCCAGTGATCTAAGAATCTAAATCCCTACCCCCTGCACCAGTTTCTCAGCCACACATTCAGGTCCCGTATCTCCCTGTTCCTGCTCTCACCAGCATGAGGAACTGGAAGCAAACCGGAGATAACAACCCTGGAGGTCATGCTTTTCAGCATTTTTCCGAGCTCTCTAAAGAATGACACAAAAAGCTGGAGTAACTCCGCGAGACAGGCAGCATCTCTGGAGAGAAGGAATGGATGACGTTTTGAGTCGAGACCCTTCTTCAGACTGAAGTCTTCAGACTGAAGAGTCTTGACTCGAAACATCATGCATTCCTTCTCTCCAGAGGTGATGCCTGTCCCGCTGAGTTACTCCAGCTTTTTGTGTCTATCTTGCTTCTTTTTGCAATGGTTTTGGAACAGCTAAATCAGAGTTATGTGCAAATCATTTAATCAGAATAGCCCTCTGAGATCCAATAATGTGAGGTACGTCTTTGTGAAAGGATGTGAGACATGTGGAGGAAACCTGGTCAGGGACAAATGCTTGACTCCATTTGTTAAGCTGCTGCTGAAACACAAAATAAATGCTTTGGAGTTTCCTCAGAGCCACTCCTGTTCTAATGTCATGGCAATGAACTGCAATGAACCTTGGTTGACTTGTAAATTAGATTTCTACTGTAATTCCAGCAACATGCAGGATAAACCATCTCCAAGGAAATTCTCTGCCATTAGATTGGAACAAATAAAAAAAAGAGACAAGGATTCTGCAAAATAAATGTGCTTACTTTAATTTCATTCATACTCTGTTCCATAAACAAAATATTAGTAATTTTGATTCAGTGTTCCTGCTGGGTATATTTTTAATTATGTTATATAGTTAAATCGAAGATTCACATACTGTGTCCAAAGATTCAAATTGAGATTAATTTATTTTCATATGCACCACGTGCAATGTTCATACCAGGATCGTAAGCATTAAATATGGTAATGATAAATACAACAATAAATTCACCGGTGAGTGTAACGCAGCAGAGTGTTGAAGAATGAAGATTGAAGTTGTGCAAAAATAGCAGAATAATCAAATTAGGTTGAGCAAAGAATAAGAGCGCTTGGCACCACTTGTGGGAAGGTGTGTATAAGTGATGTTTGGTTCATGAGTAATACACAATGTGCTGGAGGAACCCAGAATCCCAGGCAGCATCTGTGGAGGGAACTGGACAGACAATGTTTTGGACCTTCTTCAGACTTGACCCAAAACGTTGTCTGTCCACTCTCTCCACAGAAGCTGCCTGACCCGCTGAGTTCCTTCTGCAGGTTGATTGTTACCCAAGTGGCACAGTGGCGCAGAGGTAGAGTCGCTGCCTTACAGTGCCAGAGACCTGGGTTTGATCTTGATTATGTGCTGTCTGTATGGAGTTTGTACATTCTCCCTGTGAGCACATGGGATTTCTCCCGGTGCTCTGGTTTCATGCTACATACCAAAGATGTGTAGGAAGGAACTACAGATGTTGGTTTAAACCGAAGATAGACACAAAATGCTGGAGTAACTCAACGGGACAGGCAGCATCTCCAGAGAGAAGGAATTGTGACGTTTCGGGTCGAGACCCTTCTTCAAAGATGTACAAGTTTATTGGTTAATTTGCTTCTGTAAATTGTCCCTAGTGTCCCTAGCATGCAGGTACAGCAGGCAGTGAAGAAAGTTAATAGCATGTTGGCCTTTATAACAAGAGTATAGGAGCAAAAAGGTCCTTCTGTAGTTGTACAGGGCCCTAGTGAGACCACACCTGGTGTATTGTGCGCAGTTTTGGTCTCCTAATTTGAGGAAGGACATTCTTGCTATTGAGGGAGTGCAGCAAAGGTTCACGAGGTTAATTCCTGGGATGACGGGTCTGTCATATGTTAAAAGAATGGAGCGACTGGGCTTGTATACTCTAGAATTTAGAAGGATGAGAGGAGATCTTATTGAAATTTAAAATTATTAATGGTTCGGTCATGCTAGAGGCAGGAAACATGTTCCCGATGTTGGGGGAGTCCAGAACCAGGGGCCACAGTTTAAGAATAAGGGACAAGTCATTTACAACAGAGATAGGGAAAAACGTTTTCACCCAGAGAGTTGGGAATCTGTGGAATTCTCTGCCTCAGAAGGCAATGGAGGCCAATTCTATGGATGCTTTCAAGAAAGTTAGATAGGGCTCTTAAAGATAGCGGAGTCAAGGGATATGAGGAGAAGGCAGAAACGGGGTATTGATTGTGAATGATCAGCCATGATCACGGTGAATGGCGGTGCTTGCTCGAAGAACCGAATGCCTACTCGTGCACCTATTGTCTATTGTAATGGTGATTGTTGGTTGGTGCGGACTCGATGGGCCGAAGAGCCTGTTTCAAGTGCGATGAAGTGGTCTTGAACATGTTCCAGTCTAAAGACTCAAGGCCATCCTTATTTAGACCCTCAGTCTCCACAGACTAAGGGCTACATTGGTACCTTATGCTTCAATCTCTGTGTGTAAGCTGGCAGGAACAGCACCTGTACTGGTAAAGGAAGCTATAACTAGATAGTGTAAGGCTGAAGTTCCCTTATGTTTCTTTCTGTTTTTGGTCAGGCAGTGCATTGGAGGTATTGAAAGAATGGAACGTTCCAGGTAAAAAGAAGGTAAGACTGGGAATCCTTATTTTTGAATACATGTTTTTTAAATTGCATAATTTGGTAGAACAATGGGGGAAAAAAACAAATGATTATTTTACCCAGCACAATAAGAAAAGGAAAAGGAAACCAAAACAGGCAAATAGCCAAGTGAAGGATGAGAAGGAGAGGCCTCAAAGACTGGGGGAGAACGCAGATCTCCCCCTATCGAAAGGTGGACTGAATGGGTATCACGGCAACAGCTCTGCAAACGATGATTCCTCAGTGGACTCCCTCAGCGAGAAGATGGAAACTCTCCCCAGCAACGAGAAGGCAGCAACAAGCGCAGAGTTACATGTGTTGATGAATCAAGAGAAAACAGGTCAGCTCCTGACATTTACTCCGTCCATTACACATAACATGGTCAAAATAAAAATAGAAATAGAAATAGAGAAACAGAAGAAAAGGTCATTCCTTCAGAAAGGAGATGAGGGGGAATTTCTTTAGTTAGAGGGTGGATGTGGAGTGGATGTTTCCACTATTGGGAGAGTCTAGGACTAGAGGTCAATTCCTCAGAATTAAAGGACGTTGATTTAGGAAAGAGATGAGGAGGAATTTCTTGAGTCAGAGGGCGGTGAATCTGTGGAATTTATTTATGTTATTTATACATTATACTTATGGGCGCCTTTCAAAGACTCTCAAGGACGCCTTACAAAATGTAATAAGCAGATTACAAAACATATAAGCAGAATAAAACAAAATACAAAACAAAAATAGTAGGGACAAGGAGAGAGCAGCGGCAGCCAAACGCACTAGCGTTCACTCTCCCTTCCGGCAGCCATCTTGGAAACAAAACAATCAAAACATCTTTTAACATTGAACATCCACCACAGTGACTCCTACACACTCCTCACTGTGGTGGAAGGGGAAATATAGTTCAAGTCCTTCCCCTAGCTCTTCCACGGTCGTGGGCCTCGAGCCCCCGTTGACGGGACGATTTTGGCTCCCGGAGCAGGTGTTCGGGCCCTCCGCATCGAGGCACTCCACTCCCGCATCGGGGGGTTGTCAGCTCACCTACGGTGGGTGAACGAACCTCGTGTCAGGGCAGGTCGAGCCTTCCGCGGCGTTGGAACTCCCGACTAGCCTCGCCCCGAGACTGCGAGCCCTTGATGATAAAGTCCGCAGTGGTCATTGTGGGAGCGATCCCAGGCAAGGGATCCACTCCGATGTTAAGTCCACGCCCCGAGTGGGGCTCACAACAGTCCGAGGAGGCTTCCTGCTTCTAGGCCACAGAGCCCGGAGAATGTGATCCGAAAAATGATCACATCTCCGGGAAGGTAAGGACTTGATAAAAAAAAGTTTCCCCGATCCCCTCCCCCCCACATAAAACACACCAAAAAACATTAAACAAACTTTTAACAACCTAAAAATAGCAACAAGAATGGAAAGACAAACAGACTGCCGGTTGGGCTGCCACCACCCCCCCGTGGCCACGCCCCCCTTAGAATTCTTTGGAGGCCAAGTCAATGGATATATATAAGGCAGAGATAGAGATTCACGATTAGTACGGGTGTCAGAGGTTATGGGGAGGAGCAGAATGGGGTTAGGTGGGAGAGATAGATCAGCCATGATTAAATGGCGTAAACTTGATGGGCCAAATGGCCTAATTCTGCTCCTATCACTTATGAAGAACTGATGAAAATGTAAGATAACATTCTGAATAAAAGATTTGGTAACATTTCAGGCAGGAGTGTCCCAATCAAAAGACATTCGGACAAGTACATAGATAGGGAATGCCTAGAGGGATATGAGCCAAATGCTAGCAGATGGGATGAGCATAGGTGTGGCATCTTGGTCGACATGGTCAAGTTGGGCCATGTTTCTATGCTGTATGCCTCTCTGATACTATGAATGTTGGACTATTTCCCTACTGTTTACATTTTATTCTTAATGGAAAACTGGGATGAAATTAGCTGTGCAGCAGAATAGTGTGGGCTCGTTTTACTCTTACCTTTTTCAATTCCGAGTCAATTTACTGCTACATTCACTCACAATACAGCTTTCCAAAAGTATTCACACTCACGTCACTCTGCATTGCTTGTGTTCTCTAGCTTCTCGATGGCACCAATCACAGATTTGATTGACTCTTCCCTCTTGTTACAAGTGGGTGATAATTGCCCAGTTCATTAACCACCTCCACATGCCCTCAACTCCGAATGCTCTGCTTCTGAGCTTTACCTCTGAAGCTTTGAAACAGGGCTGTGTGCAAAAGCTAAATGGGATGTGTAATTATAAAAATAAAGTATTTATTCTCAATACATGCATTGTGGAGAAATAATGACATAATGTCATAAGTGATAGGAGCATAATTAAGCCATTCAGCCATCAAGTCTACTCTGCCATTCATTCATGACTGATCTATCTCTCCCTCCTAACCCCATTCCCCATAACCCCTGCCACCCTACTAATCAAGAATCTGCCTTAAAAATATCCACTGACTTAGCCTCTTCAACTTTCTGTGGCAGAATTCCACAGATTCACCACCCTCTGACTAATGACATTCTTCCTCATCTCCTTCCTAAAGGAACATCCTGTTAATTCTGAGGCTATGACCTCTAGTCCTAGACTCTCCCATGAGTCCTAGACACTTCCACATCTCCCATAACATGGAAGCAGAGTGCTGGCTGGTGGAGTTGTCAAATATAAGACTATAAAGTGGGACATGGCAAAATGGCTTGGGCACTTATTTTTACCAGACCACAGGCACAGCGCGTCAGTGTACATATCAGAGTTGTACTGTAAGGGATTTGGATAGTTGTAAATAAGGATTAAAGTATTGTTTTTACTATAAATATTCATGTAGAATACATATGCAATAATTGCCAGTGTTTGGGTGCACAATGTACATGGATGCTAATATCTAGAGCTGAAAACATGTGAATCTACCCTGGTTTTGGGAATCAGTATTGATGTTGTTAACTTTCAACCCTCGTTCAGTTGTCCTCACTCAGAAAAAGGAGAAAGTGCCATTGCAGTCAATACCTCAGCCAGTGCAGGATGCACAAAGAAGTCAGCCCAACAGACCCGCAATGAACAAGGCAAAGCCAAAAGCATTGGCTGGCTCCCATCCCACTGTTCCTGGGTCTTCATCACTGCCAGAAGACTTGGGGTCAAACAAGAAAAGAGGTAAGCAAGTCAAATCTTTCTAACCAGAAACACTATGAACAGCTTTAAAATGACAATTGCAAGCCACAACCAACCCCCCCATTCCAGCCACCATCACCTCCTCTTTTAACACTGAGAAATGTATTTGCCATCAGTTTACAACATACAGAGGTTAAAATGTCATAATCAGTAAATGAAAACTCTTTTAGTGCCAATACTGAAACTTCTTTGAATTTACTTAGAGAGTCACTTTTGCACTACCTGGTGTAGTTATGTATGGTATAGCATGCTGTATCTCGGCACATGTAAAAATGATAAACTCTCCAATATCAACAGATGACTTCTTTCCACTTGCTTCCATTTCAGCTAAACAGCTGTTTCCATGTTTTATTCTCTTTCGATTTCTACCTAATTGAAATCCACAGCCCTCATGTGATAAAATAATAAGATTCAACGAGAACTTACCAGTTTGAAGTTTGACCTTTATTTTATGAGGAATTGCAATGAGGGATTGCGTGAAGAAACCCGACTGCCCGCAGAGCGCGTCAATATTCAAAGCACCGGTGTGAAATCACAGGTAATAGTGAATGAAGTATAATAGTAAGATAACAGAAGACTAGAACTACCAGATGACATTTATGAGGATTGGGAGCGGAGGGCACGTAATCCCTCATCGTAACTCCTCATAAAATAAAGATCAAACTTCAAACTGGTAAGTTCTCATTTAATCTTACTATTTTACTTCGGAGTCATGGGAGTGACTCCGTGAAGATTTCAAAGCTCTGTGATTTCACTCCATGAGAAATAGGTCTACACAGCCACAACTGTTTCATCGACAAATGAAGGTATATATAATCATAATACATACAGCCATGACATAGATTTAAACATGCTGATGTTATTAATAAAGTAATAATAATAGTCCCACCTTTCACTCGGATGGAAAACTGTAATCAATGAAAATAGAGTTGACAAATATCCCTGGTCTAGTAATGCGTTATTATAAACGTTTGAAATTCTTTCGCTTGACCTGCTGCAAGCATTAGGACATGGTCCAATGGCACACAAGCCCCTTGCTGCTGATGTTATAGTAGCCCTGATGGAGTGATGACTGGATTCAGTATCTACTCCTACATAATCAAAGTCCATTTTATCCTCTGGAAGTGACCTGAACAGATAAGTTCTTATACGTTTTTGTGACTAACAACATGGCTAGTTCAGAGCCTCGAAGACTCTCAGTGACCTTAACGTATGGTTATATATGTGTGTCCTCACTTTTCCAAAGGTCCCTGGGTATGCCTTGAACTATCTGACACCCCTTCTGCTCTGCTTAAGTGAATTATAAGCATAAATATTATATATTATAGTTTACAAAGGTAACCATCTTGTTCTGTCGCAACTATGTAGCGACTTAACCTACATATAGCTACCATACTTGCGGTAAGCAGCGCAAGGAGGATAACCAACCTATGAGATCGGCGAAACTAAGGATGTAGTGGGACTACCCTGGTAAAATAGTGTTCACACAATGTTAACATCCCATACTGCATTGTACTTGTCCTAGGAAACATTGTGTTAAAGATATGCTTACCAACTTGATATCCAGTGTGAACCCGACAGAGCGGGTCTTGTTTGCTGCAGGCAATACAATGAGAAGGCATGTTGGCACAGTTAATGGCCGTACAACTTAATTATTGACAAAAATCATTTAAAATGAACTCCAAACATCAGCAATTTGTACCGTCTTCAATGCAACATGAGCATTCAACAAACCATATAACCATATAACCATATAACCATATAACAATTACAGCACGGAGACAGGGCCTCTCGGCCCTTCCAGTCCGTGCCGACCATTTGTTTTCCCCTAGTCCCATCTACCTGCACTCAGACCATACCCCTCCATTCCCTTCACGTCCATATACCTATCCACTTTACTTTTAAATGTTAAAATCGATCCTGCCTCTACCACCTCTGCTGGAAGCTCATTCCACACAGCCACCACCCTCTGAGTAAAGAAGTTCCCCCTCACGTTACCCCTAAACTTCTGTCCCTTAATTCTCATGTCATGCCCTCTTGTTTGAATCTTCCCTACCCTCAATGGGAAAAGCTTATCCACGTCAACTCTGTCTATCCCTTTCATCATTTTAAAGACCTCAATCAAGTCCCCCCTTAACCTTCTGCGCTCCATCTTTCCAACGCTTTCCATCTTCTGGAAAAGAAAGTCCTGCTTTTTTGGTGTTATCGCAGCACACTGAACATATACAAGGACTAACTACCCAAGCCATAGAGCAGTCTATTGAATCTGCAGAACATAATTTGATTTTAACATGCAATGGCTGATTTCTCAAGCCACAGACTGCACCAGCAAGTTACGTTCAAAATAACCATATAAGGTTATATTATTATTCCTGACAACCGGAATCAAAGTTCCATAGGCCAATAACAGATTAGGAACCTAAACGGCTCTTAATGACTTAATTTGAAGCCCCGGGAAATTAAGCAAATGGAGGAAGACACAAAAGACCTTCCTTCTCCTTGTAGCGAGAATGTATCATTCGCCACTGTTATGCCACATATTTTGCAATCTGTGAATAAGCATGAAACAAACATATGTACATTCAGTGTGATTCAACACCCATTCTGTGTTGTAATTGACCTATACCCGATGTCACTCCAGTGGCCAACGAGATGATGTAACCACTTTACTTGATTGCACCCACAAATACTAACATATGCCACCATCATAACATGTCAACATGAAGTTGAGCATGCAGATATGCATATCCGCTCAATTAGTCTTAACCCACAAAATGCGTAGGGTCTATATACATTTGACACCAATAAATGAAGAATTGGCAACTCATGCAAATCTCCTCCAGCTCCAAACCAGAGATGATATTCGCAATTTCCCATTCTTAGGCCATTAGCATCATTTTGCAATATAATGAGATATTTATTGATTAACCGACTGGAACAATGCTGACCAATGTCTATCCATCATTGCGACTTTGACAGTTTCAGCTGATAATAGCAGTGTGTCGACCATGACCTACATGGTACTTTAGAGCTCTCCATTTAGGATGATTTCAATTCTCCCACTTGCACAGCTGAACTACATCCATTATATTGCCAATTAGTCTTAATGACTAGACTGCTGCTGTATAACAACAAAGCTCTAACAGGCTTATATTGACTCCAATCTGTTGCCTGGGACGGCATCATAAGCCATTGATAACTAAATGTAAATCATAATGACCTGAAGAATGCATAGAACCTCTGGCCAGCTTTCATGCTGCTACCAGCTTCAGTGAACCGCTTACCTTCATCCTGCAGGATTTGCCTGTTGACTAGGTCTTACCTGACAAACAGATTCGGCGGCTGGGTCTAATGTCCCCCTGATAGCGGTGTTCACTGCATTTGTGTTGTGATGGCAAATCTTGCTGTCAGTAATGATCTCTGACACGTGACCGTCATCCCCTTGGGTATGTTCACAGCTATACCATCAGACTCGGTATGCTCTCCTCCTTCATGAGGAAGCCATTAAACAGCCCCACTACAAGGGCACCGCTATGACTCCAGTTGTTAATCAGCCATCTTTCATAATGAACAGGCCACACCTGTCATCCTTCACGTCTGCCTTGAATGGCAACTCTGGCCCGATTCCCGAGCCTCTCTTGTAAGATAACCTGACCATAATAATGAACCTGTCTGCTAATTTTAATTTGTCTAAAACAATTCTAGCCATAATTCTGACCATAATTCGAAAGACAAGAATGCCCATATTTTTGTGGTGGATGTTAAATTATGTGTTTATTGTGTGTTTTGTTTTAATTTATTACATGTTATGACTGCAAGGTAACAAATTTCGTTCAGACCGAAAGGTCTGAATGACAATAAAGGAATCTGAATCTGAATCTGAATTTTTGAACCTATCTTGAAGGCAACTCTGGTCAAAGTACTACGCCTACCTAAACACAATTCTGGCCCAATTCCAGCCTGCTTAGAATGCCAGTATTGTCCAATTTCGCGTGGTTAGATGACTCTAAATCGAATGTCTTGATCATTGGTATTGTTCAACCAAGTGTAAATCTTATTCACTTGTAAATGGTCCCTTGCTGTAGAACTTCAGTGTAAGAACAAACTGCCCCGGGAAGCTCATCTCTCCCATGAGGGAAATATTATGCAGCCCTGCTACAAGGTGCTGCTAGCATGGCTTTCCCAAATGCCGGTGCTGCCATAGCCTCGGCCGCAATATAAAGCAGCCTTGGTACAAGGTGCTGCTGATGTGGCCTCTCCCATAGGCCGGTGCTGCCATCACGGGGTACCACATCAAGCAGCCCTGTGGAATAGGTGCTGCTGGCTCGGACTTATCCATATACCTGCCATTGCCATAGATTCGGCATCCCTTAAAGCATCCCTGTGGAATAGGTGCTGCTGGCTCAGGCTTACCTATATGCTCATCATTACCTAGAATCAGCATCCCCTAAAGCAGCCCCGTGCAAAAAAGGTGCTGCTGGCTCAGGTTCACCCATATGCCCGGCACTGTCACAACTCATGTAGTTGGGGTGTCTCTAGATGGAGCCTCCTTTTCACAAGGGCTCCATCCTGGTCAACCTAAAATGTTTTTCATACCCGGATGCTGGCTTGTTTGGGGCCTCAGCATGTGATTGCAGTGTTGTTTAGAGCCAGTGTGGAATAGGGAGAGTGCACCAGGGATGGGCCAGGACATGGTTGCTGGGTGTGTGGACCATTGGTGGTTTGCATATGTGGGCAGCTTCACTTTGGTGGGGTGAGGTGCAGCATTGAATGGGTGCAAAGGCTTCAAACAAATGAAGGGAAAAAGGTGTGTACAGGAGTGGTATCTAGAATTCTGTTCATAGTTCAGAGCAGCAGACATAGGTTTAGGTTTATTGTCACGTGTACCGAGGCACAATGAAAAACTTTGTTTTGCAAGCTATCCAAACATATCAGATATACCATACATAAATACAATCAAGTCAATAGATGGAGCAAAGAGGAAGATCCAGAGTGCAGATGGTAGTTCTCAGCATTGTAGCGCACTGTAGAGCATCTGTTAGAGGTGAATCGGAGAGTACCCCATTCGTTTGTGAGGGATGGAAGAGAGATTTGTGAAGAAAGATTATAAAATATACTTGTAAATAATGAGACTGAGGATGGTGAATGGGTTTATTGGTGATGCAGCGATCCCAGGTGATAAATGGCTTCCCCTATGTAGTTTCAGAGTCAAGAACAATTGATTTTAGGAATACTGTTTGTTACAGATAGGTGTTACACTATCAGTTGCCAATTGACTGTTAGCTGTGATTAAATGAATCTGAGTGGTGTTTCTGTATGATCAGAACAATGTCAATGAGTGACCATTGGTATCAAGTGAATGACATTTCCCCTACGTTCATAACCTTGCTATATTTATAGTCGTTGGCTCCTTATTCTTTCTTCCCCGCTTGCTGTTCTCTATTCCTGATCTTGGTTAATTTCTTTTCCTCCCTTATTCTCCTTGCACTCTGTTCTTCTCACTTGTTTTTTTTAATTCTTGAACGGTTGCACTTTGGCCTTTGGTGTGAACCACTGTCAAATGTACTCAAAGTGTAGGAAGGATCTGCAGATGCTGGTTTACACCGAATATAGACACAAAATGCTGGAGTAACTCAGTGGGTCAGGCAGCATCTCTGGATAGAAGGAATAGGTGACGTTTGTGCTCAGATCCTTCTTCAGACTGAGCCTCAATCCGAAGAAGGATATCGACCCGAAACATCATCCTTTCTTTCTCTCCAGAGATGCTGCCCGACTCACAGAGTTACTCCAGCATTTTGTCTCTGTATTCCTTCAAAATTACTCTACCCTAAGGAAGTCATCACTTATAAGTGGAACGTCTATGGGCGGCATCGTGGCACAGCGCTGGAATTGCTGCCTCACAGCGCCAGAGACCCGGGTTTGATCCTGACTACGGGTGCTGTCTGTACGGAGTTTGTTCGTTCTCCCCGTGACTGCGTGAGTTTTCTCCAGGTGCTCCAGTTTCCTCCCACGCTCCAAACACGTGCAGGTTTGTAGATTAATGGGGTTTGGTAGAATTGTAAAATTGTCCCTAGTGTGTGTAGGATAGTGTTAGTGTATGGGGTGAACTCTGGTCGGCGCGGACTCGGTGGGCCAAAGGGCCTGTTTCCATGCTGAATCTCCAAACTAAACTAAACTAACCTTGTTGAACTCACCTATAAAGTAATCAAATGCCACAGAATGAGACTGTAAGGAATGCCTCCACCCTGAGTTGCAAGGTGGAGGGTGCTAATGAGGAGCATAAATCCCATCATGGGCTGGTCGGGTCAAATGACCAGTTTCAGCGCAGTTCATTCTGCGCAAAATAGTTGCACGGTGCAGAAAAGGAAAAAAAAATGAGCTGAGAAGTGGAATAAAAGTTTAGTTTGTTGGGAAATACTGGTGTTGTCCCATCTATGAGGCCTGGTCTGTCCCTATCACTGACTGCGGGAAAGTGAATCGAATGACCTGGATGCTGCTTGTGCTGTAAAACTTTGTTGACTAACTCCAGATGTGACCACACAGTCATCAGTTTCAGTGGGCTCTTTGAGCAAAGCTACTCACAAGGCCCACAAAGAAATAGTTGTTGCAAAATTATGCCAAAACCCGGAGAACAGCTGCAATTTATGGAGCCAAGAATTTTATAAAACACTGAGGGGAAAACAAAACTAAGAGATTAGCTGCTAACTTTCTATCTCAGCGTGCAGCCAAGATAACATACTTGTGAGCCATTTACAAGTTTTGTTCCTGTTCTTGTCCTGACAAATGTCTAAGCTTATAAGCTGGAATATCAATGGACGTCTATTCAGAGAGAGACACAACCTGTACAGTTCCGACGAGTCATTCACATCATCTTGACTTGGCAAGTACATGGAGGACCATAAACCTGAAACAGACTCAAAAAGCTGAAGTCACTCAGCGGGTCAGACTGCATCTCTGGGAAAAAGGGACAGGTGACGTTTTGGGTTGAGACCCTTCTTCAGACTGAGAGTCAGGGCAAAAGCAAAAGAGAGATATAGATGGTGATGTAGAGGTACCATACAGAACAAATGAATGAGATATGCAAAAAAGAACAAGGTATGCAAAAAGGTAACAATGATAAAGGAAACAGGCCATTGTTAGCTGTGTGTTAGGTGAGAACGTGTTATAGAAAATGAGACCCAACAAAGGTGACTTTGAAGCTGGTACGACTTAGGTGGGGGAGGGATAGAGAGAGATGGAATGCAGGGGTTACTTGAAGTCAGTTAAGTCATTATTCCTCCACTGGGCTGTAAGCGGCCCAAGCAAAATATGAGATGCTGTTCCTCCGATTTACGTTTGACCTCACTCTGACAATAGAGAAGACCAAGGACAAAAAGGTCAGTGGGGGAATGGGGAGTTCTGATAGGTTTAGGCAGACTGAGTGAAGGTGTTCAGCGAAACGATTGCCCAGTTTGCGTTTGGTCTCGCCGATATATGAGTCCACACCTTGAACAACGGATACAGTAGATAAGGTTGGAGGAGGTGAAAGAGAACCTCTACCCAACATGAAAGAAATGTCGAGGTCGACAGAGTCGAAGGAGGAGGTATAGCAACAGGTGTTGCATCTTCTGCGGTACCTGGGGAGGGGGTGGTTTAGGTGGGAAGGGATGTGTTAACCAGGGAATAAATACAAAAACCAACCAACAAAAAAAAAATGCGGAGGGAATGGTCTCTGAGGAAAGCGGAAAGGGGTGGATATGGGAAGATGTGGCTAGTGGTGGGATCCCATTGGAGATGGCGAAAATATCAGAAGATTATGTGACGGCTGATGGGGTGAAAGGTGAGGACTAGAGGGACTCTGTCCCTGTTGCGACTAGAGGGAGGGGGAGCAAGAGCGGAGCTGCGGGGTACCGAGGAGACATGTGTAGGCCTCATCAAGGATAGAAGAGGGGACCCCCATTCCCTAAAAAATGAGAACATCTCGGATGCCCAGGTGTGGAACACCTCATCTTGGGCGCAGATAGGCAAAGACAGAGGAATTGGGAGTAGGGGATAGAGTATTTGCAGGAAGCAGGGTGGGAAGAAGTGTAGACTAGATAGCTGTGGGAGTCAGTCACCTATACATAACTAAAACTCTGATCTTGTTATCTTCCGGTTTGCGTGGCCTTTCTATTTGCGCAAAAATGAAATGAGATAGCGCTACGATTTTTCGCCAGCGTACTCACCCTTCTCCTCTGTTGCAAGTGAACCGAGTTTAGTTCCGATCTGGGGTCTAATGTAAAAGTTAGCGAGATTTAAAAATCGCATGTGCACAGATCGATCTCCTCTCCTGCCACGTGGATTGGTCTTTTCTCCTGTCACTCTGCGGGACAGGTCCGCCCCTTCCTGCACCATCACATCTTTACTGGAGCTGAGGGACGCTCTGGATGGTCGGTGGAGGTTTCCAACCAGACACAATGTTTGGAGGGACCAGAAGCGGCCTGGCCCAACCCAACCCAGACTAGCCCAGCCCAGCCCTGTGCGGAGCGGAGATGTCGCCAGACAAAAAACGGAGATCCTGGCCGAGGTGAACGTCCAGCGACCAGCGCCTGCTGTGAGTCCTCAGCGCACCGTCAGCTGCCCCCCTTCCCCGTGCTACCCTCCACTGCCCGGTCTTTTCTCCGAACGCTCTCCACACCCCGTCCACACACCCCTCCCCCATGCTCCCTCCTCTCTGTAACAATGTTACAAAATTTTGAGATTTTACAAATCAAGTCTGCAATTTATCCCATCAGATAAAGCATAAAAATAAGTTCAATTTGACACCTAATTCGCTTTCATATCTTCAGTATTAAAAAAGATATGGCCATTTTCATACTCAGAAATTAGCATCTTGTTCCCCATTGCTTTTCCATTGACTTAACACAATAGCTGTGATCGAGGACAGTCAAAAGCCCATAACTTTCTTAAAAATTAAGAGAACTGAATGAAATTTTTAGTTTTTATAGTTTGAAGCATTCTGAAACAAATATGAAACAATCTTACTTGGATGTCCTGAAATTAAAGCATATAATTAGTTAGTTACCTAATTGTAGCTAATTACAAAATTCAATTACTAGATCTAAACATCTACCCATTTCTTAAGAAAAGGTTAACATTTTTAAAAAGTTAAGTGTCCAAATAACATTCACACAAGAATTCACAATATAACATGATTTTTAAATCACATCATGAATTTATAGGCCAAATTGAAGGAGTTTAGTGTTTAATTCCCGTAAATTAATGGCCATTTAAATCATCTTGCGAGTGAGATTTTGTGGAATGCGATCGTTTGGAACGTTGCGGTTTGCGAAGAATTTAACCCCCAGTCGGCAGGAAAAATACTGCCGGTTCGGTTTGCGGAGAATTTAACCCCCACTCGGAAGGACAAACACTGCCGGTTCGGTAAGCCACTATTTCGCAACATTAAATTTTGATTAAAGGCTTCCTAAGAAGCACGTTTTTATATAGAAATAAACTGTGTACCTTGTTTTGTCCCCTACGTGAAATCCGTCCCGTTGTCGGCGTTCACGGCTTTAGAAGATGATTTTTAATTCACTCATGCTTATACATTATCCAGCGTAGTTTAAAAATAACTCCATAAAACAAATGTTGGAGCGATTTCTCTTCAGCAGCTAAACCCCCTGAGATTAATTGATTTGAATGGTCTGGAGGAAACGGCATTTTAAACCCGCCCCCCCTCTCAAAGGCACGAAAGACGCGCACACGGGCAGTGGCAGAACTGCAGCGCCGCTAAAGGTAAGTTTTGTAACATACCTACTCTCTGGCTCCACAACGCTCACTGCCTCGCCCCCAGACCTCACCCTCCATAACCCCCCTGCTCCACACAACTCTCCATCCCCACCCATTCAAGCCCCCCCGCCCCACACACCCCCCTGCGCACACAACTCCCCGGGTCCCCCACCCATCCATGCCCCCGCCCACACACTCCCTTCCCACAAAACCCCCCCCCCCTGCCTGCACAAACCTACCCCACCCACCCATCACAGACCCCCGCACCCACGCTCCCCACCCACACACACCCACCCCCCTGCTCCCACACACTCCTCCCCCACGCTCCCCCCTCTCTGGCTCCACAATGCTCACTGCCTCGCCCCACTCCCCTCCGCCCACAGCCCGCCCTGCCCCCACACAACTCTCCCTCCCCCACCCACACACCCCTCTCCCGCCCACACACCCCCTCTCCCACCCCACTCTCCAGCTCCACAATGCTCGCTGCCCCCGCCCCCCACAACACCCACCTACCATGCTCCCGTCCCACACCTCTCGCCACCCACCATATCTCCTTGCCCCTACAACCCCCCCGTCCACACACACCCTACCCCAGACCCCTTGTCTCCCCCTTGCCACATTAACCATATAACGATATAACAATTACAGCACGGAAACAGGCCCTCTCGGCCCTTCCAGTCCGTGCCGACCATTTGCTTTCCCCTAGTCCCATCTACCTGCACTCAGACCATACCCCTCCAATTCCCTTCACGTCCATATACCTATCCACTTTACTCTTAAATGTTAAAATCGATCCTGCCTCAACCACTTCTGCTGGAAGCTGATTCCACACAGCCACCACCCTCCGAGTAAAAAGTTCCCCCTCACGTTACCCCGAAACCTCTGTCCCTTAATTCTCATGTCATGCCCTCTTGTTTGAATCTTCCCTACCCTCAATGGGAAAAAGTATCCACGTCAACTCTGTCTATCCCTTTCATCATTTTAAAGACCTCAATCAAGTCCCCCCTTAACCTTCTGCGCTCCAAAGAATAAAGACCTAACTTGTTCAACCTTCTCTGTAACATAGTTGCTGGAACCCTGGCAACATTCTAGTAAATCTCCTCTGTACTCTCTCCTATTTTGTTGAGATCCTTCCTATAACTAGGGCGACCAAAATTGTACACCATACTCCAGAATTGGTCTTACCAATGCCTTGTACAATTTTAACATTACTTCCCTACTCCTATATTCAATTCTCTGATTTATAAAGGCCAGCACACCAAAGGCTTTCTTTACCACCCTATCTACCTGCGATTCCACCTTCAGGGAACTATGCACAGTTATTCCTAGATCCCTCTGTTCCACAGCATTCCTCAATTCCCTACCATTTACCATGTACGTCCTATTTTGATTTGTCCTGCCAAGATGTAGCACTTCACACTTATCAGCATTAAACTCCATCTGCCATCTTTCAGCCCACTTTTCCAAATGGCCCAAATCTCTCTGTACTTTGAAAATCTACTTCATTATCCACAACACCACCTATCTTAGTATCATCTGCATACTTACTTATCCAATTTTCCACCCTATCATCCAGATCATTGATGTACATGACAAACAACAGTGGACCCAACACAGATCCCTGAGGCACCCCACTGGTCACCGGCTTCCAACCTGACAAACAGCCATCCACCATTACTCTCTGACATCTCCCATTCAGCCACTGTTGAATCCATCTTGCTACTCCGCCATTAACACCCAAAGATTGAACCTTCTTAACCAACCTTCCATGGGGAACCTTGTCAAAGGCCTTACTGAAATCCATATAGACAACATCCACTGCTTTACCCTCATCAATTTCCCTAGTTACCGCTTCAAAAAATTCAAGAAGGTTTGTCAAACATGACCTTCCAGGCACAAATCCATGTTGACTGTTCCTGATCAGACCCTGTTTATCCAGATGCTTATATATATTATCTCTAAGTATCCTTTCCATTAATTTGCCCACCACTGACGTCAAACTAATAGGTCTATAATTGCTAGGTTTATTCTTTGAAATAAATACATTCTGAAAATGTATTTAAAAGAATTTATAAGAATAAGATTACTTTAATTTCACGGAGAGAAAGCTGGTTGCAAAGCAGAAATGTGCAGATGCCCTGCTGTTTTAAGATGATGGAGCTGCTCCATTAAGTTGGTCGGATAGAGTAATGTGCTCGTTTTCCCCTGGAATGTAAGTTTGTTTTTCTTTGCAAGGCACAAACTTCTCTTACAAATTCTGTAATGCAATTTCAGCTTAATTGCCTGAGGGAAAAGTGCTTTGGAATTGCTATCCAGTTTCTGAGATAACTGCTTTTTAGTTGTCCTGTTTTATTACATTAATTGAATTAAAGAGATGGCTTGTTACTGATTAGTAAATGCCCAACTAGTCAAGAATAGGATATAAATAGTCACATGGCTCAGTTAACAAAAACATATGGGAAGCTCCAGGCTGGATTTACATTAAGGTAATTGCCCAATTAATGAACAGTATAATATGTTCATTGTGGGTTCTTGAGATTTGGATCATCAGTGCTGTGTGGTGGATACATGTCACGGTTTATGTAAGATGAAGTAGGGTGGTTTAAAGCCCAATGTAACCAGCTTTGGAAATCAGGCTGTCTGTGGAAATACAAAGTATATAACAAGGCATTTCATTTTAATCCTCAACTTTCACTTCAGGAAGAATCGTCCAACGGCGAAACATTCCTTATCCTTTGCCTTCCAGAGGTGGTTCCTGACCCGCTGAATTCCTCCAGCAGTTTGACTTTTGCTTAACTTCAGGAGGCCTACCAGTGGGAATTCAAACAAATTCGTTTGCAAAGGGTGGCTGAACATGGGGAAAAAAATCACCCTACTAAATATATTCCTGCGTTAGAATATTAGGCACTTGTTTGTAATATTTATACAGTTGTGAAAATTATCTGGACCTTTGGTCAATGAAAATGAACTTTGTAGTAGTTCGAGGGCTTTCTTGGAAAGTCAACTAATGCAATGAAGAGAGCACTCTGATAATGAAATGTTCACAATGGCTGGTATTGGATATAATGTTCTTTGCAATTACCCTGCAAACAAGACAATTCATGATGATACCAGAATGTGTTTGTCTCAAAGCAGGTACGAGCATTGAAAAATCAGTGAAGGACTTGCAACGATGCACGGTCTCATTATCTAGATACCAACTCCTGATCAAAGAGGAAATGGATATTTCCGTCAAGAAGATCAAAGCTACCTTTGCAGAGTTGCAGGCTTGGTAAGTGATTCCTATTCGAATTTGCACCTGGGAAAAGCTGTCATTAAAAAAAAAGAAATGATGGTCAAGAATTTGCTTCATAACAGATGTTGAGCACCAAATATGGAAAGTTAGTATTCATTTTTGTTGCTGTTTTTGTTGTTGTTTCGGTTCCTAAATGACATTCCAGGAGCATATGATATGATATGATACGATACGATACGATACAATATCCCGCACAGAAATTGGTGTGCCACCAGTCAAAAGATACCGTTGTGAGTCATTGTAAATGTCATGTGCAATACAATAATATGGAAATTTAAGTGACCAGTTATTGCACAGCAAGTCCAGGATGAGGAATGTACAAAGATAGGGGAGGGAGGGGAGTCTGCCTACCCCCACGAGAGAAGGGGGAGGAGTTGTACAGTTTGATAGCCACAAGGAAAAAGGATCTCCTGTGGCGATCTGTGTTGCACCTTGGTGGGACTAGTCTGTTGCTGAAGGTGCTCCTCAAGTTGACCAGTGTTTCATGGAGAGGGTGAGCAGTATTGTCCAAGTCCCTCCATGACCGTCTCCAGTAACTCCCCAGGATGGAGCCAGCCTTCCTGATGAGCTTGTTGATTCTATTGGTGTCTGCGGCCACAGCCCTGCTACCTCAGCACACAACAGCGAAGACAATGGCATAGGCCACCACCGTTGATAAAACATCTGCAGCATCTTACTGCAGACATTGAAGGAGTGGAGCCTTCTCAGAATGTGCCCATTTGTAGGATGATTCACATCGGATGCCATTTTGGCCGGGTTGTTGGTGAGTGCATGGCCAACCACAACTAGAAATGTAGAGCTGACGGATGGAGACATCAGTCAGTGTGCAGTGATAACAACACCGGCAACACAACCAGTAAGAGCCCAGCATTCCAATTAACACACTCACTTAAGCGCACATTTAAACACACAAATAGCAGCATGGAGCACATTTGAATCATCAGCTGCTTGTTTGCTAGTTGTTCCTTCTTGCTAATGCTATGTTTCTGCACTGCCTGGAGCTTTCTAGGATTGGGGCAAATGATAGATGTCCACATGGCAGTTTTGTCTTCAAGGTTTTTGCAGTTGTTTCCAGACATGGTGCACAAATTCTCTTTGGACAATGAGCAAAGAACAAATTATTTTTCGACAACAAGCAAAGAACAGCAAAACCAAATGCTGGAATGAGAAAGAGCAAAATGTTAAGCAAGAGTCACACCCATTTTGGATTTCCATTCCTCTTCAACACATACATGTTTATACCACAGCAAGGATAATCCTTCCTAGTTACAAGATACAACCTGGTTTTAACTACTGAAAGTTAGTCCTTAGTGTTGTTGGTGAACACAATCGATGTTTCCTGTTGATATGTTCAATATGGTTAACAGTGTTAGGCAGCATGAAGTCGGGGGCTTACCTAGATCAGAAACAATGGGTCCAGGATATTTAGTATGGTGGTGGGGGTGGGGGGAGTGGAATATTTTAGATAGGAAATATCACTGGACAATGAGCCATGATATGTGTTCCGATCAGAACAGAGCTGGTGTGTAGACAAAGAAGAGGAAAAGAGCAGAATGTTTTGCGATTGTCTGATAACACCTTGCATTTTTTTAACCAAGAATATTTTTAATGTGTATCAAGTAGATTTTATTTTACGATACAGAGTTTTTAGGTGCAGAATGACCAGGATTTGCAAATTTTTCCTACAATAAAGACATAGCTTCATGAAAGAAGAAATAGCACATGATATGAAAATGTTGTAACCCCTAATCATTTGCAAGAGTTATGTTCTGAAAATGGATGGAATTGCCAAAAATCACAAAAATTATTTTGATGTAATTACAAAAGTCTCCAGTTGGTCCATTATCTTGAATGTACATTTTCTCTGTATCAGTACCTGTATAAGATATCTTTGCACATGTAACGTTAAAGAATCAATAATCATCAGTGAAAATAGGGTGATTAGTTTCCCAACGATCTAAAGTGCTGGAGTAGCTCAGCATCTCTGGAAGACATGGATATGTTACATTTTGAGTAGGGACCCTTCTACCAACCTGAATCGTCACCTAACCATGTCCTCTAGAGATGCTGCCTGACCCATTGAGTTAATTCTTCACTTTACGTTTTCTTTGTAAACCAGCATCTGCAATTCCTTGTGTTTCTAAAAATAATCAACATTGATTCATCTGCTATTTCTGATAATTTACTTGTATTGAATTTGCCCTTCAAATTTCTGGGGCCTCGGGTCAGGTGCTGACCTAAGTGGCTGGATACAGTTTGCATTTGGCTCCTCAGCTTTACACCAGCCATATCTGACTGTCATGTCTAGCTCAGTCCATTCATTTAAATGGAGTCAATGACCTTAATCAAAAAGGCAAGGGTCATTGCTTGTTTTAATCATTTTTCTCTCTATCATTGCGTATTTATGTTTTCATTAAAAGCAGTTTGATGCCTTCTAAATGCATTACTTTAATTTTTATCAAATAAATGTTAAATTTATATCCATGAAGGGTTTACTATGGATTCCAAAAGCAGGAAAAGTAAGAGTTTGCTGCATTAATAACTTGAGCAGTTGTTGAAAGCTGCTGAATCAGAGAAAAATAAGAATAATAGTCATTTTTTGCATTTCTTTCATTCATATCTCTCTACATTACCGTCTATATCTCTTATTTCCCTTTCCCCTGACTCTCAGTCTGAAGAAGGGTCTCGATCCAAAACGTCATCTATTCCTTTTCTCCAGACTTGCTGCCTGGCCTGCTGAGTGTGCCTCAGCTGTATAACCAGCTTTTTGTGTCTATTGTGAATAATAGTTTGTTGAATATCTAAGAATGCAATGTAGCAAAGTGATGCTGTTCTCCTGGATTTATGTAAGTGAGTAAGTGAAGTACAAAAAATAATCAAAAAGCTGCATAAATCATGAACAATGTGAAGAAGGGGAAGCTGCTACTTATGTGGCCGATTCGCACTGTATTCAATCCAGTTCCTACTTCCCCTGACTCACTGAGAATAGTAAGATTAAACGAGAACTTACCAGTTCGAAGTTTGATCCTTATTTTATGAGGAGTAACAATGAGGGATTTTGTGAAGACCCCGCCAGCACGCATGTGCGACATTCTTCAAAGCAGTGGTATGAAATCACAGATAGTAGAGTTGACTGAAGATAGTAAGATAAGAGAACTAACATACTAGTTGACCTTATAATAGAGGGTTGGGAGCGGAGGGCACGAAATCCCTCACCGTAACGCCTCAGAAAATAAGGATCAAACTTCGAACTGGTAAGTTCTCATTTAATCTTACTATTTTACTTCGGAGTCATGTGAGTGACTTTGTGAAGATTTCAAAGCTCTGTGATTGAATGCCCTGGAAACGAGTCCATGCTCACACACTGCCATAATGACCAATGGAGGAAGTATGTTAACGTATTTCAGACTTGAAACAGTGCTGAAAAACAATAATGTATTTAATAAACAACAAATAATAAACCCCTAACTTTGGGGGAAAAATTATGATACAGAACTTAAAATAGTATCTGCAAAAGTTGCAGGTGTGGTCACAGGTTTATTATAAAACCGTTGAAAAGTTGACTCATTGGACCAACCCGCCGTTGCAAGGATGTGGTCCATGGGAACTTCCATCATCCTCACCGCTGATGTAGACGCAACCCTGGTAGAATGAGATTTAAAAATTTCAGTGTCTACCCCTGCTACACCTAACACCACCCTGAGCCACCTTGAAATGGTCTGTACAGTTACCCTGTGGTGAGGGCATTTAAAACTGATTAAAAGGCCCATTTCTGTACCCCTGAGATTTTTAGTGACCTCTAGGTAATGAAGAAGGTGCAAAGGCGTCTGTCTAATGGATAGGCCAGGAACTCCAATTTGAGGCCAGGTGACCCAGGCCTGTTTTGATTGAGTAACTAATTTATATAAAAGGTTACCTTATTTGGAGTCGATACCATGGTATCCAATTTTAATTTATGCAGGGTCTGGACCCGCTGTGCAGTAACAAGTGCCATAAGCATCACTACCTTATAGGTGAGCTTGGTCAATGAGAGGGACGTGACTGGTGCCCAATCCCTGAGCAGGGTCAGGACTAGTCCAATATCCCAGGTCTGGGAGGGTTAGAGTTAAAAATACCCCTCATGAGTTTAGACACCAGAGGGTGGGATCCTACTCCAAGGTGTTCTAGCCCAAGCCCGAGATAGGACGATAAAGCACTCCTGGTGCACTTGATGGCAATATAACTCAGGCCCTCATCGTATTGAAGGCTAGCCAGGAATTCCAGTACATCCGTGATAGCGGCTGTATTGTATGTAGGCCAATTGGGTACTATCAGAATCCCTGATGCGGAGTATAATTGAATTTTCCGCAATACCCGACTGATGAGGCAGAAAGGGGGAAATGCATAGAAAAACAAATCCCCCAAATGTAGCGAGAAAGCATCCATCGCTACTACCCCAAGGTCTGGTTCCCATGCGACATATGTTGGTATCTGATGGTTAAGTCTAGATGCAAAAAGTCGATATCCGGCGTTCCATACCAAGCTATAATGTCGGTAAATACCTGGTGGTTGAACATCCATTCAGTGTTGTCATTGAATATGTGTGACCTGGTGTCCGCCACTGTGTTGAGCTTACCCGGAAGGTAAGTAGCTGATATCCAAATGTTTCTTTCTATGCACCAGTGCCAGATTGAATTTGCCAATTCATCACAAGATATTGACTTGATACCACCCATATGATTAATATATGCCACCACTGTGGTATTATCTATTTGTAGGCAAACATGCAGATGGTGCATATCTGAACAGTATCCCAAAATCCATGTAACGCTCCCAACATCTCTAGATAATTAATACCTTGTGTCCGAAGTAAGGTAGACTTGTGTGTATTCCATCTACCACCACAACTGGAGGTGGTATCGGTAGCTCCCAGCCATGAGCGCTGGTGTCCGTTTGTAACACAACTGAAGGGTTTGCGATTGTGATGGGATTAAAGCAATGTTGTATATTGCTAATCCATCATTGCAATTCCATTTTTGCTTTGGCTGGTAGCTGCATAGGCCTGTCAAAATGACCAGTGTGAGATTTGAGTGCTGTAATTTTGGCTCTTTGTAAATTTTGGTAATGTAAAGGTCCAGATTGTGTGGCTGGAAAAGCAGCCATAAGTTTCCCGATTACATGGCAGCCTGCCGAATGGATGGTTTACTGATGCAAACAAGGCTGTTGCATGCCTCTATTAAGTATGTCGCTTTGCTATTTGGCAAGATGACAGTCATATGAGCAGAGTCAATCGTGAACCCCAGATAATCCATTGTCACAGAAGGCATTAACTTGAATTTGTCTGGATGGATGATAAATTCCTGTTTTTGAAATTGGAGCTTGGTGGCTGTAACAGCCAATTTAGCCAATTCCAAGGTTTTCCCCACAATTAGGATGCCATCAAGATATGCCATGACAATGTGTTTTTGTTTCCGAAGAAAAGCCAATGCTGGTTTCAGTATTTTAGTAAATAGTCTGAGGGCTGTTGTTGGTCCATTAGGCAGTGCTTTATGCTGCCATAGCTGCCCCATCCAGATAAATTTCAAATATATGCAGTGATCTTCATGTATAATGTTAAAATTGTACTAGGCATTGGTGAGACCAATTCTGGAGTATGGTGTACAATTTTGGTCACCTAATTATAGGAAGGATGTCAACAAAATAGAGAGAGTACAGAGGAGATTTACTAGAATGTTGCCTGGGTTCCAGCAACTAAGTTACATAGAAAGGTTGAACAAGTTACATCTTTATTCTTTGGAGCGCATGTGGGTAAGGGGGGACTTGATTGAGGTCTTTAAAATGATGAAAGGGATGGACAGAGTTGACGTGGATAAGCTTTTCCCATTGAGGGTAGGGAAGATTCAAACAAGAGGGCATGACATGAGAATTAAGGGACAGAAGTTTAGGGGTAACATGAGGGGGATCTTCTTTACTCAGAGAGTGGTGGCTGTGTGGAATGAGCTTCCAGCAGAAGTGATGGAGGCAGGATCGATTTTAACATTTAAAAGTAAAGTGGATAGGTATATGGACGGGAAGGGAATGGAGGGGTATGGTCTGAGTGCAGGTAGATGAGATAAGGGGAAAATAAATGTTCGTCATGGACTGGAAGGGTCGAGAGGGCCTGTTTCCGTGCTGTAATTGTTATATGGTTATATATGGTTATATGGTATAGGTACTGAATAGAATGCAACTTTTAGATCGATGCAAGCCATGAAGTACCCTTTGGAAACTAGGTGTTTAGCAGTTACAAACGTTTCCACTTTGAAGTGGGTATATTGCACAAAAGTATTCAGTTGTGTCGATTCAATGATAATGCGGCATCCGTCATCTTTTTTTATTTTTAGTGAAGATGTTTGATACAAACTCAAGAGGTTCATTTTGGTTTTCTCTATCACTCCCTTAGAATATAATTTAAGTAGTTCCGCATGACCTTCCATTTTTTTCTTTTTGTGAAAGCACAAATTTCAGGCTAGGTACATGTTGAACTGGTAGGAGGATTTCATCAACTAATTCAATTTTGTATCCCTGAATATTGTGCAATAGGAAAAGATCAGAAGTTATAGAACTTCATGCATCCCGAAACAAGTGTAATCTACCCATTACTTGTGAAGTTACGCATGCAATGTTCCCAAGGCAACCAGACACACCTTCCTCCATGGTTACCGGTGGCGCTGGGTTGGCTTCTTCCGTCCTTCTAGCCTGTCTTCCTGCATCTAGCCTGTCCAACCTCTTAAGAATTTTGTAAGTCTCTATGAGATCACCCCTCAATCTTCTAAATTCCAGCGAGTACAAGCCAAGTCTAGCCAGTCTTTCTTCATATGGAAGTCGTGCCATCCCAGGAATCAGTCTGGTGAACCTTCTCTGTACTCCCTCTATGGCAAGAATGTCTTTCCTCAGATTAGGAGACAAAAACTGTACGCAATACTCCAGGTGTGGCCTCACCAAGACCCTGTACAACTGCAGTAGAACCTCCCTGCTCTTGTACTCAAATCCTTTTGCTATGAATGCCAACATACCATTCGTTTTCTTCACAGCCTGCTGCACCTGCATGCCTACTTTCAATGACTCGTGTACCATGACACCCAGGTCTCGCTGCATCTCCCCTTTTCCTAATCGGTCACCATTCAAATAATAGTCTACCTTCCTGTTTTTGCCACCAAAGTGGATAACCTCTCATTTATCCACATTATACTGCATCTGCCATGCATTTGCCCACTCACCCAGTCTATCCAAGTCATCCTGCAGCCTCCTAGCATCCTCCTCACAGCTTACACTGCCCCCCAGCTTCGTGTCATCCGCAAACTTTGAGATATTGCATTTAATTCCCTCGTCCAAATCATTAATGTATATTGTAGATGGCTGGGGTCCCAGCACTGAGCCTTGCGGCACCCCACTAGTCACTGTTTGCCATCCTGAAAAAGACCCGTTCACTCCTACTCTTTGCTTCCTGTCTGCCAGCCAGTTCTCTATCCACATCAATACTGAACCACCAATACCGTGTGCTTTAAGTTTGTATACCAATCTCTTGTGTGGGACCTTGTCGAAAGCCTTCTGAAAGTCCAGATATAACACATCCACTGCTTCTCCCTTATCCACTCTACTAGTTACATCCTCAAAAAGTTCAATAAGATTCGTCAGACATGATTTACCCTTCGTAAATCCATGCTGACTTTGTCCAATGATTTCACCACTTTCCAAATGCGCTGCTATCCCATCTTTAATAATTGACTCTAGCAGTTTCCCCGTTTTCTCTCACCCTCCCTTTTTAAAAAGTGGGGTTACATTAGCTACCCTCCAATCCTCAGGAACTACTCCAGAATCTAAAGAGTTTTGAAAAATTATCACTAAGGCATCTGCTATTTCTGGGGCTACTTCCTTAAGTACTCTGGGATGCAGCCTATCTGGCCCTGGGGATTTATCGGCCTTTAATCCATTCAATTTACCCAACGCCACTTTCCGGCTAACCTGGATTTCACTCATTTCCTCCATGTCATTTGACCCGCGATCCCCTGCTATTTCCGGCAAATTATTTATGTCTTCCTTAGTGAAGACAGAACCAAAGTAGTTATTCAATTGGTCTGCCATGTCCTTGTTCCCCATGATCAATTCACCCGTTTCTGACTGCAAGGGACCTACATTTGTTTTAACTAATCTTTTGCGCTTCACATATTGATGAAAACTTTTGCAGTCAGTTTTTATGTTTCCTGCCAGTTTTCTTTCATACTCCATTTTCCCTTTCCTAATTAAGCCCTTTGTCCTCCTCTGTTGGTCTCTGAATTTCTCCCAATCCCCTGGTAGGCTGCTATTCCTGGCTAATTTGAGCGCTTCATCTTTTTCTTTGATACTATCCCTGATTTCCCTCGTTATCCACGGATGCGCCACCTTCCCTGATTTATTCTTTTGCCATACTGGGATGAACAATTGTTGTAGTTCATCCATGCAGTCTTTAAATGCCTTCCATTGCCACCATCCACCGTCAACCCTTCAAGAATCAATTGCCAGTCCATCTTGGCCAATTCACGTCTCATACCCTCAAAGTTACCTTTCTTTAAGTTCAGGACCCATGTTTCTGAATTAACAATGTCACTCTCCATCCTAATGAAGAACTCAACCATATTATGGTCACTCTTGCCCAAGGGGCCATGTACAACAAGGCTGCTAACTAACCCTTCCTCATTACTCAATATCCAGTCTAGAATAGCCTGCTCTCTCGTTGGTTCCTCCACATGTTGGTTTAGAAAACTATCCCGCATACATTCCAAGAAATCCTCTTCCTCAGTCACCCACGGTTTTAACCCACGCATTCCTGTTTGATGGACACCCACAGCGTTTTCTGCCCCCTTAGTGTTTTGCAGCTCATATCGATTCCACAATCTATTATCCTCCAAGCTAATGTCATTCCTTTCTATTGCGTTAATCTCCTCTCTAACCAGCAACGCTACCCCACCTCCTTTTCCTCTCTGTCTATCCTTCCTGAATATTGAATATCCCTGGATGTTCAGCTCCCAGTCTTGGTCACCCTGGAGCCATGTCTCCGTGATCCCAACTATATCATAATTATTAATAGCTATCTGCACATTCAACTCATCCACCTTATTACGAATGCTCCTCACATTGAGACACAAAGCATTCAGGCTTGTTTTTACAACACTCTTGGCCCTTTTACAATTATGTTGAAAAGTGGCCCTTTTAGATTTTTGCCCTGGATTTGTTTTCCTGCCACTGTTCACCTTGCTACCTCTTGCTCCTATCCTCATTTTACACCCCTCTGTCTCTCTGCTCACACATTTAAGAAACCCTCCACTTCTTATTCTCCGTTTGTTATTTTTTTCTTCTTTCCTCCCTACGTGTTGCATCTGACTGCTTCTCTTCTCTGCCTCCTGCCTCACAAACGGACTACTTGCCTTCTCTATTTGAGTCCCTCCCCCCAACCGATCTAGTTTAAAGTCTAGACATCTCAGTCGGCATTGAAAAGTGGGAAGGAGGGCCTGTTTCCATACTGTCCAACGCCATGATTCTCAACAAATTTTCTTTCATTTCAGTGCAAAATGACTGACCTTCTCAGTAATTTCCAGTCCATACTTTTGCTTTGGGTTGGCAGGTCTGAGCAGACTTCCTTGGTGAAGCATCAAATCTCTGACCTCCTGCCCACCACTGAACCAGGTTCGCCACCAGCACTGCTGGCTCCTCTTCAATGCTAGTGATCACCTGGACTGCTTGGGGGAAGGTTCCTGGCTGAGGGTAGCCCAGGGAAGTAACGGGATCTGCAGCTGAGTCGAGTGTTTGGGGAGTTGGGAGGGATATCTGGGGTGTGGGCTCTTGGGGACGGTTAGAAAGGGAGCGGATATTCAGGAATGTTTACACTGATGAGCTTTGGTGCCAGTGGACGCCACGTTCATGCATTTTAAAGAAGCATAAAGCTGGCTGCACAAATTTTAAAAATATTTTGTTAAATATACCTTTTCCCCAGGTGACATTAGTCATCTCTGTCTCATTGGGCAGCTTACAACCCAGTGGTATGAATATTGATTTCTCTAACTTCAAGTAACCCCTGCTTTCCCTCTCTCTCCATCCCTCCCCATCCTAGCTCTCTGACTAGTTTCACTGTCCTCCTGATTGTACGCCTGAATGTCCCCTTTCCCTCAGCTAACAATGAACCGTTCTACATTTTCCTTGATCATCGTCCCCTTTGATCTGTCGTTTTCACCCCGCACCCTTCCATATCTCTATGTATCCCTCTCCCCCGACTCTTTGTCTGAAGAAGGGTCTTGACCAGAAACGTCACCCATTCCTTCTCTCCCGAAACGCTGCCTGTCCCGCAGAGCTACTCCTGCTTTTTATGTCCATACAGAACATGGCTGAGACTCACCTCCGAGCAGATCCCTGCCAGCACCGAGCATTGCCTGCCATGCACAGTGTGGGGGCAGTTATGTTCTCATCCCCATGAGGCAGTCATCTACGAGGAGCAAGGAGCCATTGGCCAGTTTACCTACTCAGTTCTCCAACCATTTGGAAGTTTGGGCAGCCTGTCCATGAACACCAGGGAACATGTGTGTCAGCCAGAAATAATTTGCCAACTCAAGGGTTGATGTCCAGTCTATAGTCCATCACAATTTTACCCCATCAATCCCTCTCAGAATCAATGTGCTACCTGGAGCACAGCCCATCTTACATGGCATCCTACACTGATACAACTCAGCAGCACAGGCAGCATCTCTAGATGCTCGTGATGTTTCGGGTGAGAAAGCAAGTCTGAAGAAGGGTCTCGACCCAAAATATCACCCTTTCCTTCTATCCTGAAAAGCTGCATGTCCCGCTGAGTTACTCCAGCATTTTGTGTCTATGTTCGGTGTAAACCAGCACCTGCAGTTCTTTCCTACACATTGCACGGCATCCAGTCACAGAGAAAACCCTCTGAACAGGAATTAATCTATGATACGGCAATGCGCTGTCCACAAGGCACAGCATATTTCTCTTTGGGGAATGGACCTCTCCACTGCTCAGATACTTCAGGTGTGATTCAGGTGCGAACACACCCTGCGCAATGACAGTAAGATCTTCTCACCCTCTGACTCCAGCTCCGCAATGCATAGTACATGCTTGCTGGTCGGAGCCCATGTGGGATGCAATATTCAGTTCCGGCTGTCGTATATCAACAAAGGTGCAGTGATGCAGGTCGACTGCCCTGACAACAGCACTGCTGCCAGGACCAGCCCATGTTTCTCACCACATCTCCAGTGCCGGTGGGGTCTCATAGAGCAATAGCAGGTCCCACCCTGCCACTGGTGTTCCTGATCACCTCATGTTGCCTCAGCAGAATCCTCATGGAATCTGACGAGGTGGCGTGACGAGTGAAGACTTCCCAACTCTCAGACTGGGAATTATGCCCACTTGACCTGGCTCTGAAACTCCAGTCCCCAGAAAATAAATGGTAGCAAATGCTGCCAAGGGAAATATACTTTTTATTTGATTTAATAGTGCTCCTTTAATTTTTTTAAATTGTTTTTAATTAGTTTTCCTTTGGCCTTTTAACATTTTTATTAAAGTCATTGAATCGTACGACAAACCAAGGGCCAATCAGCCCAACTCCTAACTGACATGTGGGCAGCCTTCCTATGAATACCATCGCCCAACATATGGTCCATAGAAAATCTATGCCTCAGCAGTTCAAGTGCTCATCCAGGCGGTTCTTAAATGTGGAATAGAGACACAAAATGCTGGAGTAACTCAGCGGGACAGACAGCATCTCTGGATTAATGGAATGGGTGAAGTTTTGGGCCGAGACGCTTCTTCAGACTGAGATTCAGGGGAGAGGGATACACAGAGATAAGTGTAAGGTGTAAAAATGAGTGTTAGATGTAAAAGGGGATGCTGTTCAAGGACAATGTAGAATCGATCATTGTTGGCTTAAAATGACAACAAAGCATACAGAAATACAATTTAATCAGGGGAGGTCATACTGGTGGGAGAGCTAGGAATGGAGAGGGCTGGAAAGAGAGGGAAAGCAAGGGTTACTTGGAGTAGTCGATAATCATACCGCTGGGGTGTAAGCTGCCCAAGCTAAATGTGAGGTGCTGCAACTCCACTTCGCACTTCACCTCACTCTGACAGTGGAGGAGGCCCAGAACAGATAGGTCAGTGTGGGAATGGGAGGGGGAGTTAAAGTGTTTAGCAACTAGGAGATATGGTAGATTTAGCGGAGGTGTTCAGCGAAACAATGCTGTCAATGACTCAGCTCCAACTACTCTCACTGGTAGTGTCCTCCAGGTACAGTATCAGGGGCAGAAAACACGGGGGGGGGGGGCAGGGGGAAAACGCCCCCCCCCCCCCATGTTTTAAGAGGTGGGGGACATTCCCCCCAAGTTTTTGGAATCCGGATTTTAAAATCTCCGCTTTCCGCGAGACAGTGGAGGTGGGTCTGCATGACCTGGTGCTGTGGGCCAAAGGGACTGGTTTCCAGAGGGCTAGTATGGACATTGTGGACCAAATGGATTCTTGGGCTGGCAGCTCAATCACTGAGACCATACACACACACACACACACACACACACACACACACACACACACACACACACTCACTCACTCACTCACTCACTCACTCACTCACTCACTCACTCACTCAATATTCAAGATTCAAGATTCAATATTCAAGAGATTCAAGTTTCAAGAGAGTTTATTGTCATGTGTTCCTGATAGGACAATGACATTCTTGCTTTGCTTCAGCACAACAGAATATAGAAGACATGACTGCAGAACAGATCAGTGTGTCCATATACCATTATATAAATATATACACACATGAATAAATAAACTGATAAAGTGCAAATAAACAGATAATGGGCTATTAATGTTAACTAACTCACTCCCATTCACACTCACACTCACACAGACACACTCACACACAGACGCTCACACACAGACGCTCACACACAGACGCTCACACACAGACGCTCACACACACTCACACGCACATACACAGACACTCACTGACTCACACACCATATGGCAGTAAACTTTCTTGAATATTCACACGGCTGAGCGCGGCCTCTCCACTTTGGGGCTTCCGCAGTCAGCGGCATATCTGCAATCAGCGCGACTTCTACACTCACCAGAAATTACGCAATCAGTGTGACCTGTCCAATAAGTGGAAGTCACGAAATGAGCGGACGTTTGAACCAAACATAGTCGGACCTAATAAAGCATTTATTCCTTCCAAACACATTCGGACCTAATAAAGCATTGCCGTTTCAAGCACAGGCAGGGAAGCAGGCCAAACAACTCATGGCATTGTCATTAAGGGCTAACAAATCATTTATTGCATTGCAGACTCACAGTTTAGTTGATTCACAGCTTAGAATGAGAGTCGTGGCCTCTCCCTCGCGATCTTGCAGAGTGACTGGGTCACGTCCAGGCATCCGGGGTTTTATAGTCCTGCACCCCCCCCCCCCCCCCCCCCCCCCACTGAAGGGGCGTTACCATCATTGCGGTGATTGACAGGCGAGAGGATTTCAAGGTTTTTTTAAATACTCATAACCTTTTTAGTTTTCATCGGTGAAAAATCCTCGGGGCCTGCCCAGCGGAGGTGGACTGTGAGTAAGATGGCCAAAAATCACTGCGATATATGGTAGCGTTTTTTCTAAAATCAATATACAGCGCAGGCAGGAAGTGGTCAAGATGAGATTAATTATATAGATAAAGTTACAGCATAACCTTCCTTTCTCTGCATTCCATGCCATGACTAGTAAATGCCATTATCCCATATGCCTTCCTAACAATGTTTTAGTTTTAGTTATTTTTAGTTTTGGAGATAGAGCATGGAAACATGCCCTTCCACCCACTGACCCCACACTGATCAATGCTCATCTGTTCACACTAGTTCTACGTTATCTCACTTTCTCACTCACTCATACACACTAGGGACAATTTACAGAGGCCATTAACCTGGGGTGTGGGAGGAAACCTACGCAGTCGCAGGGAAAACATGCAAATTCCACACAAACAGCGCCCGAAGCCAGGATCAAAGCTGGGTCTCTGGCACTGTGAGACCCCAGCTCTACTGCACCACTGCGCCACCACTGTTGTCTATCTGAGTGGCCTCCTTCAAGGACCTATGCTCTTGTACTCAATGGTTCTTTATTACTCCCTAAGACCTTATCATTCATGGTGTGTGCTCCGAGCCTCATCAGTGCTAACAACATGCATTGTCTCACATTTATCTGAATTAATCTCCTTTGCTCTGGAACTACTAAATAGCCAACTACCTCGCCTATAGTATGTCACTCTTTATGCTATCTCCACCACTATCAGTTCACAGTTTAACAGTCCACTCACCACTGTTGAAGCTATTCAAAGAACTTCATCAGAAATTACACTGTCTCTCATTCCAATTATTCCTTCGACACAAACACCAGATTGGTTCCCTCAAGTCCAAAATTGGGTATTGTCTACGATCTTTTCAAAACCTATCCTTAAAATACAACAAGCACAAACTGAAAACATATTTCCTTGCCATCTTTCATCTCTAACCTGACTTTCTGGAACTGTGCCCATTCCTTCTGGAATTTCCTGTTTGAATGTTTCAATCTGTGGGGGAAATCGCTATCAAAACATGAGGGGGGACACATAATTCCTTGGTGGCCGTGCGTACGTGCATGCGCGCACACACACACACACACACACACGCATGCGCACACAAAAACACACACACACACGAGGCTTTGGTCGTGGGCCCTGTGGATGGTAACATCACCTGGTTGGTGACCAACTACAAACTCCAGCAACAGCAGCTTCGTCAGCCACGAATCGTGGGGTTTGAATCAGCCCATTCACGAGGACTTTCATCGCCTGGCGCGACTTAAAATCGGCCGGCGGGGGTTTCAACATCGGGAGCCTCGATCGCCTCGATTGCCTCGATGCAGCAGTTTGATTTTAAGCTGCACCGGGCAATGAAAGGCCCCGTGAACGGGTCGATTCAGCTCTTAGAAAGCGTCTGATACCCGCTTGAATCTTTCAAGAGCTATAATGTGATGAATAACACAAACAAATAAAACTGACGCAAATAAAGGCAAACAGAAGAACCAATCTGGGAGGGGAGAGAGCGAGAGAGAAAAACATACTAAATAATGTGAGTGACCGTGAATGAGAGACTTACCTGTAAGCCAGCCAGGAAACCCGTTCGGCCGGAGCCCTTAATGACCTGACCCGTTTAAATCCAATGCCCGTTTAAATCTTTCCCATCCACCAATACATCCAATTAGTTCAAAAGGTAATTGTAGCCACATCAGACAGTTTTAAGAAATTCTCCGTGAGTACGTTCAGTAATACACAATTGGTGACACATCGTGTTAATATGATGTTAATAGATACATTTAACAAGTGCTTAACAGTGTCACCCCCACTGTCTCGCAGAAAGAGGAAATTTTAATAGATTTTATTTCACTAAATTTCAAAATCCAGACTACAAAACATGGGGGGGGGGATTATCCCCCACCTTTCAAAACATGGGGAGATGTTTCCCACCACCACCACCCCTGTCCCCAACTGGTTTTCCGCCCATGCTTCAAACCAACGTCTCTCCAACACACCACAGTTGTTCAATAGCCTATCCATAGTCTATCAGATCATCCCAAACTCTCCCTGAGTTGCACTTTTGTAGATGAAGCCACCATCTTCCCCAAGCCTTCCGATTCCCTATAATGCCCTGTGTAGTGAGCCTACCTTTTCTTGAAATTACCCTGTCCCAGACTGATCACAGCCAAGGTATCTTCAGCAATGGCTTCTTTACCCACTTCTGCATTATTGCTTTCAGAGATCCAGAAGTCCATCAAGTTTTTCCCTTCCTCGTCTAAGTGCAGCTAAAGCCAAAGGATTCAGAGACAAATAAATGACTCACAGTTCAAAAATTGTAACTGTTTTCTAATGAGATCTTGAATTAAAGCTAATCTTGAATGAGATCTTGAATGAAAGCTCATTAAAAGGAGGTAAATGATGCCTTGGTGCTGTTTGGTGGAAAAACAAAGAAGTTATCCCAGGCACAGGACTAATATTGGCTTGGTTGAAATGTACCCAAGCATAAAAATGTGCTAAGTAGTCTCCAGTCATATTTTCATTGGCCTTCCTTGCAGATATTTCAGAAACGCGCACTAAATGTGTTCAGGCTCTGTACTTCTTGGCTGCAGTAATCGCTGGTGATTCACCTCGTGTGCGTTAAAAACCCACACGAGGTATAAATGTGTTGGTAGATGTATGAATTTAGCAAAGGATCAAGTTTGGTTTGGATTATGACATTGAATCTCTCAATACAGATTATCTGACCATCATCATGTTGCAGTCTGTGGGAGCTCATGAAGTGTGAATTAGCAGCTGTGTTTCCAATATAACAGCTGTAACTGTAACTTAGTTTAGTTTAGTTTAAATAAGAGATACCACGCGGAAACAGGCCCTTCGGCCCACCGAGTCCAGCAATCCCCACGCCTCAACACCATCCTAAACATACCAGGGACAATTAATCATTTTACCAAAGCCAATTAACTTAGAAACCCATACGTCTTTGGAGTGCGAAAGGAAACTGGAGCACCCAGAGAAAACCCACGCAGGTCGCGGGGAGAATGTACACACTCTGTACCGACAGCACCCATAGTTAGGATCGAAACCAGGTCCCTGGCGCCGTGAGGCAGCAACTCTACCACTGCATAGAAACATAGAAACATAGAAACATAGAAACATAGAAATTAGGTGCAGGAGCAGGCCATTCGGCCCTTCGAGCCTGCACCGCCATTCAATATGATCATGGCTGAACATCCAACTAAGTATCCTGCGCCTGCCTTCTCCCCATAACCCCTGATCCCTTCAGCCACAAGGGCACATTCTCCTGGAACATAAAGCAGAAAATATACATGGCCACGGTAAAACTTACCTGTCGGCCCGACCTTTCAATTTGTAGCGGGAGCGCCTTGAACTCCCGTTTGTCGCGGGTGCACTGCATGAACGCTAATGTCACGCATGCGTGCTGGACGGGGTCTTCACGTAGTCACTCACGTGACTCCGAAATAAAATTGAAGTTTTTGGCATAAATGCAAAACGCTATGTGTGGTGGAAACTAACACTGCACATCACCCTGAAACATGGTGGTGGCAGCATCATGCTGTGGGGATGCTTTTCTTCAGCAGGGACAGGGAAGATGGTCAGAGTTGATGGGAAGATGGATGGAGCCAAATACAGGGCAATCATGGAAGAAAACCTGTTAGAGTCTGCAAAAGACTTGAGACTGGGGCAGAGGTTCACCTTCCAGAAAGACAACAACCCTAACCATACAGCCAGAGCTACAATGGAATGGTTTAGTTCAAAGCATATTCATGTGTTAGAATGGCCCAGTGAAAGTCCAGACCTAAATCCAATTGAGAATCTCTGACAAGACTTGAAAATTGCTGTTCACAGACGCTCTCCATCCAATCCGACTGAGCTTGAGCTATTTTGCAAAGAAGAATGGGCAAAAATTTCAGTCTCTAGATGTGCAAAGCTGGTAGAGACATACCCCAAAAGACTTGCAGCTGTAATTGCAGCGAAAGGTGGTTTTATAAAGTATTGACTCAGGGGGTTTTATAAAGTATTGACATGAGAATTAAGGGTCAGAGGTTTTGGGGTAATGTGAGGGGGAACTTCTTTACTCAGAGGGTGGTGGCTGTGTGGAATGAGCTTCCAGCAGAAGTGGTGGAGGCAGGATCGATTTTAACATTTAAGAGTAAAATGGATAGGTATATGGACGTGAAGGGAATGGAGGGGTATGGTCTGAGTGCAGGTAGATGGGACTAGGGGAAAACAAATGGTCGGCTCGGACTGGAAGGGCCGAGGGGGCCTGTTTCCGTGCTGTAATTGTTATATGGTTATATGGTTATATGGGGCTGAATATTTTTGCACGCCACACTTTTCAGTTTTTTATTTGTAATACAATTTGGAAACCATGTATCATTTTCCTTCCACTTCACAATTATGCACCACTTTGTGTTGGTCTATCACATAAAATCCCAATAAAATACATTTACATTTGTGGTTGTAACGTGACAAAATGTGGAAAAGTTCAAGGGGTATGAATACTTTTGCAAGCCACTGTACATGGTTGGGATTGATTCAGAGGGATAAGAGCCAAATGCAGGCAATTGGGACTAGATCAGGCAGACATAGAAACATAGAAACATAGAAATTAGGTGCAGGAGTAGGCCATTCGGACCTTCGAGCCTGCACCGCCATTCAATATGATCATGGCTGATCATCCAACTCAGTATCCTGTACCTGCCTTCTCTCCATACCCCCTCATCCCTTCAGCCACAAGGGCCTCATCCAACTCCCTCTTAAATATGGCCAACGAACTGGCCTCAACTACCTTCTGTGGCAGAGAATTCCACAGATTCACCACTCTCTGTGTGAAAAACGATTTTCTCATCTCGGTCCTAAAAGACTTCCCCCTTATCCTTAAACTGTGACCCCTTGTCCTGGACTTCCCCAACATCGGGAACAATCTTCCTGCATCTAGCCTGTCCAACCTCTTAAGAATTTTGTAAGTCTCTATGAGCTCACCCCTCAATCTTCTAAATTCCAGCGAGTACAAGCCAAGTCTAGCCAGTCTTTCTTCATATGGAAGTCGTGCCATCCCAGGAATCAGTGTGGTGAACCTTCTCTGTACTCCCTCTATGGCAAGAATGTCTTTCCTCAGATTAGGAGACCAAAACTGTACGCAATACTCCAGGTGTGGCCTCACCAAGACCCTGTGCAACTACAGTAGAACCTCCCTGCTCTTGTACTCAAATCCTTTTGCTATGAATGCCAACATACCATTCGCTTTCTTCACAGCCTGCTGCACCTGCATGCCTACTTTCAATGACTCGTGTACCATGACACCCAGGTCTCGCTGCATCTCCCCTTTTCCTAATCGGTCACCATTCAAATAATTGTCTATCTTCCTGTTTTTGCCACCAAAGTGGATAACCTCACATTTATCCACATTATACTGCATCTGCCATGCATTTGCCCACTCACCCAGTCTATCCAAGTCATCCTGCAGCCTCCTAGCATCCTCCTCACAACTAACACTGCCCCCCAGCTTTGTGTCATCCGCAAACTTTGAGATGTTGCATTTAATTCCCTCGTCCAAATCATTAATGTATATTGTAAATAACTGGGGTCCCAGCACTGAGCCTTGCGGCACCCCACTAGTCACTGTCTGCCATCCTGAAAAGGACCCGTTCACTCCTACTCTTTGCTTCCTGTCTGCCAGCCAGTTCTCTATCCACATCAATACTGAACCACCAATACCGTGTGCTTTAAGTTTGTATACCAATCTCTTGTGTGGGACCTTGTCGAAAGCCTTCTGAAAGTCCAGATACAACACATCCACTGCTTCTCCCTTATCCACTCTACTAGTTACATCCTCAAAAAATTCAATAAGATTCGTCAGACATGATTTACCCTTCGTAAATCCATGCTGACTTTGTCCAATGATTTCACCACTTTCCAAATGCGCTGCTATCCCATCTTTAATAATTGACTCTAGCAGTTTCCCCACTACTGATGTTAGACTAACGTGTCTGCAATTCCCCGTTTTCTCTCTCCCTCCCTTTTTGAAAAGTGGGGTTACGTTAGCTACCCTCCAATCCTCAGGAACTACTCCAGAATCTAAAGAGTTTTGAAAAATTATCACTAAGGCATCTGCTATTTCTGGGGCTACTTCCTTAAGTACCCTGGGATGCAGCCTATCTGGCCCTGGGGATTTATCGGCCTTTAATCCATTCAATTTACCCAACGCCACTTTCCGGCTAACCTGGATTTCACTCATTTCCTCCATCTCATTTGACCCGCGATCCCCTGCTATTTCCGGCAAATTATTTTGTCTTCCTTAGTGAAGATAGAACCAAAGTAGTTATTCAATTGGTCTGCCACGTCCTTGTTCCCAATTCACCCGTTTCTGACTGCAAGGGACCTACATTTGTTTTAACTAATCTTTTGCGCTTCACAAATGCGCCACCATGCCACCCTTTGTAGAAGTTCTCTGCAGTGTTTTACTATTCCTGAAGTTGCAAAATAAATGCAAACTATTCCTGTTTATTTTTGCCCAACTTGGCAGATAGGAACCTGAGGAATGACGTGGTGGCTTTCCCCAGATTGAAAGTGGAATTGGGGTGTGTGACTAAATAGAACCCTGATTTGCACAGTCTTCTGGGATGAGGTGAAACCAAACCATTCTTGAAAGTCCTGTGACCTGTACCTGTCTAGTGAAGAGTTAACATCGACCACTAAATTGTTTAGTTTAGTTTAGAGATACAGTGTAGAAACAGGCCTTTTGGCTGCCCGAGTCCGCACCGACCAGCGATCCCCGCACATCAACACTATCCTACACACACTAGGGCCAATTTACATTTTTATCGCCAATTAACCTGCAAACTTGTACATCTTTGGAGTGTGCGAGGAAACCTAAGATCTTGGAGAAAACCCATGCGGTCATGGGGAGAACGTACAAACTCTGTACAGTCAGCTTCTGTAGTTGGGATCGAACCCGGGTCGGTGGTGCTGTAAGCACTGTAAGGTAGCAACTCTACTGCTGCGCCACCGTACCGCCCGTGGAAATGGGGGAGAAAATTATCATTGATGGTTTGTGGGAATTGAGTCAGGAGGATTGGCTGCCTGCAGCATTACCCTCCAACATTAGGCTCCGTGCATGCAGGGCAATTCTGCGCACTAACATTTACCATCGACATAATGCAGAGGTCAATTTAATGATGTTTTCAGGGGAAAGCGAAAATGCATCTGGCAAGTATGGGCCTCCAGGGTCAGTCTGAAGAAGGGACCTGACCTGAAATGTCTCCTATTGCGTACAGTTTTGGTCTCCTAATCTGAGGAAAGACATTCTTGCCATAGAGGGAGTACAGAGAAGGTTCACCAGACTGATTCCTGGGATGGCAGGACTTCCATATGAAGAAAGACTGGATAGACTCGGCTTGTACTCGCTGGAATTTAGAAGATTAAGGGGGGATCTTATAGGGATTTACAAAATTCTTATGGGGTTGGACTGGCTAGATGCAGGAAGATTGTTCCCGATGTTGGGGAAGTCCAGAACACGGAGTCACAGTTTAAGGATAAGGGGGAAGTCTTTTAGGACCGAGATGAGAAAATCATTTTTCACACAGAGAGTGGTGAATCTGAGGAATTCTCTACCACAGAAGGTAGTTGAGGCCAGTTCATTGGCTATATTTACGAGGGAGTTAGATGTGGCCCTTGTGGCTAAAGGGATCAGGGGGTATGGAGAGAAGGCAGGTACGGGATACTGAGTTGGATGATCAGCCATGATCATATTGAATGGCAGTGCAGGCACGAAGGGCCAAATGGCCTACTCCTTAAATGTCCATAAAATCTCCATAAAACTGTCATTACATTACAATGAATTTACCATTGCAAATATTTTCTATGGTAAATTCATTATAATGCAAATAACTGTTTTCTGAATTATGGCATATGATGTTCCCAAGAAGATTGATATGATCATTTAAGTAGTTTGCTTGAACATGCACCAAGATGCACTGCGATTCCAACAAAAGCACTCACAGTTTCTCAAACAAAAACAATGAGCAAAATATTCTAATACGCAGGTAGACAAAAATGCTGGAGAAACTCAGCGGGTGCGGCAGCATCTATGGAGCGAAGGGAATAGGCAACGTTTCGCGCCGAAATCCTTCTTCAGACGCATGTTTGTATTGGACTTTATTGCAGACATTTCAGAGACAGACAACTGAATGTTTCAGATTCTATGCTTTTTGGCTGCTGTTATCATCTGTGATTCACCTGGCATGAGTAGCAAAGTGTTGGCAGGGACTTGTGTAGGAATGAACTGCAGATGCTGCTTTAAAACCAGTTTAAAACTGGTTTATAAGATGAAACCACAAACCAGTCTGAAGAAGGGTCTTGACCCAAAACGTCACTCATTCCTTCTCTCCTGGGATGCTACCTGTCCCACTGAGTTACTCCGGAATTTTGTGTCTATCTTTGGCAGGTACCTGCGTGAGTTTAACCAGGGATCAAGCTTTACACTGCACGCGGTGTTGAGCATGAGTCAGCGTTCCCCAAAGACACTGACTTGTACAAGGATGGAATCGATGTGGGAAATATCTTGGAATAGGAGTGAGCTGTGCTGTTTGTGGCTGGGAAACAAATCACCAAAGCACAATCTTGCGGTGAAATACTGCATAATTAATAATGAAGAGACGGATCTATGACCATCCACTGACCATCCTCTGCTACTCGACGCCACACACACTTTGGTGATTTATAAACTATGGAGAAAATCAGAGCTAAATATAGTTAGGGGGTCGGATGGGCGATTCTGTGGACGCAGTCGGGAGACCCGGATGGTAGTTTGCCTCCCTGGTGCCAGGGTCTCGCATGTGTCGGAATGTGTCCAAAAGATTCTGAAAAGGGAGGGAGAGGAGCCTGATGTTGTGGTACACATAGGTACCAATGACATAGGCAGAAAAAGAGACGAGGTCCTGAAGGGAGAATTTAGGGAGTTGGGAGGATAGTTAAGGAGAAGGACCAAAAGGGTAACGATATCAGGATTACTGCCTGTGCCGCGTGACAAGTGAGAGTAGGAATGGAATGAGGTGGAGGATAAATGCGTGGCTGAGGGACTGGTGCAGTGGGCAGGGATTCAAGTTTCTAGATCACTGGGACCTCTTTTGGGGAAGGCATGATCTGTACAAAAAGGACGGGTTGCACTTGAACCTGAGGGGGACCAATATCCTGGCAGGGAGATTTGCAAAGGCTACTGGGGAGACTTTAAACTAGAAAGGCTGGGGGAAGGGACTCGGGTAGAGGGGGCTAGGGGACAGGGTGAGGGGCAAGAGGCAGAGAAGGGAAGCATGGACCCAAAATGTAGGTGAGAAAGAGGAAAAAGATAATAGACAGAGAATAAGGGATGGTAGGTTTTTAAAATGTGTATATTTTAATGCTAGGAGCATTGTAAGAAAGGTGGATGAACTTAGAGCCTGGATTGACAGCTGGAAATATGATGTTGTGGCAATCAGTGAAACTAAATATTCCAGGATTTCGTTGCTTCAGGTGTGATAGAATTGGTGGGATCAGAGGTGGAGGTGTTGCATTGCTTGTCAGAGAGGATATTACAGCAGTGCTTTGGCAGGATAGGGCTTATCTAGGGAGGCTATTAGGATGGAACTGAGAAGTGGGAACGGTGTAGCAACACTTTTAGGGGTGTATTATAGAACGCCAAATGGGGAGCGAGAATTGGAAGAGCAAATATGCAAGGAGATAGCAGATATTAGTAGTAAGCGCAAGGTAGTGATTGTGGGAGATTTCAATTTTCCAAAAATAGACTGGGAAACACATTCTGTAAATGGGCTGGATGATTTGGAGTTTGTAAAATGTGTGCAGGATAGTTTTTTGCAGCAGTACATAGAGGTATCGACCAGAGAAGGTGCAGTGCTGGACCTCTTGTTAGGAAATGAGGCAGGTCAGGTGATGGAGGTATGCGTTGATGAGCACTTCGGGACCAGTGATCACAACACCATTAGTTTCAATATAATTATGGAGAGAGTCAGAACTGGACCTAGGGTGGAGATTTTTGATTAGAGAAAGGCTAACTTTGAGGGAATGCGTAAGGATTTAAAAGGAGTTAATTGGGACACTGTTTTATGGGAAGGATGTAGAAGATAAATGGAGGACATTTAAAGGGGAAATTGTAAGAGTGCAGAATCTTTATGTTCCTGTTTGGTTGAAAGGAAATAGTAAAAATTGGAAAGAGCCATGGTTTTCAAGGGAAATTGGACACTTGTTTCGAAAAAAGAGAGATATCTACAATAATTATAGGAGGCATGGAGTAAATGAAGTGCTAGAGGAGTATAAAGAATGTAAAAAGAATCTTAAGAAATAAATTAGGAAGGCTAAAAGAAGATATGGCAAGAAAGATGAAAGTAAATCCAAAGGGTTTCTACAGGTATATTAATAGCAAAAGGATAATGAGGGATAAAATTGGACCATTGGAGAGCCAGAATGGACAGCTATCTGCAGAGCCAAAAGAGATGGGGGAGATATTGAACAATTTATTTTCTTCTGTATTCACCAAGGAGAAGGATATTGAACTCTGTGAGTTAAGGGAAAAAAGTAGAGTAGCTATGGAAACTATGAGATTCAAAGAGGAGGAAGTACTGACACTTTTGAAAAATATAAAAAGGGGATAAGTCTCCAGGTCCTGACAGGATATTCCCTAGGACATTGAGGGATGTTAGTGTAGAAATAGCAGGAGCTATGATAGAAATATTTCAAATGTCATTAGAAACGGGAATAGTGCCGGAGGATTGGAGTACTGCGCATGTTGTTCCATTGTTCAAAAAGGGTTTAAAGAATAAACCTAGTAATTATAGACCTGTTAGTTTGACGTCAGTGGTGGGCAAATTAATGGAAAGGATACTTAGAGATAATATATATAAGCATCTGGATAAACAGGGTCTGATCAGGAAAAGTCAACATGGATTTGCGCCTGGAAGGTCATGTTTGACAAACCTTCTTGAATTTTTTGAAGCGGTTACTAGGGGAATTAATGAGGGTAAAGCAGTGGATGTTGTCTATATGGAAATTAATGAGGGTAAAGCAGTGCATGTTGTCTATATGGATTTCAGTAAGGCCTTTGACAAGGTTCCCTTTGGAAGGTTGGTTAAGAAGGTTCAATCTTTGGGTGTTAAAGGCGGAGTAGCAAGATGGATTCAACAGTAGCTGAATGGGAGATGTCAGAGAGTAAGGGTGGATGGCAGTTTGTCAGGTTGGAAGCCAGTGACCAGTGGGGTGCCTCAGGGATCTGTATTGGGTCCACTGTTGTTTGTCATGTACATCAATGATCTGGATGATGGGGTGGCAAATTGGGTAAGTAAGTATGCAGATGACACTAAGATAGGTGGTGTTGTGGATAATTAAGTAGATTTTCAGTCTACAGAGAGATTTTGGGCCATTTGGAAAAGTGGGCTGAAAGATGGCAGATGGAGTTTAATGCTGATAAGTGTGAAGTGCTACATCTTGGCAGGACAAATCAAAATAGGACGTACATGGTAAATGGTAGGGAATTGAGGAATGCTGTGGAACAGAGAGATCTAGGAACAACTGTGCATAGTTCCCTGAAGGTGGAATCGCATGTAGATAGGGTGGTAAAGAAAGCCTTTGGTGTGCTGGCCTTTATAAATCAGAGCATTGAATATAGGAGTAGAGAAGTAATGTTAAAATTGTACAAGGCATTGGTAAGACCAATTCTGGAGTATGGTGTACAATTTTGGTCGCCCAATTATAGGAAGATTTACTAGAATGTTGCCTGGGTTCCAGCAACTATGTTACAGAGAAAGGTTGAACAAGTTAGGTCTTTATTCTTTGTAGTGCAGAAGGTTAAGGGGGGACTTGATTGAGGTCTTTAAAATGATGAAAGGGATAGACAGAGTTGACGTGGATAAGCTTTTCCCATTAGTGAAGATTCAAACAAGAGGGCATGACATGAGAATTAAGGGACAGAAGTTTTGGGGTAACGTGAGGGGGAACTTCTTTACTCAGAGGATGGTGGCTGTGTAGAATGAGCTTCCAGCAGAAGTGGTGGAGGCAGGATTGATTTTAACATTTAAAAGTAAAGTGGATAGGTATATGGACAGGAATGGAATGGAGGGGTATGGTCTGAGTGCAGGTAGATGGGACTAGGGGAAAACAAATGGTCTGCACGGACTGGAAGGGCTGAGAGGGCCTGTTTCCATGCTGTAATTGTTATATGGTTATATGGTTAAATTAATAATGTTGAGTTTATTTGAGTAAAGCCTTAATGCCAAATTAATTAATTTGCATCCCCTTTGATGTCTTGTTCGCACACCTTACCCTTCCTTATATCTGTGTCTCCCTCTCTCCTGACTCTCAGTCTGAAGAAGGGTCTCAACCCGAAACGTCACCCATTCTTTCTATCCAGAGATGCTGCCTGTTCCGCCTCCAGCATTTTGTGCCTATAATCAATCTAATTATACAGGTTGCTTAATAATAAGTGGATTGAAATAAATGGCTGTGTTAAAGATTACATATTTTTATTTTGAAGGTTACCATGGTGTGTTATTCATTCCAATCATTTTAAGGTTACATTAATCCATCAATGTGGGTGTGTTTCTGATACAAAGTGATGCAGTAGTGATAACAGCCTCAGAACTCAACAAAGGTCAGGAGACCTATATCGTCACAATATGGTCACATCAGCACATGGGTCAGAATGCATTTTGGAATACAGAATACAATGTGCTGGTGAACCATAATATTAGTGATGGTTTAACTTTATCAGGTTGTCAAAGCCTTTCTATATTCAGAGAGACACGGTCCAGGTGAGCATTATCTCCTCACAGGCCTGCCACCTGTGTTGACATTCCCCAAAGGGAAATAGGTCATCCGCCTCTGTCTCTCTTCTTTCAGCATCACCTTCATTGCAGATTCTGCAGCTTTATTGTCCTGATATGGCACCACTTCATTTTCATACAATATGGTGCCAAACATCTGGTGCATGGACGCGCAGTAGTAGAATTGCAGCTTTATAGTACCAGAGACCCGAATTCGATCCTGACTACGGGTGCTGTCTGTACAGAGTTTGTACATTTCCCCGTGACCATGTGGGTATTCCCCGGGAGCTCTGGCTTCCTCCCACACTCCAAAGATGTACATGTGTGTAAGTTAAGTAGCTTCTATAAATTGTAAATTGCCCCTCATGTGTAGGATAATGCTAGCGTACAAGGTGATCGCTGGTCAGCGCAGTATTCGTGTGCCAAAAACCCTGTATCTCCAAACTAAACTAATCTTAACTAAATATTGTAATGGGATTTTGGTTCAAGTCCCTTCTTCAAACTGATTCTTGACTATGATCAATCTGAAGAAGGGTCCCAACCTGAAAAGTCACCTGAGGTTTTGCCTGACCCACTGAGTTTACTCCACATACTTTGTGTTTTGCTCAAGACTCCAGCATCTGCAGCTGCTTATAGACCACATCTGTGACTTCACACCATGGACACAAAAGGTGTCCACAGGAACAGACTCAAAAAGCCGGAGTAACTCAGCGGAACAGGCACCTTCTCTGGAGAGAAGGAATGGATCCAGAGATCCTTCAGGTCGAGTCGAGATCCTTCTTCAGACTCAAGTCCGGGTTACGACGCGGTGGTAGAGCCGGGAGCAGGCGGAATCATAGTGTCTATAGGGACCTTTTGTTTTTAAGTCTGCATGGTTTGATGGTTCAATGGTTCAATGTTCCTCTTCTCTCCACCTTTGAGCAATGCAAAGGAAGTTCCCTGCATCCAAGGGGAAGTCCCTTTTTTCCAGTTGCAGCCTGTAGTTAACTACAACAAATGGCAGGCAGAAGCTGCTTCAAATTTGTGAAGGTTTTATGTCAGTGAGTACTGAAATGTACAAAATAACCTTAAAGATTTTAAACCATGGCTTTATAATGAGTCACCAGATAGTTGAATGATGCTGTTTTTCCAGCCTTCATACAGCGAGTAACAGTGATGGGCTCTGTACATCTGAAACAGAGCAGAATTCTGCAGGTATTACCTGACCTTATAGAGGTGTAGTGATCTTTTAAAGGTGTATAAAATCATGAGAGGAATAGTTTGGGTAGATGCACCAAGTCTCTTGTCCAGAGTAGGGGAATCGAGAACCAGAGGGCATCGGTTTAAGGTGAAGGGGAAAAGATTTTACAGGAATCTGAGGGGTAACTTTTTCTCAAAAGGGTGGTGGGTGTATAGAACAAGCTGCCGGAGGAGGTAGTTGAGGCTGGGACAATCGCAACGTTTAAAAAGCAATTTGACAGGTACATAGACAGGACCGGTTTAGAGGGATACGGGCCAAAAGCAGGCAAGTGGGACTAGTGTAGATGGCACATGTTGGTCGATGTGGGCATGTTGGGCTGAAAGGCCTGTTTCCACACAGTATTACTCTATGACTCTATCACTCTATAAAAGTTAAAGACATGGGCCTTTGGTCCAAACTCTGCAGGAGGTCTAAGTCAAGGAGAGGTTAATCCAAGTTTTCATCTCAGCAATGATCAAACAGATGTTGTTGGCAGAGGATGTGGGTGAGCCGGTCTGAAGAAGGGTCCTTACCTAAAAATGTCACCTATTCATGTTCTCCAGAGATAACCCGCTGAGTTACTCCAGCACTTAGTGGCTTTTTTTTGGGTAATATAATAGATAGTGCTTGCTATCAGTATCCTGGTTTATGGGCGGCTAGACACTGGTTGAGGAGGTTCTAGCAAGGAGAAAAGAAGGAAAATATCTACAGGTGCCATATGCTGAAATAAAAACAGAAAAATGCTGAAACAATTAGCAGGTCAGGCTGAGAAAAGAGATGTGGAAAGAGATAGTTATTGTAACAGGTCAAGGACCATTTATTAGTACGTTCTGAAATGTTAAAGGGCCTATCCCACTTATGCAACCTTTACAAGTAACTGCCAGCAGCCGTGATAAGTCGCAGAAATTTTCAACATGTTGAGAATTCAGCGGCGACCAGAAAGACGCTACGACTCTTTGGAGACCTCTTACGACCATAAGAGACCTCTCACGACCATACAGCCTGTTTAACTCTTTCTCGCTCCACAGATGTGGTCTTTCTACTAAAAAGACAAGTTTATTTAAAGTGGATAAATCACCTGGTCCAGATGGAATGCATCCCAGGTTGCTGATCGAAGTGTGAAGAAATTACAGAGACTCTGGCAATATTCTTCAATATTAAAGGTTTTGGGGATGGTGTCAGATATCTGAAAAGTTACAGATGTTGTACCCTTGTTTATAAAAAGATGTAGGGATAAAGTCTGTGTCCACAGGCCATCAATTTTTCACTGTCATTCTGCTGAGTATCACTATTTATATCACTCATTATCACCTTCCCCACAGCCAACAATGGACTATTGTGGGCTCCACTTTCCCTTGATCATCTTTGCTGCCTTTGATCTGTCCTTTTGCATTTCTCTGTGCACCTTTTCATATCTCTCGGTTCCCTTTTCCCTGACTCTCAATCTGCAGAAGGATCTCCACCCGCAACGTCACCTATTCCTTCTCTCCAGAGATGTTGCTTGACCCGCTAAGTTACTCCAGCTTTTTGTGTCTATTTTAATATCAGTGATGGGGAATAATGTAGAAACAGTAATCAGAGACAGAATTAGTAGGCACAGATGAACCTTTGTATTGATTTGAGTAGAACAATATGGATAGATTAAAGGCAAATTACATTGATCCAGTTTTATTAAGGCTGTATGAACAAGGCACTGGATGAAAGCAAAGCAATTTCAGCTTCCTACCCCATAAAAAGACCTTGAGAGGAGTGGATAACTTGATAGAGTTCCTAATGAGCTAATGGAGGCCATCAATCTGGGAAACACTATTGGTGCGAAATGTATTGATTTACATAACTTATTTGATAAGGTGTCACATTATAGACAATAGACAATAGACAATTGTCTATTCAGCCCTTCGAGCCAGCACCGCCATTCAATGTGATAATTGCTGATCATCCCCAATCAGTACCCCGTTCCTGCCTTCTCCCCATATCTCTTGACTCCGCTATTTGTAAGAGCCTTATCTGGCTCTCGCTTGAAAGCATCCAGAGAACCTGCCTCCACCACACTCTGAGGCAGAGAATTCCACAGACTCATTACTCTCTGTGAAAAAAAGTGTTTCCTCGTCTCCGTTCTAAATGGCTTATTTCTTATTCTTAAACTGTGGCCCCTGTTTCTGGACTCCCCCAACATCGAGACCATGTTTCCTGCCTCGAGTGCGTCCAAGCTCTTAATATTGTCATCAAGACTGAACACTGTGGCACAAAACCTGACGGTGTTCCCAAGGAGTTGCTACTAGGACAACTGCTTTTCTTAACATTAGTTAACAATTTGGACTAGGAAATTCCGGTTTCCCCAAAACCTAGCAGGGTAGAGATCTGTGAGGAAGATTGTGATCAAATAAGGAGATAAAGAGAGGCCGGTGGAATGAGTGGATGGATGACAACAGAAATTTAAAGCTGAGAAGTGGCGTGAAGTGTTACTTTTCATCAGATAAATAAGATGAAGCAACAACAACCAGAGGGCAGAGTTCTAAATAGGAACTGTCGAATTTGAATTTGAATGTGTACAGCCATAATTTGTTGAAAGTTTAGTTTAGTTTAGTTTTAGTTGAGTGATACAGCGCGGAAACAGGCCCTTTTCCCCACCGTGTCCACTACCTGCACACGTACACTATCCTACACACACGGGGACAATTTACAATTATACCAAGCTAATTAGCCTGCAACCCTGTGCGTCTTTGGAGTTTTGAAGTTGGCTGGGCAAATTGAGAAATTAATTCAAAAAACATAAGGGGCCCTGACCTTTATAAATGGATTATTCCCAGAGGTGAAACATGCAAAAGAAAAGGCCTTTGAAAGGACAAGGCCTTCTCAGCAATGCACTTCATCCAATTTCCAAGTGGCAACCCTCAGGCACACATTTATTGGCCTAATGATAACCGACTGTTACAAAAAAAACGAAACTACCATTTTTGATTTTATACACAAAAAATCATTTATGCCAATAAAAATGCTTCTGAATGGCCATGGGTCCATTTCACTAAACAGCAATTATCCAAGTGCTACATCACTTTCACAAAAGTCATATTTGGTCAGTGAACCCCTGATTTTATTTGAACCAAAGTTCAGAAATATCTTCTCCTCTCATGAAGTGCTGCTGGTTAGAGTTTAAACCCTTTTACTTCCACCCAGTTTTTGTGCATTCAGCCACCAGCATTTGTTCAATCATTATGAAAGGCTTGGATAGAGTGGATGTGGAGAGCATGTTTCCACTACTGGGAAAGTCTAGGAATGTCCTCAGAATTAAAGGACATTCCTTTAGGAAGGAGATGAGGAGGAATTTCTTTAGTCAGAGTGTTGTGGAATTCTTAGCCACAGAAGGCTGTCGAGGCCACCAATGGATATGTTTAAGGCAGAGATAGATTGATTCTTGATTGGTACGGGTATCATGGGTTATGGGGAGAAGGCAGGAGAATGGGGTTGAAAGAGAAAGATGAATCAGTCATAATTGAATGGCGGAGTAGACTTGATGGACCGGACTGGCCTAATTCTGCTCCTTTCACTTATGAACATGAATTTACTAACACTTGGAATGTGTTATTGCTAGTTTTCAGAATTTATAAATTATCAGGAATATATAGATTATCGTTATCAAAATTTGTCATCAATCCACAATCAATCCTTTCTCAATCATTTTGCCCAGCTACCTTCAAAACTGTAAAGACGTACAGGTTTGTAGGTTAATTGGCTCAATTAATTGTCTCCTAAGTTCTGCTTATTCATATTGAACATTGGCTCGTTTTGTGAAAGTTAAATTGAGAATAAAGTGAGCATGCAGGTACAGCAGGCAGTGAAGAAAGCGAATGACATGTTATAACCATATAACCATATAACAATTACAGCACAGAAACAGGCCCTCTCGGCCCTTCCAGTCCGTGCCGACCATTTGTTTTCCCCTAGTCCCATCTACCTGCACTCAGACCATACCCCTCCATTCCCTTCACGTCCATATACTTATCCACTTTACTCTTAAATGTTAAAATCGATCCTGCCTCCACCACTTCTGCTGGAAGCTCATTCCACACAACCACCACCCTCTGAGTAAAGAAGTTCCCCCTCACGTTACCCCGAAACTTCTGTCCCTTAATTCTCATGTCATGTCCAGGTGTCAACTTCTCTACATTGGTGAGACCAAGCGCAGACTCGGCGATCGTTTCGCTGAACACCTTCGCTCAGTATGTCTTAACCTACCTGATCTCCCGGTTGCTCAGCACTTTAACCCCTTCCCATTCCCAATCTGACCTTTCTGTCCTGGGCCTCCTCCATTGTCGGAGTGAACCATATTTCGCTTGGATAGGTTACACCCCAGCGATATGGATGTTGACTTCTCTAACTTCAGATAGTCCTTGCTTTCTCTCTCCCCCTTCTCAGTTCTCCTCCTGGTCCTCCTGTCTCAGCCTACTTTCTATCTTTGTACCACCCCCCCTCCCGACATCAGCCTGAAGAATGGTCTCGACCAGAAATGTCACCCAATCATCCTCTCCATTGATGCTGCATCACCCACTGAGTTACTCCATCACTTTATGTTTACATTCGATTTTATCTAGCATCCGTAGCTCTATCTTACTGCATTTAATTCTGACAGGTTTTTCCATGATTCATATTGCACATGAGAAGAATACCACCACACTCTGCTTTGACCCATTGATCTGTTTCTATGTGACAGTTTGCACGTAACAATTTTTTTCCACGTATCTATTAGGAATTCTCCCGACTGCGTGAAACAGCCAGTTTTTCGTTAATGTGCTTAAATTGAGCTGATCCTTTTTTGAATGCTGGGATTTGTAAAACCCTGTGAAAGGAATCTCTGCAATCTGCAGAATACAAACGGATCCTTCAGACTTGCCAGGTTGAAGAAACGTCAACAGTAAAGATGGCAGAGTGGAGCTGGAAGGACCTGGAGAGTACACAGGAAATATTGCATTTATGGTTTCAGAAAATTCCTGGATCTTGATTAATGGCTGTCTTTCCTGTTTCCTTCCTCTCATTTACTCTCTGCAATCATTCTTTTCTCTGGCTTCCTGCGTTCAGAATTTACTTGAACTGAAGAGGAGACTAGAGTGAATTTGAAATCCTGCCTTGGAATGCGACAAGTTTTCAGACCGAGAGATCAGTTAAATAAATCGCAGAATGCAATGCAACAGTAAGATGGGATGGAAGGTCAAGAACCTGAGTGAACAGAATGTGCCACAAAGCCTTCTGTTTTTTGACCTTGCTCATTGACATTAAATCAATGCCAATGAGGAAATAACACCTTGCTGATTCAGTGCGCCCTTCCAGACTGACTGATCACAACACCTCCAGGCCTGTGCTTTCTGTAAATGGACCCATGTTCACTTTAAAGGGTCTATTTCCCTGCCTGTGGCTTCCTGAATGGAATTAAATGAGCAAGCTTCACTGGCTGCTGAAGCTGTGAGGGATTTTAGTTTACTTTAGTTTAATTTCGTTTAGAGATACAGTGTGGAAGCAGGCCCTTCAGTCCAGCGAGTCTGCACCCGGCCAGCGATCCCCCGCACATTAACACCACCCTACACACTAGGGGCAATTTGCAGTTATACTAAGCCAATTCTCCTACAAACATGTACTTCTTTGGAGTGTGGGAAGAAACTGAAGATCCTGGAGAAAACCCAAGCAGGTCACGGGGAGAACGTACAAACTCTGTACAGACAGCAGTAGATGGAACCCGGGTCTCTGGCGCTGTAATGCAGCAACTCTATCGCCGCACCACCGTGATGCTCATTTGTCTCATTTTCATCTCTAGCCTTCATCCGCCAATCAGAGCCCCTCCACTTGTATCCAAAAAGCTTTGTCCTGCCCCCACCTCATTCCCAGCTTTCTCCTGCTACTCCAATGACTCTGAAAGAAAGGTCCCAATCCAAAACATTGCATTCCTTCCATAGATGTCACCTGACTTGCTGAGTTACTCCAACACTTTGCATTTTACATGAGATTCCAGCATCTGCAGTTCCTTGTGTTGACATCTAAAATACATTTGAGCAGTGTAAGATATGATGGCAGTAGCATGGCGATAGGAACAAAGACAGGTATACAGTCAAACCGTTGCCAGTGTGGGTCTTCTTTATTTTACAGAAGTACACTGTGTATACACAAACACATATTCTCCAGACTGATAAGATAATTAATACAGCACATGACACAAATTCCACCGTTCTGTTACTGAAGAAGGGTCTCGACGCAAAACTTCGTCCATTCCTTCTATCCAGAGATGTTGCCTGTCCCGTAAGTTACTCCAGTATTTTGTGTCTATCTCAGTTGTTAATGGTACAATTACCATTATATACACTACAGACAGCTGCATGAATGAGAAAGGTTCAGAGAGATGTAGGCCACAGACGGGCAAATGGCACCAGCTTAGGTTGGGCATCTTGATACGCATGGACAAGTTGGGCTAGAAGCCCTGTTCCTGTGTTGTATGGCTCCACAGCACTGCACAGGCTGCAGTAAATTAAATCACCAGGGGGGCGAGGAGAATGAATACAAAAACTAATAGGAGCAGGAGTACCCAGGCTACGTGCCCATCGGGTCTGTCCTCCCATTCAATACCACTATCACATATCTGCCTCCGGTCTCAACTCCTCAGGTTCATGTCCCTATGGCCCTCAATCCTTCAAACAATAGGTTAATATTCTCTTTAAATGCCTCTTGTGTTCTCGTCCTCACGACCATCTGGGGTTGAAAATATCAAGGATTAGCCACCCTCGTTTAAAATGACCAACCCTTACCTGGTACGTATACAATGGCTAGGGTACATTGACCTGGGTGTGTGAATGGTGGCTCAGACTACATCAAGTGACTGGACAACCTACTACCAGGTTCAAATATCAAAAACAACCTCTTCAATGACTAGTCCCACTTGCCTGCGCTTGGTCCATATCCCTCCAAACCTGTCCAACTGTTTCTTAAACGATGCGATAGTCCCAGCCTCAACTACCTCCTCTGGCAGCTTGTTCCATACACCCACCACCCTTTATGTGAAAAAGTTACCCTCAGATTCCAATTAAATCTTTTCCCCTTCACCTTGAACTTATGTCCTTTGGTATTCGATTCCCCTACTCTGGGCAAAAAACTCTGTGTATCTACCCAATCTATTCCTCTCATGATTTTGTATACCTCTATAAGATCACCCTTCATCTTCCTGCTCTCCACGGAATAGAGACCCGGCCTACTCAACTTTTTCCAATCGTTCACACCCTCTAGTCCTGGCAACATCCTTGTAAATATTTTCTGAACCCTTTCAAGTTTGGTCAAGAACTGCGCTGGTCAAGAAGGCACAGCAACGACTGCTCTTCCTGAGAACACTGAAAAAGACTTGTCTGCCCCAACAGCTGCTGCCAACCTTCTAGCGCTGCACCACAGAGAGCATCCTAACATATGGCATTTCTGTGTAGTATCTCAGCTGCACGGAGGCGGAGAGGAGAGCTCTTCAGCGCGTCGTCCACAGAGCGCAGAAGATAATTGGGACACCGCTACCAGCCTTGGAGGGCATCTACTGTACACGGTGCCTCAGGAAGGCCGTCAGCATCCATAAAGACTCCTCACACCCTTGCAATAGTCTGTTCGAACTTCTACCTCCCGGCAGACATTACAAGGCCTTTTACGCCCGCACCTCCAGACTCAGGAACAGCTTCATCTCCAGAGCTATAGCTGCTCTGAACCGGCCCTGCTGAGTGCCCTCCCCTCTCCCCCCCTCCCATGAATTGTCTTCCTCGGATAGTCACGTCGCACATCGACCCAGCACAAACCTATTTGCACTTTATACTGGTTTTTTTAATCTTGTTTCTCCGGGTGTCTAAATTTTTAGCTAATTAAGTTATTACATTGGAAGGAAGCTGCATACCAAATCTCATTGTACCTCTGTGCAATAACAATAAGTTATATTATTATTATTATTATCATTATTATTATCATTATTATTATTATCATTATTATTATTATTATTATTATTATTATTATTATTATTATTATTATTATTATTATTATTATTATTATTATTTCTTTCCTATAACATGGTGCCCAGAACTTAACACAATATTCTAAATGCGGTCCCATCAACGTCTTATACAACTGCAACATGACCTCCAAACTTCTATACTCAATACTCTGATGAAGGCCAAAGTGCCAAAAGCCTTTTTGACCACCTTATCTACCTGCAACTCGATCTTCAAGGAACCATGCACCTGTACTCCTAGATCCCTCTGCTCTACAACACTATCCAGAGGCTACCATTTACTGTTTTGGTCCTGCGCTTGTTCAACGTCCCAAAATGCAAGACCTCACACTTTTCTGTATTAAATTCCATCAACCATTACTCTGCCCACCAGGCCAATCGATCCAGATCATGCTGCAATCTTTCACAATCATCTTCACTATCTGCAAAACCACTAACATTTGTATCATCAGCAAACTTGCTAATTTTGCCCTGTATCTTCTCATCTGATATGAGCTCAGGTCCAACGGTGGATGAATTGTTATTCAGGGCAACTTTTAATAGTTTGAAGGCAGCACATTAACCATCCCAACCTTCATGTAGTGCCTTTCTGCTGACTGGTTAACGTGCAACAAAAGCTTTTCGCTGTACCTCGGCACACGTGTCAATATTCCAAACTGAACTGAACTCTAATAATGTGCACTTTAACCTTCATGGCTTCCAGAAAGTTGGGTATTGTACCTCAGTCCACCATCCTGGTCACACACTCATCTCCTTGCTGCCTTCAGGTAGAAGGTGCAGGAGCCTGAAGACTGCAACGACCAGGTTCAGGAATAGCTACTTCCCCACTGCCATCAGGTTATTAAACCTGGCTCGGACAAAACTCTGAACATATAAAACCCATTATCTGTTCTTTGCACTTTATCAGTTTATTTATTCTTGTGTGTATATATTTATACAATGGTATATGGATACTCTGATCTGTTTTGTAGTAAATGTTATGTTGTGCTGAAGCAAAGCAAGAATTTCATTGTCCTATCAGGGACACATGACAATAAACTCACTTGAACTTGAACTTGAACAGTCCCCTTCACTATGCAATCTCACCATTTCCAGCAGCAAGCATGCTCACCAAGGCTCCAGCCTTGATATCCAACAGCATGGCTTTATTCATGACAGTCCCCACAGAGGTGTAACGGCCAGAAGTAGCATACTTACACCAAGCCAAGCACATAGAAACATAGAGAATAGGTGCAGGAGGAGGCCATTTGGCCCTTCGAGCCAGCACCGCCATTCATTGTGATCATGGTTGATCGTCCCCAATCAGTAACCCCTGCCTGCCTTCTCCCCATATCCCTTGATTCCATGAGCCAAAAGAGCTCTATCAAACTCTCTTTTAAATTCATCCAGTGAATTGGCCTTACTGCCTTTCCACAAATTCACAACTCTCTGGGTGAAAAAGTTTTTTCTCATCTCAATTTTAAATGGCCTCCTATTTATTCTAACACTGTGGCCCCTGGTTCTGGACTCCCCAAACAATGGGAACATTTTTTCTGCATCTAGCTTGCCTAGTCCTTTTATAATTGGGTATGTTTCTATAAGATACCCCCGCATCCTTCTAAATTCCAGTGAATACAAGCCCGTTCTTTCCATTCTTTCCTCATATGACAGTCCCGCCATCCCGGGGATTAACCTAATGAACCTACGCTGCACTCCCTCAATTGCAAGAATATCCTTCCTCAAATTAGGAGACCAAAACTGCACACAATACTGCAGATGTGGTCTCACCAGGGCCCTGTACAACTGTGGAAGGACCTTTTTAATCCTATGTTCAACTCGTCTCATTATGAAGTTACGATGTGCACAAATGAAAATCATCCCCCACTGGTATCATCCAGAATCAACGGATGCAGCTTTGGCCCCAGCGGAAACATTTCAGCACAGATCTCCAAGTGATAATGGATTTCAAGGCTGGCGAATCTCGTACTGGACTGAAACCAAAATCCCTTCCAACAATAGATCCAAAAAATAATGAATTCATTATTTCAAAATCTGGCTGCAGGATGCACAGTTTTCTGCAGGCAAATATTTATTGAGAGTACAGTTCAATATCTTGTCCAACAATGCTAATTTATTTTCAAAGCTTCGGGATTTCATTTCACCTCCTGTTGCTTCCAAAAATCTGGTACAGTTTTACTCCAGGCACCAAATATGGCGTGAATAATTTTAACTCTCTGAGTGGCTTTTTCACATACTTCTTCTTGCGTATGGTGTGCAGAGCCTAAAGTTGTAGATCAAGGGTAGACATCCAGGCCAGGACAGCATCAGTTACTAGGTGGATGGCTTTGACGCCCCCAGGGAAAAGCCTCAGTGAGTCATTCACGATGTGTAGGATGGTGTAGTCTGGATGTCCGCAGTCATAAGCAAGGCTGTCTGTCATCCTCCACTTATGCAGTTGATGGGCTGTTCTTGCATGGAGGGTGCGGATTCTGTTCCGGGTTAGCCATTGCTTGCGATGGAGGTAAAAACCCGGTGGTTTCACTGTGATGACCACTCCGTTGTTGGCATTGGCATCTTTCCAGGCTCCACACCACTCAGTCTTGGAGTCAAAGTCTTCCAGGGATTTAATGGAAGACCAAAGGGTTTGCGGAAGTTTAGGCACGTTGGGCAGATTGTTCATGTCAGCCTGGATGGGAGGGTCAGGGTTAGCCTCGATGGTGCACCAATCTTTCAACATCCTCTTCCTTCTGCGTATGCTGGGAGGGGTGATATGTGAGAGGACAGGGAGCCACTGCAAAGGTGTTGACAAAACATAAAAGCGATTGTTCACTTTTGAGAAGATAGCCAAATGGAGCTGGAAGGATGCCAGGGTCAGGTTCTTTGTTTGTTGGGTTGTGTAGTGTAAACCAGACCCTCCTCATGCCTAAAGGAAAGTATAATACAAATAAGCATGATTACCTTCTTGGGGCCTCTTCTGGCCCCCATTGCTCCTCCTATCCATCCAGCTGATCTGGCAAGGAAGCTCAATGATGGCTTCAATGCACGTTGGCTTCACTGAGAGACATCTGGATAAACTGGCAGATAAACTGATGTCAGGGTGGCCTGAACTACATATTTAATTAAGACTTTTGAGCTGAGGAGGTACAGGTTGGGATGGGAACCAACCGGATGGCAGTGCAATCAGGGGAGAGGTGGAAGTGAAGGGGCAAAGCAGTAACAATTCGATGATCTATTGGTCGCTTGGAGCATTTTACTGGACAGACAACTGTAAAAATCAGCCACTGTGTTTGTCAGTTGAAGTTTAGTTTTAGTTTAGTTTATTGTCACGTGTACCGAGGTACAGTGAAAAGCTTTTGTGCAGGAACGAACTGCAGATGCTGGTTTAATCCAAAGATAGACACAAAAAGCTGAAGTAACTCAGAGGGACAGGCAGCATCTCTGGAGAGAAAGAATGGGTGACAATTCGGGTCGAGACCCTTCTTCAGACTGTGTTTTTGTTTTTGTTACGTGCTATCCAGTCAGCAGAAAGACAAATCATGATTACTATTGAGCCATTTACAATGTATAGATACATGATAAGGGAATAACGTTTAGTGAAAGGTAAAGCCAGCAAAGTCTGATCGAGAATAGTCCCAGGGTCAGGAAGGAGGAAGATAGTATTAAAGAAGGAACTGCAGATGCTGGAAAATCGAAGGAATCCCACTCCCATCCTATATCCGACCTCTCTGTCCTGGGCCTCCTCCACGGCCAGAGTGAGCAACACCGCAAATTGCAGGAACAGCATCTCATATTCCGCTTGGGGAGTCTGCATCCTCTTGGTATGAACATCGAATTCTCTCAATTCTGTTCACCCTTGCTGTCTCTTCCCCTTCCTATCTCTCCCTCAGTCCTCGTGCTCCTCCTCCTCCTTTTTCCTTTCTTCCCCCCCGCCTCCGCCCACCCTCCATCAGTCTGAAGAAGGGTGTCGGCCCGAAACGTTGCTCCATAGATGCTGCTGCACCCGCTGAGTTTCTCCAGCATTTTGTGTACCCAAGTGGTAGATAGTAGTTCAGCATTGTTCTCTGTTGTGGTAGGATGATCCAGTTGCCTGATAACAGCTGTGAAGAAACTGTCCCTGAATCTGGAGGTGTGCTTTTTCGCACTTCTATACCTTTTGCCTGATGGGAGAGGGGAGAAGAGAGAGTGGCCAGGGTGTGACTTGTCCTTGATTATGCTGCTGGCCTTGCCAAGGCAGTGTGAGGTGTAAATGGAGTCAATAAATGAGTAAATGGAGGTTTGTTTGTGTGATGGTCTGGGCTGCGTCCACAATTCGCTGCAATTTCTTGCGGTCAATAGACAATAGACAATAGGTACAGGTGTAGGCCATTTGGCACTTCGAGCCAGCATCGCCATTCAATGTGATCATGGCTGATCATCCCCAATCAGTACCCCGTTTCTGCCCTCCCCATTTCCCCTGACTCCGCTATTTTTAAGAGCCCTATCTTGCTCTCTCTTGAAAACATCCAGAGAACCTGCCTCCACCGTCCTCTGAGGCAGAGAATTCCAGAGACTCACCACTCTATGTGAGAAAAAGTGTTTCCTCGTCTCCGTTCTAAATACTTACTCCTTATTCTTAAACTGTGGCCCCTGGTTCTGGACTCCCCCAACATCGGGAACATGTTTCCTGCCTCTAGCGTGCCCAAGCCCTTAACAATCTTATATGTTTCAAGTCTTGGATGGCCCGGTCTTGGATGGAACAGTTCCCAAACCAAGCTGTGATGCATCCTGATAAAATGCTTTCAACAATGCATCTGTACAAGTTGGTGAGAGTTGTAGGGGACATGCTGAACTTCCTGAGCCTTCATGTAAAAATGAAAAAAAATGGCCTGACACAAATCAGGCTTTACTGCTGCAGCAAATGAAAACGTAATGGCAGGTGACCTGTGTCAGTTCAGTTTGGAATATTGACACGTGTGCCGAGGTACAGCGAAAAGCTTTTGTTGCACGTTAACCAGTCAGCAGAAAGGCACTACATGAAGGTTGGGATGGTTAATGTGCTGCCTTCAAACTATTAAAAGTTGCCTTGAATAACAATTCATCCACCGTTGGACCTGAGCTCATATCAGATGAGAAGATACAGGGCAAAATTAGCAAGTTTGCTGATGATACAAATGTTAGTGGTTTTGCAGATAGTGAAGATGATTGTGAAAGATTGCAGCACGATCTGGATCGATTGGCCTGGTGGGCAGAGTAATGGTTGATGGAATTTAATACAGAAAAGTGTGAGGTCTTGCATTTTGGGACGTTGAACAAGCGCAGGACCAAAACAGTAAATGGCAGCCTCTGGATAGTGTTATAGAGCAGAGGGATCTAGGAGTACAGGTGCATGGTTCCTTGAAGATTGAGTTGCAGGTAGATAAGGTGGTCAAAAAGGCTTTTGGCACTTTGGCCTTCATAGAAACATAGAGAGATAGAAATTAGGTGCAGGAGTAGGCCATTCAGCCCTTCGAGCCTGCACCGCCATTCAATATGATCATGGCTGATCATCCAACTCAGTATCCCGTACCTGCCTTCTCTCCATACCCTCTGATCCCCTTAGCCACAAGGGCCACATCCAACTCACTCTTAAATATAGCCAATGAACTGGCCTCAACTACCCTCTGTGGCAGAGAGTTCCAGAGACTCACCACTCTCTGTGTGAAAAAAGTCTTTCTCAATCTCGGTCTTAAAGGATTTCCCCCTTATCCTTAAGCTGTGACCCCTTGTCCTGGACTTCCCCAACATCGGGAACAATCTTCCTGCATCTCGCCTGTCCAACCCCTTAAGAATTTTGTAAGTTTCTATAAGATCCCCTCTCAATCTCCTAAATTCCAGAGAGTATAAACCGAGTCTATCCAGTCTTTCTTCATAAGACAGTCCTGACATCCCAGGAATCAGTCTGGTGAACCTTCTCTGCACTCCCTCTATGGCAATAATGTCCTTCCTCAGATTTGGAGACCAAAACTGTACGCAATACTCCAGGTGTGGTCTCACCAAGACCCTGTACAACTGAAGTAGAACCTCCCTGCTCCTGTACTCAAATCCTTTTGCTATGAAAGCTAACATACCATTCGCTTTTTTCACTGCCTGCTGCACCTGCATGCCTACTTTCAATGACTGGTGTACCATGACACCCAGGTCTCGCTGCATCTCCCCTTTTCCCAATCGGCCACCATTTAAATAATAGTCGCTTTCCTGTTTTTGCCACCAAAGTGGATAACCTCACATTTATCCACATTATACTGCATCTGCCAAACATTTGCCCACTCACCCAGCCTATCCAAGTCACCCTGCAGTCTCCTAGCATCCTCCTCACAGCGAACACTGCCCCCCAGCTTAGTGTCATCCGCAAACTTGGAGATATTGCCTTCAATTCCCTCATCCAGATCATTAATATATATTGTAAATAGTTGGGGTCCCAGCACTGAGCCCTGCGGTACCCCACTAGTTACTGCCTGCCATTGTGAAAAGGACCCGTTTACTCCTACTCTTTGCTTCCTGTTTGCCAGCCAGTTCTCTATCCACATCAATACTGAACCCCTAATACCGTATGCTTTAAGTTTGTATACTAATCTCTTATGTGGGACCTTGTCGAAAGCCTTCTGGAAGTCCAGATATACCACATCCACTGGTTATCCCTTATCCACGCTACTAGTTACATCCTCGAAAAATTCCACAAGATTCGTCAGACATGATTTACCTTTTGTAAATCCATGCTGACTTTGTCCAATGATTTCACCACTTTCCAAATGTGCTGCTATCCCATCTTTAATAACTGACTCTAGCAGTTTCCCCACTACCGATGTTAGACTAACTGGTCTGTAATTCCCCGTTTTCTCTCTCCCTCCCTTCTTAAAAAGAGGGGTTACATTTGCTACCCGCCAATCCTCAGGAACTACTCCAGAATCTAAAGAGTTTTGAAAGATTATCACTAATGCATCCACTATTTCCTGAGCTACTTCCTTAAGTACTCTGGGATGCAGCCTATCTGGTATCATCAGAGTATTGAGTATAGAAGTTTGGAGGTCATGTTGCAGTTGTATAAGACGTTGATGGGACCGCATTTAGAATATTGTGTTAAGTTCTGGGCACCATGTTATAGGAAAGAAATAATAATAATAATAATAATAATAATAATAATAATAATAATAATAATAATGATAATAATAATAATATAATTTATTGTTATTGCACAGAGGTACAATGAGATTTGGTATGCAGCTTCCTTCCAATGTAATAACTTAATTAGCTAAAAATTTAGACACCCGGAGAAACAAGATTAAAAAAACCAGTATAAAGTGCAAATAGGTTTGTGCTGGGTCGATGTGCGACGTGACTATCCAAGGAAGACAATTCATGGGAGGGGGGGAGAGGGGAGGGGACTCAGCAGGGCCGGTTCAGAGCAGCTGTAGCTCTGGAGATGAAGCTGTTCCTGAGTCTGGAGGTGCGGGCGTAAAAGGCCTTGTAATGTCTGCCGGGAGGTAGAAATTCGAACAGACTATTGCAAGGGTGTGAGGAGTCTTTATGGATGCTGACGGCCTTCCTGAGGCATCGTGTACAGTAGATGCCCTCCAAGGCTGGTAGCGGTGTCCCAATTATCTTCTGCGCTCTGTGGACGACGCGCTGAAGAGCTCTCCTCTCCGCCTCCGTGCAGCTGAGATACTACACAGAAATGCCATATGTTAGGATGCTCTCTGTGGTGCAGCGCTAGAAGGTTGGCAGCAGCTGTTGGGGCAGACAAGTCTTTTTCAGTGTTCTCAGGAAGAGCAGTTGTTGCTGTGCCTTCTTGACCAGCGCAGTTCTTGACCAAACTTGAAAGGGTTCAGAAAATATTTACAAGGATGCTGCCAGGACTAGAGGGTGTGAACGATTGGGAAAAGTTGAGTAGGCTGGGTCTCTATTCCATGGAGAGCAGGAAGATGAATGGAGATCTTATAGAGGTATACAAAATCATGAGAGGAATTGATTGGGTAGATACACAGAGTTTTTTGCCCAAAGTAGGGGAATCGAATACCAAAGGACATAAGTTCAAGGTGAAGGGGAAAAGATTTAATTGGAACCTGAGAGTAACTTTTTCACACAAAGAGTGGTGGGTGTATGGAACAAGCTGCCAGAGGAGGTAGTTGAGGCTGGGACTATCGCATCGTTTAAGAAACAGTTGGACAGGTTTGGAGGGATATGGACCAAGCGCAGGCAAGTGGGACTAGTGTAGCTGGGACATTGTTGCCGATGTGGGCAAGTTGGGCAGAAGGGCATGTTTCCACACTGTATCACTCCATGACTATGACACTAAGTGTAAGAAGTTGGTTTAAATCGAAGATAGACACAAAATGCTGGAGTAACTCAGCGGAGCAGGCAGCATCTCTGGAGAGAAGAAATGGGTGATGTGTCGTGTTGAGATCCTTCTTCAGACTGATGTCAGTTAAGGTTGATGTAATTGATAATCCAACAAAGTTGCAAGTGAGGTTGCCATGATGAGGGAAGCAGGAGAGGAAAGAGAAAATATGTGATAGGGCGCACACCAAAGTTGACAGGATAACAATTACTTCTTCAAATTAATACAGAAACAATTTAAAAGATAACAAAATTGAAATCAAATTGTACAGCCAATTCTGTACAGCAAATAAGAATTTTATATGAAAAGAAATAAATGTGTTACTTGCATAGAGGAATATGATCCAAAGATTCAATATGCGCAGTGTGTATGTGCTAAGAACTTGATTGTGTTGTGGTATGACTCAATCCAGTTACACACTCAAAAATATGGGCAACACCATTGGATTTCCATGTTAGTCTCTCCCTGTGTTTTGTATCCCTTTTGTTTGAACATAAACCAGAACCTTTTATTTATCTATTGCTTAATAATCTGTCATTCCATTTATCCACCTTACTAATTATTTGACAGAATAACATTTGGAAGATTCTTGGTCAAATTCTTGATCAAATAGGAAAGCTTTCAATTAATATTATCCATCTTACCCTTTAACTGTAAATCAGTCCATTGTATCTATGTGAAATCTAAAATGTGAACTTGGATAGAGTAGATGTGGAGAGGATGTTTCCACTAGTGGGAGAGTCTAGTACTAGAGGCCATAGCCTCTGAATTAAAGCATATTCTTTTCGGAAGGAGATGAGGTGGAATTGATTTTATCAGGGTGGTGAATCTGTGGAATTTTTTTGCCACAGAAGGCTGTGGAGGCGAAGTCAATGGATATTTTTAAGGCAGATTAGTATGGGTGTCAGGGGTTATGGGGAGAAGGCAGGATAATGGGGTTAGTAGGGAGAGATAGATCAGCCATGATTGAATGGCAGAGTAGACGATGGGCCGAATTGCCTAATTCTACTATTCTTTATGACCTTATAAACTCAAATGAAGTCATCTTTGTGAACGAGGGAACTGTAGATGTTGGTTTACATCAAAGATACTTTGTTATCACCTTCCCCTAGCTAACAATCATCTATTCTACATTTTCCTTGATCTCCGTCCCTTTTGTTCTCTCGTTTTCACACCTTACCCTAACATATCTCTGCGTCTCCCTCTCCCCTGATTCTCAGTCTGAAGAAGGGTCTCGACCTGAAACGTCACCCATTCCTTCTCTCCAGAGATGCTGACTGAGCCTCTAAGTTACTTCAGCATTTGCTGTCTGTTATCCTGGTGAAGTCTTGCTCTAATGGCAGACAAAGGAAGTTCCACTGCGTGTGGCTGCGGTGATTCTACAGTATGCCGTTTTGTGTTGCGGAAGAGAAACTGGATAACAGCTGGGTAGGTATTGCATAGCCATCTCATGTTACCAATAGAAGATTGAAGTGACTACCTGATTTTAGGAAAAGGCACCTAAAACACAGCAATGAGCTGGAAGCCAGAAATCAAGAGGCATTGGGACTGAAATATATTGCATATATACGGAGCTCATGAAACAAAGATAAAACTCATTAACATTCCCCTCAAAGTTCCAGAGAAGTCCTGATATTTCTAGACTAGTGAAGTTGAAGAATTATTTCTACGTCCTTATGAGATGATATTTCAATTCTGCGCAAAGTAACAAGCCCACAAACTAACAATACAACTGACCTGTACAGTTTCTGAACTTATTTTTTGAAAATTTTCAATACATTTTCTGCACTGTTTTATACTGATGGTTTGGTTTGTACAAGATCTCAAGCCTAAATTTTTGTTTCATCCTTAAATTTTAATGCATATGTTTTTCAGACTCCACGCTCTGATTGGAGGATAGTGATAAGTGGTTGTCTACAGGGATATCATATCGAGGCTTTCACTTTTGTAACTGCCGGGTTGAGTTAGGTGACACAATAAGTTTTGTAACTGGAGACAAAAGGTAGAAAGGCATAGAGGCGAACAGTGCGTGTAAGCAAAACTGAAATAGTTGGTGTTCAGCATGGTGTCATCTATCTTGGAAACCCATATTAAGATATGTCCTTACTGTCGAGAGACCAGAGGCAATGGAGGAGCATTCAAGTTTAGGTTAGTTCAGAGGGTGCGTTGCAAGGGATTGCAAGGGGTGTGGGATATCACTCATCCCGACTTCCCTCGAGAAAGTGTTGGTGAGCTGCCTTCTTCAACCTTGAGGTTTGGTGCACCCGCAATACTGTCAGAGAGAGAGAGTTCTAGGATTTTGACTCAACAACAGGAGTACACTCCAGATGCAGAAGAAAACGGTATCAGGAATTAAAGATTATGTGACATGTACGTACTCGTCCCTGCATTTGAAAGGCAGTTACTTTAATCAAAATATTCAAATTATAAAGAAATTTAACTGGAAGTATAATCTTAGTAGGGGAATTCCTGGACAAGGAGATAATGCCCAAACTAGCTGTCGGCTAGCTTGAAGCAAAATCAGGATCTGTTCCACTCTGGAAATCTCTCCAGCAACAATTGTGATCACAATTTGTTTCATCGGGATATCAAGTTGTGCAGATGAAGGACACAGTGGTAGTACGGGTAGTGCAGCTGCTGACACCTGCAATGACCTGGCTTCAGTAACAGCCTAGAGTGCTGCCTGTGCAGAATCGGCTCAATCTCCCGTTGACCTTGAATTCTTGATTAATACGGGTGTCAGTAGTTATGGGGAGAAGGCAGGAGAATGGGCTTGAGAGGGAAAGATAGATTAGCCATGAATGAATGGGCTGAACGGCCTAATTCTGCTCCTGGAACAAATGATCATATGAATCATGTGGCATTTCTCTGGCATCGTTTAGTTTCGTTTAGAGATACAGAGCAGAAACAGGCCCTTAGGCCCACCGGGTCCGCGCCAACCAGCGATCCCACACATTAACACTATCCTACACACACTAGGGACAATTTTACATTTTATCCCAAGCCAATCAACCTATAAACTTGTATGTCTTTGGAGTGTGGGTGTAAACTGAAGGTCTCGAAGAAAACCCACGCAGGTCCAGGGGAGAACATACAAACTCGTACAGACAGCATCTGTATTCGGGGTCAAACCCAGATCTCTGGCGCTACAAGCGCTGTAAGGCAGCCACTCTACCGCTGCACCACCGTGCCGCACATAACTGCTGAGTTTTTCACTCACATCAAAAACAGTATGATTGGTTAGTTAATTGGCTTCTTTAAATTGTCCTTGGTGTAGATGGCTGATTAAAGAATTAGACCTTGGGGGTGCTAATTTTCATATGGGAGAGAACAAGTTATGGAGAAGTAAGAGAGGAAATGGTACTGATTAGATTGCCATAAGAGTCAGCATTGACTTGACAAGCCAAGTGTTCCCCTTCAGTGTTGAAAAGTAATAAATAAGAACCGGAAGCAAAAGTAATGAAGGTATAGACCTCGGGGCAGAAGAGGCTAAAGTGACTGAATGATTCACCCTTGTTGCAATCTTCCTTTGGTCCAGGAACGCAGTTAAATAATTGTACTTGGCTCCACCGAAGCAAATGACAATCTACTGCACTGCTGAAAATGATCATCAGTTGACGGCTCAAATCATTGAGAAGTGTTTGCAAAATGCAACCATTTACAAATCCAAATTCCTTTGATAGTACAGACAGCATATTTATAAACGCTGGTCTAAGTTTCATACTTTGCTGAATCCTACAGTAACATTGCCTCATTTCCACTGTTTTTTGGATCCATGCCTAATATCTAAGGTGACGGTAGAGTGCCAAGAACATTTTGTGCTGAAATGTCAGATTGTAAGTTGGCAAAGGGTTTTCCAGATTTTCTGCCTGTATAAATCAGAGGCAGAGTTTATCGCTAACTTCCAACTTTAAGATCAAATTCAGGATCATTTAAGGTCAATTGTCTTTCCAATGTGCTTTTATATTTTATTTCTCTCAATGAGGGCAGCTAGCAATCTTTATGAAGTATGTTTTCACTACACTATCTATAGACAATGCACTCTGAGGATTTATGGAGAATGAAATTGAAGATATTGCTGAAAAGACAACGAGAGGGGTTAAAAGAATACTTTTTCAGGTGCTGAATCATGATGTGGAATGATCTATGGTATACAGTGATAAATATTTAAAATGTTTTTCCTCATAAAAGAGTATAATCTTGTCAGAGCGGTAATGTTGAAAACTAACATTTGTGGAGGTCATTATTAACTTTATTGATGAAATCTGTTTAGTTTATAAATAGAAAGAAGAATAAGAAAAACAAGCTAGGTACTCCTTACAGTGGCTACATGAAAAACTTTGATGAGGCAGTGTTTACCCATTCAGATAACACGCTTTTTCAGGTGGGCAGCAGTAACTCCAAAAGACTGCTTGAGATAGCAGGCCCATACAAAGGTTTTCAAAAAGTGGGCTGGCATGACAGGATTACAAAAAAATGTATGTGAAATAATGTGCGCTCTGCGCACATCACGAGCGCGAAGCCTCTCGCAGCTCACTTAAGGGCCCTGGAAGTTCTAGGGTTTTAGATGCTCTCTGGTGCATTCTGAGTTATTTTGGAGCTTTTTTGCACCAAATTTATGACCAACATTTCAGAAATTAACAGGAATCTGAGAGGTAGCTTTTTCACACAAATGGTGGTGGGTGTATGGAACCAGCTGCCGGAGGAGGTAGTTAAGGCTGGGACTATCCTAATGTTTAAGAGACATTTGGACACGTACATGGATAGGACAGGTTTAGATGGATATGGGCCAAACGCGTGTGAGTGAGACTAGTGTAGACGGGACATGTTGGTCGGTGTGGGCAAGTTGGGCTGAAGGGCCTGTTTCCACACTGCATCACTCTATGACTCTACAAGGTTAAGAAGAAACATGCATGTAGATAAGTAGAGCAGATTTGAAAGTGGTGTGAAATGTAAAGGCAGAGGGAGGTTTATGGGTGGAAAGGAACATAGGAAAGGACGGGAGAGGGTGGGCTTGGGCAGATGGGTGAAAGGAAAATAGACACAAAATACTGGAGTAATTCAGCGGGTCAGGCAGCATCTGTGGAGAACATGGATAGGTGACGTTTCACAGAGTGTTGGAGTAACTCAGTGGGTCAGGCAGCATCTGTGGAGAACATGGATAGGTTACATTTCACAGAGTGCTGGAGTAAATCAACGGGTCAGGCAGCATCTCTAGAGAAAAGGTATAGATGATATTTCAGATCAAGACCCTTCTTCAGTAATATTCATGATGTGACATATATAGATATTCCCGAATGTTACCCAAACCATCATGAGCTAATTTGTGACGATGCTTGCCCGACATTATAGGAGATATAATGTCTCTGCTGCCTTGGGTGATGCAGGACAGGACACAAGCTTTGGGACATGGTGTGAAGCTTTTGCAGTCTGTCACAGCCTGGTAAAAACCTGGATGGAGTGGATGTGGAGAGGATGTTTCCACTAGTGGGAGAGTTTAGAACCAGTGGCCACACCCTCAGAATTAAAAGACGTTCCTTTAGGAAGGAGATGAGCAGGGGTTTCTTAAGTCAGAGGGTGGTGAATTGTGGAATTCATTGCCACAGACAGCTGTGGAGACGAAGTCAATGGACATTTTTCAGGAGGAGATTGATAGATTCTTGATTGATACGGGTGTCAGAAGTAATGGGGAGAAGGCAGAAGAATGGGTTTGAGAGGGAAAGATAGATAGTAATAGAGTAATACAGTGTGGAAACAGGCCCTTCGGCCCAGCATGTCCCATCTACACTAGTCCACCTGCCCACGTTTGATCCATATCCCTCCGAACCTGTCCTATCCATGTACCTGTCTAACTGTTTCTTAAATGTTGCGATTGTCCCTGCCTCAACTACCTCCTCTGGCAGCTTGTTCCATACACCTACCACCCTTTGTGTGAAAAAAGATACTCCTCAGATTCCTATTAAATATTTTCCCCTTCACCTTAAACCTATGTCCTCTGCTCCTCAATTCACCTAGTCTGGGCAAAAGACTCAACCTGATCTATTCAATTCATGATTTTATACACTATTCGATCACACCTCATCCTCCTGTGCTCCATGAAATAGAGTCCCAGCCGACTCAACCTCTCCCTATAACTCAGGCACTCTAGTCCTGGCAACATCCTCATAAATCTTCACTGTACCCTTTCCAGTTTGATGACATCTTTCCCATAACATGGTGCGCAGAACTAAACACAATACTTTAAATACGGCCTCACTAACGTCTTATACAACTGCAACATGACCTCCCAACTTCTATACTCAGCCTGACCCGCTGAGTTACTCCAGCACTCTGTGAGTATAGAACAGGGCAAGATTAGCAAGTTTGCTGATGATACAAAAGTGAGTGGTTTTGCAGATAGTGAAGATGATTGTGAAAGATTGCAGCAGTTTCTGGATCGATTGGCCAGAAGGGCGGAGGAATGGTTGATGGAATTTAATTCAGAGAAGTGTGAGGTGTTGCATTTTGTGACGTCGAACAAGGGCAGGACCTATACAGTAAATATAGGCCTCTGGGTAGTGTTGTAGAGCAGAGGGATCTAGGAGTACAAGTGCATGGTTCCTTGAAGGTCGAGTCACAGATGGTCAAAAAGGCTTTTGGCACTTTGGTCTTCATCAGTCAGACTATTGAGTATAGAGGTTGGCAGGTCATGTTGCAGTTGTATAAGACGTTGGTGAGACTGCATTTAAGCTACTTAATACAATAACTAGACATGAGAGGGTGGGACATGGGAGACAATTTAAGCCATGGTGACATGAGGCAGCGGCAGCAATAATGAATTATTTCAATTGCCACTAATGAGCTCAGAGGTACGGTGCGGGAGGTGACATTTTCAGCTCAGCCACATGTCATCAATCGGTAAACGTGACATCATCACATCACGCACCCTGACTCATTTCATCATCTTTCTGTGGCCGGTTGTTAGCTATGGTGGTGGCCAGGGCTGTGACCACGTCCTACCAAACCCAAACTGGCCAGGTGCACATCACATTGCGGGTCTGACGTAAGTTGTACCCACTTCCTCAGTGGGCAAAGAATCACCAGGTGAGTGACGTCTGCTGGCTGGCGTTGTGATGGCTTCATCCTACATGCTGCTCTGCCAGCTTAGCTTGAACCACGTACGTAAGGCGTAACGTACCATTTATGCCAGTCCACCCCAGGTCGACAATGAAAGCTTTGATGCCACACAGAGTGTGATTAAACAGATGACTGATGTGCTGAAACAGCACTTGGCTGCCTGGCTGCCTGAGAGTGTACTACTGTGATCAGTAGAGCAAGATCAGGTTCAAGGTTGTCTGTTACTAACCTGGCAAGAGGACAACATGCTTTCTGGCAGACTGATGGAGCAATCCTGGGTAGTGAGCAAGTAGTTTAGTTTAGTGTGGAGATAAAGCATGGAAACAGGCCCTTCGGCCCAGCGAGTCCACGCCGACCGGCGATCACCCATACACTAGTTCTACCCTACATACTAGGGAATGTTTACACAAGCCAATTAACGCACACACCTGCATGTCTTTGGAATGTGGGAGGAAACCGAAGCACCCGGGAAACCCCACGCGGTCACGGGGAGAACGTACAAACTCCACACAGACCTCACCTGTAGTCAGGATCAAACCCGGGTGTCTGGGGTTGTTAGGCAGCAAGTCTACCCGCTGCGCCACTGTTCCGCCCATGACACCGTGCTTGGCACATTGCACAGTCCACATATTCAGTATTTCCTCCTGATTGCCTACATTTGCTTCCGGCTACAATCGAACAACCCTTGGTTGTGCAAGAGACTGGGACAGGAATAAAATAATGGGCAACACACCAGAAATTCTTCTTCTATGATTATCCAACTTTCCTTGAGTTTGGGAATGACAGTAACATCAGTGTTATAGCTTTACAAACCCTCTAAGTTCCCATCCAAGTTCTGACCTGCACCCTTTGTGCTCTTGCATCTGCCTTGGGCTTCAAACCAGTGGTTGGAGAATCACTTTGCTGACTCGCCCAATCCTCCTTCCCAATTGCAGTTTCTGTGCCAGAGGTCAATCCTTCAACACCTGTTGGTGACCTTCCAGGTGAATCTTCCCTAAATGCAATGTAGCTGAAAAGCTGCACTTCATCGCCAAACTGCTTGCTCTCTCCAGCATCCCCTTTCATTTTCAACTAATTTGCTATACCCTTATTTTGGGATCGAGAAATGCAGCCTGATTTACTTCCATGGACACCCCATCCTTTGTCTAGTTTCTCATATTAGCATTGCAAGTTGTCCTCATACAATGGCAATACAGCACACATTTACAATTGAGTTATGTTTCAGTGTTGATTCTGCCCTTCCCCACCTCCCTTTGATTGAACTGCCTCCATTCTATTTACTTATTGGCAATTGTCTGAATTAATTAGATGCTGGTTTTCACCAAAAACAGACATGAAATGCTGGGGTAAAGGGCTTGTCCCACTTGGCCGTCACGTTGAGACATACGGGTAGCATGTGGGCCACGTGGGACAGTCGCATGGAGAAGCGCGGAGGGGTATGGAGTTGCGCGCGGTATCGCGCAGTGCTCCGGGATTTTGTAGGGCACAAAATCTTTGCGCGCCTCCAGCGTGACGTATCGCATATGCACGCGGGCGTATTACGGTTGCACGCAGGCGTCCTGACCTTGTACGTGTAGCATGTGGTGACGTATGATTGCGTTACAATGCGGCACCGCTTGCCGCTCATACAAAGTTGACCACAATGAGAAAATAATTACGCCGTAAGCATCAATGCTATCAGAGTAATGCCTTCAGAGCAACCCTTAATAAGTATTTTTGAAACATCCTTAGTTAAGGATGTTTCAAAATTTAACATCCAGGTAAGGATTGCAGATTTTATATCCTAAAAGAACACTAGTAACCAAAACAGTTTTTTTTTAAATTACCACCAACAATTTTACTAGCACCATTTAAAAAAAAATGTGCAAACTAATTCTTAAGCTGGGTTCAAACCCTCAAACTGCTGTAGTGGAATATAATTTTGTGTTTGTTGGGAGTCATTCAGAAAGTTTAAAAGTAAATGAATTTTTCCAACAAACAATAATTTTATCAATGTTTCACTTAACAAATGATGTCAATACACTGAATAATTCTACTTGCATAGCAGATAAAATATTTGAAGGCGCATGATGACGGGTGATGACTGTCACTACCAGCCTGTCGTGTAAATGACGGCCAAGCGGAACAGGCCCTTAACTCAGCAGGACAGGCAGCATCTCTGGAGAGAAGGATTGGGTGACGTTTCGGGTCGAGATCCTTCTTCCAATTTGGTGTCACATAGTAAAAGCCAATCCGTTTACATCTTTGTCATGCAAAGGTGCTTTGATAAAAATTAATGAGGGGTTGTCTCCAAATTTGTAAAAGTAATTAATGAGTTTCATTCATATAACATCTGATCATTCACACTGCTAAAGACTTTTCAGAATTTGGAGCTGAGGTGCAACGGTCCTATGAATTTCAGGGTCTTATCGCCAGTCAAAAGTGTAAGAGTTATGAGGAGACGGTTACATTTTAGCAAATTCACACTGCTCAATTTCACATTTGTCCAAATTATGCTTGTTACTAGAACGCTGAATATAATGTGAATTGCCCCTATTGTAGGAGGGTGGTAGAGGAATTCTGGATGGAGCACTGTATGAAATTGCTGCCAGATTCCTCCTTGACTTTGCATGCAGCCTTGTGGATGTCTTCCAACATGCCGAGAATGTTATTGGACATCACCCTCAGAAGGTCACTCAGTCAGAGCCCTGGTCTAACTCCTCTGCAGCAGGACTGATGTTTGACCTTGCATGGTCATTGTACCTTAGCCAGCTGATTAAAGAATTAGTGACACATTAAAGAATTAGTGACACAAAAAACATCACCCATGCCTACCTCAAGGAGTTGGAAAGTATATAATTTTGGATTTTTTTTGCATCAATTTCATTAGAGTGAATTTCTATTTCATACTACAATTTTTTTGGCGGCAGTTTGGAAATTCTGTAAGAGCAATTTTCCGTTGCCTGAATTGCACAGGTAATCGTAGCTCCAAGTGCGAAAAGGAATGTCAATGAGACTTCATTGCCACTGTATCCTCAGTTGCCCAGGCCTAATTGCAATACAAGGCGAGTGCGAAGATTAGGTTGGACAGCAAAGTAAGAGATGCAGAAATGCATTTGCAACTTGTAAATCAACAGACTGCAGGTTGAGGGGGAGAACAGAGGATTAGTAATGAGGATAGCATCATCATCAGGCTCTCCTCCACTCTTGGCCACTGGAATTGATATATGCAATTTAGTTTAGTTTAGTTCAGTTTAGTTTAGAGATACAGCATGGAAACAGGCCATTTGGCCCAATGAGTCTGCGCCAACCAGCGATCCCTGCACACTAGCACCATCCCACACACACTAAGGACAATTTACAATTGTACCAAGTAAACTAACCTACAAACCCGTACGTCTTGGAGTGTGAGAAGAAACCGGAGCACCCAGAGAAAACCCACGCAGGTCATGGGGAGAACGTACAAAGTCCATACAGTCGTAGTCAGGGTAGAACCCGGGTCTCTGGTGCTGTGAGGCAGCAACTCTACCGCTGCGCCACCGTGCCACCATGGTGGGGATTAAGATCTGCAGGCATGACCTTTGTCCCTCTCTCTGGTCCTGCTGTCACCTTGTCCAGCAGATGAGAGGGGTATGAGTTAGTCAACTTTGTGGAATGCAGCCACCGCCATTAAATAGCAAAGACAGACACAATAAGCTGGAGTTATTCAGCAGGACAGGCAGCATCTCTGAATAAAAGGATTAGATGACTTTACGGGTCGAGACCCTTCTTCAAACTTTTTTTACAGAGATAAAATATAATCAGGAGGACAGTCAGACTGGTGGGAGAACTAGGAAGAGAGAGGGATGAAGAGAGAGGGAAAACAAAGGTTACTTGAAGTTAGAGAAATCGATATTCATACCACAGGGGTGCAAGGTTCCCAAGCTAAATATGAGGTGCTGTTCCTCCAATTTGTGCTGGGCCTCACCCTGACAGTGGAGGAGGCCCAGGACAGAAACGGCAGTGTGGGAATGGGAGGGGGAGTTAAAGTGTTTTAGCCATCGGGAGATCAGGAAGGTTTCAGCGGACTGAGTGGAGGTCGCAGTCTGCGAAAGCTGTGAGATGTGGTCGAGATTTTCAACAGTGAACGTGGTCATGGGTGCAAGGAAAATCATAGGGTGATAGCGGAGTCCATGCAATGAAACTTTCAAAGTCACTTATCTCAACTAGATAAGTGGGCAAAGAATGCTATCTACACGTCAGCCCTTTAAATGGCAAGGTGTCAGGTGGTTGGTAAAACTGGGTTGTTCTGTGACAAGACAAGAAGTGTCATTTTCCAGAACAGTGAGAATGAAAATCTCACTGCTGATGAGTTTTGGCTTGCACTTCCACTGTTGTCACTTGCAGCAGTTAAAATTTGTTGAAATGTCACTAGGACAAGTGACAGTCTTGCCAGGAGGTTAGATGCAAAGTTTTCTTGCAGTATTAAGATATCCAGAAATATGCGCAAAGTTGATCTGTTATGCTAACTTTCAACGCACTGGTGGGCAGTAGATTTTTTTTGTTGACACCTTTTCTTTCCCCCCCCCAAAATCTCCCATCCCCCAACCCTTCCACCCCACCCCGACCTCAACCAACCCCCACCCTCAAGATCTCCATGGCAGTTAGACACAAAATGCTGGGGTAACTCAGCAGGAAGGACAGGCAGCATGTCTGCAGAGAAAGAATGGGTGAAGTTTCAGGTCAAGACCCGTCTTCAGACCCGAAACATCATCCATTCCTTCTCGCCATAGATGCTGCCTGTCCCACTGAGTTACTCCAGCATTCTGTGTCTATCTTCGGTTTAAACCAGCATCTGCTGTTTCTTCCTGCACACCTACATGACAGTGCCTGAAAGAGTTGGAGTATATATTCCCTGGGTCATTCCGAATTGGATGCATCCAACAACACTGCTTGAGGAGGATCCTGAAGACTAGCTACAGAGACCACATCACAAACGAGGAGATCCACCGAGAAACTGCAATATAGCCTCTCAGCCAGGACATGGAGGGACGCAGGATGAAATCTGCAGGACATGTACTCAGAATGTCACCAGAACGTGCACCTGAGATAGCAATGACATGGCAAGCTGACGGAAGAAGGAAAAGAGGCTGACCAAAACACACATGGAGGCGAACATTCTGGTAGGATTTGGAAGCTCGGGACCCTAACCTATCGAGTCGCACATAACCAAACAGAATGGCCAAAGCTTGCTGCCCAATGCACACAACAGTGTGGGAGGAACTAAGGGGTTTATCACATGTAGTGAGCCTGCACCAATTTGGAGCACTGAGCCTTCTATATCCATTACATGAGCAGGCATTCACTTGGCAGCATGCTTGTTCTATATACTTCCTTTACAATGAATACTTCTTTCCATTTTTGGCACCTTTCATCTTCACCATAACTATAATTGGTGTTTATATAATGGCTCTGAGTAACGAAAACCCTCAGGGCTCTTAGAAAAATTTGTTTATCAAAGCTTCGACACCAAGCCACAGAAAGGTGTAAGAGGTCAGATGAATGACGACTTGGACTTGGGTAGGTTGAAGAGGCATCTTGATGCTTCAATGGGTGAATACCAAGGCCCAAAAGTATACAGCCATCAATGAATAAAATCAGGAATGGTTAAATGGTCAGAACAGATGGAACACATTGAACATGAAAGCTCGTAGAGCATCAAGAGATTGCAGAGGTTTGAGTAAGTAGCGCATGGGGGAAAACGTTAGGTATTTTAAAATTGCAGCTAAAGTGTAGGACGGCAGCAGAGGCAGAATGGAGAGAGATCAGATATTAACAAACAAACATAGGAAATGTATTCCTAATGAAAAGGCTGTCATATTTGCAAAGTGTAAACCCAGGCAGTGAGTTTGGAGATAGTCAGCAGGTGAAGCTGTGGCTCAGGGGTGACCAAAGACAATTATTCAATATAGGTCAATGTGAAGAACTTACCTGGGGGAGAGCATAATGGGCCTGTCTCACTTGGGCGATTTTTCAGCGGACTGCCGGCGACTGTCAAGTTGCCGGCAGTCGCCTTCAAAACCGCAACTGGAACGGCGACTGTCAGGGTGGAACACAAACACATCACTTCCTTCACCAGCCCGTTAGGCAGGCAGGGTACAGGGCAAGCGGGGGGAGCGCTGTCTAAAAAATGTACACAGTGCAAAGCCAAGATGAATCAGACACACACAGCGATGAACAGGAAGGTTGGCGCTGTAAAAAGATGGCTAAAGCACAGTGTACGGTAAGTCCTTTGAAAGAGGGGGGTGAGGAGGGGGAGAGGGGGTAGAAGGGGGGAGATGGAGTGGAGACAACTTTTAACAAGCCAGAGATACATGGCTGTGAAGCTCGGCAGACATTTAACATTACCGGTCGGTTATCCTTGGTTCTGAAAACGACTGCTTACCTTTTTTTTCCCAATGAGCCAATGAAATTCACTGGTCGGCACTGGCTACAACCTACAAGAACCTCCGAGAACCTTCGACCTCCTGGCAACCCACTAGGACCTCCTGGCGACCCACCTACGGCTCGAGAATTCTCGCTACTTTCCATGGCGGCTTCATTCTGGTCGTCGCTAATTTTTCAACATGTTGAAACCATAATGAGGCTGCGACTAGTTCCCAGAATGCGGGAACTCCTCATGACCATGAAGGCGACTCCCCGGCAACCACCCACGAACATGCGGTGACTGAAAAGTCTCCTGCAGTCGCCTAAAAAGTCGCCTGTGGGACAGGCCCATTAGAAACAAAATTTACATTAGATAGCAGATGTTTCCATTTTTAAATCACTATGCAGCCTGCTGAGAGAATATGCGTAAGAAAGAATGGCAGATGCTGGTTGATACTGAAGATAGATACCGAGTGCTGGACTCAGCGGGTCAGGCTGCATCTCTGGAGAAAAAGAATGGGTGACATTTCCGGTTAGAAGCATTCTTCAGACTGCGATATGAAAAGGTGTAAACAGGGTAGAAGGCCACCCATGAGAGTCCATGCGGAGGAGGGCTGGTGGAGATGGTAGCAAAGGTCATCATAAGGACTCATTCCCAGAGAAAAAGGCACGGAGTCAGAGGCGACGGAAGGAAGGTTCTATGTCATGGTGGGCCTGGAACCCGTTGAGATGGGGACAGAGGGATACAAAGGTGAGGCCTCTATTGAAGGCAGATCGTTAATTATTGGAAGAGTCTGTATGGTTGCAACCATGACAAGGTTGAGGATTACATCAGAGGGGGGCAGGAGCGTGGACGGAGGTTGAGGTGAGGTATTGTGGGGAGATGATGGGGATTCAGAGAGGAGTAGTGTAGGGGCTTGGGGTAGTCGGGGTAACCTGGTTAAAAGAGGGGGATAGCCCAGTGGAATCATGACCAAGTTTCCCTCAGGAGAAGGGAAGCAGCGGGACTCAGGAGAGTCAGACCCAGTCTGTAGAAGGGTTCCAACCTGAAACATCAACCAAGCTTTTTGTCTGGATATGCTGCCTGACTGACTGAGTTACTCCAGCACTTTGTGTCTATCTGCAGAGAGAACACTTGGTTCCAATTCCACAACATATAGAATTAATACCATTTGAAGAGAGTTCTGACATTGTTCTCTTTAACATTACAGCATCATGGATCGGGAGGTTGCATTGATGACAGAAATGGATAAAGTCAAAAAGGAAGCTAGTAAGTAAAAGAATAAGTTTCTTTTATCACAGCTGGTCGCAAAAAAACTGTAATACTTCAGGCTTCTGTTTTCCCAGTGCTTCTATTCTTGTATATTCGGCTCTTTGAGGAGAGTTTTGTTCATATATATTCACTACGTGAGGGGATCCCTAGCACTCCTCAACCAGTGAAGTTCTGCTGAAGCACTAGCTGTAACGAAGAAATCAAGCTCTGTCCCTTCTGTGCCTGTCCTTTGAAATTTAGCATCGGCCTTCCTCACCAGCTTCAGCAAATGAGTGAGCTTCTGTGTGGGAAGTGAATGATTCAGATTGTACTGGCGTGGGAATGTTACCCTGCCTTGAATTCTTTCCCAGTTATGTCAGTGAGATTTTCAGTTCCATAAAAGCTTTTCAATAGTGTCCTGCCTTGCGGTTGGTAAGCAGAAACATTGAATGGGAACCAACGTAGAACGGGGAAACACGATATCTGTGCCAACCGTGAAGCAAATTTAAACTGCACATCTGCTTGCATGTGGTCAAAATCCCTTCGTCCCTGCCCACTCATGTCTAAATGCTTCTTAAACATTGCCATCGCATCTGCTCTGCATCTATAATCTTGAAGTAAAACAGCTAATGCTGGCCTTAGTTCCTACCATTTAATGTTTTCTGCATGGATTTGGAATTGTAATTTCAGCATAATCTGGTTTATCGGAAATTTGAAGAGAGAGGGGCCACTGTATCACCGTGACCTTAAATTATTCAGCACAGAAATGGAATGACTGAGACATTTTATACCTGAGCAGTTTTGCACCCATTGGCTTGTCAGGTGCATGAAAGAGTTGCTTATTTAGCGCAGCTGAATCCCTCTTTCATTAGTTTTGCTTTCTTGGACAAATGAACAAGTAATCATTCCAGTTACTTAATTTGATGCTGTAGAAACATGCTGGAGCCAGCGAGCTGTGTCCTTAGTTGACCTGGCTCCGTTTTACACTCTTCAATACCTTCTGGCACACAATTATGTTTTCTTGAAACAAACCTTTCACGATCCTTACTAGCTGGCTGTGTCTCATGCCAAGTTTAGTTAATCTTCCTTTGAATGTACAAATTCCTTGTGTTTTATTAAAAAAATATCTTATTTGCAGTTCAAATGAAGGAAAGCATGACATGCTGTAATATAGTCGCCTTATTTGAACGTGGATTAGGTAACTTAAATCTATTTCTTCTGTGTACTCAAGATCATTTGTCACCATAACACATCACATTCAACCCACCCTTTGTTCTTTCATATGGTCAGTATATTCTTGGAAGTCAAGATAGTTTTTGAAAGATCCTGTACTTCTAGGAACAGGGGAGGATTGCACAAAGACATTGTTCATTCATTCGAAGGAATGTGCTTCATCCTTTAACATTACGGCAGACCGTCCGTCCATCCAGGCCAAATTCCCTTGAATGTACTTAGGTATATCTGGTTATGTAAACTACTACTGACTAACGAGTCTACAAAAGTCAAGTATAACTGCTGTAATGTGGTAACTGATTAAATACATGTGTAATCAAAATTATTTTAAATGCATGACGGCTTTGAGCTTTCTGAGAATTTTGATGTCCTTATCCTCAGCTAAACTTTCAGTCTACTGGTCTTGTTCAGTTACATAGCCTCTCTCAAGATCAGGGCACAAATATCCATGGAGATTTTATCTCTGACCTGGATATAATTGAACCTGCTGGATTCCACACTATCGCCTGCTGGAACCAAGATCATACTGGAAACCACAAAAATCACATTTTAATGTTCTACTCTGTCTTTCTCACTCTCCGGGAATGAGTGGGTTAACCTATGATGAGTGTTTGACGCCACTGGGCCTGTACGTGCTGGAGTTTAGAAGAATGAGCGGGGACCTCATAGTGAAAGGCGTGAATATAGAGTGGATATGGAGAGGATGTTTCCACGAGCGGGAGAGTCTAGGACTAGAGGTCATAGCCCCAGCATTAAAAGATGTTCTTTCAGGAAGGAGACATTTCTTTAATCAGAGGATGGTGAATCTGTGGAATTATTTGCCACAAAAGGCTGTGGAGGCCAAGTCCATGGCTATTTTTAAGGCAGAGATTGATAGATTTTTGATTAGTACAGATGTCAGAGATTATGGCAGGAGAATTTGTCAACTCTTTCCTTCCCCTGACCCCTTCTTTCTTTAACTTCAGCCATCTGCCACATCACCTTTTAACATATCCTCTCAATGTTCAGATTGACTTCTATGCCCACGACACAATCTTACAAATTTTCTGATTCTATTTCTAACTCTGCTGCCAGAAATATTATTATTCTTTATTAGCGCCTCAGCATCTAGGAAGTGGATTACCTGGAATCGAAAAATTTAGAGTTCATACCATTGGGTTGAATGTTTCATAAATGGATGATGAGATGTTGGTCTTCCAATTTGCGTTTGTCTTTTCCATAACAGTGTTGAGGACATACACGGCGGTGTGGGAGTGGGAGTGGGCTTGATAGTTAAAATGACTTACAACCAGAAGCCATGAGATGGCAATGATATTAGTCTACCATGTCTATAACGAAGATAGACGCAAAAAGCTGGAGTAGTTCAGCGGGACAGGCATCTCTGGAGAAAAGGAATAGATGATGTTTCGGGTAGAGACCCTTCTTCAGTCTGAGAGCCAGGGCAAAGGGAAACGAGAGGTATCGACCGTGATGTAGAGAGATATGTAAAGATATACAAAAAATTAACAATGATAAAGGAAACAGGCCACAGTTAGCTGTGTGTTAGGTGAGAACGAGTTACAGGAAAAGAGACTCAAGGAGAGGACTTTGAAGCTGGTACCACTTGGGGGAGGGGGGGGGGGGGGGGGGGGGGGGGGGGGGGGGAGGGATGGACAGAGAGGGAAGTTAGAGGTCAATATTCATACCACAGGATGTAAGCTGTCCAAGCGTCTTGTCCGTGCTTAGTTTCACAAATACAGTGGAGACCAGATCATGTGGACACTGTCTGTGCCAGCCATTTTGAGCATGTCATTTCAAATTGCTGTCCCTACCCTTCCCACGTGACTCCATCTGCCATCATCTTCACCCCATTTGGTTCCACCGATTGCCCACCGGCTTCTAACCCAGCCACCTTCCCCCACTCTCCTCAAACTGCTATGGCAATCTTTCCTCTTCCTTCTTAAACCTGCAGCAGGGCCTTGATACCAAACATCAATTTACACTTTTTGCCACCATGATGTTGCTGGTCCTGCTGAGTTCTATCGATGCTTTTATTTTTGTGGGCTGAAACACGTTTGGCAAGGTGAAGGTGTAGGGTTTTGGACTTTGTTTACTCACTCCTTCCTTCATTTATGTTGGGCGGATGTGTAATCCTGACGCATAGATTCAAGGTTGTCAGCGCCATTGAAGATGCGTGATTCAGGGATGCCCAGATGTTCTAAGGGACATGGCATTTCCAAGCACAGTTTCATAACATTTTTGAAGCTTTGCCTATTTCCACCTTATAACCCTTTCACATGATGGAACTTAAACTCTCCCCGTTAGAACTGCCCCCTCCATCGACTCCTTTAAGTCTAGTCTAAAAACGTATCTGTTCTCTTAAGCCTTTCCTAACGTCCTCTGAGCGAGGGCTATTTGTATATATGTATGTAGCCTGCTTGTGTATACTACTCTTATAACAAATGTAAAGCACTTTGGTCAATGAGAGTTGTTTTTTAAATGTGCTAGATAAATAAATGTGACTTGACTTGACTTGACTTAAACTAGAGTATTAGTTTCAGGAATTTGGTGTCAGACATGTGACCAGTGTGTCATTTCTAGCAGAGTGACAAAGAGTAATAAGATCTCATTGCTGGGGACATTGGCCTGGGAGAGGACACTGATGCTGGTTCGCGTTCTAACCTAAAACAGTACAACACAGGAACAGGCCTTTCAGCCCACAATGTCAAACATGGAAAACATGATGCCAAGACCAACTACTTATCTGCTTGCACATAAGCCATATCACTCCATTCCCTGCATATTCATGCACATCCGAAAGTCTCTTAAATGCCACTATTGTATCTGCCTTCACCACCACCCCAGGCAGTACAACCCTGCCCGTGATTCTGGAGAATTTTGTGGAGACAGCATGAGTGATATCTCTTGAGTTCTATCCGACATCTGCTGTAGGTAGACCAATCTCCAAAGTGAATAGGAAGGTGAGATCACAGTCGCCTGGTAGGCAATCAATCGTGCCAGGTCCGAAGTCTTCATCTTCAAACACTCTTTCCACAATCAGCTGAAGGCTGTGCGGCTGCACTGAAAGTTCATTAGTTCATTAGTTCATAAGTCCATAACTTCTAGGAGCAGAATTAGGCCATTTGGCCCAATGTCTACTCTATGGCTGATCTACCTTTTCCTCTCAAGCACATCCTCCTGCCTTTGCTCCATAAACCCTGACTTCCTTGGGACTGGGTTCCCATCCCCATTAATCCAATAGCTGGGAATTGCATCATTGATATCAGTATTCAGTCACAGAATATTTTGTTAAATATATCACCCATTAGGTTTACACTTGAAAATGCCATCAGCTCTTCTGTGCTTACACAATGAGATGATGTTGCAGACCTGCATCCACAGAATACACATATGTACAATGTTGAAAGACAACTAGACATGCAGCAGAAACATCAACAACTGTACAAAGCAGGATTAACATTGCTGCTGCAGCAAACTGTGTGGGCCAGGTACTTTTTCACACAAAGGGTGGTGGGTGTATTGAACAAGCTGCCAGAGGAGGTAGTTGAGGCTGGGATTATCCCAATGTTTTAGAAACAGTTAGACAGGTACTTGGATAGGACAGGTTTGGAGGGATATGGGCCAAACACAGGCAGGTGGGCCTAGTGTAGCTGGAACATGTTGGCCGGTGTGGATAAGTTGGGCCAAAGGGCCTGTTTCCACACTGTATCACTCTATTGATCTGTCGCCACGCAGAAAATGTAAATTATATATTTTTTTAACTAAGATTTTAATGCAATGTAGCATTTTGTTGGAATGAGTGGTTTTTAAAAAGACAGTGCTGCACTCAGTTGTTCATCAAATTAATACTGGCATTTGAGTGACTGAGAAAACACTTCTGCGCAGTCAAAGACAGAATTTATAAACCGCACTTGTTCAATAATGCCTGATCCATAGCTACCAAATACAAATTCTGCCTCTTGCTGCTTCTATATCTATCATTCGAGTGTGTAGTTCTTTAGTATTTTGCTAGAAGGAACCTTTAGGAGTGGCCAAACAACAAAGGAAGATACACAGACTACCAGTAGGTAGGAGGTTAACTAGCTAACGTGTTTAAGAATGCTGCAGCAATGGACACTATGGGGAAAATTGGTTCTGTCTATGGCTCCACAAAAAATATGTTACAAAAAATAAACAACAGATAGAATATCTACAACAGGGCCGAAGACATAAAACCAGAGCGATGAAATGTGCTGAGCATATGTGCAACGAACGTGTGAAAATGAAATATAGTGTAAGCAACAGAGAAAGAAGGTTAGTTAAAGATGTCTGAACTGCCTGTCATTTGTAACCATCCATCACTGTAATAAATTATTGCCCTGGTTGGAACAAAGGACACTTTATAATCACCCAGAGACCATAACATCTCATTACCTTGCTAATGAGGTGTCATGGCATGTGACACCAGCAGCGTCTTAGGAAAGTTTTAAGTTGTAATGGGGATGTAGTCATAATGATGTGCTAAGAACTATGTGATGAGCGGTTGGGACAACTCTGATAAAATTATAGTTATATTCTGTTTTTCATTTCCCTCTCAGTATTACAGATTTCAATCAACATCCTACTCTCCCACAATCTTTCATGAGGATTTCCCTTAAGGCGGGAGAGTGTGAGATTCACTGTGCAGATACATGTTGGCTAATAAGCAAGTAGTTTTACAACATACCCTCCTAAACAACCTTGTTTTCAAAATGCCCCGGAAGACACACATGAAAATTTGTAGAATATTGAACAGATGAAAGGAGAAAAAAATTGGACCACTAGAAATCTGTAATAGTCCAATAAACAAGATAATAAATCAAGACAATGAAATCTTCAAAATGCCATTAGACGTGGCAATGGCGAGTTAAAGGATTGGGGTGGGGTGACGTTGAAAACAGTGGTTACTTCTGGCACTTTTTACATTCTCATACCGACCCAAGAATACTAAATTGGATGATTCATGGATGTGTCTGCCAATGAGGCCCAACTGTATTACTAAATTGCTGCCACATGCAGCCCCTAGTTAGTTTGAACTTTTTCCATGATTATTTCTGCCACAAGTTTGAGCATAGCAAGGATGATGTCAGTTGGCAATTAGAGTTAACAGGCATTCTAGAGCACAACAGTTGCAAGAGCAATGCTCATTGTTTGTATTCGTAGAAACCTACACACCAAGTTTGCAAAGTTATTTTATTCTCCCTTTCCCTATTTAGTAAATATTTACACACCAATCAAGAGATCTTGGGCATTCATTTATCTTTGGAAAAACATTAAAAAATTCTTATTACTGTGGATTGCACCAATAAAAGCTTATATAATTACAAATGTAATTAATAATAACATTTGTAAAATGTCTTCTTCTAAGTATTAAATCAATTATCATTATCAGTCAGTTTAGTTTATTGTCACGTGCACCGAGGTACAGTGAAAAGCTTTAGTTGTGTGCTGACCAGTCAGCAGAAAGACAAAACATGCTGATGATCAAGCCATTTATAGTGTACAGATACATGATAAAGGAGTAGAGATTTAAGATGTGGAGCGATTGTAATATGTGATTGTAGATTTGCTTCTCTGGCTAGCACGTAAATAGTCGCCTGGGTTGGGCATCATCTTGGAAGCTATATATTGATCAATCAGACAAAATTCAGTGTTTATCAAAATGTTCTCAACAATCTTCAATGAATTGCATCTACAATCAGTGAAGATTCTACAGTAGTAGTGATAAAACCAATACTCTGGAATCACTTAATAGGCCAGGCAGCATCTGTGGAAAGAGAAATTGAGTTAAATGAAATATCAGTTTCGTGTCCCTTAATTGTCGACCTGAAACGTTTCCTGTTTCTGTCCCCACAGATGCTGCCTGGCCTATTTAGTGATTCCAGAGTATTTGTATTATCATTACTACTGGCCTGCTGAGTGTTGCCGGCATTTTATGTTTTTATTCTGTTTTTCTGTTTTCTAACATCTGCTGTACTTTTTGTTGTTTTTGTTTAAAGTTCACAGTTACAGTATATAGTGCTTTTTACTGGAGGTATCATTGATAGATACAAGTCCCACTTAAAGAACTCTTGGAATCTTGAAACATAAGTTTCTTTTGCATAACAAGGGAAATGTTACGTTTGCTCTAATCATCCATTTGCCATAGTAATAGGCTGGAATCTGTTGCAGCAGGGCTTCCAACTGCACTTGAACTCTTCCGTTCAAAGCAGCTTTTGTATCAACTGATAACAATACATTGAGCAAAAGGCAAAGTATGAGAAAGGAGTGAAGAATCTATCTCTGGTGTACATGGATAGATGGCTCTACGGATTGGGGAGAGAGGAGAGGCAGGCCAAAGCCTGGCAAGGGATCGGTGAATACAAGAGAAAGGGGTTTTGTATAGACAAGTGTTTGGACAATGGACAGAAATGAAAAAACTAAAAGTTTAGGATGAGGATGGAAGGATTGTAAATTGTGAAGCCAAAGGAAGGAATGTAAGTGGAAAGGGATGGGGAAGAGAGAACTAGGTGCAAGTCTAGGTGGGGCACAGGGCTGTGGAAGAAGGAGGGGGTGTTTGGTAAGTTACATGAAATAGTAAGATTAAACGAGAACTTACTCGTTTGAAGTTTGATCTCTATTTTATGAGGAGTTACGTTGAGGGATTATGTGAAGAACCCGCCAGCGCGAATGCGCGTCAATCTTCAAAGCAGCGGCTGAAATCACAGATGACAGTTGGTGAACTGAATATAGTTAGATTAGAGAACTAGCATATCAGCTGACCTTTATGATTGAGGGTTGGGAGTTGAGGGCACGTAATCCCTCAATGTAACTCCTCATAAAATGAAGATCAAACTTCAAACTGGTAAGTTCTCATTTAATCTTACTATTTTACTTCGGAGTCACGTGTGAGTAACCATATAACCATATAACCATATAACAATTACAGCACGGAAACAGGCCCTCTCGGCCCTTCCAGTCCGTGCCGACCATTTGTTTTCCCCTAGTCCCATCTACCTGCACTCAGACCATACCCCTCCATTCCCTTCACGTCCATATACCTATCCACTTTACTTTTAAATGTTAAAATCGATCCTGCCTCCACCACCTCTGCTGGAAGCTCATTCCACACAGCCACCACCCTCTGAGTAAAGAAGTTCCCCCTCACGTTACCCGAAACCTCTGTCCCTTAATTCTCATGTCATGCCCTCTTGTTTGAATCTTCCCTACCCTCAATGGGAAAAACGTATCCATGTCAACTCTGTCTATCCCTTTCATCATTTTAAAGACCTCAATCAAGTCCCCCCTTAACCTTCTGCGCTCCAAAGAATAAAGACCTAACTTGTTCAACCTTTCTCTGTAACATGTTGCTGGAACCCTGGCAACATTCTAGTAAATCTCCTCTGTACTCTCTCTATTTTGTTGACATCCTTCCTATAACTAGGCGACCAAAATTGTACACCATACTCCAGAATTGGTCTTACCAATGTCTTGTACAATTTTAACATTACTTCCCTACTCCTATATTCAATGCTCTGATTTATAAAGGCCAGCACACCAAAGGCTTTCTTTACCACCCTATCTACATGCAATTCCACCTTCAGGGAACTATGCACAGTTATTCCTAGATCCCTCTGTTCCACAGCATTCCTCAATTCCCTACCATTTGTGAGGATTTCAAAACTCTGTGATTTCATGCCGTGGAACGAGCCCATGCGTCACACACTGCAATAACTGACCAAGGAGGAGTAACTGTACAATGCATTCAGACATGACATGGTTATTTGAACATGCTGATGCTTTATTAACAAGAAATAATAATGACCCCTTACACTCAGGGCAAATTATAATACAGAGTTTAAAATCCGACTCCACAAACAACCCTGTCCTAGCAATGGGTTTTTTATAAAATGTTTGAAAAGTTCTTTCACTAGATGACTAGACCATCCTGCCATCGCAAGGATGTGGTCCATCGGAACATCCAACCGTTTTGCTGTGTAAGTCGATGCAGCCCTGGTGGAATGAGATTTTAAAACATCAGTACCGACACGTGCCAAAGCCAAAGTCTGCCTGAGCCACCTAGAGATGGTCTGCACAGACACCCTTTTGTGAGGTTTTTTATGACTGACAAATAAAGCCATTTCATAGTCCCCTAAGGTTTTTTTGTGACCCTGACATATTGAAGGAAATGGGTGACTATGCATAAACGACGGTCCATGGGATAGGCTACAAATTCTAATTTATGACCAGTTGCCCCTGGTCTATCCTGTTGAATTAATTTGAATATGTAGAATGTTATTTTATCGGCAGTTATAGTCATAGTGTCCAGCCCCAATTTATGCAGCGACTGGACTCGTTGAGCCGAGATCAGTGCCATCAACATAACCACTTTATACGTTTGCTTGGTCAGAGACAGGGGCATAGTTGGAGTCCATCCCCTAAGCAGTGTCAGGCCAATGCTAACATCCTAAATGTGGGAGTACCTAGGCCTTGGGGGATTGGTATTAAAAATACCCTTCAAAAGTCTCGAAACTACGATTTTTTGGAATGGCCATACAAGGTTCTGATACCATACCCAGAACCACAGGGAACCATGGGTAGGCCAATTGGGTACTACCAAAATACCCGATGCGGATTGTCGGTAAAAACAATTTGTGATCCTACATCCATTCTGTGTTGTCATTAAATACTCGTGACCTGGTGTCCGATTCTGTATTAAGCTTACCTGGAAGGTAAGTAGCTGATATCCAAATATTTCTCTTCATGCACCAGTGCCAAATAAGGTTAGGCAAATAATCACAGGGTATCGACTTAATTCCACCCATGTGATTGATATAAGCCACCGCAGTGGTGTTGTCAACCTGAAGTCGGACATGCAGATGACGCATGTCTGTGGCTCTTAGGCCATAGAACGCACCCAACAATTCTAAACAATTAATACCATGTGATTGAAGCAAAGAAGACTCATGCATGTCCCATTTGCCACCACAACTAGAGACGGTATCAGTAGCACCCCAACCTAGAGCGCTAGCATCAGTCTGTAAAACAACTGAAGGACTACTGACTACAATGGTATTAGAACAATGCCGAATGTTTAATATCCACCATTGCAATTCAGAAATAGCATTGGCTGGTAACAGCATAGGTCTGTCAAAGTGACCAGCATGAATTTTGAGTGCTTGTACCTTTGCGCTCTGTAAATTTTGATAATGCAAAGGTCCAAACTGTGTGGCTGGAAATGCCACCACTAGCTTGCCAATCATCCTAGCTACTTGTCGAATTGAGGGTTGCTTAATGACAATAAGGCTATGACAGGCCTCTACTAATTATGTGGCCTTGCCCCCAGGCAGAGTCACAGACATGTGAACAAAGTTAACAGAAAATCCTACATAATCCATAACCATGGAAGGTATCAATTTGGATTTATCTGGATGAATGAGAAACCCCAATTTCTCAAACAAGAGTTTGGTGGCTGCAACTGCTAATTTAGCTGATTCCAGAGTTTTCCCAATAATTAAGATATCATCCAGACATGCTATGACAATATAGTTCTGCACCCTGAGAAGCGCAATTGGTGGTTTTAAGATTTTAGTAAACAATCTGGGGGCTGATGTTAACCCATTAGGCAAAGCCTTAAACTGCCACAGTTGCCCCATCCAGTTAAATTTCAAATACCTTCGGTGATCCTTGTGTATGGGTACTGAATAGTACGCACCCTTAAGATCAATGCAAGCCATAAAGTATCCTTTGGAAATCAAGTGTTTGGCAGTACCAAATGTTTCCATTTTAACGTGTTGGTACTGCACAAAAGTATTAAGCTGTGTTAAATCAATGATGATGCGGCAACCGCCATCTTTCTTTTTCCTTGTAAATATATTAGATACAAATTCATGAGAGGCATGCTGGGATTTCTCAATTATCCCTTTCGAATGTAACCTCAAAATTTCTGTATGCACATCTAAACTTTTGTTGCTGTGATAGCACATACGTCCATTTAGGTGCATGCTGTGTGGGTGGAAATGAATTGTGTAGGAACTCAATTTTATAACCTTGAATACTGTGTCGTATAAAAGGGTCAGATGTTATGGAACTCCATGCACTCCAAAACAAGTGTAATCTACCACCAACCTGTGAATAGGTTTTACCCCTAAAGTCCCAGAAGAAGCCAGACCCACCTACCTCCATGGTTACCAATGGGTCTGTATTTACTTCTTCCGTCCCCATGTCCTGGGGGGTAGGGGGTGCTGGGATGTGGGATTGGCACATTTTCCAAGAAGGCAGTTCTGGGCCTTGGACTACAAAGACCTTTGTCCAGAAAAACACAGCCTTCAAACTTTCACCAGCCTCTGGATATTGTTTCCTGCTGGTGCACGCATAGGGGTGCTGCCGCTGAAGTTGGGAGGTCTTGCCAGTTGACGGCGCCTTTATTAGCCCGACAGCCTATCCAGGTCCTTGACCTGTTTTGACAGGTTCTCCCCGAATAGTAGTCTTGGTGGCTGGGTCTTACTGGTTTCGCATAACCCCGCAGATTTAGGGATCAGGGCAAGTCGGATGGCACTTTTCCTGAAGCAGTTGATCTCATACTGAGCTGCATAACAGTGCAAGGGCGCCCTCCTGCTCATCCGATAGCGATGTTCCATCTGTAGACCTGGCAAATGCCGTAATGCACGACGCCAGCAATTTGAGGACCTTTTGGATTTTTACGTCTTGGGCTCTGATGCCCCCATCAATGTGTCCCCAAATTGAATTGTTCACTGCAGGAACATTTAGGGAAACACAGTTTGCAGGTGCCAAGTACTTGGCAGCTGTATCCGTTATAACTTGCTCCTGCAGCTGGTGGGATATGAAATAATCAATACTAGCCGCCAGCTGTTCTTGTAATGGTTCCCCAGTTAGTGAGGGTATCGCGAATTTGGAGATCAAAGGCGATGATTTCTGAGGTTCATGCACCCCCAGCACACTAGACGTACCTTCAGCCGAATTCCCGACTTCAGAGTCAGCACAGTACTGACTCCGTATGCTCCCCTCCAAGGAGAAGGAGATACTCTGCAGCCCTGTATCAGGTGCTGCCGTGGGTGTCCGAGGAGACCCACGCTGACAAAGCTCTGTCTGCTGGAGCATGTCATGTTGGAGCATCTGCTCCATCAAATGCTCCATGCGAGACATACGCGCTAGGGCACCATCCATCGTAGGAGGTGAATCTTCCCAGCCCGACTCATCAGATTTCACGGGCCTATCCGACTAACGCTTGGCTTTACCCCCTTTCTGGGGAAGCACTGTGGATTCTGGAGGGGCCAAGTTGGAGGTTACTGGCTCTGCTGCCAGCGACCCGGGATGTGAATTCAGCCGCTGCAGACTGCCTGTACCTCCGTGGTTCATAGCCTGGTTCGTCGCAGTCTGTTTGGACTTGGCCCTTGACTTATCCATTATACTGGAACACACCGTTCTGTAAAGCAATTCACTAGAACAAAAAACGACCTCAAAATAGGTAAGAACTTACCTGTGGGTCATTTTAAACTTACCACTGGAGCCCCACGCCAGCTGGCCAGTTGCTGCACCATGCGTCCGACGATATGACGTGCATGCATGCTGGCGGTTCTTCACAAAGTCACTAACGTGACTCCAAAATAAAATTGGAGAATTCAATGTTCATACCATTGGGTGATAGGCTGTCCAAGTAGAATATGATGTGCTCTTACTCCAGTTTGCATGCAGCCTTTATTCTGGCAATGGAGGAGGCCCATGACTGAATAAAGGCTGGGAATGGGAAGGGGAGGTAAAATGATTAGCAACCGGGAGATCCAGTCAGCCTTAGTAGACGAAGTGCAAGTGTTTGGCAAAACAGACACCAAGTCTACGATTGGTCTCGCAGATGTAAAGGAGGCCACATAGGGAACACCAGATGCAAAGGATGAGGTTTGTGGAGCTGCAGGTGAACCCCTGTCTCAACTGGGAGCATAGCTGGTGTCCCTGCATGGATGTGAGGGAGGAGGTATAGGGACAGGTGTTACATTCCTGCGGTTGCTGGGAAAGTACCTGCATATTGTGCGGTTTGTTTGAGAAGGAAAATATGTGACCTCATTGAACGGGTAAATGAACAGGGCATCTCTTCAATCAAATGGATTCAAAGAATGGGGAGAAAAACACATGGGAGAGAGAATAAAGTTGAATTACATTTTATCTGTAGTAGTACATAGAGGTATCGACCAAAGAAGGGGCAGTGCTGCACCTCCTGTTAGGAAATGAGGCAGGTCAGGTGACGGAGGTATGCGTTGGTGAGCACTTCGGGACCAGTGATCACAATACCATTAGTTTCAATATAATTATGGAGAGAGTCAGAACTGGACCTAGGGTGGAGATTTTTGATTGGAGAAAGGCTAACTTTGAGGGAATGCATAAAGATTTTAAAGGAGTGAATTGGGACACTTTGTTTCATGGGAAGGATGTAGAAGAGAAATGGAGGACATTTAAAGGGGAAATTGTAAGAGTACAGAATCTTTATGTCCCTGTTAGGTTGAATGGAAATAGTAAAAATTGGAAAGAGCCATGGTTTTCAAGGGAAATTGGACACTTGTTTCGAAAAAAGAGAGATATAACCATATAACCATATAACCATAAAACAATTACAGCACGGAGACAGGCCCTCTCGGCCCTTCCAGTCCGTGCCGACCATTTGTTTTCCCCTAGTCCCATCTACCTGCACTCAGACCATACCCCTCCATTCCCTTCACGTCCATATACCTATCCACTTTACTTTTAAATGTTAAAATCGATCCTGCCTCCACCACCTCTGCTGGAAGCTCATTCCACACAGCCACCACCCTCCGAGTAAAGAAGTTCCCCCTCACGTTACCCCTAAATTTCTGTCCCTTAATTCCCATGTCATGTCTCTCTTGTTTGAATCTTCCTTACCCTCAATGGGAAAAAGCTTATCCACGTCAACTCTGTCTATCCCTTTCATCATTTTAAAGACCTCAATCAAGTCCCCCCTTAACCTTCTGCGCTCCAAAGAATAAAGACCTAACTTGTTCAACCTTTCTCTGTAACATAGTTGCTGGAACCCTGGCAACATTCTAGTAAATCTCCTCTGAACTCTCTCTATTTTGTTGACATCCTTCCTATAACTAGGCGACCAAAATTGTACACCATACTCCAGAATTGGTCTTACCAATGCCTTGTACAATTTTAACATTACTTCCCTACTCCTATATTCAATGCTCTGATTTATAAAGGCCAGCACACCAAAGGCTTTCTTTACCACCCTATCTACATGCGATTCCACCTTCAGGGAACTATGCACAGTTATTCCTAGATCCCTCTGTTCCACAGCATTCCTCAATTCCCTACCATTTACCATGTACGTCCTATTTTGATTTGTCCTGCCAAGATGTAGCACTTCACACTTATCAGCATTAAACTCCATCTGCCATCTTTCAGCCCACTTTTCCAAATGGCCCAAATCTCTCTGTAGACTTTGAGAATCTACTTCATTATCCACAATACCACCTATCTTAGTATCATCTGCATACTTACTTATCCAATTTTCCACCCCATCATCCAGATCATTGATGTACATGACAAACAACAGTGGACACAACACAGATCCCTGAGGCACCCCACTGGTCCACCGGCTTCCAACCTGACAAACAGCCATCCACCATTACTCTCTGACATCTCCCATTCAGCCACTGTTGAATCCATCTTGCTACTCCGCCATTAACACCCAAAGTTTGAACCTTCTGAACCAACCTTCCATGGGGAACCTTGTCAAAGGCCTTACTGAAATCCATATAGACGACATCCACTGCTTTACCCTCATCAATTTCCCTAGTTACCGCTTCAAAAAATTCAAGAAGGTTTGTCAAACATGACCTTCCAGGCACAAATCCATGTTGACTGCTCCTGATCAGACCCTGTTTATCCAGATGCTTATATATATTATCTCTAAGTATCCTTTCCATTAATTTGCCCACCACTGACGTCAAACTAATAGGTCTATAATTGCTAGGTTTATTCTTTGAACCCTTTTTAAACAATGGAACAACATGCGCAGTACGCCAATCCTCCGGCACTATTCCCGTTTCTAATGACATTTGAAATATTTCTGTCATAGCTCCTGCTATTTCTACACTAACCTTCCCTCAATGTCCTAGGGAATATCCTGTTAGGACCTGGAGACTTATCCACCTTTATATTTTTCAACTATAATTATCTACAATAATTATAGGAGGCATGGCGTAAATGAGGTGCTAGAGGAGTATAAAGAATGTAAAAAGAATCTTAAGAAAGAAATTAGGAAGGCTAAAAGAAGATATGAGGTTGCTTTGGCAAGAAAGGTGAAAGTGAACCCAAAGGGTTTCTACAGCTATATTAATAGCAAAAGGATATCGAGGGATAAAATTGGACCATTAGAGAACCAGAATGGACAGCTATCTGCAGAGCCAAAAGAGATGGGGGAGATATTGAACAATTTCTTTTCTTCGGTATTCACCAAGGAGAAGGATATTGAACTCTGTGAGTTAAGGGGAAAATGTAGAGTAGCTATGGAAACTATGAGATTCAAAGAGGAGGAAGTACTGACACTTTTGAAAAATATAAAAGTGGATAAGTCTCAAGGTCCTGACAGGATATTCCCTAGGACATTGAGGGAAGTTAGTGTAGAAATAGCAGGGAGCTATGACAGAAATATTTCAAATGTCATTAGAAACGGGAAGTCTACAGAGAGATTTGGGCCATTTGGAAAAGTGGGCTGAAAGATGGCAGAAGCTGGAGTTTAATGCTGTTAAGTGTGAAGTGCTACATCTTGGCAGGACAAATCAAAATAGGACGTACATGGTAAATGGTAGGGAATTGAGGAATGCTGTGGAACAGAGGGATCTAGGAATAACTGTGCATAGTTCCCTGAAGGTTGAATCGCATGTAGATAGGATGGTAAAGAAAGCCTTTGGTGTGCTGGCCTTTATAAATCAGAGCATCGAATATAGGAGTAGGGAAGTAATGTTAAAATTGTACAAGGCATTGGTAAGACCAATTCTGGAGTATGGTGTACAATTTTGGTCGCCTAGTTATAGAAGGATGTCAACAAAATAGAGAGAGTACAGAGGAGATTTACTAGAATGTTGCCAGGGTTCCAGCAACTATGTTACAGAGAAAGGTTGAACAAGTTAGGTCTTTATTCTTTGGAGCACAGAAGGTTAAGGGGGGACTTGATTGAGGTCTTTAAAATGATGAAAGGGATAGGACAGAGTTAACGTGGATACGTTTTTCCCATTGAGGGTAGGGAAGATTCAAACAAGAGGGCATGACATGAGAATTAAGGGACAGAAGTTTTGGGGGGGTAACGTGAGGGGGAACTTCTTTACTCAGAGGGTGGTGGCTGTGTGGAATGAGCTTCCAGCAGAAGTGGTGGAGGCAGGATCGATTTTAACATTTAAGAGTAAAGTGGATAGGTATATGGACGTGAAGGGAATGGAGGGGTATGGTCTGAGTGCAGGTAGATGGGACTAGGGGAAAACAAATGGTCGGCACGGACTGGAAGGGCCGAGAGGACCTGTTTCCGTGCTGTAATTGTTATATGGTTATATGGTTATATGGTTATCTTTACCTTAAGTAGGAATGTTACAAAATGTTGAGATGAAAAAAATTAAATCTGTAATTTATTCCATCAGATAAAGCATAAAAATAATGTTCATTCACTTTCATATCTTCAGTATTAATAAAGTTATGGTCATTTACATACTTGGAAATTAGCAGGTAGACAAAAGTGCTGGAGAAACTCAGTGGGTGCGGCAGCATCTATGGAGCGAAGGAAATAGGCAACGTTTCGGGCTGAAACCCTTCTTCAGACTTGGAAATTAGCATCTTGTTCCCTATTGCTTTTCCATTGACTTAACACAAAAGCTGTGATCGAGGACAGTCAAAAGCCCATAACTTTCTTAAAAATTAAGAGAACTGAATGAAATTTTCAGTTATTATGGATTGAAGCATACTGAAACAGATACAATCAGCCATGATCACAATGAATGGCGGTGCTGGATCGAAGGGCCGAATGGCCTCCTCCTGCACCTATTTTCTATGAGTCTATGAAACATCTTACTGGGATGACCTGAAATTAAAGCATATAATTAGTTAGTTAACTAATTTTAGATAATTACAAAATTGACCGCTGTGACCGAAATAGTAATAAACACCCAGACTGCCTTGAAAATTCAAAAATGTGATATTCTCAAGATCAGAACTTTAATATTATTGTATTATATGCTGTAAGTCCATAACAGACTGGTAAAGAAATTACAATTTCCAGCAAAAGACCAAGTCTTTATGGAGAAGCTCAGTTGCTAGCTGGTATATTGGCATATCATAATCAGTAACATCATAATACTCCTCATTGTAAACAATAAGCAACTCTGTACACCTTATTTTTCCACAACTGTACAAGTTTTTGCTCTTGAAACCACGCATGACATGTCTTTCTGCCCACTACTTTCTATTCTAATGTCCTGTAGATCATCACATTTGGAGTACTCCAAATTCGGATAATCTCTGCAAAAGCTGTCTGAATCAGTCCCGTTTGCTAGGCATTTGGATTGACAATTTTGCAATTCTTCTTCAGAGACATCTGTTTAAAATGTCAAGAAAAGAAAGCACTGAGCAGCATTAACAGAAGCAAGTTATTATTTGCAGTTTTAGAAAAAAAAGGAAGAAATTATAAAGTTAAATGCTAAGACAAATAGTAAATACCCAACAAAAGAATCATATTCATCAGTTTCATCAAATCAATTAAATTCATCAAAATTCAATTACTAGATCTAAACATCTTTCCATTTCTTATGTATCCAAATAATAAGTAACAAATTAATCCCATTCACACAAAAATTCACAATATAACATGATTATTAAATCTCACTTTGTCATGAATTTATAAACCAAATGGAAGGAATTTAATGTTTAATTCCCATAAATCAATCCAGAAACATCCAACTCTCAAGATAATCAAAATCATTTTATTTGCACCATACAACCGACTAAAACTGTAATGTGGATATTTAGTATGAAAATATTGATCATGGATAGACAATAACACAAAATATAGATGATTTAGATTGATGACATGATTGTGCAAAAAAAAAAAGAATTTGATTATCTTGAGTGTATGTTTCTGGAATGTGATCGATTGGAATGTTGCCATTGCCATAAATTTTAAGCCCATATTGGCAGGCAAGACAAGGCCAATTCATAGGGGGGCCTAAATAACATTTTTCACATCATAGGATTAAAATGAAGCCACACCAAAAAACAGGATAATATGTTAAATAAACGACATACATTTTGTTTTGTCCTGCACTTGTTGAAGGCATTGAAGGCATTAAAAGTTGCATGTAACTTCAATCCAGCGATGCAATCGTCTAGCAAATTTTTAAAAAATGGGAACGGAAGCACAAACAATATTTCTTCGTCAACTAGCAGCCTGAGGAAATCCCTCTCCAACAACCAATACAAACCTGCATTTTAATCCACCCCCCCAAAAGTCTACGGAATAGCACGCACAGACAGCAGGCAGATCTGAAGCGCAACTTTTGTAACGTTGGTTTTGTAACAATGCTATTTTAAGCTAGCTCAGATTTTGTGGTTGCTAAAGGAGGCCAAAGAAAATATTAAATCCAAAATGAGAGCATACAAAATGACTGATGGTAGACCAGGGGATTGAGAATTTTGGAGGTGCCAGCCAGACAGAGCTAATAAGAATAGAGAAAATTGACAGGTGATTAAACTGACAAGTATTATTAAAAAAATGAAGAGTCGGGAAGGTAATAGTAGAATCCCTGGAGTCTCTGGAGAGATTTGCTGTAAAACTAATAAAGTGAAACAAGGAAATGGCAGTGAATTCAAGCCAACATTGTATATCAGTCTTCACTGTGGATGGCTCTGCAAGTAACCTTATGGATAAAGGCTAGTTTCAATTTGCTGGTAGAACTTCGAAAAATCATTTTGGCAAAAAATAAAATATTGGAAAATAAATTGGATGAATGGTATATATGTTAGCAAATCCTGACAACCTGTATCTAAGGGTTTATATGAAGTGACTGCAGAAAAGGTGGAGCGATTGGCTGAAGTTTCTCAAAACTTATTGTGTTTCTGGTAGGATAGTTGGATGGGAAAGTGTGATTGTGATGTCCTTGTGCAAGAAGGGAGGGGGACAACATGTTTAAACCAGCATCTGCACGTCCTTCCTACACTCTTTGCTAAGCTTTACATTTATGGGAGGGAAGATACTACTGAAGTCTAAAATAAAGGAGGAAATAGCTAGTCATTTGGAAAAATGTAATTCAATCAAACTCAGGTAATGTGGTTTTATGAAAGGTAAATTTTGTTTGACAAATTTCTTTGCGTATGCAACAGAGTTGATGGCAAGGAATCTGTAAATGTGGTGATCTTGAATTTCCAAAAATACATTCAATAAGTGCCATTTCAAAGGCTAGGACTTAAGATAAGTGTTTATGGTGTCGGGAAGATGTTAACATGAATTAAAGACTGGTTATCACATGGAAGATCCAAGGTCTTTATAGATAGGTCTTTTTCATACTGGAAAAACATCATTTGTGGAGTGCCTCAAGGATCAATCCTTGGCCCTCCATTATTTACCATCTGAATGATTGGCTTAAAAGAGGGACAAAGTGTAAAATATCCAAGGTCTGCTGATGACATTATATAGGTGTGAGGATGCGTAAGCCCTGTCGCAAGAGAGATGTTTGGATTCTACAATAAGATGTTTATAGGTTAAGTAAGTAGGCAAATGTAGTTTACTGTAAGAAAGTGTGAGGTTGTGCTATGATAGGAGAAATCAAAAGGCAGAACAAAGAGAGACCACAAATGTGATAAGTACAAAAGAATCAAGATGTCCTTGTGTGTGAAATATGTTAAGTGGGCATGCAGGTGCAGCAAGTGATTAAGAAAGCAAATGGCATTTTGGCTTTCATAGGTCAATGGTTTCAAAGGTCTTTTATTGTCACGTGTATCAATTAGTATGCCCCCCTCGGTCATGACTGACCATGGGCGATGCATTCTGGTCGGATGCAAGCCTGGGCGATGTGGAGGACAGGCTGTTGCCCATGCAGCACATTCGCCCTCTCCACGTCGCTGATTGATCCAAAGGAACAGCAGGGCCGTTACAGTTTGGCAACACCGTCGTAGCAGGAGCTGCCAGAGTGAGGTTGTAGACAACGACGAACTGCCTTAGGGGCGCCGACTCCGGACTTTCTTGAGGTTTACTCCTGGAGCCTTTTCCATGACTGAATATGGCCACAAGGAAGTGGAGGTTTTAAATCAGAGTTTTCCCTCTCCTAGATGGACTGCCTTCTCATGCTGATGAGTCCCATCTGCCCATCTTTTATTGTCACATGTACCAATTAAGGTACAGTGATATGTGAATTACCATACAGTCATACTAAAAAAAGGAACAAGACACAAAACTACATAAAAGTTTTTTGGTTTTTTTTGTTTGTTTGTTTATTTTTGTTAGAAGTAAGTACAGTAGTCTGGTACTTAAGTACCTAATACATGAATACATATTTTCATTCTTGTGCAACTTCATACTTTTGATTCAATAATAAAAGAACAGTGAGAGAAAAAAGAAATAAAGAGTGTCGGAATAGATAGACAAGCGAGTAGAAACAGAAAACAAAAGAAATAAAGGACAGAGATGAGAAGTTAAAAGATTGAAAGAAAAGGAAAAAGTAAAAAAAAGAGAGAGATTAGGAGAGATCAACCTATCTCATATTTTTACCCATCCGTCACCCAGTTCTAAACCATTTAATTTCTAAGGTTATGTTATGTTGCACCATCTGCTTGTAAAAAGTTGATAAACGGAGACCAAATCTTTAAGAATTGGTCTACTTTGCCTAGTAAGAGGAATCTCATTTCTTCAAGATGTAGCGTTTCAGACATGTTTGAGATCCACATTTTGAATGTTGGCGTAGGTGTGTTTTTCCAAAATTTAAGTATAAGTTTTTTTGCTGTTATTAGACCATAATTAAGAAAAGCTTCTTGGAATATAGTTAGTTTACTTCCCTCTTCCATTGATCCAAAGATAATCAATTCGATATTGTGGTTCAATTTTGTGTTAAATAGTTTTGTAAAAATTCCAAAAAATTCAATTCAAAATGTATACAGTTTTGTACAAGAGACAAAGGAATGTGCTATAGTGGCATTTTGAGTTAGACATTTGTCGCAGATGGGGGAAACATTTAAAAATATTTTATTCAGTCTTGTTTTCGAATAATATAATCTATGTAAAATTTTAAATTGAATTAGGTTATGTCTTACATTCATTGAACATTTGTTTACATATAATACATTTTTATCCCACCTATCGTTCGGAATTTTTATCAATAACTCTTGTTCCCAGTCTCTTCTAATTGCCTCTGTCGTTGGTGTTTCTATATTTAGAATTATATTATATAAGTAAGATATTAAATTGCTTGATTCTGCCTTTCTATTCATTCCTTCCTCCAATAGATCTGGGGTTAAAGTTTGATATCCTTGTATATACTTTTTCAAATAATCTTGAATTTGAAGGTATTTGAAATATTGATTACTTTTCAAATTATATTTTAGTTGTAGTTGTTGGAATGATAACAATTTTCCCATTTTATACATATCTCCCATCGTTTTAATTCCTATTCTATTCCCAATGGATAAACGTTTTATCAATAATGGATGGTTTGAATGAGGGATTATTAGCTATTGGAGAAAGAAGCGATAATTAAGTTAATTTTATTTGTTTCCAAATTCGTATTATACTATGAATAATTGGATTCTTCTTGTATATTACATTGTTCAGTTTTATCGGGGAAAGAAGGATCGCTCCTATATTATAAGGGGAACAATCCTCTTTCTCCATTCTTATCCAATCTACCTGTTGGGCAGAACTGTCCAACCAGTAGATTATATTTTTAATATTCACTTTAATATTCAAAACTACATAAAAGTTAACATAAACAACCACCACAGTGGATTCCCACATTCCTCACTGTGATGGAAGGGAAAAAAGTCCAATCTTCTTCCTCTTTATTCTCCCGCGGTTGGGGCAGTCGAACCATCCGTCGAGGCGATCGATGCTCCCACAGCCGGCGATCGAAGCCCCCATGGCAATCAAAGTGACCATGGCGGGGCGATCGAAAATCCCACGTCAGGGTGGTTGACGCTCCTGCGGCTTGGAGTTCCCAAAATCAGTCTCTGACCAGCTCCGTGTTGTTAAAGTCCGCAAGCACCCACGGTTGGAGCTCCGAGATCGATCCCTGGTTCGCGGGTCCGTGATGGTAGTCCAGTAGGATCACCGAGGTGGAGCTCCCAAAAGTCGGTCTCCAGCAAAGGCTGCCAACTCCTCGATGTTAGGCCGCAGTGCAGACAGAGATACAATAAAGGAAAAAATTGCATCTCCGTCGAGGTAAGAGATTAGAAAAATGTTCCCCCAATGCCCTCCCCCCACCCCTCACATAAAACAAGCTAAAGAACACTAAAACATACATTTACAACTAATAATATGAAAACACAAAGAAGGAAGGCGAGGCAGCCATTTCTAAGATTTGGAGTTTAACGACAGAAGAGCATTTTACAATTTTAAAGTGTCGGTGAGGTTGTAACAAGATTATTACGCACAGTTTTGGTCCCTTTTGATGTAAGAGTATTCTAGCAATGGATAGATACATTAGACTGATTCCTGAGATGAATGGCTAAACATGTTTTAATTGTTTTCTTTGGAGTTTGGAAGAATGAAAGATAATCTTATTAAAACACAGGAAATGCTTAGGAGTTATCGCAAGGTAGATGTTGAGAGGTTTCAACATGGGGCTGTCTCAAGTAAAGGAACATGGCTGTGTAATAATCAGGTGTAGGGATGTAAAACTGATGTACCTTTAATTTTTTTCGAAGTAGATTTCTTCAAAGAAGATAATTCTTTGTCTCCTTAACTCACTTGAAATTATCTAGCCCAGAGCTAAAACATCAGAGATATTTAAAGTGGAGGTCGATCATTTTTTGAAAGATCAGAGAATAGAAGGTTATGGGAAAGTAGTAAGGATATGAAATTAAGACTTGGGATGATTCAGCCATGATCATATCTAGTGTCTGGGCAGACCTAAGAGTACTTCTATTCCTTTGTACTTATCACATTTGTGCTCTCTCTCTGTTCAGATAATAGTCTGCCTTTTGATTTCTCCTATCATACCACAACTTCACACTTTCTTACAGTAAAAATCCAAAGATTGAATTAAAAGGAAGCAAGGAAAGCAATGTGGATGGGCAGTAAATTCTTCCAAAATTTTAAACGAATGAATTTCATAACTTCCTAGCCCACTAATAAAAAAGGAGAGGGGGAGGAGGGGTGAAATGAAGAGGACGACTCATTTCAAATTTGATATTTTTAAATCTCTCAAATAATTGAAAAGCTGATGAATTGATCTCCACATAAGTCTCGACCCAAAATGTCACCCATTCCACTCTCCAGAGATGCTGCCTGGCCCGCTGAGTTACTCGAGCACTTTGTGTCTATCTTCGATGTAAACCAGCATCTGCAGTTCCTTCCGCCACATAATCTCTATTGCCAGAGAGGTTGATTCATTATCACATCGCTTCAAGGGTACATGTTTCATGAGATTATCTCTAAATAACTGTGTCATGACAGTCTCTATGATGTCTCAAGGGTTTAGCCCTCAATAGTCACTTTAATTGATGACCGTGGATCAGAAGATAATCTATACGCACCCACAAGCCATCCACAAGACATTCAATGCCGTCGAAGGATGAATATTCCAGAAACAGTCTCTTGATTAATAGTTTCTTTATTGAAGTACAAAGCAGTAAGATAATTCATCAAAGCTTCTTTTATAAGTAAGTTCCAATCATGGAACATGACCATCATTCCAATCATGGTCATGCTTGTGCAAGGTCGAAAACGATGTCTCTCACCCGATCTTCATCAAACTAAACTAAACTCCTTGGGCGATGTTTCGGGTCGAGACCCTTCTTCAGACTGACGTGAGGGTGGGGGCGGTGGGAAGAAGAAAAGAAGAGGCGGAGACAGTATACTGAGAGAGAGCTGGGGAGGGGAGGAGAAAGCAGGGACTACCTGAAATTGGAGAGGTCAATGTTCATACCGCTGGGGTGTAAACTGCCCAAGCGAAATATGAGGTGCTGTTCCTCCAATTTACAGTGGGCCTCACTATGACCATGGAGGAGGCCCAGGATATAAAGGTCGGATTCGGAATGGGAGGGGGAGTTGAAGTGCTGAGCCACCAGGAGATCAGGTAGGTTATTGCAAACCGAGCGGAGGTGTTGGGAGAAGGAGAATTTTTAAAAAAATAGTCTATAGATTAGGTGTTGTATAGACGAGGTGTTCCCCTCATCTATAGTAGAAGAGTGGAAACCCTGTTCCCTGAAGAATGAGGACATCTCCCATGCCCTGGTGTGGAACACCTCATCCTGGGAGCAGATGCGGCGTAGACTGAGGAATTGGGAGTAGGGGATGGAGTCCTTGCAGGATGCGGGGTGGGAAGAAGTGTAGTCCAGATAGCCATGGGAGTCAGTGGGTTTATAGTGGATGTCGGTCAGAGGTCTATCACTTGCGATGGAGATAGTAAGGTCTAGAAATGGTAGGGAAATGTCGGAAATGGTCCAGCTGTATTTGAGTGCTGGATGGAAGTTAGTGGTGAAATGGATGAAGTCAGTGAGTTCTGTATGGGTGCAGGAGGTAGCACCAATGCAGTTCAGTTGTTGATGTAGCGGAGGTAGAATTTGGGGATATGGCCTTGGTACGCCTCGAACAAAGATTGTTCGACATACCTTACAAAGAGGCAGGCATAGCTAGGGCCCATGCGCGTGCCCATAGCTATGCCTTGTATTTGGAAGAAATGGGAGGAGTTAAGTGAAAAGTTGTTAAGGGTGTAAATGCTTGATGTGTTGCTGTTAAACCATCCACCAATTTTCATTTGCTGTTAAAAGATACAGGTATGCTAGATCTAATAAATTCCTGCATGTTCCAGATAGCTTGTACCATGGCCCACAAGCCATTCAGGATCAAAAGATGCTGATTAATTCATATCATTATTACTGTATTTTATTTCACAGTGGACATCCTGGAAGCAAGGCAGAGGAGGGCTGAGGAACTCAAGAGATTAACAGATAAGGCCATCCAGATGTCTGAATCCCAGCTTTCTGAACTCAGAGCTGAGATTAAGGTCAGTTATTACATGAAGCCCATCAAAGATAGTAGCATCAAAGCGGCACAGTGGCGCAGCGATAGAGTTGATGCCCTATAGCACCAGAGACCCGGGATCGATCCTGACTCGATTGGTGCTTGTCTGTATGGAATTTGTATATTTTTCCTGTGACCTACGTGAGTTTTCTCTGGGTGCTCCAGTTTCCTCCCACACTCCAAAGATGCCAGGTTGGTTGGTTAATTCACTTCGATAAGTTGTAAAATTGACCCTAGTGTGTGTAGGTTACTGGTCAGCATGATCGCTGGTCAGCGCGGACTCAGTGGACCGATGGGCCTCTTTCTGCTCAGTATCTCTAAAGTCTAAAGTCAAAAATAAAGGGTAACCAACATTTACCTTACAGACCTAAAACCAAATGCATTGTTCTGATGAGGGAGAACTTAATACTGCTCACAGATTTCTCCGGCACCACCAATTTCCCACCCTTATAAATATGGGAGATTGGGATTGATCAGATTGCTATGGAACCTAGAAGAGTTTGTGGGCTGAATGGCCTCCTTTTATGGTGCAAGGAAATATGAAGAGGGCAGCACAGTGGCGCAGCAGTAGAGTTGCTGCCTTGCAGCACCAGTGACCCGGGTTTGATCGTGACTACGTGTGCTGTCTGTATGGAGTTGTACGTTCTGTGTGGGGTTTCTCTGAGATGTTCAGGTTTCCTCCCACACTACAAAGATGTACAGGTTTGTAGATTAATGGGATTAATGTAAATGTAAATTGTCCCAAGTGTGTAGGATATTGTTAATGTGCAGGGATCGCTGGTCAGCGCGGGTTCAGTGGCTGTAGGGCCTGTTTCTGCGCTGAAAACGCTAGTCTCTAAACTAACTAAACAAATTCGATGAATGCAGGGACCTGACCTGCTTACCAAATGCTGCTGCTCTTGATAAATGTAAACAGTAAAGTAACGTGGGTACGTTTCAATTACTCATCTTCTCTTGATTGCATGAGAAATGCACGAGCAATAGACAATTGTCTATTGTCTATAAGGCTTATGGTGCAAACTTTGAGCAATTGGTTCAGTAGCATAAAGGAGCTATGAACTAGCAAGGAGATTGTACAGTCCTGTCTAATAAGAGCGACCAGGGCAATATAATGGCATGCAGTAATATCTACCTATACATAACTAAAACTCTGGTCTTGTGCTCGTCCGGTTTGCGTGGTTTTTCTATTTGCACAAAAATGGTACATGATAGTACTACGATTTTTCGCCACCTTACTCACCCTTCTCCTGTTCTCAAGTGCAGCAAGTTTTGTTCCGATCGATGGTATAATTTCAATGTTATTAAGGTTTAGAAATCTTAAAAACCGCACATGTGCAGATTGGTTTCCTCTCCTGACTGTCACCGCCAATCAAATTGGTCTCCTCATGTCAGTCACCTGGGACAGCGACGCCCCTTCAGGCACAACATCGCTGCACTGATTGGCCAGGTCCTCTGTCACTCAGCGGCGGGGAGAATAAAGCTGAAGGAGCAGAGCGAGCAGAGCGAGCAGAGCCTGGCCGACAACCTCAAGATCCTGGGGAGGTGAGGAGGCTGACTCGACTGCGAGGGTGACTCCGGCAACCTCAAGTTCATGGGGAGGTGAGCAGTTAGAGTGGGGGGATTGTGGTAGAGGAGCGGGTACGGAGGGAGAGGGGGGGGAAGTGGGGATGGTGAGGAGGGAGAGTGGGGGAGGAGGGGGAATAGAGGGAGAGGAGGGATGAGTGGGGGAGGTAGGGAGTGGGGAATAAAGGGTGAGGAGGGCAGTGGGGGAGGTCAGGAGGGATAGTGGAGGGATAGGGGAGGTGAGGATTGGGAAAGATGGGGGAGAGAGGGATAGGTGGAGGGGTAGGGAGAGGAGATGAGTTATGGAGGGAGGGAGTGACTCAGGGTAGGGTAAAGGAAAAGGAGAGGTGAGGGAGGGATTCGGGAGGGAAGGAGGAGAGGAGAAAGAAGAGGGAGGATGAAGAGGAGGGGTGTGCTAGGGGATGAGGGTAAATGAGCCACACCTGCGCAGTTAGGGGCTATGAGTGAGTGATGGAATATTGCATTAGGAAAAATACTGCCCAGTCCATCACAAGCTCTGACCTCCCCACCATCGAAGGGATTTACCGGAGTCACTGCCTCAAAAAGGCGGTCAGCATCATTAGAGATCCACAACACCCTAGCCACACATTCATTCCATCCCTACCATCGGGAAAAAGATACGGGAACCTGAAAACTGTAATGTCCTTGTTCAGGAACAACTTCTTCTCTACAGGCATCAGGCTATGAAACACCACAACCTCAAATACAATAGACTATTATTGTTGTTATTGGGTTTTTTTGTGTGTACATATGTGCATATGTATGTGTACAAATGTCTATCTATCTATCTATCTATCTATCTATCTATCTATCTATCTATCTATCTATCTATCTATCTATCTATCTATCTATCTATCTATCTATCTATCTGTCTATCTGTCTATCTGTCTATCTGTCTATCTGTCTGTCTGTCTGTCTGTCTGTCTGTCTGTCTGTCTGTCTGTCTATCTGTCTATCTGTGACAAAAGTGCTGGAGAAACTCAGCGGGTGCAGCAGCATCCATGGAGCGAAGGAAATAGGCAATGTTTCGGGCCAAAACCCCTCTTATCTATCTATCTATCTATCTATCTATCTATCTATCTATCTATCTATCTATCTATCTATCTATCTATCTATCTATCTATCCATCCATCCATCCATCCATCCATCCATCCATCCATCCATCCATCCATCCATCCATCCATCCATCCATCCATCCATCCATCCATCCATCCATCTTACAGTCTGACCTTGACCACTTCCTGTTGTTCTGTATATCGATTTTAGAAAAACGCTGCCACTTATGGCTGTGATTTTTGGCCATCTTACTCAGTCTCCCTCTGCTGCAAAGGGCAAGATAATTTTTCCCATCGATGAAAAATAAAAGAGTTATTAGTGTTTTAAAAATGTTGAGATTCTCTCTCCTGAAGGCCACGCCCCTTCCAGAGGGACTATAAAACCTGGAAGTGTTGAGTGCCTCAGTCAGTCTCTACAAGATGGGGGAGCGAGAGGGTTACGTCTCTCAGTCTGAGCTGTGAATAACACTGAACACATGTCTACTAAACCGAATGGTTTTACTGACCTGTCAGTGCCCTTAATGTGGTTTGAAAATATAGTTTGGACATGCTAAAGCTGTGTTATCTTTGGTTTGAAAATGCTAAAGCTGTGTTGCCTTTGGTTTGGAAATGCTAAAGTTGTGTTGCCTTTGGTTTGGAATTGCTAAAGCTGTGTTATCTTTGGTTTGAAAATGCTAAAGCTGTGTTGCCTTTGGTTTGGAAATGCTAAAGTTGCCTTGCCTAATTAAAGTTGCCTTACCTAATTAAATTTGACTTGCCCAATTAAAGTTGCCTTGCCCAATTAAAGTTGCCTTGCTCGATTAAAGTTGCCTTGCCTAATTAAAGTCGCCTTGCCTAATTAAAGTTGTCTTGCCTACTATATCATTAAAAGTCTAATCTTGACCACTTCCTGTTTATGCTTTATATTGATTTTAGAAAAAAACGCTACCACGTATGGCTATGATTTTTGGCCATCTTACTCAGTCCCCTCCACTCATCAGGTGCCGAGGATTGAATTTGTTGGTCTTGCGCCCTGCTTGAAATGTAATTTCAAGGAATAGCCGTGAGCCAACTGTGAGCTGCCAGCTCAACAGGCTTGAGTTACTGAGCCGCCTGCCCAAGAATCCATTCAGCCCACAATGTCCATACTAGCCCTCTGGAAACCAGTCCCTTCAGCCCACAACACCCATACTAGTGCTCCAGAAAGCCCCCTGCCCCCCCCCCCCCCCCACCACTGGCCACCAATATTGTAATTTGTGGAGAGATGGAATATTGCGTTGGGGGACCAGCCCATCCCGTGTGATGCTGACCCAATGGGTCCCACTTAGTCTGGTATACTATTAAAAGTCTCATCTTGTATGTGTGTTGTATGTATGTTTTGTATCTTCCTCAAAAAGCTACAGACTAGTGCTTAAATGTTTACATATTCTAACTCACATTTTTCCTGACCACTCCCTTCTCAGCTTCACTTAAAATTTCATCCTATATTTCTCAAGTTATTCACAGTTAAAGTTATTTTAAAAAAAAGGCAAACAACTGTGTGTTCTCACCCACAGCCTTTTTCTAGGACTTTCCACTGATGATGTCACAATGCCACTCATTGTGCACCAATCGCAATGGGCTCTCAAGTTGCCGAGAGCGACAATTACATCACAATGGGACGTTGCCAATGGTAACTGCAGCAGAAAGAGAGGTTGCCAATCGCAGGTCCTATCGGGGGGGGGGGGGCAACGATTGCCATTTGGCATGGGCCTCATGCCTGTCTGCTTCAAACAGATCTTGATTTGGGGGCCTCTAAAATTGAAATTGGCCTCGGCCCCAGGGGGCCTGGCCAAAGCTGCCACAGAGGGAGAAGGTGAGGGAGAGAGTGAGAGTGAGAGAGAGAGAGAGGGAGAGGGAGAGGGGTGGAGAGTGTTGCACAGGGCCGGATCATAGGCTCGCCGGCCTCCTGTATTTTCTGTGGTGAGGTAGAGACCATGTTCCATGTGTAAATGGAGTGTGTGAGGTTGCTGCCTCTGTACGAATATCTGAAGAGACTGCTCCTCAAGTTCTGGTTGCATTTTAATCTCACAATCCTGGTGGTTGGACACAAGGCAGGGAATGGAGAGGGCAGATCGGGGCAAATCCCTGTCGGTTTGCTCCTGGGCCTGGCCAAGATGCCCATTCATGGATCCCCCCCTCACCGCCCCACAGCCCCCTATATATATATATTTATCTATATTATATTATTAAAACTCTGTGTGTGTCTGTGGACCGGGTGTGTGGGTGTATGTCAGATTTGCCCTTTGATTTAATGGTTCGCCAAAACCACACTTTCAAACCCCGAGATATTTTCCATTTTGCTACACATTACACTTTAACATTCACGGATTCACTCCTCATTACATTCAGACATTTTGTATGCACACTTTTTAAAATAAAATCCTTCATCCACCTCCCCCCCCCCCCCCCCCCCCCCCCACACACACACACTCACTCATTTTGTGGCCGCCTGCTGGCCAGCCTGCATAACGGCAGCTGCTGCATCCTGCTCTCCTCCAAAAACGCCGCCATTTTATTTCTCCGCGGCCGATTTTCCCTGCAGATTCGGCTCCTGATTTCACTTCCTCCACTTCCCACCCCCCCCCCCCCCCCCACCCCGGCCCGGCTCGGCTCTATCACGCTTGCTCAAGAAAAAGATCGCCTCTTCCACCACTGCTTTTCGCCGTGCACCGAAATACAGCGGGGGAACAGCCGATCTTTGCCTTGAGCCAGAGGGAAGGCAGGGACAACTTCCAATCCACCAGCTGAGTCACTCCGTTAATGGATTAATTCCACAGTGAGTTCAGTTCGCTAACAAACCCCCTCCCCCCCATCGTCCCCCTCCCCCTCCCCCTCCCCCTCCCCCTCCCCTCCCCCTCCCCTCCCATCCCCTCCCCCCCACCCTCCCCCCCATCCTCCCTCCCCGCCCACCCTCCCCTCCCCTCCCACTCCCCCCATCCCCCCCTCCTCCTCACCCCCCTCTCCCCCACTCCCCCTCCCTCCCCCTCCCTCCCCCTCCCTCCTCTCCCTCCCCTCCCTCCCCTCCCCCCTCCCCTCCCCCCCTCTGTACTCGGGTACTGAAGCATGTTCGGGGACCAGACCCAACGGGTCTGCATTTGGTCTAGTATATAATATATCCCTCTCCTCCCCCCCTCTCCCCCCCCCTCTCCTCCCCCCTCCCTCCCTGCCCCCCTCTCCTCCCCCCCTCTACTCCCCCTCCCCTCCCCCCTCCACCCCCCTCCCCCTCCCCTCCCCCCCTCCCCCCTCCCCCCCTCACCCCCCCACCCTCCCCCCCCCCCTCCCCCCCCCTCACCCCTCCCTCCCCTCCCCCATTCCCCCCCTCCCCCCATCACCTCCCCCTACCCCCTCGTGTGCGTGTGTGTGTGTGTGTGTGTGTGTGTGTGTGTATTTTTGTATTTATTTGTTTGTGTGTTGTCTCATCTTGTTGAAAAACGATATGCTAAAGGTAATATATGTATATATTCGGGTAGAGATTTACCCCCTGGAGTCCGAATTCGCCTTATCTGAAAATGTTGTGCTTTATTTCTTGAGTTATTTATGAAAATGTTCCAAATCCAATAAAACGTAGAAAATAAACCGGCTCTTTCGCTGATGACATCACAATGGATCTGCCTACCTGCCATCTGCTCACACTGTGAGTGGCGTCACCCCCGTTATGTTTTCTGTACTTCTTGGCTTCTTAACTTTCACTTTTTTAAATTTGTCACTTAGCATTTTTAAACTGCTGCTCAGGTCATGCTGCGTGCTCCGCTGGGCTCCTTGAAGTTCTAAAACATAACGGTAGATATCGACACGCGGGCATGAACGGGTTGCGGGGCAGCGCGGTGGGAAGGTGGCTGTTGCGGCCATTGCACCCTCTGGGAGAGGCCATCTATGGAGGCCTGCAATTCTTCCGTCGATCGCAGGGACTAGGGGAATTGCGACGCCTTTTGCTCGTTGGTGATCTCGATCCCACCTGCCGATCTCTGGCCGAGACGGGCAACCTCCTTTCCATCCCCCCTGCCCGATCGTCTGTCAAGCAGGTGCGTGGGCTTCCCCTCGCGGAAGGCACAATTGGCTGGCCCTCCGCTGCTTTTGACCATTCACAGATCGCTGTGAGCTTTCTTCTTTTTCGTCTTTTTCAGCCCGCTGTCACTCATACTTCTTCGTTTTTTTGCATGGAGAGTGGTCCCGGTGGCTTCAGTCCCTCAATTTTTTACTCTGACACCGTCATGTTATGTTTTCCGTATGCTCCCCTTCCCCTCTCTTCCCCCCCCCTTTCTCTCCCCCTTTCTTTCTCCCGTACCTCTCTCCCCATCTCTCTCCCCATCTCTCTCCTCCTCGCCCCTCTCTCCTCTCCCCCTCTCTCTCTCCCCCTCTCTTCACTTCCCCCCCTCTCCCCCCCCTTTCCCCCCTCTCCCTCCCCCCCCTATCCCCCTCTCCCCATCCCCTCTCTCTCGCCCCCCCTCTCTCCCATCCTCTCTGTCTCCCCCCTCTCTGTCCCCCCAAAACCCCCCACCCCCTCCCCCCCCCTCTCCCCACAAATTAATAATATTAATATAATATCAAGGAGGGTGGTTTGTGTGTGTGTGTGGGGGGGGGGGGTGGTTAGTGTGCACGTGTGGGGGGGTGGTTAGTGTGTGTGTAACGCCGCATGCCACGCCCCCCCCCCCGCAACTTCGCGTTGAGGAGATGGGACCCAATGGGTCCCACTTGGTCTAGTATGTTACTAAAACTCTCATCTTGTTTGTTTGTGAGTCTGCCTGTCTGTCTTTGATTATTCATGCTCTGAACTACGCCAAAACGGTACACAATCGCACTGCAATTTTTGCACCACCGTTCAATTGTTCTGTGGTGTGTTTTTTTAAAATCAAGTTTTGTTCTGATTGATGTTAAATTTTACAAGTAATTCACATTTTTACCTTTACAAAATCCCACTTTGTGAAAAATGTTTCATCTGCACTGACAGTTCAGCTATGATGTCACAATGGGATTGTTGCCCTGCCTGCTACAATGTTGCAGATCCCAGAACACTGAATCCTGGCATTTCTTTCCCCCTGGCAGCACGTGAATTGCAACAAGTGAAATTGCATTTTTTGTAATTTTAAAAAGAGGGAGAGAGGATAAGGGGAAATGAGCCACCCCTGGACAGTTGGGGGCTATGGGTGGGTGGTGGAATATTGCGTTGGAGGAACAGATTGCATTGGGGGACCAGGCCTCCTGTGTGACAGAGACCCAATGGGCCCCACTTGGTCTAGTATGACAATAAAACACTCTTGATTCTTGACTCTCGTGACTCTTGAAATAGTTTTCAGCTCCTTATGGTCACTTTAATTCAAGACATTACTGGCAAGGTCAGAATTTATTGCCGATCACAAGTTGTCCAGGCTTCTATACAATTGAGAAGCTTGTGAGGCTGCTTCTGAATGCCGTTATGAATCAATAATTTTGGTATGTAAGTGATAGAAAAAGGCTGGGCTGGATTGGAATAATACTACATTCTGGAGCAGTAACATAATGCTCAGGAGCAGAAATACATGTTGTGGGGCAGAAGTTAGGGCGGTGGATGGGAGTAATCAGTGCTGTGGCAGTTATTGAATGGACACAATGCCGATATTTTAAATGTGAAACCTGCGTGCTGCCAATGTTATGTGTTTAATTCTAGTTTTGAACTTTTTCTTTCAGCAATTTGTAAGTGAACGCAAATATGATGAGGATCTGGGCAAGTCAGCTCGTTTCACTGGAAACATCAGTAGCCTGGAGTCCCAAATTCAGCTGCTTGGAGAAGGTGAGCATTATCATAGCCAGAAAATGAGAACAGATAGACACAAAATACTGGAGTAACTCAGTGGGACAGGCTCTGAATAGAAGGAATGGGTGCTGTTTCGGGTCGAGAACCTTCTTCAGTCTGGTTTGGACCAGAAATGTCACCCATTCCTTCTCTCCAGAGATGTTGCCTGTCCCGCTGAGTTACTCCAGCATTTTGTGTCTATCTTCAGTGTAAACCAGCATTTGCAGTTCCTTCCTACACAACTTAGAACAGATGATGACTTGAATGTTGTATAGACTTAGACTCATGGCAGGTGGCATGGACAGACTTATTTCTGTAAAATGTTATATGCACTGTTGTGGAATCACAAAGGAATGGTGGATGAAGTTCACAGAAGATAGAGTCAAGTGTTGGTTAGGCAGCAAATATAAACTGTAATATAAAAGAAAGATTGGTATTGCCCTCTCTTTCTATAGCCCCCCCCCCCCCCCCCCCCTCTGCCAACCCTCTCCCTTGCCCCAGATTTGGGATCATTGGCAGATTTCTCCCTGTATTCCCAAACTGGAAGATGATAGCAATCCCTTCAAATACCTCCATTCCAACCCCAATCCCACTTCCTTAGCAACCTAGCATGATAACCTCCAACAAAAGCCCCCCCATAAACTACATGGGTTTGTAATTCAATAATAATTACTTAATACCCTTCTATCTATTAAATTCGCATAACTTCAATAAACATGGGGAGGTGTGTGAAAGGGTGAATGAGAGAGGGTATTATGAGTTTTGTGGGGGGGTGGACTGGGGGGGGTATATTATTGTAAATTAATTAAACCAGGTGTTTATCTCAAAACTGAAGCATTACTGGGTATTGTGTTTAAAATATATTTTTCTTTGCAGTATCACATCCAAAGAATAACTACTCCACAAGGTCGTCGTTGACTCCTTCGCATCTGAATCCTCAAAGTGATTCCAGTAATGTTCCTCCACTGTCAGGCTCTGTCAGTGCATTGTCATCCACTAGTCATAAAGTAATGGGCTCCAAGGACAGTTCAAACATTCAGAATGTGCCTGTGCACAGACAGGTAAGAAAAGCACATTGTGGTTGTTTCTCATCAATGCAAGAATATCATTAGTAGTGCCTAGAAAGGACAATTCATACGAGAGCCCACTCAGTACAGCTATCAGTTTGGTAAACTTTCTCTGAAAGCCTCAAATCCACTTACATTCTTCTTAAATAATAAGATAAGTACCGTACACAGAACTCCAAATGTGTTCTAACCAATACCTTATTTAACTAAAGAATAATCTCTCAATTTTTGCATTTATTCCCCTCAAAGTAAAAATAATTCTGTTTGTGTTCCAAATTACTTATTTATCTCCACATTTTCTTGATGTGAAGCATACACAAGAACACCAAGATCCATCTGCATTTCAGAGTTCTGCAACCTTTCATTATTTAGATAATATGCTTTTTCAATTATCACAGTCAACATGGAAAATTCACATTAACCTCTGTTATACTCAATTTTCCAGATCTTTGTGCACTCAGATAACTTACAGTCATATTCTTTGCAGCTTTCATATGTCCTCTTTACAAACTGTGTTCCTACCTGTCTTCAAGTCATCAATACATTTAGCTTCTGTACATTTGGTAACTTCATCCAAGTCTATAATGTAAATTGCAAACAATTGTGACCTCAGCACTAATCATCATTCATTACATCTTACCAAGGAAATGTAGATCTATTAATGGCTGCTCCCTGTTAGGCAACCAATCTTTTATTCACACCAATATGCTACTTCCTACACCATGAGCTTATATTTTCCAGAATAATTTTTGATATGGCACCTTCTGAAAATCTAAGTAAAGTCCAACCTTCAGTTCTCCTTTCACCACAGCACTTTACTTACAATTTTAGACCCATAAAGAATGGAAACAGGCCCTTCAGCCCAACGTGTCCACGCCAACCAAGATGGCCCATCAAAGTTAGTCATTCTTGTTGAATGCTTGTTGGATTTCTATCCGTGTACCTGCCTAAATATATTTTAAATCTTACAGCACACCTCAATTAGCTCCTTTGGTAGCACATTCCATGTATCCACCACTGCCTTGTCCCCATCAACCTTTTTGGTTACTTCTTCAAAAAATTACTTCAAATCTAAAAGACCTGAACTCCTATGTAGAAAACTATGCTGACTATCCCTAATCAGTCCCCTGACCATCTAAACATCTTATTTTTCAGAATTCTTTCCAGTAATTTATCTTCACAGTTGCTAGGCTCAATAGCCTACATTTACTAACTTTTAAAAATAATGGCACAATATTAGCCACCCTCTCGTGATCGGCAACTCACGTGCATAATGATGATTCATATCTCAGCCAGGTTTCCTGCACGATCTTTTAAATCTTCCTCAGTATCCGCAGATATAACTGATCAGGTTCGGGAGATTTATATATTTTCATACGCCTTAAGATGTCTTGCACATCCTCCACCATAATACGGACTGTCCTCATTAACTGCTCCAAAATTCTCTAATAAATTGTTCAAACAAGACCTCCCTTTCACAAAACCATATAGATTATCTTGAAGTATCCTGCTGTAATATCCTTAAACATAATGGTCGGCACGGACTGGGAGGGCCGAGAGGGCCTGTTTCCGTGCTGTAATTGTTATACGGTTATATGGTTATAGCTTTGGACATTTTCCTCATGACATCTAAGCTGTTGACATGTATTCTCTTGTTTTCTGTCTAGCTATTGCATAAAGTAGTTACAATTAAACAAACCCTCCCTAAATCTACAAAATTGGGAAACATTAAACCCAAAAACACTACTTTGTTGAACAATTTGTGGAGGAAGGAACTGCAGATGCTGGTTTACACCGAAGATAAATGCAAAGTGCCAGAGTAACTCAGCGGGACGGGCAGCATCTCAGGAGAGAAGGAATGTCCTGCTGAGTTACTCCAGCATTTTGTGTCTAACTCCAACAATTTGCTCAGATTCGCTCTCTTGATAAATCTGATATGATCATTATAGAAACATAGAAATTAGGTGCAGGAGCAGGCCATTCGGCCCTTCGAGCCTGCACCGCCATTCAATATGATCATGGCTGATCATCCAACTCAGTATCCTGTACCTGCCTTCTCTCCATACCCCCTGGTCCCTTGAGCCACAAGGGCCACATCCAACTCCCTCTTAAATATGGCCAATGAACTGGCCTCAACTACCTTCTGTGGCAGAGAATTCCACAGATTCACCACTCTGTGTGAAAAACGATTTTTCTCATCTCGGTCCTAAAAGACTTCCCCTCCTTATCCTTAAACTGTGACCCCTTGTCATGGACTCCCAACATCGGTGAACAATCTTCCCTGCATCTAGCCCTGTCCAACCCTTAAGAATTTTGTAAGTCCTCTATGAATCACCCCTCAATCTTCTAAATTCCAGCGCAGTACAAGCGAGTCTAGGCCACGTCTTTCTTCATTTATGAAGAAGGTCGTGCATCCCAGGAATCAGTCTGGTGAAACTTCTCTGTACTCCCTCTATATGGCAAGAAATGTCTTTCCCTCAGATTAGGAGACCAAAACTGTACGCAATACTCCAGGTGGGCCTCACCAAGACCCTGTATAACTGCAGTAGAACCTCCTCCCTGCTCTTGTACTCAAATCCTTTAGCTATGAATGCCAACCATACCATTTGCTTTCTTCACAGCCTGCTTGCACCTGCATGCCTACTTTCAATGACTGGTGTACCATGACACCCAGGTCTCGCTGCATCTCCCCTTTTCCTAATCGGTCACCATTCAAATAATAGTCTACCTTCCTGTTTTTGCTACCAAAGTGGATAACCTCACATTTATCCACATTATACTGCATCTGCCATGCATTTGCCCATTCACCCAGTCTATCCAAGTTATCCTGCAGCCTCCTAGCATTCTCCTCACAGCTAACACTGCCCCCCAGCTTCGTGTCATCCGCAGCCTACGTGAATGAATTTGACATAAATAGTAATACATTTCTTTAGTATGTTTGAAAGGAATTAAATCAGCAGTGTGTGTCACTGTAAGGCTGTCTGTTAATGTTCCATAAAGATTAAAATCTTCACTTGTAAGTGTGAAAGAACAGTGACGTTGAAATTCCCTGCTTGACCATGTCAGCTTCATTCCAGCAGACTCTATCAATCCATTCCAGGATAAGCTGTCACAATTGCCTGTATTTAGCCCAGCAGCAGCAAGCTGTTAAAGAGATACATGGTCAGCAGTTGTTGCCTTCCACTCGGAGGAATGTTTCCCATTATTTACTGGATGCTGTAATGATGACGAGTAGAGATTAGTGGAGGAATGCTGCCATGAGTTCAGAGATATCTGCACAGGCTGCTGAGCAGGCCCTTGATTCAAGGGAGTCTGCGACCCTCCATAGCTACAACCATTCACAATTCGCAGAAGGCTGCCAAGCTGTTTTACAAACACTACCTAGAAGAATTCAGTCTATAAATGCTTGTACCTTTTAGCTACCCTGCCTGCTCCTGTGAAGTGAAAGAATAAATCAATGATGTCTCCTCTCCTTGAGTTTGGAATATGGGAGATCACCTCAATGTGGAGTGAGATGTGGCCAGCGGTGATCCTGTGTCTGGGAAGCCGAGGTTACATCCATGGGTAAATGACAGTTTTATGACAGTTAGAAAGGCAAGGGCAACAAAACTCCCTCCAAAAAGGCAGATTTCAATCTCCAACATGCAGAAACATCCAGAGGTAAGCACATACTTCCTCACATTAACCCAATTACACAGCCTTTTTACTTGTAGCTCAGCAAAGCAATTTCTGTGCTATCTTCACTTAAGAATACTGAGGACCCGAAACAAAATATATTTGAAGTTACCCTAACCATAGGCTAAATTTAAACGAAGAGATCCCTTTAGCCTACTTGGTTCCAGCTTTTCCAGTATATCACAGTTCCTTGATACCATTTAGTTCTTCTTAATTCATCTGATTTAGAAAATGCACGAAGAAGATTTCATAGAAGAGGGAGAAATGAGAGGCCAGAAAGTCAGTCATACAGCCTCCTTGGCCCAGCAGATGCTAACCGTCAAGTACCTATTGACACTAATCCCATTTACAAGTCTGCAGCTACTATGCATTGATGGTTCAAGTGCTTGGGTAGATATTTCTCAAATGTTATGAGAGTATATGATTCCTCCTCTCAATCAGGCAATGCCTTCTGGTTTACAACCACCCATTTCTGAACTTCTTACCCTAGCCTATGCCCTCTTTCAGATACCTCTGCTAAAATGAAACTTCCTATCTTATCTGTGTCCTTCATAATCACTATTATGTTCCCCCCTCCCCCAACTTCCTCTGTTTCAAGGGAAACAAACCTAGCCTTTCCAGTCTCTCCTGAGGACATAAATGTTCCACACCAGGCTACGTGCTGGTGCAGAGAGACACAAAACGCTGGAGTCACTCAGTGGAACGTAATGGCGAATCTCTCTGTCCCTCCCCAGTGCAATGATATCCTTTCTGTAGTGTGACAGCCAGAACTAGCTGTGACCTAACATGTACCACAAACTCCCTGCTCTTATATTATGCCCTTGATTATGAAGGCAATTATCCCACATACCTTCTCTAACACATCATCTACATTGCTGCAACTATGTGGGATAATTGGTTTGCACATCAAGGTCCCTTGGTTCCTCAATACTTGCCAAGACCACACCCTTCATTGTGTGGAGATCGCCTTATCCTGAAGTGCATTAGCTCATGCTTATCATTCTAAATTCCACCTAGCATTGCTTCAACCATCTTCTCAATATCGTTCTATATTCTATAACTATACTCTTCAATCTGTCCATTTTGCAACTTGGGCTTATTATTCTTCATAAGAACAAAGATTGTTTAACAAATCTCCACAATTGTCAACATGCCTCCAGTTTAATTTAGTTTAGTTTAGAGATACAGCTCGAAAACAGGCCCTTCAGCCCACCGAGTCCGCACCGACCAGCGATCCCCACACATTGACACTCGTTACACACACTGGGGACATTTTTTAAACATTTATACCAAGCCAATTAACCTACAAACCTGTACGTCTTTGGAGTGCGGGAGGAAACCGAAGATCTCAGTGAAAACCAACATACATCACGGTGAGAATGTACAAACTCCGCACAGACAGCACCCGTAGTCAGGATTGAACCTGGGTCTCTGGCGCTGTAAGGCAGTAGCTCTACCGCTGCGCCACCATGCCTCCCCAGTTGTTGAGATAACTCACAAGCATCTTCAAAGGATACTGACACAATAGTTTTAAATATGAAAGCCCACTTTATATGTAAGCAAAGGCAAGGCTTAATAGTTTCACGTTCATATGAGAAAACGCACCTAAAAAATGTTGCACTTTATACCTCATGATGAGCCAAAAGTATCAATTGTTGCAATTTTGCCAAGTAAATTAGAAGCCTGTTGGTATTTATAATTGTGCGATGATTTCTAAACCTGCTTTGCATTTTTCCCTTCAGAATAATCAACGCAATGGCCCATCGAGTCAAAGACGAGGTTTCTATCCTCGAGCATATGGTCAAAGGCTCAGCGGAGGCGGTTTTCCTGGAAAATCTGAGGATGGTAGGAATAGGAGCAGAAAGGGGCCTCTGCAGGAGGGTTATAAAAGCCAACAACAAAACAGCAAGTCTGGACCAAATCAGGGACCAACTCGCAATACAAGCAAGCTGCTAGCAACAAATTCCAATGCTACTGATCCACCAACTAAAATCAACATGCAATCACGACCTCCTGAACTAAATACCACTGTGTCTGCAGTCCTAAGCAGCAGAGTTTCTCGCTATAGGTCATGCCCTATAAAACAAGAGACTTCTGGTGAAACCAAAGTTTTGTCAATACCTAATAGAATGACTGTGGTAGCCTAACTTAACTGAATTCCATTATTTCTAGCCTAAGTTCATTTGTAACCTAAATTCATCTTATTCTGGTCACGCTCAATTGAAAAAAAAAGATTGTTTTTAATTTTATATATTCTTATCTCAGATAAAGAAACTTGTGAAAATGAGCACTTTTTGCTGAAATTGTTCATATTTTGCATTTATAAAGCAAACTGTTTTAAAACTGTCTGAATTTGCAGTAATGATTGTACTAAAAGTTTTCATTTGGGATGAATTATGTGGGGGGGGGGGGGTTGTTTGTGTTGGGGGTGGAGGCAAGGTGTGTGTCGGAAGAGATAAATGGGACTATATGAATAAATAAAATCATAAAACTTCAAAGATATAATGTCCAGGCTGTACCTGAAGAAGATGTGATGCCATGTTATCTGTTCGAAAATTGTGCTGATTGTGAAGCAACAAATAAAGTTTTCAAGCATCTTCTTTGATGAATATTGCCCATTTAATAACATAATCACATCACCAGATTCATTTTAATAATATCTAACTGGCCATTTTGGAATCAACACTACATACTGAATGTGTAGGAAGGAACTGCAGATGCTGGTTTAAACCAAAGATAGACACAAAAATCTGGAGTAACTCAGTGGGTCAGACAACATCTCTGGAGAAAAGGAATAGGTAACGTATCGGGTCGAGACCCTTCTTCAGACTACTTCATCGTTCAAAAACGTCGCCTATTCCTTTTCTCCAGAGATGCCGCCTGGCTCTTTGAGTTACTCCAGCTTTTTGTGTCAATCCACAAGCACATTGAGTGGTTGGTAAAATATTCCATCAACCAGTAATTCTTTGAAACTTCATAGAAAATATAAAGACCAAACATTCTGGTAATTACATTGTTTAAATAAATTTATGTAGCACCATTTATTAATATACATATCCTTTGTCTAATCGCATTAACCCAGACAAGATTTCAGAGACCATTAGAATAGAGAAGTTTCACACGTGGAGATTGTTAGATTATTCGGGGTAGCTTTATTTGAAATCAACAGCGAGTGCCTTTACTTCACTAGGACTCTGATTATGATTACCTGGACTATACATCTTCCTCTCTCCATCATATTTTAATTAAATCTCACAACTGAATAAATATTTTAAAATAAATATTTCGAAGATCAAACAAAATCCATAAGCGTCTAATCAGTATTTAACATTATCTGTAAGCATCTATGCATGTGATCCCATCAACTAATTGCATGAGATCATTGTAAACATCATAAGGTAATGTAAGGGCTGCTATCACTTGTATCAGTACTGGTGCTATTAAAATATGTACCAAGTGACCACAGTCCTTTGCTGGATGTCATCACTATAGCGCTCATATGAAAAAAATTATACAGAAAATCTGGTGGAAATGATTGATTGATTGATTGGAAGATACTTGGGAATTCTTGCAAGAAAATTGATTGAAAGATATTTTGGGATTAAATCAAAAGTGGCTTAATTGCTGATTCCCATTTTAAGTAGATCAAAAACATCCGGCCTTGAGTTAGTAAAAACAAGACGTGGACATACTTTGAATTCTACATTACCAAATATCTGGAACACAATTAAAACTGTTTTCGGATTGATCTATTGTTGTGCATGATACATGTGGAAGTGTTTTTACTCTAAAGAAATGTGCTTTTCAGAAGTCCAGAGTCATTAAGTGAATGTTCGAAAAACGGTGGCACAGCGGTAGAGCTACTGCCTTACAGTGCCAGAGATCCAGGTTCGATCCTGACTACAGGTGCTGTCTGTACAGAGTTTGTACATTCTTTCCATGACCTCTGGAATCTCCGGTTTGCTCCCACACTCCAAATACGTACTGTACATGTTTGTAGGTTAATGTGCTTGGTATGAATGTATCAATGTAAAAATTGTTCCCAGTGTGTGTAGGGATTGCTGGTCAGTGCAGACTGGGTGGGGTGAAGGGCCTGTTTCTGTGCTGTATCTCTAAACTAAATTAAATATAGTTTGAAGGTTCTACAGGAGCCCCATGTTAACCGGGTGTCAACTGAAGCATTTTCACTAAGGGCTGAATCTACTTCACTGGTGGTCTATATTGTTACTGTAACAAATCAATGGCAGAACGTGGGTCACAATACACAGTTCCTCAGGAAGGTGGCATAGCCCTTGTTCATTTGATCTAGAATCTAGTTGTCCAGTAGGAAACCATATCAATCCAACAGGCTTGGATAGAGTGGATATGGAGAGGATGTTTCCACTCGTGGGAGAGTCTAAGGCCAGAGGACTGTTGTACTTCGTGGTCCGGTATCTGTTACACCATTGTTATGACTGGAGTGACCACAAGTACATGTATTTAGGGGTTTGAAGCTGAGTATAAATCAAGGCTCAGTTTATTTCACGGCTATCTGGAACCAGAGTGCTCTGCCCATAATACGTCATTCCCACATATACATGTTGCTACCCGGGCAAACAAAGCAGTACTTGTGATATAACAAAGTAGTCCTTGCAATATCACTACACCCCCATTGTCATAAATAAATTAAAAATATGCTTAACAATAAAAGTCTACACACAATTGCTTTTTATAAACACCAAAATTCTTCTGTTACATGGCTGGACCGGACTCTGTTACACGGCTGGTCCGGGCTCTGTTACACCACTGGTCCGGGCTCTGTTACATGGCTGGTCCGGACTCTGTTACACCGCTGGTCTGGACTCTGTTACACGCTGTCCAGGCTCTGTTACACCGCTGGTCTGGACTGTTACACGGCTGGTTCTGGCTCTGATACATGACTGGTCTGGACTCTGTTACACGGCTGGTCCAGGCTCTGTTACACCGCTGGTCTGGACTGTTACACGGCTGGTTCTGGCTCTGATACACGGCTGGTCCGGACTCTGTTACACGGCTGGTCCGGGCTCTGTTACACCGCTGGTCCGGACTCTGTTACACGGCTGGTCCGGACTCTGTTACACCGCTGGTCCGGACTCTGTTACACCGCTGGTCCGGACTCTGTTACACGGCTGGTCCGGACTCTGTTACACGGCTGGTCTGGGCTCTGTTACACCGCTGGTCCGGACTCTGTTACACGGCTGGTCCGGGCTCTGTTACACCGCTGGTCCGGACTCTGTTACACCGCTGGTCCGGACTCTGTTACACGGCTGGTCCGGGCTCTGATACGCGGCTGGTCTGGACTCTGTTACACCGCTGGTCCGGACTCTGTTACACGGCTGGTCCGGACTCTGTTACACGGCTGGTCCGGACTCTGTTACACGGCTGGTCCGGACTCTGTTACACGGCTGGTCCGGACTCTGTTACACCGCTGCTCCGTGCTCTGTTATACCGCTGCTCCGTGCTCTGTTACCGCTGTGGAGAACAGATGGATTCTTTATTAGTACGGGTGTCAGGGGTTATGGGAACAAGGCAGGAGAATGGGGTTAGGAGGGAGAGATAGATCAGCCATTGTTGAATGGTGGGGGAAACTTGATGGGCTGAATGGCCTAATTCTGCTCCAATCACTTATGCCCTTATGTCTTAAACATGTTACAGTGGATATACAATAATTTGGAATATAACAACTGAGCTAAAGAACAGATTGAGTCCAATATATATTCTGTGCTTTGCTAGTTTTTAAGTTGAAAATTAACCCAGGTAAATAATATGTAACCATTCACCCAAATCTGAAGCTGAAACTACTTGCTTTCAGGATTCAGGATTCAGTGGAAAGAGGCAATATGATCTTTCATCAATTTGATTGAATCTGCCTATTATTAGGCCTACAATTATTAAAATCCCTTTTAGAAACCCAACACTGACAATGTTTCATATTCAAGCAGCCATTTGGTTGTATTGTGAGTTTGTGAGCTAGGTAAAGCTATTTCTATTGCACAATGCAAAATGAATGTGCACTACATGCTAAGCTAAGACTGAAGATTTCAGCTTGACATACCGAACAATACTGTCCCTCTGTCCCTATGCTTTCTTGTCACCTTCTCTTAGCCATCAATGATCTATTCTACATTTGCCTTTATTGAACTCTCCTTTGATGTCTCGTTTTCACACCTTACCCTTCCTTATCTCTGTCTCCCTCTCCCCTGATCCTCAGTCTGAAGAAGGGTTTTGACCCCGAAACATCGCCCATTCATTCTATTCAGAGATGCTGTACTGTCCAGCTCGGTGTAAAGCAGCATCTACAGTTCCTTACATAAAAACATAGAAAATACTGTAGGTGCAGGAGTAGGCCATTCGGCCCTTCGAGCCTGCACCGTCATTCAATATGATCATGGCTGATCATCCAACTCAGTATCTCTTACCTGCCTTCTCTCCATACCCCCTGATCCCTTTAGCCACAAAGGCCACATCTAACTCTCTCTTAAATATAACCAATGAACTGGCCTCAACTACCTTCTGTGGCAGAGAATTCCAGAGATTCATCACTCTCTGTGTGAAATTTTTTTCTCATCTCGGTTTTCCCTCTTATCCTTAAACTGTGACCTCTACACATTACTACACATACCAAACTAATGATCTGACTCAGCATTCTCCTGCTATCCTTGCTCTGGATATATTATAGCAGATGAAGGTGTAGTCAGTCTGGAAGTCAGGTGTGCCTATCACGACCCAAGTGTTGAGCCATCCTTGCACTCCCTCATTTGGGTAGTGGCTGCATTTGTTCTGCTTTCATGTGGAGAGCCAGCTTGCAGTAACGGTTATGCAACAGTAGAGGGGGTCGGTCCTCCATCTGCTTTTAGTTTCTCAGCCTCGGAACTAGATAGCCATGGAATTTAATTTCCTTACCTCATATTGAGACCAAGGATTTTTATTTTGTGATGAAAATATACATTTCTCTTTCACATGATCAAAGTATTTGTGGATACCCTCTTCTCCCCTCTCCCATCAGGCAAAAGGTACAGAAGTGTGAAAACGCACACCTCCAGATTCAGGGACAGTTTGTTCCCAGCTGTTATCAGGCATGTGAATCATCCTATCACAACCAGAGAGCAGTGCTGAACTACTATCTACCTCATTGGTGACCCTCGGACTATCCTTGAACAGACTTTGCAGGCTTTACCTTGCACTAAACGTTATTCCCTTATCATGAATCAGTAAATGGATCAATTGTAATCATGTATTGTCTTTCTGCTGACTGGATAGCACGTAACAAAAGCTTTTCACTGTACCTCAGTACACGTGACAATAAACTAAACTGGAACTGGAATAGGTTATAGCTCAGAGAACCGCTAAAAGGCAACACTGTAACCTAACCAGAGTCCACAGAATGAAGGGCAAGAAATAGCAACTACTGCTGTGTATTTCTACATATTACAGAAGTGCAGCTTAATGAAGAAGGGAAGATTTTGTCAGTAAACAGGGTTTTGTTACTGAATTCTGCAGCGTTTATCAGAATAACGTTCCTATATACATATTTTTCCAGGTGGATTTAATCCTCATTTTCAGTATTTTCCTCATGGTGTTCCATGAGAATTTCTGGAGGCATCACATTACGGAGAGCCAACGGCATTCATCAGCAAAATTCCACATGTGAATTAAACTAAAAGACATCATTTATATTTCTTCATCTGCTACTTCTAATTGAACGAAAAGTCAGCGGGAAAAAGGTGTGCAATGTCTGTAAGTTCTCAGTGTGGCTGTTTGGTGAAAACAAATTAACAAGCCGGTAAACACGCCAGTAAACACTGTTGTGAACCTTCAACTATTGAAGGTTCACAACAGCCAGCTCACAGTAGATAGACACAAAATGCTGGAGAAACTCAGCAGGATAGGCAGCATCTCTGGAAAGAAGGAATGGGTGACCTTTCAGGTCGAGACCCTTCTTCAGCTACCAAGCCAACTCACAGTACCTGATGCAGCAATGTTTCCAAAGTCAGACCACACGACGCAAAAAAAGTTCCTACAGTCACTTACACATAATATATACATTGTTTTCCCTTAGAAAAAGTACCAACACCACACCACACTGCACCAACACCACACCGCACTGCACCGCACCACACCACACCACACCAGACCACACCAACACCAATACCACTTACACATAATATATACATTGCTTTCCCTTAGAAAAAGTGCCGCACCACACCGCTCCGCACCACACCACACCACACCAACACCACACCACACCACACCACACCACACCACACCACACCACACCACACTACACCACACCACACCACACCACACCACACCACACCACACCACACCACACCACACCACACACCACACCACACCACACCACACCACACCACACCACACCACACCACACCACACCACACCCACACCACACCACACCACACCACACCACACCACACACACACCACACACACCACACCACAACACACTCACACACACCCACACACTACACTACACCACACCACACACACCACACCACACCACACACAACACCACACCACACTACACCACACCACACCACACCACACACCACACAACACCACACCACACCACACCACACCACACACACACACCACACACACCACACCAACACCACACCCACACACACCACACCACACCACACCAACACCACACCACACCACACTACACCACACCACACATCACACCAACACCACACCACACCACACACACCAACACCACACACCACTACACCACACCAACACCACACCACAACACCACCACACCACACCACACCACACCACACCAACACCACACCACACTACACCACACCACACCACACCACACCACACCACACCAACACCACACCACACTACACACACCCAACACCACACCACACTACACCACACACCACACCACACACAACACCACACCACACTACACCACACCACACCACACTACACCACACCACACCAACACCACACCACACTACACCACACCACACCAACACCACACCACACCAACACCACACCACACTACACCACACTACACCACACCGCACTACACCACACCACACCACACCACACTACACCACACCACACCAACACCATACCACCCCACACCCACCCCACACCTCACCACACCAACACCACACCACACTACACCACACCACACCAACAATAACTACCCATATTTTTGTTTTCTCAATAGCTACTTGCATGCAAATCAAAATTATACACCGAGTTAATTATTGACAAAAACACATACATCATTTATCAAGAACTATGAATTTAGCTAACTATAAATCCAGCTTTCAGATCTTCTAATGTAGAGCACCATGAAACAAAAGGGAACTAATGATACAATAGGGTGTTCCCTAAAAAGATAAACAATTTCCTCCACATTTAACTATCGTGCACTGGTTACTTTAACAATACTTGTCCATGTGCTGTACTGTAAGACTGTACATCACATCGTACTCAAGTTCAATTGAAACTCTCAAACATACATCAATGCCCCATTAACTATTATGAAATTGTATATTATATCTAAGCATCACGAGTTTAATGATAGCAATTTCTACTTTAATTATTTTTAATGCATCCCATCTTCTTACTTTAACGCCCATCATTTCTCATCACAATTCCCTCTGCAGCTCACTTTGGACTTTTCTTTTTCTCTGCTTAGTTAAGTTTAGTTTAGAGACACAGCGCGGAAACAGGCCCAGCGGCCTACTGAGTCCACACTGACCAACGATCCCCGCACATTAACGCTATCCTACACACACTAAGGACAATTTTACATTTACACCAAAGCCAATTAACCTACAAACCTGTACGTCTTTTGAGCGTGGGACGAAATCGAAGATATCGGAGAAGCCCGGCGCGGTCACGGGGAGAATGAACAAACTCTGTGCAGACTGCACCCGTAGTCGGGATCAAACCCGGGTCTCTGGCGCTATAAGCGCCGTAAGGCAGCAACTTCACCCCTGCGCCACTGTGCCGCCATGCTTAGCCTGGGGGAAACGGCCTCTGGCCGCACCTTTTTGCATGGTCTTTTTTGCATGCAAAGCAGCCACCAAGGTTCTCATCCATGCCAGACTCTTTACATCACTTCTACAAAACACCACAATCCTTCCTCAAGGCAACCTGTTCGTTGTTCAAGGTGTGGACTCCTATACAGTACATCGGCGAGACCAAACATAGACTGGGTGATCGTTTCGCTGGACACCTTCGCTCAGTCCGCCTGGACCTACCTGATCTCCCGGTTTCTCAACACTTAATTTCCCTCCCATTTCCACACTGACCTTTCTGTCCTGGGCCTCCTCCATTGTCAACGTGAGGTTAAACACATATTGGAGGAACAGCATCTCATATTTCGTTAGGACAGCTTACAGCCCAGTGGTGTGAATATTTAAATCACTGCAGCCCCTGAATCGAGCTTGTCACCCTCCATCTTTTCAATGGATTTTGACAAAGGTGTAATCACAGTGAAATCTGTGCATATGTGAATACACTTAGATGACCAATGTAATTTATCACTCCACACTGCAGGCATGGGAAAAACTATCAATTTGCAATTTAAAACTATCAAACGCCATGCAAAATGATAGCACTGGGCAAAAAAATCCTAACCCACTTTCTTTTCAGCAAACCCCTAGGACATAAAATTGATTTCCTGAAAACTTGAAGAGTAACACTTGAAAATAAAATAAAGTTAAAGGGAAAATAACTATGAAGGAAGCAGCACTAAATGTTCCTCACAATCAGGGTGGCAGAGTGGCAGAGTGGCAGAGTGGCAGAGTAGCACAGTGGTACAGAAGTACAGTGGCACAATGGCACAGTGGTACATGGTACAATGGTACAATGGCACAGTGGTACATGGTACAATGGCACAGTGGTACATGGTACAGACGTACAGTGGCACCGTGGTAGAGTGGCACAGTGGGACAGTGGTACAGTGACACAGTGGTAGAGTTGCTGCCTTACAGCACTTGCAGCGTCAGAGACCTGGGTTTGATCCCGACTACGGGTGCTGTCTGCACGGAGTTTGTACGTTCTTCCCATAACCTGCATGGATTTTATACGGGATCTTCGGTTTCCTCCCACACTCCTTCAGTCAGAGAGCGAGAGAGAAAGAGACCTGTTGGTATCTATTTTTCTGTTTTGCACCTCCTTTCCCATCTTCTCCCATCCAATCTCTCTGTCGCTCCATCCCCACCCCCTCTCACAGCCTCTACCTGCTCTCACTGTCTCTTTCTCTCCATTCACCTTCTCCCCCTGCACTTCTTTGTCTCCCCTTCCTTCTACAACTCACCCGATCTCTCTTCAAACCTTATTTGTTCATTCATCTGCCCCGCTGAGTTACTCCAGCTTTTTGTGTCTATCAAGGAACTGCAGATGTTAGTTTACACCCGTCTGTAGAAGGGTCTCGACCCGAAACATCATCCATTCCTTTCTCTCCAGAGATGCTGCTTGTCCCGCTGAGTTACTCCAGCATTTTGTGTCTATCTCTGAAGATTAGCTATGTTCCACAATATATTTGTTTAAGGTGTGGTGCAACACTACGGTGAGCAAGACAAAGCATATGAAACAAGTGGAAGGAAGAGATGAATTTCTGTGGGCAAGTAAATTAGAGGAGTAGGTTTCACAGTCACTACCGATTTAATGGATTTGACGGCTTTAGTGAGGTTAAAAACGACCATGGAGAGTGTCCGGTGCTGCTCCTGAAGTCCTCTTGGAGTTGTCTTCATTAAAGATCTGTGTGCCAAGAGGGATGAAATTCACACTGCAATATGTGGAGCTGATCTTTGGCCACTGAGGGGAGAAGTTTGAGAAGAACCCAGACAATGATTAGCACTCTTCTTTTTTGAAGATGGTCATGAAATACGTCACTTCTGAAGCTTCCATCATTCTTTTGTACAATACAGCTCGAGAGATCTATCTTTCATTGGAGCTGTGCTCTCAGTTCCCTGTGTGAGATTTCAAATGCAGCTTTGTGTAATGACATGGGGGGCACGATGGCAAAGCAGTAGAGTTGCTGCCTTACAGCACCAGAGACCCGGGTTTGATCCTGATTACAGGTGCTGTCTGTATGGAGTTTGTACATTCTCCCCATGACCTGCGTGGGTTTTCTTCAGGTTCGCCAGTTTCTTCCCACACTCTGAAAAAGTACTGGTTTGTAGGTTTAGTAGCTTTAGTAAAGATTGAAAATTGTACCCCCTGTATAGGATAGTGCTGTTGTACGGGAATCGCTAGTCGGTGTGGACTCGGTGGGCCAAAGGGCATGATTCCGTGCTGTATCTCTAAACTAAACTAAATTAAACTAAAGATTAGGCACAAAATGGTGGCGTAACTCAGCGGGCCAGGCAGCATCGCAGGAGAGAGGAAGGGGTGACGTTTTGGGTCAAGTCCCTTCTTCAGGAACTAAACATTGTCAAAGCAAATCTCATTCGGTTTAGGAATATAAATGGCAACAATTACATAGTCATTTTGGCCTGAAGATAGTAATAAATGCATAAAAGTGGGACACCATACACTGTGAGGTCACTGGTTCAGGAATAATGCTCGAGAGATAGAGAGACCTATTGCCTACATGTTGGGAAAGACCAGCGCCTGTCGCCAGTCTTCAGAGCAACCCTAACAGCTGCCCACAATCTACAAGATTCAGGCAACTATTATATCTATTAATATCTATTAAATCATCTGAAATAACTTGTTCAAATGTGGTACTTCCCCCATACAGTACATCCAATCAATCAGGTCATCTATTCACCTACAATTTGTATCCACCTATAAAGTGTTTATATATCTTGTAAGAATATAACTGGTCACACTGCATTATGCTGCCCATTTGCTTGCAATGTATACACATTTAAATTGATTTCTGAAGTGTGAATTGCAACTCAAGCAAACAGGGAGTGTTTGGAAGTGAGCCTGTGACCTTTGCCTTAAACATATTAGTTGATCAATCATAGCTCAAGAGAAGAATTCATTGTCTGTGTTTTATTGATGTTGTATGTTCTGCTGGAGCTCTCTGTTCAGTTTCACCATGTCACCATGAATATGTTTCTTCAAGGAGTACGAGGTCAAGTAGAGACAATTCAATTGAATGACTGAAGAAGGTAAATCGCTGAGAGCTGGATTCCACGCAAGTAGGACCAAAACAACAAAAGTACTTAGAAACACAGAAACATAGAAAATAGTTGCAGGAGGAGGCCATTCAGCCCTTCGAGCCAGCACCGCCATTCATTGTGATCATGGCTGATCGTCCCTTATCAATAACCCGTGCCTGCCTCCTCCCCATATCCCTTGATTCCACTAGCCCCTAGACCTCTATCTAACTCTCTCTTAAATCCATCCAGTGACTTGGCCTCCACTGCCCTCTGTAGCAGGGAATTCCATAAATTCATAACTCTCTGGGTGAAAAAGTTTTTTTCTCACCTCAGTCTTAAATGACCTCCCCTTTATTCTAAGACTGTGGCCCCTGGTTCTGGACTCGCCCAACATTGGGAACATTTTTCCTGCATCTAGCTTGTCCAATCAGTTTATAATTGTATATGTAAATATAATATACAATTAATGGCATGATCCTTAACATCATTGATGTATAGAGGGAACTTGGTCTCCAAGTCCGTAATTCCTTGAAAGTGGCAACACAAGTAGATAGAGTGGTAATGAAGACATACAATATGCTGCTTCCAATGGCTGGGGCATTGAGTATAAGGCATGATGCAGTTTTCTAGAACTTTGGTTAGGCTGCATTTGGAGTATTGTGTGCAGTTCTGCCCACCCAGTTATAGGATAGATGTGGACGTTTTGGAAAGGATGTCGAGGAGGTTTACCAGAATGATGCCCAGAGTAGGGGGTATTAGTTTCAGAAAGTTGTTTTCTCTGGAGGTTGCGGGAGAAATGAGAGGAATATATATAACTATGAGAGACCTACATTGGCCTGACAGTCAGAATCTTTGGATGGCATGCTGCGTAGTAAAGTGTAAAGCCTTGCATTTTAGTAGTAGGAATAAAGGTATAGGCTACAAGCATTTTCTAAATGGGGAGATAATTCAGAAAATGGAGGTGCAAAGAGACGGGGATGTTGGTGCAGAATTCACAAAAAGTTAATTTGCAAGTCGAATCGGTAGTAAGGAAAGTGAATGCAATGTTAACACTTATTTAAAGAGGGCTACACTACAAAAACAGAAATGTAATGCTGAGGCTCTATAAGGCAATGGTCAGACCGCATTTGGAGTATTGTGAGCAGTTTTGGGCCCCATATCTGAGGAAGGATGTGCTGCCATTGGAGAGGGTCCAGAGAAGGTTTACGAGAATTATCCCATGAATGATTGGGTTAACATGATGAGTGTTGATGGCACTGGGCCTGTACTCGCTGGGATTTTGAAGGATGAGAGGAACTCATTGAAACTAACCGATTAGTGAAAGACCTGGATAGAGTGAACGTAGAGAGGATGTTTCCACTAGTGGGAGAGTCTAGGATCAGAAGCCACAGGCTCAGAATAAAAAGACCTACCTTTTGATAGGAGATGAGGAGGAGTTTCTTTAGACAGAGTGTGGTGAATCTGTGGAATTCATTGCCACAGATTGCTGTGGAGGCCAAGTCAATGGGGGTTTTAAGGCAGAGATTTACAAATTCTTGATTAGTACGGGTGTCAGGGGTTATGGGGAGAAGGCAGGAGAATGGTGTTGAGAGGGAAAGATAGACCAGCCATGATTGAATGGCAGAGTAGGCTTGATGGGCCAAATGGCATAATTCTGCTCCTAGAACTTATGAACTTTTACCCAGAGTGGAAAAATCAAATATTGAAGGCAAAGTTTAAAGGGGAAGTGCGGGGGCTTTTGTTTGATTGCCTGGAATGTGCTGCCAGGAGTGGTGGTGGAAGCAGATACTATAGTGGTATTTAAGAGATTTTGGATAGGCCTAAGGATATGCAGGGAATGAAGGGATATGGGTTTAAGTCAGTCTTGGCATCATGTTCAGCACACACATTGCGGGCCAAAGCGCCTGTTCTTATACTGTATGTTCTCTCATGTTAAATGATAATCAGGCATTGCCATAAATAACTGCAAGATATTTATACTTAATGAATTAGGAATGTGCAGATTGTCTGAACTGTGGACACAGCTGTTCAAGATGAATGAAATGTTGGGCAAAATTTTAAAATTCATCGGTGTATACAGAATATTTGCTCCACAGGGCAACGAATGTGGTATTCTCCAAACACCTTGGAGAAAGAAATGTAAATCATTATATTATTTTATGAAGGCTGTGAAATTCACAACAGAGATAAAAAAAAGTTTAATTTACTCAGTGCTTCCAATTTGCAGAATTGGGGTTAGTATTTTTGTACAAAAAGATGGTGTTTATATGGCCCCTTAATGCATGTCGTAGTAACATCTCAAACTGTTTCACATACAATGCATAACATTGAAGGGCTGTGGCTGAGATTAAGCAGGTAAAATCACAATCATTGTTCACACATTAAGACTCCGTCAATAAGTGAATAAACACTTCAGTTGAATAAGCATTTCAGTTTTATATCATAAATATGAATTAAAACAATGTAAATAATATGTTCACGTTAAAATATTTATCTTTATTTCTGAGGGCAGCAACTCAATGGTATGCCTCCTGACATCTATTCACATTCTGTTCTGTGCTGCCTCAATGTCGAACTCTAAGATCAGGAGATATACCAGGTCAGTATGGGCATGGGTAGCGTGTGGGAAAAATGCAGACAGCAAACCAAATAGTGCACAAGATAGACACAAAATGCTGAAGTAACTCAGTGGGACATGCAGCATCTCTGGATAAGAATGGGTGATGTTTCGTGTCGAGACCCTTCCTCAGACTGAGAGCCAGGGGACTTTTTGGGTACAGACCCGAGAGTCAGGGGAGACGGAGTCAATCGTTTTGTTGAACACCTTCGCTCAGTCCACCTGAACCAACCTGATCTCCCAGTTGCTGGACACTTTAATTCTCCTTCCCATTCCTACATAGACCTTTCTGTCCATTGTCAGAGTGAGGTTAAATGCAAATTGGAGGAACAGCATCTCATATTTAGCTTGTAGACAAAAAAGATGGAGAAACTCAGCAGGTGAGGCAGCATCTATGGAGCGAAGGAAAGAGGCGACGTTTCGGGTCGAGACCCTTCTTCAGCCCAGTGGTATGAATATTGATTTCTCTCACTTCAGGTAGCCCCGGCATTCCCTCTCTCTCTATTTCTCCCCCACCCAAGTCGCACTAGCTTCTAATTTTCACCCTACAAACAGCTTACTATGGCATGTTTCCTTTATCATCGTTACTTTTTTTGCATATCTTTCATTCATTGTTCTTTATCTCTCCACATCACCGTCTATATCTCTCGTTTCCCTCATCCCTAACCAGTCTGAAGAAGGGTCTCAACCCAAAAGGTCACCCATTCCTTCTCTCCAGAGATACTGCCTGTCCTGCTGAGTTACTCCAGCTTTTTGTGTCTATCTGTGGTTTAACCAGCATCTGCAGTTCCTTCTTACAAATTGATCACCTGTACGTTAGTTCGATGTCCTACGCACTAGAGGCTATTTACAGAAGCCAATTAATCTACAAACCTTAATGTCTTTAGAGTGGGAGGAAACCGGAGCTCCCGGAGAAAACCCACATGGTCACAGGGAGAACTTACAAACTCCATACAAACAGCACTTAAAGTCAGAATTGAACCTGGGTCACCGACGCTGTGAGGCAGTAGCTCTACTACTGTGCCATCGTGCCACCTGAAGTATACAAAATAATAGAGATACAGCCTGGAGACAGGCCCTTTGTCTGCATTGAGTATCAACCACCCATTTGAACTAATCCTACATTAATCCCATTTTTTATTATCCTGACATTCTCTACAACCCACTCTCCCACAAGCAAACCACTCACCAGGGTCAATTTAGTGATTAATTAACCTGTCAGCTCATCAATGGGTGTAAATGTAGGGATTTTGCCATTGCAGTATGTTCCTTGTCACTTAGATCTTACGTTGTTTTGTGAAGGGTTTGAACAAAATGTCTTTCTCATGAGTGAGCTTTGCACATAGAATATAGAACAGTAAGGCACAGGAAAAGACCTTTTGGCCCATAATGTCTGTGCCGAACATAATGTCAAGATAAACTAACGTCAATTGCCTGCACATGATTCGTTCTCCTCCATATCCATGAACCTATCCAAAGGCAATGTGCCTATCCAAAGGGAGAGATGATTCAGTGCCTACATGAGGAGGCGTGTAAAAAGAGAAACAAGGAACTGCAGATGCTGGTTTACAAAAGAAGACACAAAGTGCTCAGTAGATCAACAGGTCATGCAGCATCTCAGGAGAACATCCAAGACCACAAGAAATTGCAGAGTTGTGGACATAGCCCAGACCATCGCACAAACCAACCTCCCTTCCATTGATTCTATCTACACTTCATGCAGCCTCGGCAAGGCCAGCATCAAGGACCAGGCTCATCCCGTGAACTTTTCCCCTCTCCCATCTGGCAAGAGGCAAGAAGTGTGAAAATGCACGTCTCTAGATTCAGGGACTGTTTCTAAACTACAGTTTCTTTCCAGCAGTTATCGGACAACTGAATGGTCCTCTAATCAGCTAGAGTGCGATCCTGATCTGCCATCTATCTCATCTGAGACCTTTAACTATCTTTAATATATCGTACTAAATGTTGTATCCGTTATCCTTTATTTGTGCACTGCGGCTGGCTTGATTGCATTCTCGTATAGTCTTTTTTTACTGGATAGCATGCAAACAAAAGCTTTTCACACGTAACAATAATAAAACAAACTGATATGGACAGGCAGACAAAATTGTGGAGAAACTCAGCGGTTGCGGCAGCATCTATGGAGCAAAGGAAATAGGTAACGTTTCGGGCTGCAACCCTTCTTCAGAGCTAACCATAAGAATGTTATTGTTCTATCTGGGTCAGAATAGTGTAAATAGTTTGGATTGTAAATCTGACAATAAAGATTTGCAGCACATATTAGCATCAAGAGATGTGCAAAGATGCAGTGCTGGGTGGCTCTGAGCTGAATGACTCCCACACACAGTGAGCAGGATTGTGTGTAGGAAGGAACTGCAGATGCTGGTTCACACCGAAGATAAACATAAAATGCTGGAGTAACTCTGTGGGACAGGCGGCATCTCTGGTGAGAAGGAATTGGTGAGGTTTCGGGTAGAGACCCTTCCTCAGAGCTAACCATAAGAATGTTGGGTACACAAAAGGCTGGAAAAATTCAGCGGGTGCAGCAGCAAAGAAAGGAGCGAAGGAGATAGGCGACGTTTCGGGTTGAGACCCTTCTTCAGACTGGTCAGGGATCAGGGAAACGAGAGATATAGATGGTGATGCGGAGAGATAAAGAACAATGAATGAAAGATATGCAAAAAAGTATCGATGATAAAGGGAACAAGCCATTGTAAGCTGTTTGTGGTGTGAAAATGAGAAGCTAGTGCGACTAGGGTGGAGGAGAGATAGAGAGAGAGGGAATGCCAGGGCTCGAGGGCTGAGGGAGAGGTGGGAAGGGGAGGAGACAGCAAGGGTTAACGGAATTGAGAAAATTCAATGTTCAAGCCCAGAGGATGCAGACTCCACAAGCGGAATATGAGGTGCTGTTCCTCCAATTTGCGGTGTTGCTCACTCTGGCCGTGGAGGAGGCCCAGGACCAAGAGGTCGGATACGGAATGGGAGGGGGAGTTGAAGTGCTGAGGCACCGGGAGGTCGGGTTGGTTAATGCGGATCGAGCAGAGGTGTTCGGCGAAACGATCACCATAGCCTCTGGAGCAGCGGATGCAGTAGATGAGGTTGGAGGAGGTGCAGGTGAACCTCTGTTGGACCTGGAAGGACTGCTTGGGCCCCTGAAAGGAGTGGAGGGGGGAAGTGAAGGGACAAGTGCAGCATTTCTTGCGGTTGCAAGGGAAAGTGCCCGGGAAAGGAGTAGAGCGAGAGGGAAGGGAAGAATTGACAAGGGAGTGCGGAGGGAACGGTCTTTGCGGAAGGCAGACAGGGTGGGAGATGGGAAGATGTGGCGAGTGGAGGGGTCACGTTGGAGGTGGCGAAACTGGCGGAGGACTATATGTTGTATTTGCCAGCTGGTGGGGTGAAAGGTGAGGACCAGGGGGACTCTGCCCTTGTTGCGAGTGGGGGAATGGGGAGAGAGGGCAGTGTTGTGGGGTATGGAGGAGACCCTGGTGCGAGCCTCATCTATAGTGGGGGTAGGGAATCCCCGTTCTCTGAAGAATGAGGCCATTTGTGATGACCTGGTGTGGAACACCTCATCCTGGGAGCAGATGCGGCGTAGACGGAGGAATTGGGAATAGGGGATGGAGTCCTTACAGGAATCAGGGTGGGAGGAAGAGTAGTCCAGGTAGCTGTAGGAGTCAGTTGGTTTGTAGTGGATGTCGGTCAGGAGTGTATCACCTGCAAAAGAGATGGTGAGGTCAAGGAATGGTAGGGAAATGTCGGAAATGGTCCAAGTGTATTTGAGTGCCGGATGGAAGTTGGTGGTGAAATGGATGAAGTCAGTCAGTTGTGTGTGGGTGCAGGAGGTAACACCAAAGCGTCGTCGATGTAACGGAGGTAGAGGTCGGGGATGGGGCCCTGGTACGCCTAGAACAAGGATTGTTCGATGTACCCTACAAAGAGGCAAGCGTAGCTGGGGCCCATGCGTGTGCCCATAGCTACGCCTTGCGTTTGGAGGAAATGGGAGGAGTCAAAAGAGAAGTTATTGAGGGTAAGGACCAACTCCACAAGGCGGAGGAGGGTGTCAGTGGACGGGTATGGGTTGCTCCTCTGGTCGAGGAAGTACCGGAGGGCTTTGAGACCGTCCTGGTGGGGGATGGAGGTGTAGAGTGACTGGACATCCATGGTAAAGATGAGAGGATGGGGGCCTGGAGAATGGAATGCGCGGAGCCGACGGAGAGTGTCTGAGGTGTCTTGAACATAGGTGGGGGGGGGGGGGATTTAACAAAGGGGGATAGGATGGAGTCAAGGTATGTGGAAATGTGTTAGGTGGGGCACGCACAGGCAGAGACAATGGGTCTGCCAGGGCAGTCGGGTTTGTGGATTTTGGGGAGAAGGTAAAATCGGGCCGTGCGGGGCTGGGAAACGATGAGGTTGGAGGCTCGGGGGGGTAGGGAGCCGGAGCTGATGAAGTTGGTTATGGTGCTCGAGATGGTGGCCTGGTGTTCGTCAGTGGGGTCATGGTCCAGGGGTAAGTTGGAGGAGGTGTCCGAGAGTTGGCGCGCGGCCTCCGCTTTGTAGAGAATGCTATTGTTCTATCTGGGCCATATGACAATAAAACACTCTTGCCTCTCCCCCTGGAGGGCAGAGTGCATCCCTGGCAGCGGACTGCAGTACCGCTCTGCCGGGCTGGGGGCAGCAGCGGGCGGGGCTGCAGTACCACTCTGCCCGGCTAGGGGCGGCAGCGGGAGGGGCTGCAGTACCGCTCTGCCCGGTTGCAGCGGGCGGGGTTGCGGGGCTGCAGTACCGCTCTGCCCGGCTGGGGGCGGCAGCGGGCGGGGTTGCGGGGCTGCAGTACCGCTCTGCCCGGCTGGGGGCGGCAGCGGGCGGGGTTGCGGGGCTGCAGTACCGCTCTGCCCGGCTGGGGGCGGGGTTGCGGGGCTGCAGTACCGCTCTGCCCGGCTGGGGGCGGCAGCGGGCGGGGTTGCGGGGCTGCAGTACCGCTCTGCCCGGCTGGGGGCGGCAGCGGGCGGGGCTGCGGCCTCCATCGGCCGGGACGGGACGGCGCCTGGAGACGGGAGGTGAGTGCGGGGCGAGTGGAGGCCGCTGTCCCGCAACTGGTGGAGCGCGGCGAGGAGCCCCCCCCCCCACACTGGCGGCCCGGGGACGCCCGGCTCCCCCCTCCTCACAAGAGGCACAACAACTCTGCAGATCCCCCACACTCTCCTCACCCCCCGCACTGTCCTCCTCACACATCACCCTCCATCACCCTCCCCTCCCCCCCCCCCCCCACCCTCCCCCACACCCCCCTCCTCACCCCCGCACTGTCCCCCATCACCCTCACCCTCCCCCACACCTCCCCCATCACCCTCCCCCCCTAACCCACCCCTCCCCCACACCCCCCACACCCTCCTCCCCCCACCCCCACACCCTCCCCCATCACCCTCCCCACACCCTCCCCTCCCCACACCCTCCCACACCCCCCACACCTCCCCATCACCCTCATCCCCTCACCCACCCCTCCCCTTCCCCATCACCCTCCCCTCCCCTCCCCACACCCTCCACACCCCCCACACCTCCCCATCACCCTCCCCTCCCCTCCCCCACACTCTCCTCACCCCCCGCACTCCTTATCATCACCCTCCACACCCTCACTCCACACCCCCCACACCCTTACCCCTCCCCCACACCCTCCTCACCCCCCACACGTCTCCCATCACCCTCACCCTCCCCTCCCCCACACCCACCTCACCCCCCCACACTGTCCTCAACATCACCCTCCACACCTCCCCATCACCCTCACCCCCTTCCACACCCCCACACTTTCCTCACTCCACACACTGTCCTCACCCCCACCCCCTCACCTCCCCCACACCCTCACCCCCTTCCTCACCTCCCCAACCCCCACATCCTTACCCCTCCCCCACACCCTCCTCACCCCCCACACTGTCCTCACCATCACCACCCACACCTCCCCCATCACCCTCACCCACCCCTCCCCTCCCCTCCCCTCCCCCACACTTTCCTCACCCCCCACACTGTCCTCATCATTACCCTCCACACCTCCCCATCACCCTCACCCACCCCTCTCCTCTCCCACACTTTCCTCACCCCCCACACTGTCCTCATCATCACCCCCTCACCTCCCCATCACCCTCACCCCCTTCCTCACCCCCACACCCCTCACCATCACACCTCCCCAACACCCTCCCCCCTTCCCCGCACGCTCGTCACCCACACCCTCCTCACCCTCACTCCCCTTCCTCACCTCCCCTCACCCTCACCACTCACCCCCCCACCATCATCCCCCCACAATCATCCCCCCACACATCACCCCCTTCCTCACCTCACCCTCACCTCCACTCACCCCCTCACCCTCACCCCCCTCACCCTCATTCCCTCCTCACCCTCATCCCATTCACCCTCCCACTCACCCTCCTCACCATCTCATCCCCCTCACCATCCTCCTCATCTCCCCTCTTCCTCATTCTCCCCCACATCCTCCCCTCACCCTCCTCATCATCCCCCTCACCCCTCATCATCCCCCTCACCCTCCTCATCATCCCCCTCACCCTCCTCATCATCCCCCTCCTCACCCTCCTCATCACCCCCCTCACCCTCCTCATCATCCCCATCACCCTCCTCATCATCCCCATCACCCTCCTCATCATCCCCCTCACCCTCCTCATCATCCCCCTCACCCTCCCTCCCACTCCCTCCCACTCACTGTCCCTCCCTCTCACCAGAAGTCTATAAGCACCCTTTTAGTTTTAAAAACAAAAACTTAAATTGACCTGTGCTTGTGTCCATGCAGGGTGGGAAGTAAATGAGGACAAATCTTTTACACACGATAGGCTACTTATGCGTTAATAAAGCAACACACTGGAGGAACTCAGCCACACACATCTGTGGAGGAAATGGACAAATGAGTTTTTGGGTTGAGTGTGTTTGTGGGGGGTGGGGAATTTAATATTTCTTTAAATTTGAATATTTAATGTTCATACTGAGGGTTGTAGACTCCCCAGATGGAAAAAAAATCACTACATTAATAAAGCAGTTTATTTAAATCCGCAAAAGGTATATCAAGCTGACTTTAATACTACTAGCTTTAAATCAGTTTTTGTTAGAATTGTATCATTACTGGAAGTACATCTGGCCACTAACTTGCCTTAAAGTGGCATTCTGCATCCTGAGAAACATTTGAGTTGTTATGCTGACAACCAACTCTTATATCTTTACTTTCCACAGTTAGAATCACAGTGATGGAGTGACCAGTTGTGGCATATCATGGAGGCTTGTGAGGGGGAAGCTATTTCCGAGATCCTGCGATTGAATGTGGGAGGTTGTTACTTTACAGCCAGACGAAACTCCCTCTGTCGTTTTAAGAACTCAATGCTTAGTGCTATGTTTAGTGGACGATTTCCTTTGAAACTAGATGAATCAGGTAACACGGGTTATTTTGTCAAGCATAACAATTCATAAGTCATGCTGTCTTCAGGGACAATTAGAGAAAATGGCTAGATGAAAATGAACTTTTATGAACTGACATGCAGGGATAAAAATTTGTCATGTAATACAACATTATTTTAATGTTTCCTTGAGTAATATGAACAACTGACTTTTTGAAAGCATATTTACTTTGTTTTTTTTACTGCTATAAGTTTGGATTCCTTTATTTTCAGTTTTCATCGATCAGTCAAAATGCTTTATATTGCCTTCGCGGACATTGGCATTTAGGATTCTGCTTAAAGCAAATATCTTTTGTTTTCAGTTGCTAAACACTTTAACTCCCCCTCCCATTCCCAATCTGACCTTTTGGTCCTGGGCCTCATCCATTGTAAGAGTGAGGCATAGCGCAAATTGGAGAAACAGTATCTCATATTTTGCTTGGGTAGCTTCCACTCCAGCGGTAAGAACATTGACTTCTCTAACTTCAAGTAACCCTTGCTTTCCCTCTCTCTCCATCCCTCCCTCCCCCTTCCCTGTCTGACTGTCTCCTGGTTTGAAGTTTATCTCGGTATGCTTCATTGTCACCTTCTCCTAAATATCAATGATCTATTCTACATTCTCCTTGAACTGCACCCCCTTTTCACACCTTACACTTCCTTATCTCTGCGCCTCCCTCTCCCCAGACTCTCAGTCTGAAGAAAGGTCTCAACCTGAAACGTCACCCATTCCTTCTCTCCAGAGATGCTGCCTGTCCCACTGAGTTACATTTTGTGTCTATCTCCGGTGTAATCTGCAGTTCCTTCCTACTACATATTTAGTTTTCCTATGCAGATCAAACTATATACTGTTTGGCTTTAAAATGACCATTGTTTGTGAGTATTCTCGATCATCCAGTTGGATAGTAAGGTAGGCAGGGAAATTATCCTGTGCTGTTCCTTCCACTCTGCTGAAGGCTAGCACGTGTTCTAAACTCATTGGAGAACTGAGAATCAAGATAGGTAAGCATTGCCGAGAAACTTTGTGAAAAATTGTGGCCAACTTTGTGAAAAATCAATTCCCAAATTACAGCACAAGGACTCCATGGGCTGAGAAGTCTCCATTCTGTGATGTGAACTTCTGATTTTTTGGCATGAGTGTCCTGGCAGTTACTGCAGCTAATCTCCACATCTTCAATTGTGGGCACGCATACTGTGTGGCTCGCCATATACCCTCGCTGGGAAATGATAATGAAAATGTTGGAGATAAGTATCTCCCTGTGTCTTTAGGCCGGCAGCATCCCACGTTCATGTTCAGCCATTGCTCAGCTCATCTTAGGTGTGTTTTGACATGACCGGTGGTCATTTCAGCTTAACAAACTCCGGCTCTACCACTTATAACATGAAATAGTTTATCACTGTTGGTGTATCTGATCTCATGTGATAGGAGCAGAATTAGGCCATTTGGCCCATCAAAGGGCCTGTCCCACGGTGATTTTTTCGGCGACTGCGGGCATCATTGACTGACCTCTCAGGTCACCGAAAAAGTTGCGGCGTGGCGCGGTGGTGACGCGGCCTGTCGCGGTGTAATGATGTCTTGACGCCTAGTGTTTCCTCAAGTGTCGCAACATTTTTTTGTCGCCGCTGGATTTTGAAATGTTCAAAATATTTCGGCGTCCCTGATACGTCAGTCAATGATGCCGGCAGTCGCCGAAAAAATTCGCAAGTGGGACAGGCCCTCAAGTCTACTCCACCATTCAATCATGGCTGATTTAACTCTCCCGCCTAACGCCATTCTCCTGCCTTCGCCCCATAACGCTTGACACCCGTACTAATCAAGAATCTATCTATCTCTGCCTTAACAATATCCATTGACTTGGCCTCCACAGCCTTCTGTGGCAAAGAATTCCACCAATTCACCACCCTCTCTCACTGTCCGTGGCTCACTGAAGGTGGCTCATATGTTAGTAACAGAGACCATGCATCTGGATATTGCTGTTGAACCAATTGGAAATTTGTAAAGATGGCAGTTGGTTGTTGTGTATCAGTGTCGTAGTTTAACCCACGCAGGTCATGGGGAGAACGTACAAACTCCGTACAGACGGCACCCGTAGTTGGGATGGAACCTGGGTCTCCGCCGCTGTAAGGCAGCAACTCTACCACTGCGCCACCGTGCCGTTAGTCATAGAGCTATGCAGCATGCAAACAGGTCCTTCAGTCCAACTCATCCATGCACACTCTAACTGATAGTTGCCCAACCTAATCCCACTAGTTTGCATCTGATCCTTATTACTGACTGACAACAAGAGCAGAGGAGGAAGCTGTAAAAGGCAAATTAATGTTTTATTGCAATTAAACGGAAGATGTTCAATTAAATGTGTATTTTAAATCGAACCAAAACGTCACCATTCAATGTTCTCCCGACCTGTTGTGTTACTCCAGCACATTGTGTTCTTTAGGAGCATGAACTTGATTAATTTAATACCCACAACACCAGGAACTTATCAAAAATTACAAATTGTAATCCAGCACAACGTAGAACAGTACAGCACAGGAACTGGCCATTTGGCCCACAGTATCTGAACACAATGCCAAGTTAAACTAATCTCTTCTGTCTGCATGTAAACCATACCCCTCCATTACCTGCATATGCCAATCTAAAAACTTTGTAAATGCCACTATTTTACCTGCTTCCATTATCACACTGGCAGCACATTCTAAGCACCCAATACTCTCTGTATAAAAAAACATCCATTTTGGTGCATAAATGTTTAAGGGGGGGGGGTTTGTTAGATTGTGATTTGCACCGATTGTGATGATGAGCTTAGAAAGAGAAAATAAATATTCCCATTGACAGGTGATTTGAACACGTAAGGAACACGAGATTCAAAGTAACTTGACAAAGACACAGGGATGTGAGGAAACATAAGAATATAATTTAAGAATCAGGAGTGAAAGTAGACCATTTGTACCTTCAAGCATATTGTGCATCAGGATCGCTGCTGACTGCCTACTTCAGCTCCTTGTTTCAGCACTATCCCCTTGACCCTTGATTCCCTTCACGTCCTGAAGTCCAGTTTTCTTTGAGATCTTTGGTTTCCGCCCACACCCCAAAGACATACAGGTTTGTAGTTTGATTAGCTTGGAATAAATATAAATTGTCCCTAGTGCGTGTAGGATGGTGTTAATGTGCGTGGATTGCTCGTCGGTGCGGACTCGGTGGGCCGAAGGGCCTGTTTCCGTGCTGAATCTCTGAACTAAAACAAAAAATCAACGGATCTGTTTTGACTGAACTCAAATAATTAAGCCACATCAGACCACTTGAGCAGCGAATTCCAAAGATTTTGACCATGTGTGAAGAAATGCCTTCTCATCTCAGACCTGAATGGCCAGCCCTGTACTGGTTGACCATGAATTCTGCTTTTAGACACCCCAGGCAGTATAAACATCTTTACTGCATCCAGCCTGTTGAACACTATAATTTAGATCTCACCAGAATTCCATGGATTTGCCAAAAGATGCCGTTATTCACTTATTCAAATCGTCCTGCAATAAAGGCAAACATTTTTGAAATCTAACATAAAAATAGCAAAGCTGGAAACACCAAGCAGGTCAGGAAAGAAAATCTAATGAAACGTCTGGGACCTGAACCACTGACTGTTTCGCTTTCCACAGAAACTGCATGACGAGCCGAGTTTTTTCAGCATTTTCTGTTTTTATATCATGTGCACCCCAATCTTTAGGGTTACTACTTTTTCTGACATTATTATGTCTTTTCTCTTATCTGATTCTAAGGCTGGGCCATCTTTCCTGTTTTCTTCTGCCTCAGGGATATGTATTTGTTCTAAGCTATGTAAATATGTTTGTTTACAATCTATTTAATGTAATTTCCCAATTGCCACATAAACTGTGCTTGCTTGTGGTGGGTTTTGTTTGGACTTAAGGTGAACTAATCCATTCACATTCCCTTAATACCAGATTACTGATTAACTATTTTTTATTATCAGCATGAGCATTTACAACACTTAATTCTGACCTTGTTCACTTTACAAGCATATCTCTGATGCCTATTAGACAGTACTAATTCATGTCTAATTGTGGATAAATTAATGTATCCATTTGCTACCAATGTGTACATTCAGCGGAGACTGCAGACTGTCTGGTAGAATATGGGCAGGTAATGTCCATTTGGGATAGCACAGTGGCGCAGTGGTAGAGTTGCTGCCTTACAGTGTTTGCAGTGCTGGAGACCCGGGTTCAATCCCGACAATGGGTGCTGTCTGTACGAAGTTTGTACGTTCTCCCCGTGACCGTGTGGGTTTTCTCCGAGATCTTCGGTTTCCTTCCACACTCCAAAGACATACAGGTATGTAGGTTAATTGGCTTGGTGTATGTGTAAATTGTCCCTAGTGTGTATAGGATTCTGTTAATGTGCGGGGATCGCTGGTCGGTGCGGACATGGTGTGTTGAAGGGCCTGTTTCCACGCTGTATCTCTAAACTAAAAATTTGAATGGTCAAGATCCTGGCAGATCGGATTTAAAATGCAATTAAAAAAAAGCAGAGTATTTTAGAGAAATTAAAACTTGTCATTGTGTAGATAGACTGGGGTGCACTTGTCTATGGATTACTAATAGTTAACGTTCAGATTTAGTTCAGTTTATTATTATCATGTGTACTGAGGTATAGTGAAAAGCTTTTTGCGTGCTAACCAGGCAAAGAAAAGATAAAAAAGATACATGGTAAAAAGATACATGGTAAATGGTAGGGAATTGAGGAATGCTGTGGAACAGAGGGATCTAGGAATAGCTGAAGAAGGGTCTCGACCCGAAACGTCGCCTATCTCCTTCGCTCCTTAGATGCTGCTGCACCCGCTGAGTTTCTCCAGCTTTTTGTGTACCCTAGGAATAGCTGTGGAAGGTTCCCTGAAGGTGGAATCGCATGTAGATAGGGTGGTAAAGAAAGCCTTTGGTGTGCTGGCCTTTATAAATCAGAGCATTGAATATAGGAGTAGGGAAGGAATGTTAAAATTGTACAAGGCATTGGTTAGACCAATTCTGGAGTATGGTGTACAATTTTGGTCGCCTAGTTATAGGAAGGATGTCAACAAAATAGAGAGAGTACAGAGGAGATTTACTAGAATGTTGCCAGGGTTCCAGCAACTATGTTACAGAGAAAGGTTGAACAAGTTAGGTCTTTATTCTTTGGAGCACAGAAGGTTAAGGGGGGACTTGATTGAGGTCTTTAAAATGATGAAAGGGATAGACAGAGTTGACGTGGATACGTTTTTCCCATTGAGGGTAGGGAAGATTCAAACAAGAGGGCATGACATGAGAATTAAGGGACAGAGGTTTTGGGGTAACGTGAGGGGGAACTTCTTTACTCAGAGGGTGGTGGCTGTGTGGAATGAGCTTCCAGCAGAAGTGGTGGAGGCAAGATCGATTTTAACATTTAAGAGTAAAGTGGATAGGTATATGGACGTGAAGGGAATGGAGGGGTATGGTCTGAGTGCAGGTAGATGGGACTAGGGGAAAACAAATGGTCGGCACGACTGGAAGGGCCGAGAGGGCCTGTGTCCGTGCTGTATTGTTATATGTTATATGGTTATATGGTTAAAACACGATTACACTCAAGCCGTCCACAGTGCATAGATAAATGATAAAGAGTGCAACATTTAGTGCACAACAAAGTCTGATTCAAGATAGTTCAAAGCTCTCCAATGAGCTAGATGGAAGGGTTGGACTAGCCGCTGAGAGGACCCTTCAGTTGCCTGATGTTAGCTGGGGAGAAACTACCTGAATTTGGAGGTATGCATTTTCAAACTTCTGTACCTATAAGGGTTCGCCTTGAATGATCCCACGTATAAGAAAGGGAAATATCATTCTTGGATCTCGTGTAGGAGTTAGATGATTATAGCAAGCCATCTTGACTCTTCATAAGTTCCAAGGTTATAGGAGCAGAATTAGGCTCCTATTTGGCCCATCGAGTCCACACCGCCATTCAATCATTGCTGATCTATCTTTCCCACTTAACCCCATTCTCCTACCTGCTTCCCATAACCTTTGACACCTATACAAATCAAGAACCTGTCAATCTCCACTTGAGAGGAGACACTTGAAAATGTATGGCTATGAATTCCACAGATTCACTACACTCTGAACACAGAAATCCCTCCTCATCTTTCTGTAGATATGTCCTTTTAGTCTGAGGACATATCTATAGAAAGATGAGGAGGGATAGATCTGACGAAGAGTCTCGACCTGAAACGTCACCCATTACTTCTCTCCAGCGATGCTGCCTGTGCCTGAGTTAATTCAGCTTTTTGTGTCTACCTTACAAGATAATATTTTTATCAAAAAGCTTTTGTCATGTTATAGTTTTTGTTTCAGCCGACAACAATAGACCTTTAAACAACATGATTTTTTTGTTTTAAATAAAATAGACCAGTGCGGCATTCTCTTTGTGTGTGCTTGCCATCTCTTTTTAAATTGTTTTCATCCCTTCATTGTGTGCTGAATTTTTTTGAACTGTTATATTTTAAATGGACAGCAGGCAAGATGTGGTGCAGATGTGGTACAGATAAACTGTTTAAGATATAACTAACTTCTTTGAATGTGAAATTTACTGTGTCAAGTGTCTAATAGACAGTCCTTTTTAACATAGGAGCTTGTCTTATTGAACGGGATGGAAACCTCTTCAAATATCTCTTGGATTATCTGCATGGAGAACTCTGCATTCCTGAAGAAGCAAGAACTCGTGTGGCTTTGCAGGAAGAGGCAGATTACTTTGGCATTCCCTTTCCCTGCAGTTTGACAGACTATTTATCTAGTGAGATGGAGAGACATTGCTCAAAATCGAATATTGAAATCAAAAAGGTTTGTAATGCTCATTTGAGACTATTTTACCAAGTAAACTGAAATGTACTTCTGTTTTTATTCAATGATATATATTGAGTGAATATTGGGAAAAGAACAAAAGTCCATGCCAAGTATTTTTACAATTGATTGTTAAGGCATTTGTTTGATTGTTGAAGCCGTGCCAAATCAGCATGCTGCTACTTTAGGGTAATTTTTATTTCTATTAAATAACAATATAAAAAATGTCATATTTTATCGAGATTGGATTATATAAGTTAACCCTCCCAGCCCCCATATACTCAGTTCCTCCCATCTTTGCATTTTATTTATTTATTTTTTGTTTTGTTTTTATTTTTGTTAGAAGTAAGTGCAGTAATGTGGTACCTAAGTACCTGATGCATACAGACACATTACAATTCTTGTACAACTTCTTATTTTTAATTTAATAATAAAAGAATAGTGATAGAAAGAAGAAAATAGAGAGTGTCGAGATAGATAGACAAGAGAGTAGAAACGAATAGCGAGACAGACAGAAAGAAGAAATAAGAAGCTAAAGAGATTGAAAAAAAAAGAAAAAAAGGAAAATACATTAGGAGAGATATACCTATTTAATATCTTTAACCATCTGTCACCCGGTTGTGAACCATTTAGTTTCTAAGGTTAAGTTATGTTGCACCATATGCTTGTAAGAAGTCGATAAAAGGAGACCAAATCTTTAAGAATTGGTCTACTTTGCCTAGTAGGAGGAATCTAATTTCTTCAAGATGTAGCATTTCCGACATATTTGAAATCCACATTTTAAACGTTGGCGTGGTTGCGTTTTTCCAAAATTTAAGAAAAAGTTTTTTTGCTGTTATTAAACCATAATTAAAGAGAGATTCTTGGAACGTAGTTAGCTTACGTCCCTCTTCCATTGATCCGAAGATAATCAGTTCTGTATTGGGGTTTAATTTTGTGTTATATAGGTTTGTAAAAGTTCCAAAGATTTAATTTCAAAATTAAAAAAATTTGTACAGGAGCATAAAGGAATGTGCTATAGTGGCATTTTGAGTTAGACATTTGTCACAAGGGGGGGAAATGTTTGGAAATATTTTATTCAGTCTAGTTTTCGAGTAATATAATCTATGTAAAATTTTAAATTGAATTAAGTTATGCCTTACATTAATCGAACATTTATGTACATATAATAGGTTTTTTCCCATCCGTCTTTCAAAATTTTAATCAATAATTCCCTTCTAATTGCCTCTGTCGTTGGTGTTTCTATATTTAAAATTATATAATATAAATATGATATTAAATTGCTTGATTCTGCCTTTCTGTTCATTCCTTCATCTAATAAATCTAAGGTTAGAGTTTGATATCCTTGTATGTGTTTTTCAAATAATCTCGAATTTGAAAGTATTTGAAATATTGATTACTTTTCAGATTATATTTTAGTTGTAGTTGTTGGAATGATAGAAGTTTTCCCATTTCATACATATCTCCAATCATTTTAATTCCTATTCTTTCCCAATGGATAAACGTTTTATCAATAATAGATTGTTTGATTGAGGGATTGTTAGCTATTGGGGAAAGAAGTGATAAGTTTCTTAATTTTAAAGTTAATTTTATTTGTTTCCAAATTATACTGTGAATAATTGGATTCTTCTTATATATTATATTGTTTAGTTTCATCGGAGAAAGAAGACTCGCTCCTATATTATAGGGGGAACAATCCTCTTTCTCCATTCTTATCCAGTTGGGCAGAACTGTCCAACCAGTAAATTATATTTTTAATATTCACTGCCCAATAGTAGTACAACAAATTGGGGAGTGTCAGTCCCCCGAATTCTTTAGGTTTACACAGATGTTTTCTTTTCATTCTATGTGATCTATAGTCCCATATGAAATTTGTAATATCAGCGTCTAGTTTTTTAAATTATTTTTTTGGTAAATATATTGGTAATGATTGAAATAGGTACAGTATTTGTGGTAAAAAGATCATTTTTACAGCATTTATTCTGCCTGTTAGGGACATCGGCAGTGTTTTCCAGAATTTAATCAACACATTCAATTTAGTTAATAAAGGCATGTAGTTTGTGTTAAATAATGATTTATATTTTCTAGTAATTTGGATACCCAAATACTTGAATTTTTCTGTTGCATTTCTAAAAGGGAATTTCGACAGATGTGTCGGCTCTTTGCATGTTAGAGCTTCCTCACAGCTCTGTGTGTTTGCCAATGTCAAAGGTTCTTTATTATCACTCGTACTGAGGTACAGTGCAATTCTTTTTCAGTTCAGTTTACTTTATTGTCACATGCCCTGAGGTGCAGTGAAAAGTTTTTTTTTGCATTCTATCCAGTCAGCAGAAAGACAATACATGATTACAATCGAGCCATTTACAGTGTATAGATACATGATAAGGGAATAACATTTACTGCAAGGTGAAGCCAGCAAAGTCCAATCAAGGATAGTCCGAGCTTCACCAAAGAGGTAGATAGTAGTTCAGCACTGCTCTGGTTGTGGTTGGATGATTGGGTTGCCTGATAACAGCTGGGAACAAACTTTCCCTGAATCAGGAGATGTGCATTTTCACACTTCTATACATTTTGCCTGATGGGAGAGGGGAGAAGAGGGAGTGACCAGGGTGCAACTCGTCCTTGATTATGCTGCTGGTCTTGTCGAGGCAGCATGAGGTATGAATGGAGTCAATGAATGGAGGTTGGATTGTGTGATTGTATGAGCTTAGTCCATAATTCATTGCAATTTCTTCTTGGCTTGGATGGAGCTGTTCCCAAACCAAGCTGTGATGCATCCTGATAAAATGCTTTCTATGGTGCATCTGTAGAAGTTGGTGAGAGTTGTAGGGGACATGCAAAATCTCCCAATCTTTCTTAGGAAATACAGGTGTCAGTGTGCTTTCTAGGTCGTTGCTTTAATATGGGTGGTGCTGGAATTTTTGCATTCAATTTAGTATATTAATACTATACACAAACACAATCTGCGGAGTGTGAGCCAGGCCTGCCGCTGGGGGATAGCCAGGGCCCGGTGATCATTCTGCTGTTCTTATCATGGCTCATTGCCTCCTGAAAAAGGAGATTGTGGATCACTCGGATGCAGTTCATAGCTTGATATTTCAGAGCCACTCAGAAGAAGTACTGCACTGTCAGAAATGCTGCCTCTGGATGAAACTTTAGTCTCATCTGAATAAACGAGTCTAGACAGATTACATCCTGAACTGAACTGAACTCATTCCTACTACATGCATCAACAGTTCATAGTTCTTGATGTAGTTGTCTCTTATTGCTCAGTCAACTGCTAATTCCAGAAGGCCCATCATGATAAAATCGCATACAGTGCCCTCCATAATATTTGGGACAAAGACCCATCATTTATTAATTTGCCTCTGTACTCCACAATTTGAGATTTGTAATAGAAAAAAATCACATGTAGTTAAAGTGCACATTGTCAGATTTAAATAAAGGCCATTTTGGTTTCACCATGTAGAAATTACAACTGTCTTTATACATAGTTCCCCCATTTCAGGGCACCATAATGTTTGGGACACAGCAATGTCGTGTAAATGAAAGTAGTCTTGTTTAGTATTTTGTTGCATATCCTTTGCATGCAATGACTTCTCGAAATCTGCGATTCATGGACATCACCAGTTGTTGGGTGTCATCTCTGGTGATGCTCATTTAATAAATGTTTAATAAATGTTTGACATATGCGTTCATAAGAGAAATATGTAAAACAGTTTAATAAGTTTTTTAGATTAAAAATACTTTTTTTGTCATTACTATATACAGGCACTGTCGGACATGTGTGACTCCTATGGTTTAATCTGTACAAATCCCATGGTGTGGATCTTGCACTATCTCAATACTTGTGGTGCCAGCTGTGAAAGCAAAATCCTGGGTGTATTCGCATCAAAGATCGAAGGGATTGCAGCCATTGAAAAACAGCTGGGATGCAGAATAAAAAGCAAAAGCATCTTTAAGAGGTATAAGTGGTTGATTTGCGTGATCCATTTGCGCTATTCCCTGCATATTTCGTTTAGTTTGCACAACGAATGTTAGGATTAATAACTGTTAGATTTAATCAAAAGAATGCAGATAATTCTGCCTCCTTAATTCCTTTTCAAAGACCACACGTGGATTTACTGACAACAATTGAGGAGTTTAAATTTGAATTACATAACAATATTGAACACAATTGCCATTTTATTAAATAGTACTCTGAGTAGACAATTTACTTGATATAATTAACCAGCAGAGTTAACATTTAAATTTATAATAGCAGTCTATTGATCACATAACACTAGCCTTCTGTCATTGATTATAAATGCATATAAAACTCACAGTCCAACATAGATATACAATCCCTGTCATCTTTCTCCTTTTTTTAACATATTTCCTCCCTTCTAACTCATCCTCCTGCAACCTCTCTCACCTGTAGCAACTCCCTTGCCAGTCTCTCCCTGTCCCTTTTGCTCTCCCCTACACCTCATATCCCTTACCTCTACCACATCCTGTCCTCCATTCATAGAAACATAGAAAATAGGTGCAGGAGGAGGCCATTTGGCCCTTTGAGCCAGCACCGCGATTCATTGTGATCATGGCTGATCGTCCCCAATCAATAACCCGTGCCTGCATTCTCCCCATATCCCTTGATTTCACTAGCCCCTAGAGCTTTATCTAACTCTCGCTTAAATCCATCCAGTGACTTGGCCTCCACTGCCCTCTGTTGCAGGGAATTCCACAAATTCACAACCATTCTAAGTCTGTCGCCCCTAGTTCTGGACTCGCCCAACATTGGGAACATTTTTCTTGCATCTAGCTTGTCCAGTCCTTTTATAATTTTATATGTTTCTATAAGATCCCCCTCGTCCTTCTAAACTCTAGTGAATACAAGCCTAGTCTTTTCAATCTTTCCTCATATGACAGTCCCAGGGATCAATCTTGTGAACCTACACTGCACTGCCTCAATCACAAGGATGTCCTTCCTCAAATTTGGAGACCCAAACTGGACACAATACTCCAGTTGTGGTCTCACCAGAGCCCTATACACTCCTTTGCCAGTCACACACTCCTTGGTCTTGACCACACTCAACCTATCTCCCATGCCTCCACCTTAGTTTGGCCTCATGTCCTTCCTCTAGATTGCCACTTTAACTCCAGACCACTGAATGCTTTTGTGCCCCACCATCACCTGGCACCTGTATCCTCTTCCCATGGCCCACCCTTCCCTCACCCACTTGTGCCTCCTTCAAACAGGCATAATTTTAATGCCAGTCCATGAGAGTACAAGGTATTAATGATTTACGACAGGTACAGCATTACCAATTTATCACGTTACATCTCAGCTGTCCTGCAGTTGAGGTTGAATGTCCAAGTATCCCACTGCTTCATATTTCTGTGTTTGCAGGGAAGCTGGAAACAATCTACAATACATATGGAGCTACTACTCAGCTGGTGAGCTGAAGAAAATGATGGATGCTTTTGACTCTTGGGAGGGACGAGGTACTTATCCTTCATGTCAACATAAAAACATTAAACACTGTGAAGGTGAGCTGTAGAGCTCATATGTATCTGAAATCATGCTTTGGAATATCACCAATTTCCCCACCAGCTGCATCTGTAGATATGTGTGTTACACTCTTATTTCCCATGATGGATGATTTTCACAAAGGTAAACTGTTGGAAACCAAGGGAAGGGGACAATATTCATCAACTGCATGTCAAATTACAGATTGTTTTGCAGAGGAGTAGGATTAAACCTTAAAGTTAAGAATGACAGATAGTGGCAGTACACATGCAATCACTGCCTAGATAATTTCTCTTTATTACAGTCTGACATCTAGCCGGGATGGATAAGATTTAAAATATCAATGTGTGTCTTCTGCTGAGTGTCCAGTTTTAAACTATTCTATCAGGGATTAAATGGAAATGTTGCTCACAGAATTCTTCTTCTCCTCGGGCAGTATCCAAAATGATGTATTTCCTTCCGCTCCAGGTCTGTGGGTTCTGAGATGGCGCATAAGGCCATTGTGGAATCTGCAGGCTCTGTGGTGGTTGTTACAGCAGGTTCATGATATGTGGGTGGATACAAAGGAAGAAGTGATGCCGTGCTTCTGTGTGCTTCCAACAAATGATTCAAGGTACTTAAAGCCATCCTGGATGGCTCCTTCATTTAAAGCCATCCTGGATGATTCCCACTGGATTATGAAGATGTTGCATTTTATCAAAGAGACATCCAAAACCTTGAAGCCTCTCTACGATCCTCTAGTGCAGTATCTGTCTCTAGTGTTTAATATCAGACATATGACATGGACTGCCCCTCAGACCAGCTTGAGTGTTTTTATAGTCACAAAGATGGGGATGTTGACGTGGGAGAGGATTTTGGGTTGCATATCCTGGTGATAGATTTGGTGGACTTTTCAGGTGCACTGTTGTTGATACTTCTCAGGCACTTTGTGCAGCCTGCTGTAGATAGTCCATGTTTCAGAAGCGTACTAGGTGTGTAGCAATCACTAATGCCTTGTCGACAATTAGTGTAATGCTGGATTTAAGGTCTTGATTTTTGAACTCTTTCCCAGATAAAAGCTGTTATGGCACTCTGAAGGTAATGGTGAATTCCAGATGTTGGCCTCCTCTGAAAGGTGGCTGCTGGCCTATGGAAGTGATCTTTGTTTTCCCGCATCTCGTTATGCACACTATTCCCCAGATTGGTGTTTTGGAAATTGGCAGAGGGTTTTTGTGAATATTTAATGTAGGGACCATTCTCTTTGATGCTTCAGAATGTATCAACACAAGCGTATCTTGCAGCTCATTTACTGAGATTGGACTGACATTTTTTTTTCTAGAATGGAGGAGATGTAGGTTAAATCCTGTGGATTAGTTCAAGTCCAGCGGGAAGCTTGTTAGAAATGACATGCAATTTTGAGGCTAGAAAGAGTTAGAAAAGCTTCAGTGCTCCAGCCTTGATGACTCCAGTCTGCATTGTTAGTGAATCTGTGTTGGACCTACTGCATGGAATCTCAAATCTATATGGCCTCACGTCACAGATGTAGAATGGATACAAGTCTTTGAGGCCGAATCTGAAAGGGACTCACATAGTTCCAACCGAGTGACAGATCAAAGCCTTTTGTAAGGTAACGGATAGTGATTGATACTGCTCCCTGCGTTTCTCTTGGGATTATGAATATGGAGTCTTGATGATCACGCTCATTGTACCTCTTGATAGGCACAGATCACACTGATTTGGACAGCAGTTATTCAGTCATTGGGAGGAGCTGGATGAGGAGGATCTTGGTGAAATTTGCAAGTAGACTCCTTTGTAGTTATCGCAATATGTCTCCATTCATGAAGTTAGTCACAATTATGTTGCAGCTGCAGTTCTTGTGCTTCTACTGCTCTTTCCTGGTGTGAGAGAGGAGGCTGCAACTTTGTGTCTGAATTTCATCATTGCCACGTTTTAAAACCTAAATAGGAATATAGCCTTCTCTCAATAGTCTTGGTGTTTTGTGGTTTATGGCAATTTTAACTTGATTGGCTGGAGAGGCAGCAAGCCTGGACTGGGTAGTATGCTGCAAGATACTGCCAAGGGTATTTGTGAACTCTCCTCTATTCTTGGCTGTTAGCAGGGATATTTAAGCAGTGAATGGTCATGCCAACATGACATTCTTATTTGTCCTTTCCATTGCCATCTATTATTGGTCATTTAAAAAAAAATCTCAGATATCAGACTACTCCACCGAGTTGTGATGGAGCTTCTATTCTGAGAAGACGTGTTTGTGATCAGTTAAATCTCCTGGCTGTTCTTATAGACAATAGACAATAGGTGCATGATGAGGCCATTTGGCCCTTTGAGCCAGCATCGCCATACAATGTGATCATGACTGATCATCCACAATCAGTACCCTGTTCCTGCCCGTTTTATGGTGGACTTCAGGATTGTCCAGCCATTGGGCATGTTGCAACTCCTGTTGGTTGGTTACCATGTTGTCTGCGAGACATTATCTGAGAAATGCTTTGGCTTTGACTCTCCTGTGGCAAAGTTCCTGCCATCATTGTTTTGGGGATAACAGAGCAGATTAGTGCAGTCAGTCCAAAGGTTAATTAAGATCTGTTGCAACAGTTGACAACCCTGCAGTGCCAATTGCTGAATTTGCAGTGTTGCCATGATGCCTTGTGCTTGCCTTTTCCAACACTACGGTATTGATTATGGCAGAACCTTGGCCCATGCATTTAGTTATTGTGTGGACTCATTAGAGGTGGCTTTCTTTAGGTCTTTGTCAACACTCCTTGCCAGAGGTTTGTGTCTCTTCCAACCGGGCATTGAAGTCATCCTACAGGATCTGGAGTGAACATTTAGATTTTCACAAATTCAACGCAGAAAGCCTGCGTGGCACCACTCAGAAACTTTCCAGGTATTGGCTGTCGATGGTCGAGTCCTGGCTCCATGCTAGAGTGATCTGCAGGGTCGTAGATTGCTCACTTATCTCAGGGTAGTTCTTGAGATGCTGGACTAACACATTTGTGATGGCAAAGCTCACTCAATGCAGGCGGAGCTTCTCTTGCCAAAAAATGTGCACCCTTGCCCCCTGACATTGCTGCCCTTCTTCCTGTCGCGCAGTGCAGCAATGTCAATGTCAGAATGTGGGGGGTCTATTAGAATGTAGTGATATTGAAATTATCAGTTAGGACTATCATGATATTCCAGGTTTGAAACTTCATACCAGGGAGCGGTAAAGGTGTGTGAGTGGTGGCTTTGAAGGGAGCTGTTACATATCTTCTACCAGAGAGGCTTGATTGAGTGACCGCTTGGTCCAGTGGCATGGGGGTACAATATGGCTGAAGACCAGATTCAGATGCAGAGATATTAATCATTAATGAAACAAGAATTTACAGCTGCACCACCTGTAATATTGTGCCTGTCCTGGCCTTCCCTCACCCAGGCCCTCCCAAGTCCACTTCACTCCCTCCCACCCAGCGCCTCCCTTTCACCATCTCTCCCCCTGTGTACCCTCCCTCTCTTGTCCTGACATGAGCCATCGCCTTCCCTCCCCCTCGTGGACACCCTCACCCTCCCTCCACCTTGTTCGCACATCCACCATTGCCTTCGCTTCTCTACACCTACTTTGCATCTGCAGTTCCTTCCTACACTATTAATTCCATGTGTTACCCAAAACATTAGCTTTATATTGTGACGCCAGAGACAAGTCTGAGTTGAGAAATGGAATAGACAGCTGATAGAAACAAATGTCCTGCTTAAGCAAGAGTGGTGTGGTGTCAGGCACAACTATTGATAAATCACCAAGTAAAGAAAATGGTATTTTTCCTTAGACCAGCTGCGTACTTGTATCTATCACTTTCAAACTCGAAAAATGATAATTGAATTTAGTTTTTTGAAGAGGGTGACCAAGATTGATGAGAACAATGCAGTACATAGCTAGTTCTTTGGCAAGGTACTGCATGGCAGGCAAGTCTCAAAAGTTAGATTACATGGAATGCAGGCTGAGCTAGCTAATTGGATACAAAATTGACTGGAAAGTAGGAAACGGAAGGTGGTGGACACAAAATGCTGGAGTAACTTAGCAGTCAGTCAGTCTCGACCCAAAACATCACCGATTCCTTCTCTCCAGAGATGCTGCCTGTCCTGCTGAGTTACTCCAACATTTTGTGTCTATCTTCGGTATAAACCAGCATCAACAGTTCCTTCCTACACAAACAGAAGGTGGTGGTAGAGGGTTGTTTTTCAGAGTGGAGACCTTTAATATGTGGTGTAACACAAGAATCGGTGCTGGGTAAATGATTTGTTATTTATATTAACAATTTGAATGTAGGTGGCATGGTTAGTAATTTTGCAGATAACGCTAAAATTGGTGATAAAGTGGGCAGAGAAAGGTGTTACAATGGACCGATGGGCCAAGAAACGGCAGATGGCATTTAATTCGGATAATCAAGGCGATAATCGGTGGTGCAACGCTAGAGTTGCTCCCTTACAGTGCCAGAGACATAGGTTCGATCATGACTACAGGCGCTGTCTGTACGGAGTTTGTACTTTCTCCCCGTGACCTGCATGGGTTTTCTCCGGGTACTCGGGTTTCCACCCATACTCCAGACGTACAGGTTTGTAGACTAGATTGGCTTGGTATCGTTGTAAATTTACAGCTGCACCATCTTGTCTTGTATCAGATCTGCAGATGACACAAAGCTGGGTGGCAGTATGAACTGTGAGAAGGATGCTATGACAACTCAGGGTGACTTGGACAGGTTGGGGGAGTGGGCAGATGCATGGCAGATGAAGTTTAATGCAGATAAATGTGAGGTTATCCACTTTGGTAGCAAAAATAGGAAGGCAGATTACTATCTAAATGGCATCAAGTTGGGAAAAGGGGAAGTACAACGGGATCTATGGGTCCTTGTACATCAGTCTATGAAAGTAAGCATGCAGGTACAGCAGGTAGTGAAGAAAGCGAATGGCATGTTGGCCTTTATAACAAGCGGAATCAAATATAGGAGCAAAGGGGTCCTTCTGCTGTTGTACAGAGCCCTAGTGAGACCACACCTGGAGTATTGTGTGCAGTTTTGGTCCCCTAATTTGAGGAAGGACATTCTTGCTATTGAGGGAGTGCTGCATAGGTTTACAAGGTTAATTCCTGGGATTGTGGGACTATCATATGCTGAGAGAATGGAGCAGCTGGGCTTGTACACTCTGGAGTTTAGAAGGATGAGAGGGAATCTCATTGAAACATATAAGATTGTTAAGGGCTGGGATACACTAGAGGCAGGAAACATGTTCCTGTGAGTTAAGGGGAAAAAGTAGAGTAGCTATGGAAACGATGAGATTCAAAGAGGAGGAAGTACTGACACTTTTGAAAAATATAAAAGTGGATAAGTCTCCAGGTCCTGACAGGATATTCCCTAGGACATTGAGGGAAGTTAGTGTAGAAATAGCAGGAGCTATGACAGAAATATTTCAAATGTCATTAGAAACGGGAATAGTGCCGGAGGATTGGCGTACTGCGCATGTTGTTCCATTGTTTAAAAAGGGTTCAAAGAATAAACCTAGCAATTATAGACCTATTAGTTTGACGTCAGTGGTGGGCAAATTCATGGAAAGGATACTTAGAGATAATATATATAAGCATCTGGATAAACAGGGTCTGATCAGGAACAGTCAACATGGATTTGTGCCTGGAAGGTCATGTTTGACAAACCTTCTTGAATTTTTTGAAGCGGTAACTAGGGAAATTGATGAGGGTAAGGCAGTGGATGTTGTCTATATGGATTTCAGTAAGGCCTTTGACAAGGTTCCCCATGGAAGGTTGGTTAAGAAGGTTCAATCTTTGGGTGTTAATGGTGGAGTAGCAAGATGGATTCAACAGTGGCTGAATGGGAGATGTCAGAGAGTAATGGTGGATGGCTGTTTGTCAGGTTGGAAGCCAGTGACCAGTGGGGTGCCTCAGGGATCTGTGTTGGGTCCACTGTTGTTTGTCATGTACATCAATGATCTGGATGATGGGGTGGAAAATTGGATAAGTAAGTATGCAGATGATACTAAGATAGGTGGTGTTGTGGACAATGAAGTAGATTTTCAAAGTCTACAGAGAGATTTGGGCCATTTGGAAAAGTGGGCTGAAAGATGGCAGATGGAGTTTAATGCTGTTAAGTGTGAAGTGCTACATCTTGGCAGGACAAATCAAAATAGGAAGTACATGGTAAATGGTAGGGAATTGAGGAATGCTGTGGAACAGAGGGACCTAGGAATAACTGTGCATAGTTCCCTGAAGGTGGAATCGCATGTAGATAGGGTGGTAAAGAAAGCCTTTGGTGTGCTGGCCTTTATAAATCAGAGCATTGAATATAGGAGTAGGGAACTAATGTTAAAATTGTACAAGGCATTGGTAAGACCAATTCTGGAGTATGGTGTACAACTTTGGTCGCCTAGGTATAGGAAGGATGTCAACAAAATAGAGAGAGTACAGAGGAGATTTACTAGAATGTTGCCAGGGTTCCAGCAACTATGTTACAGAGAAAGGTTGAACAAGTTAGGTCTTTATTCTTTGGAGCGCAGAAGGTTAAGGGGGGACTTGATTGAGGTCTTTAAAATGATGAAAGGGATAGACAGAGTTGACGTGGATACGTTTTTCCCATTGAGGGTAGGGAAGATTCAAACAAGAGGGCATGACATGAGAATTAAGGGACAGAAGTTTAGGGGTAACGTGAGGGGGAACTTCTTTACTCAGAGAGTGGTGGCTGTGTGGAATGAGCTTCCAGCAGAAGTGGTGGAGGCAGGATCGATTTTAACATTTAAGAGTAAAGTGGATAGGTATATGGACGTGAAGTGAATGGAGGGGTATGGTCTGAGTGCAGGTAGATGGGACTAGGGGAAAACAAATGGTTGGCACGGACTGGAAGGGCCGAGACGGCCTGTTTCCATGCTGTAATTGTTATATGGTTATATGGTTATATGATGTTGGGGTTGTCCAGAACCAGGGGCCACAGTTTAAGAATAAGGAGTAAGCCATTTTGAACGAAGACGAGGAAACACTTTTTCTCACAGAGAGTGGTAAGTCTGTGGAATTCTCTGCCTCAGAGGACGGTGGTCGCAGGTTCTCTGGATGCTTTCAAGAGAGAGCTAGATAGGGCTCTTAAAAATAGCGGAATCAGGGGAGAAGGCAGGAACGGGGTACTGATTGGGGATGATCAGCCATGATCACATTGAATGACGGTGCTGGCTCGAAGGGCCAAATGGCCTACTCCTGCACCTATTGTCTATTGTCTATTATGTGTAAGGTAGTGTGAGTGTGCGGGGATCTCTGGTAAACACGGACCCGGTAGGCCAAAGGACCTGTTTTGCACTGTATCTCTAAACTAAATGCAAGGTGTTGCATTTTGGTAGGACAAACTGGGGCAGGACTTGCATAGTACGTAGTGGAGCCCTGGAGAACATCAGGATATAAGGGTGCAGAGACATGAAGCTGGCGAGACACATAGATAGGATAGTGAAGAAGAAGCTCTTGCCTTCATCTGTCAGGGAATTAAGTGCAGCTCTATCTAACTCTCTTGAAAGCATCCAGAGAATTGGCCTCCACTGCTTTCCGAGGCAAAGAATTCCACAGATTCACAACTCCCTGGGTGAAAAGGTTTCTCCTCATCTCCGTCCTAAATGGCCTACCCCTTATTCTTAAACTGTGGCTCCTGTTTCTGGACTCCCACAACATCAATGAGATTCCCTCTCGTCCTTCTAAATTCCAGTGTACACAAGCCCAGACAATCCATTCTTTCAACATATGACAGTCCCGCCATCCGGGAATTAACCTCGTGAACCTATGCTGCACTCCCTCAATAGCAAGAATGTTCTTCCTCAAATTTGGAGACCAAAACTGCACACAATACTCCAGGTGTGGCATCACCGGGGCCCTGTGCAACTGCAGAAGGACCTCTTTGCTCCTAAACTCTACTCCTCTTGTTAAGGATATGTCCCAAGATTCAACCTATTCCATATTATAATTTGTACAACTGCTAATATTTTTATTCAATTTTTATTATTTTGAATGTAGTGTGAACAAAATATGCAAAATTCCCTTTATCATGTTCATTCTGTTTGAGCGTAATTAATTTGTGACTAGGTGATTAGTCAGCCTTGATCTATATATCTTGCGGCATATAGACACAGTATTTTGTTTTACCTACAGGTGTTAGTTATTGGAGAGTGCCTCAAGAGCTGATAGAATGTTGGACCCTTGAGGGCCGACCTTTGCAAGGCAACAACGAGACAGTGGCACCAATTCAGAAACGGTAGGTGTTTGTTTCTTCATGTATTTTGTTTCAGAAATGTGTTTCTCATCTTAGGGCGGCACAGTGGCACAAGGGAGACATGGTGACACAAGGGAGACACAGTGCACAAGGGTGGCACAAGGGAGACAGTGGCACAAGGGCAGCACAGTGGCACAAGGGTGCTGCAGCAGTAGAGTTGCTGCCTGACAGCCATAGAGACCCTGGTTTGATCCTGACTACGGGTGCTGTCTGTAGGGAGTTCATACGTGACCACGTGGGTCTTCTCCAGGTGCACAATTATTTTTCCACATCCCCAAAACTTGCTAGTTTGTAGGTAAATTGGTTTCTGTAAATTGTCCCTTGTGTGTAGGATAAAGCTAGTGATGGTTTGCCGGCATGGACTCGGTGAGCTAAAGGGTTTATTTGCATACTGTATCTTTAAACTAAATTGAGTGGAACTAGCACTTTGTGTGTTAAACATCCCAAAGCTATGTTTTTTTGAATTTGCTACCTATTGTGAAACTGAAATTTACAAGAAAGAAATGTTATTTGTTATTGCTTTATAATGCATGTAGTAGGAACGTGCTTAGATGTAAAATACTGTATTTCCCAGAAATGAAGACGCACTTGCGTTGAAGACACACCCCCAATTTAAGTTGCAAAATTTTGAGAAAAGGATGGCGGGACAGGATCACGGGTTTGGTTCGTCCGGGGTCGGCAACATCGCCTGCGTGCCCCGGGACTGGCTGCAGTTCCCAGATCCCTTGCATCCCCGGGACTAGCTGCAGTTCCTAAGTTGCCTGCCCCGGGACTGGCTGTAACGCCCAGGTCGCCTGCGAGCCTGGGACTGGCTGCAGCGTCCAGGTCGCCTGCCCCGGGACTAGTAGAGAGAGAGAGAGCCCGGGACGGAGCAGCCAGCCTTCTGCCCAGTAGCTATCTGTCAACCACCACCTCCACCAGTTGCGCCTGTGCCCGAAGGACACTGTGGCTGGCTGGCGGGCAGGCCAGCAGAAGACGCTGAGGTGGCGGCTGGTTCCGCTTTCTGGTCCCAGCGGCCGCTCGCAGCCACCCGAGCTACTTCCCTCCCGACACAATGCGGTGTCTCCGCGCCCGGAGTGCTGCGGCAGCGATGAGTGAGTCAGTTGCTGGCATGATCACCGACCCCCTCCTTCTCAACGCTTCTGCCCTCCCCACATCTTTACCCCTGGCGGCCCACCAAATTTGTGCAGCCCAGGCTGTGCTGACCCAGGCCAGACACCCCACACACTGTGAAAGGAACTCTCTTCCCCCCCGCCCCCCAGCGGCGCTGTCCTTTTGCAGCCGCTTGCAACTTTACAGCAGCTTCCCATCAGCTGCCAGCAATGAGGGATAGACCTGACTATCCCTCAGTACAGCAACATCGTTCTTGATGTTGCTGTACTGAGGGATAGCCAAGTCTATCTGACTTGGCTAACAACCTAACCTTCGGCTTCTAAGACGCAGGTAAATATTCGTGCCTTATTTTGGGGTAAAAAGTAGCGTCTTCATTTCCGGGAAATACGGTAGTTGCTACTATAGAAAGACAGTTAATCAGAGTGATTCTAACTTTAATCATTACAAAATTCCATGAGTTTAAAGTTCCAATTAAGAAAAAATAAAATCTGCTGTATTGCTATTTTATGTCTTTTCTAGATAGATTACGTTCACTTAAAAGATCTTAAATATTTCCTTTTCCCTTTTCACTATTTGGCATTATGCTAAACTTCTGAGCTTTATTAATGCTGCTTTTGAGTGGGATACTAAAGCACATCAGCAACCATTTTTTTGTTTTCAGTTTTGCTTCACATTTACATTAAATGCAAGTTTTATATATCTTCTAGATGTCCCGTTGATGCCAATAAAACAGAAATGGAAACACCCAAAAAAAACCACAAACCTGTGGAGTTCTCTGGCCCATCCACCAGCACCCAGATTAAAGTGAAGAATTCCGGATCAGTCAAACTATCGACTCCAGCTGCAACTTCTAAGACTGTATTCAATTCCACAGTTCATCTCAAAACCGTAGCAGTAAAGAGAACAAGTACTGGGGAGTTTGTAAACCACAGGACAGCATCTTCCAGTGACAGTGGGTGTTCTGGATCAGGTGCCCAAAAATCTGTCAAATTTGTAAATGCTGAAAGTGCGGTAGAACCTGTTTGTAAAGAAGCAGTCAAACTGCCAGAGAAGAAGTTGATGGTGAACCGAGTGATCAAGTTGAAAAGAAAACCACCTTCTGCAACACTTGTAACACCAGTGGATCCATTTAAGAGTAATGATAATGTGAATATAGGTATAGATCCATGTGCTTCAGAAAACCCTCACACCTCCATTACACTGAACTCTATGGTTGACTATCTAGAGGATGTATGTGAAAGTGGCAGGAAACAGGAAGAGAATGGTTAAATAGCTGAGGTTTGAAAGAGAGGAGAGGATGGATCCGTTAGTTGGTTAGTTAAGACTCTGCATTTGAAACCCGCTGATGCTTAGCATAATTTCCAAAGAAATTTTATTGCTAGACAGAATTCTAGTCACTTAGCTAGAAGTGGAAAGTTTGTCCTTTCCGTGATAATTCAACGGGTTTATCCAGGCCTTAACACTTGACCAAAGAGAATACGGATTTGATATTTGATCTGTGCTTCGTGGCCTCCTCCTGTTTGGATAACATTATAGGTGCTACTGAATGCTTTTAGTGGATGGATGGGAAGTCTTTGCCAAGTCTTTCAGCCCAGATCGTTATCCATCAATCCTTTTGGAACTGTGCGCATGTGTATGGTGGACACAAGGACTAGACTTGTTTATGGTTTCTCCATCTCCCACATCTGTGCTGATGTAACCTACCAAGTACTCTTCAGCAACGGTAGACTGGAATAACCAGCTGTAGGTGAGAAGGAACTGAAGTATCTTTGAACTGGTTATTAATTATACCTCAACTCATCCTGCCTCTTGTGTCTCCACTACATGAAAATGCAAATAAGATATCTTAGCATACATTCGATAACATCTTCTAAAATATTCTGCATTTAATTTGGTTGAATGCTCCATAATAATTAATTGGGCATAACTTAAGGCTAACAGTCTCAAGGCATGTAACAGTGTGAAAGAATGCATCTTGTGAGAGCATCCATACAATGTAAAAAAAACCAGAAATTAAATTATCCTTGGAGAACAGTGCGTACGATAAAATAGTAATGATGATAAATAGTAATGCCAGTACTACACTGCAAAAATAGGGGGAAATTTGATTGACAAATTGCAGCTTCTGTAAACAGTACCTATCTTTATTTCCTTATGTTTCTGGTCTAGTGGAAGCATTTTGCCATTATTAGCACAATATTTTTAATGAATTTTGTGTTTGTGCACCTGTGAGTGAAAGAGACAGCAAATATGTTCGACAGAAACAATTTTTTTGAACAATAGAGTTAGCTTAAAACAAAGTTGTGTTTTTTTGCGTGTGAGAAGGTAGCTACAGATCCTGGTCATGATGCAAAGACCACACTTTGTTCAGTTATTCCTTGTGTTTGGCTTGCAGAGTTTCATGTTCCTGCTCATGTCTGGCATATATTTTGGTTGTGTGTGTGTGTGTGTTTGGTAGCCTTTCAAGAAATCTGATTGGGTTTCTGCTCTTAGGATGACTTAGTTTGTTAGTTTTATGCGGGGGGGAAAAAATCTAATTTTCCGACACTGGTCAACGATAGCATTAACAGTTTATTTTGAAATCAAGGCCCTATATGTAGGAGTTATGCCTGGAACAGAAGATTTGTATGATTAGACAAGTGAACTGTTGGTGCTCAGAAGCCTGTGTTTTCAGTGCATTCAGGCATAAAGCAGCAACACTTCCTTGATGAGCAATATGCAATGCTCCATGTAAAAGTTCAAGGATGGTTACACTGTGGGAATCACTGAACCCGTTTGTATCAAGTGTGCATGGGAATTTAATTGATATACTTGAAGTACATGGTTTAGTGGAAAACTTTTGGCTACAGTTTTATATTTAAAATTTGAATGCTCCATATTGTACAGATGAATTGTTTGTTTTACTAGAAAATAAAATATGATTCTGCTTGTTCTTATGATCTTATAGTTTTCCTACTCATTTTGTATGCTTCTGTTCCAGTTATCAGTGTTTAATAAGTGTTTTCTGTTTCATGGCACTGATAAGCCTTGGATAAAATAATTCATGCTTAAGAAAAAGCACATTATTTTATGATTATTTGGTGCAATTATTTCATCCAAATCTTGATAACCAATTGCTGCAGCTAATTAAACAGGAAGCATCTGTTGTGGAAGCTAAAGAACAAACAGAAAAGTGCTTGGGTGAGGTAACAGATGATCGGAGGGTGTCTAATGTTGTGCCTCTATAATGGGTTGCAAGGTAAAGCCTGGGAACTGTAGGCCAGTGAACCTAATGTCTGGTAGATAAGTTCCCAGACAGAATTCTGACGAATAAGAAGTATATGCATGTAGCTAGTCATAAGCTGACTAGAGATATTTAACGTGGTTTTAGACAATAAACAATAGGTACAGGAGTAAGCCATTTTGCCCTTCGAGCCAGCACCACCATTCACTGTAATCATGTCTGATCATCCACAATCAGTATCCCGTTCCTGCCTTCTCCCCATATCCCCTGTCTCAGCTATCTTTAAGAGCTCTATCTAACTCTCTCTTGAAAGCATCCAAAGAATTGGCCTCCTCTGTCTTCTGAGGCAGAGAATTCCACAGATTCACAACCCTCTGTGTGAAAAAGTTTTTCCACATCTCCGTTCTAAATGGCTTACCCCTTATTCTGTGGCCCCGATTCTGGATTCCCCCAACATCGGGAACATGTTTCCTGCCTCTAGCATGTCCAAACTCTTAATAATCCTATATGTTTAAATAAGATCCCTTCACATCCTTCTAAATTCCAGAGTATACAAGCCCAGCCGCTCCATTCTATCAACATATGACAGTCCCGCCATCACGGGAATTAACCTTGTGAACCTATGCTGTACTCCTTCAATAGCAAGAATGTCCTTCCTCAAATTTGGAGACCAAAACTGCACACAATACACCAGGTGTGGTCTCTAGGGCCCTGAACTGCAGAAGGACCTCTTTGCTCCTATACTCCTATTAACATTTGCTTTTTTCACTGCCTGCTGTACCTGCATGCTTACTTTCAATGACTGATGAACAAGGACCCCCAGATATCGTTGCACTTCCTCTTCTCCCAATTTGACACCATTTAGATAATAATCTGCCTTCCTGTTTTTGCTGCCAGTGGATAACCTCACAGTTATCTACATTAAACTGCATCTGCCATGCATCTGGCCACTCACCCAACCTGTCCAAGTCACCCTGCATCCTCATAGCATCCTCCTCACAGTTCACACTGCCACTCAGCTTTGTGATATTGCAAACTTGCTAATGTTACTTTTAATCCCTTCATCTATATGTATATTGTATATTGTATATATTGATGTATATTGTAAATAGCTGCGGTCCCGGCACCGGGCCTTGCGGTACCCCACTAGTCACTGCCCGCCATTCTGAAAGGGACCCTTTAATCCCTACTCTTTGTTTCCTGTCTGCCAACCAGTTTTCTATCCATGTCAGTACCCTACCCTCAAAACCATGTGCTCTAATTTTGCCCACTAATCTCCTTTGTGGGACCTTATCAAATGCTTTCTGAAAGTCCAGGTACACTACATCCACTGGCTCTCCCTTGCCCATTTTCCTAGTTACATCCTCAAAAAATTCCAGAAGATTAGTCAAGCGTGATTTCCCCTTAGTAAATCCATGCTGACTTGGACTTATCCTGTTACTACTATCCAAATGTGCGGCTATTTCATCTTTTATAATTGACTCCAGCATCTTCTCCACCATCGATGTCAGGCTAACTGGACTATAATTCCCTGTTTTCTCTCTCTTGCCTTTCTTAAAAAGTGGGACTACGTTATCTACCCTCCAATCCACAGGAATTGATCCTGAATCTATAGAACATTGGAAAATGATCACCAATGCAAGGGATTGTGCATGGGAGATAGTGTCTCGCAAATTGGATCGCGTTTTTTGAAGAAGTAATCAAGAAGGTTGACAACGGCAAGGCCATATACGTCTTTATGGATTTGATTAAGGCCTTTGATAATGTTCAACATGGTAGGCTGCTCTGGAGGGTTAGCTCGCCTGGGATCCAAATGAAGTTAGCTACTGGATGCAGAATTGGCCTCATGGAAGGAAACCAATGGTGTTGGTGGAAGGTTTTTTTTTGGACTGGAAGCCTGTCACTAGTGGTGTGCCTCAGAGATCGGTGTTGGCCGATAGCTGTTTTGTGGTTTATATTCACAATTTGGATGAGAATATGCAAGGCATGATAGGTAAATTTGCAGATTATAATAAAGTAGGTGGTGTCGTAGACAGTGAAGAGGTTAATCAAAAATCACAGCAGGATCTTGATCAGCTGGGCAGGTGGGCTGAAGAATGACTAATAGAGTTCAATGCAGATAGGTGTGAGGTATTTTGGGATGTCAAACCAGAGTAGGACCTTCACAATAAATATCAGAAGACTGGAGTGTGTTGCAGAGTAGAGGAATGGAGGTGCACAATTTGCCCAAAGTGGTGTTACAGATACAGAGGGTGGTAAAGAAGGCTTTTGGCACAATGGCCTTCATCAGTCATGGTATTGAGTATTGAAGTTGTTCAAAGACTTTGGTGAGGTTACATTTGGAGTATTTCGTTCCGTTTTAGTCACTCTGCTATAGGATATCTTTAAGCTGGAAAGAGTGCAGAGATTTATGAGACAGTTGTCAGGACTCAAGAGCCTTAGCTAGAGGGAGAGATTGGACAAGCTAGGACTTTATTCAATGGAGCGCGGAAGGCGCATGGATGATTGAGGTGATACAGGTGTTTAAAATCATGAGGGGAATTGATAAGATGAAAGCACAGAGTAAAAGGAACCCGAGGGGCAACTTTTCCACAGAGAGGGTGGTGGAGATATGGAATGAGCTGCCAGAGGAGGTATTTGAGGTAGAATAATGCCATTCAATAGACTCTTGGACAGGTACATGGATTGGAAAGGTTTCGAGGGATATGGACCGAATGCGGGGAAATAGATGGGGCATCTTAGATGGGGCATCTTCACCAGCATGGACGCATTGGGCCGAAGGGCCTGTTTCCATGCTGTATGTCTCTGACTAATTGGCTATTTGAAATGTTTTAAAGTAGCACCTTAATAAAACTACCATTGATGAATAAATTTACTGTCAACCATGAACGAGATAGCATACTTTGCAATACGAAAATAATTAGTAAATGCCCATCATTCTCTTAAAACAACTGTATGTCAGCAACATATTTGCGTGGAGGGCATTTCTAGAGACTACAGAAAGGCTGGGGTTGTTGAAGAAGTTAAGTATCAGGAATCATTTGAATGAATGTCACATTTGTTTCCTGAACTGCATCAGCCAGATGGCCTCCATTTTGGTCACTGTTCCTCGTTGATCCAATTCCATTACCGCTAGGGATCCATACAGTTCGGCTTTCCAGGAGGGATAGTAAGCTTACTCTTTTTCATTGCAGGCACAGCAGGCAGTGAAGAAAGTGAATGGCATGTTGGCCTTCATAACAAGAGGAGTTGTGTATAGGTCCTTCTGCAGTTGTACAGGGCCCCAGTGAGACCACACCTGGAGTATTTGTGCAGTTTTGGTCCCTTAATTTGAGGAAGGACTGTCATATGCTGAGAGAATGGAGCGGCTGGGCTTGTATACACTGGAGTTTAGAAGGATGAGAGGGCATCTTATTGAACCATATGTTTATTAAGGGTTTGGACACGCTAGAGGCAGGAAACATGTTCCCCATATTGTGGGAGTCCAGAACCAGGGGCCACAGTTTAAGAATAAGGAGTAAGCCATTTAGAACGGAGACGAGGAAACACTTTTTCACACAGGGAGTTGTGAGTCTGTGGAATTCTCTGCCTCAGCGGGCGGAGGCCGGTTCTCTGGATACTTTCAAGAGAGAGCTAGATAGGGCTCTTAAAGATAGCGGAGTCAGGGGATATGGGGAGAAGGTAGGAATGGGGTACTGATTGGGGATGATCAGCCATGATCACATTGAATGGCGGTGCTGGCTCGAAGGGCCGAGTGGCCTGCTCCTGCATCTATTGTCTATTTCTCTGGAGACATTAAATATATTGCTTCCCTTCCACTGATCTAGCTGAGACAAAAGACTACAAATCTAACCTGGGAATTTGTCCGTATCAGTCAGTTTATATGACATTTTGTAAGGCACATTAAGCCATCCATGCTATATTTTCCATGACCTTGTATTTCATGTTTTACAATTGACTAATTATAATTCAAATTTGCATAATTTTCTTCAATTCTAATTTTTGCTTTTAAAATTGTAATTCAGAGAAAATTCAGTGTTGAAGTCATTATGCTTGTAAGTGACAAGCTGTCTGCAACCACGTTGGCGTCTACAGGGCATGAAAGCCATCTTTTCCTGTGTTATTCACGAGAATCATTGTTAACCACCAATTGTCATGAAGCTGAAAACCAAAAATGTTGGAAATACTCAGCAGGTTAGGCTGTGGAAGAGTCAACTTTTCTCTGGAACATCGGAAGTTGAGGGAAGACTTGATAGAAGTATATAAAATTACGAGCGGCATTGATAAGGTAGAAGGTCAGAACATTTTTTCCAGCGAATGTCCAACACTACGGGATATTGCTATAAGGTGGGAGGGGTAAAGTTTAATGGAGATGTGTAGGACAAATGATTTACTCGGTAGTGGGAACCTGAAATGTATTGCCAGGGGTGGTGGTGGAGGCAGGTACAATAGTGGTATGTAAGAGGCTTTTATACAGGCACATGGAAGTACAGGGAATAGAGGGATATGGATCATGTACTGGCAGATGAGATCAGTTGAACTTGGCATCAAGTTTGACACAACATTGTGGGCCGAAGGACCTTTTTCTGTACTGTACTGTTCTAAATTTGCAAGAACTGGGAAGGAGAGAAAAGAAGCTTGTTGACCTTCCAGAGAAAACAAGTGCCCGACAACAGGAAACTCAGAGTTGTCCCTGTCAACTAAACCTGGGTGCCCCACCCTTCAGATGGGCCACAACTAACAATGGCCAGTTTTATTTATCATCGTTGCTTTCATTAATTTGTTCTATATCTCTCTGTATCACCGTCCATATGTCTTGTTTCCCTTTCCCCTGACTCTCAGTCTGAAGAAGGGTCTCAACCCGAAACATCTCCAATTCCTTTTCACCAAAGATGCTGTCTGACCCGCTGAGTTATTTCAGCTTTTTGTGTCCATCTTCAGATATCTTTTTAAAAAATATCTTTATTTATTAGAGGTACCGTAAGTTACATCAGTGTACATCCCTTATATTGTATTACAGTCCTTGTACCCCTTAATTTTTTTTAAGGCTTTAGAAGAGAGAGAAAAGAGAGAGAAATACCAGCAAAGAAAGTAGAAAAGTAAAAAAGAGATGTGAAAGTGCAAAAGCGTGACAGAGGGAAAGGAAACCCTTGAAGAGTTAGAGACCAGAGATTAAGAGATAGACCCTGGAGAGGAAAAAAAAAAGAAAAAGGGAAAGGTAGAGAAAGAAAGAAGAAAAGCCAGTTACTTTATTATAAACATCTCGCAAAAGGAATCTACCAACTCGACAGTTTTTCTTCCCCCTTTAAACCCCTGTCTCACAGTGCGAGTTGGCCCACGAGTGACCCCGAGTTTTCACTCGTGGTGGTCACGTACGATGAACGTAGCGGCAACGTCGGAACTCGCGCGTTCAACTTGTCCACTCGTGGCGCTAACGGCAGGTACTCGGGAAACTTGTTAACTCGTGAAAAAAATCAAACATGTTTGATTTTTTCCACGAGTCAAATTAACTGTTCAAGTTAAAAATGGAAACATTTAAACTCGTTGCAGTAACGTAATGGCCCGTGCGTTTACCTTAGTGTCTCGTGAGTCTATCGTGGGAACTTTTTTATAATCTGAAAGGGACTGAACCAAAGTAGTATAATATGTATATACATATTATATATATTATATATATTTCAATTCCAACCCCGAAGCAATTGAGAGGCGATTTCTTGGGGCCATGTAATTTAACGTGTGTCTTTGCTTTTAAAAGTGAAGCTGTTTAATTGTTTACGCTGCGCTGTGTTTCGTGTTGGGGAGAGTGCTGCTGTTACAATGCCTTCGATTTTATACTGCCCTCCCCCTTCCACAGAAAAATGCCTAAATTTTTCTTTGTGCCCGCTCTCCTGGGAGCAATCCAAACCAGGGGAACAATGAACCCTCAGAGGCTTCGCGTTCCTTGCTCCTATATATGGACCTCGCTCGCTCGCAACTGTATGAGCGCTCGATCAACCAGACATCAGCCAACACGGAGGCCTGATTACTGAAAACAAAGTCAACTTGTACCAGACCTCATCATCTTCCTTCCGACAACCCGTAACCACGGCACCACACTTTAAACAGAAAACCTAATATTTAAAGAATATATTATGGGACATTGGATTGTCTGAAGAAGGGTCCCGAGCAGAAACGCCACATATGTGTGTGTGTGTGTCTGTGTGTGTGTCTGTGTGTGTGTCTGTGTGTGTGTGTTTGTGTGTGTGTATCTGTGTGTATCTGTGTGTGTGTCTGCTGTCGGGTCCCGGCGGCCGCTCAAATTCAGTCACCCGAGCTGCTTCCTTCCTCTGAAGTGGCGGCCAGTCCTGCTGTCTGTGTGTATCTGTGTGTGTGTGTGTGTGTGTGTGTGTGTCTCTGTCTGTCTGTGTGTATCTGTGTGTGTGTGTGTGTGTGTGTGTGTGTCTGCTGTCGGGTCCCGGCGGCCGCTCAAAATCAGTCACCCGAGCTGCTTCCTTCCTCTGAAGTGGTGGCCAGCTGCTGTCTGTGTGTATCTCTCTCTCTCTCTCTCTGTGTATGTGTGTCTCTCTCTGTGTATGTGTGTCTCTCTCTCCCTCTCTGTCTATCTGTGTGTATCTGTGTGTGTGTCTGCTGTCGGGTCCCGGCGGCCGCTCAAAGTGGAAACTCTTTCTTCCTAGATTGTCCTGTTTCTCTATTTCCTTGCTGTGCTCTGGGAACCAGTTATCAGGTTAAATTACTTTGAAAATCTAAGACAGCATACTCATAAATATATGAAAGACGTGAATCCAATACAGATCATGCCAAACACATTGCTGTTAAACTGGAAGTAGGCAGATACTTTGGGTGCTTCTCTTTTTTTTTTCAACTGGGAACCTGTTACAATCAGAACCAATGTCCCTATCAGTTTGAGGTCTGCAATGAAGTTCTAAAGCACAATATTATTGTGAGAAGACTTTTCCCAACTAATTGTCTAGTGGGATTAAGCAAAAATGTTATACACCCCAAAAGAATCACCCCTTATCCTCCTGCGCTCCATGGAATAAAGTCATAGCCTGAACAAACTTTTGCCATGGCTTAGGTCCGCAAGTTCTGGTAATCAATATAATTAAAAGTCTAAACTTGACCACTTCCTGTTTGCACTCTATATTGATTTTAGAAAAAACGCAACCACTTACAGCCGTGATTTTTGGCCACCTTACTCAGAGTCCCCCTCCAGCTGTCAGGGCCAGAGGATTTTTCCCATCAATGAAAAATAAAATACTTTTTAATGTTTAAAAAATGTTGAGATTCTCTCTTCTGTCAATCACGCAATGAAGGCCACAACCCTTCCTGTGGGAGGAGAGAGGAGCTGTAAGACCTCAGTCTCTGCAAGATCGGGGAGGGAGAGGGTCACAACTCTCAGTCTGAGCTGGAAATCTACAGAACACTGAGAATACTGACCTGTGAGTGCCCTTTATGTGTTTTTAAACTATGCCTTTTGCAACTGTCTGCCTTTTGCAACTGTGTGTCTTTTGCAACTGTAAAAAGAGATGAAAATGTCTACAATTGATTGTCCACCCTCTCCCCCTTCTCACTCACAGCCGCTCACCCGTTTTCGGCAGAATTTCCTGCAGTTTCTGAGTTGCCAGCCTGCCACGCTTGCGTTAGTGAGCTGCCAGGCTTGAGTGACTGAGCTGCCAGCCCACAAATCCATTCGGCCCACAATGTCCATACTAGCCATCGGGAAACCAGAAAATGTGGGAGCTAAAACTGAGATAAATGAATCATAGTTAATCACAGGTGAAATGCCAGATGACAGGAGGGTGGCTAATGATCTGCCCCTATTTACAAAGAACTTAAAGGAAAAGCCAGGAATCTCTATACCAGTGAGCCTAAATTCTGTGGTAGGCAAGCTACTGGAGAGGTTTCTGAGAGATAAGATATAAAAGAATAGTGAAAGGTTTGGAGAGAATGGATATGAAGACATATAATAACACGATAAAATAATTATTGTAATACTCGGTAACCATAATAGTGCAAAATCAAAGTCTGTAATCAAGTGGAGCATTATTTTTTAATGATTGTGTGCAGTTGATGTTATTTTACTTCGGAGTCACGTGAGTGATTTCGTGAAGAGCCTGCCAGCACGCATGCGCGACATATCGTCGCGCGCATTTGCCTCGACAAGCTGGGGGGGGGAGTGCGCTCTCTCCACCAGCTCCTTCAAAAGGCCGTCAGGTAAGTTTACTAACCTTATTCCAACAGGATGGATAAAGGGAAAAGGAAGGTGACGCTCGTCAGGAGCCGCGGGGCATCGACTAGCCAGCGGCCTTTGTCACCGGAGCTGCAAGCACCACCGGCAGCATCGGGACGGTCGGGGGTAAGAATGCGGAAGTCGGGCGCTCTCATTACACCAGCGCCCGACTTATCACCTGAATGGTTCACCGCACCGGAGCTGGAACCTGCTGACCCAGACTTCGTGCCCCCATCCCACAGGAAGAGGGGGAGAAAACAGGTACGTGGAAAGGAGCTTCGCTCGTCGCCAGCGACCTCACGCCGAGTTCCAGTAGACCCACGGGGACCGGGCCGGGGAATGGCTGCGCTACAGGGGAGCCCAGCAGCCGCACTCCGCCACGTACAACTGCCAGAGATATCTGCCATAGGGCAGTCTGGCAGAACTACTGCTGCGTCGAGAAGCCCTGCAGGAGCAGGTGCTGCCGGCAAAATACCTCGTCAGGCTGCGGTCAAAGGTGTTGGTGGCAGCAGTAGACGGTCGGTCAGCTTAGCTCTGGCAGCTGCCGACCATGCGCCTCCAAGCAGAACATTGGGCGACAGTGAAGGTAAGCCTGCACGGACTCCGGGGAGCCAGGTTCCGGGGGCCGGCGCCGATCCAACTCACCTGCCTTCGTACCAGGCAGGTGGGCTGCCACAGTCTGCTCGAAGACAGACTAGCGGAGAGTCTGTGCGGGAGTCGTATGAGCCTACAGGGGCCATAGGCCACGACAACCTGCCATCGGACCCTAGTCTGCACCTTATGGAGGTGTGGTCCAATGGTGGAAGCCCCAGAGAATTCGCATGGCCTGGGGAAGTCGGCTTGTCCGCTGCAAGTAGCAGGGACAGTCGCATTGAGCGGTTGGAGCTCTTGGTGGAGCAACTCCTCCAGCGGGACACGGACCGGGATGAACGGGATTCGCGGGCCTCTACAAGCCACACTAGGAGTCCACTCAGCCTCTCGCCTTCACCAGCCAGGAGTGCCAGCAGTTGCCCGGCCGCTGCTTTCGAAGACGACCCGGGACTGCCGGAGACCGCAGAGCCAGAGCACGAGGAGGACATGCTGGACGTGGTGGGCAAGTTTGCCACGGCCACACACACTGGGGAACCACTGCACCACAAACTGGCGGGCACCATTAATTACCTGACCACTCACCAACTTCAAGATCAGGTACTTAATGAGACAATGGAGAAAATCAAACCACCTGAGAACTGCATCAACCTCAGTGTTCCTACGGTCAATGCTCAGATCTGGGGACATTTGAGCATGGCCACCAAGATTCAGGATGTTCGTCTCCAGCGCATCCTGAAGCTCCTCTCCATGGGCATTACGGCGTATGCCAGGACCCTCGATGGGGACAATGTGTCCAGCGAGCAGCAGGATGCCCTGGCACTTTTATGCAATGCCCAGTTCGAAATAAACTGCCTGCGCAAGAGCTCCATTAAGCCCACTCTCAACCCCAAATTTGCGGGGTTGTGCCGTCCATCCACCGCTCCACCACCTCATCAACTGTTTGGAACAGATCTTTCCAAAGAAGTCAAGGAACTAGACGAGGAGGCCAAGAGAGCGGGCCTTATGAAACCTCCTCCGGCTAAACCCCACCCATATCACTGTCAACAACCACACACTACTTGGAAACCGTGCCAGCCAGATAGGACGCCAAGGACCTATCCCCCTCCACTTCCCCAACCACAGCGGCCTTTTTTAGGGCAAGGCCAACAGCGGCCCGCATGGAAGATGCGGCCGCCATCCCGACAACCTCCTCAACGTCCACCCAAAACGCCATACGCCAGGACCCGCCGTTAACCAAGGGGGTCTGGTTCCTCTCAGACAGTAGCATCTCTTCCTGCACAAATTGGGGGACAGTTGCGGGCTTTTCGGGGAGTTTGGGACACTATCACCACTGACGTATTTATTCTACAAAGTGTTCAAGGTTATGTCATAGAATTCATTGATGGTCAATTTCCCCCTACCCAGCATTCGCCTCATCGAAAATTTACACTCTCTCAAAATGAGGTTGAGGCAGGACATGCCGAAATCTTATGGCTCGCAGCCAAAGGGGTGATTGGGAAAACAACGCACGAACCCCTTGAGTTTGTATCCAACATCTTCACCAAAACCAAAAAAGATGGGGGGGGGTGTCGGATTATTATAGACCTAACTGAGCTGAACACTTTTGTACAATATACCCACTTTAAAATGGATACCTTCGAAACAGCCAAGCAGATGCTTTACTCGGGGTACTTTATGGCCTGCATAGATTTAAAAGATGCATACTATACAATGCCCATCACTGAATCGCACAGAAAGTTTCTGAAATTTGTCTGGAAGGAACAGTTGTGGGAATACAAAGCATTGCCTAATGGGCTCACCACAGCCCCCAGACTATTTACCAAATTAGTGAAACCTATATTGGCCCTCCTCCGACAACAAAATTACAATGTCATGGCATATTTAGATGATATCCTTATCGTGGGTCAGACCCTCCAACTGGATACACAGGCAGTTACAGTGACTAAATCTTTATTCGAGAAGCTAGGGTTTGTAACCCATCCAGACAAATCTAAACTGCACCCCTCTCAAATTATGGATTACGTGCGTTTCACCCTTGGCACAACCTTAATGATGATCACTATCCCAACCAACAAAGCTATCGCTATAAAAGAAGCGTGCCACAGCCTTGCTTGCACCAGGATTCCGACCATCCGGCAAACGGGAAAAGTAATTGGGAAGCTGGTAGCTACATTATCAGCTGCGCAATTCAGCCCATTACATTACCAAAATTTACAAAGAACAAAGATTGCAGCATTAAAAGCAAATGCTGGGCACTTTGATCAACCAATCCGATTACCACAAAAGGCTAGAGCCGAGCTACAATGGTGGATTGACAATATTAGCGAGTGTCACAGACCCATCATAGTAAGCAACCCATCCGTCGTGCTACAGACTGACGCAAGCGCACAAGGCTGGGGTGCAACTGACGCCATGTCAAGTTGTGGTGGCAGATGGGACTCTCATGAGTCTACCCTCCTTCAGTCACAAGGGATAAATTATATTGAGATGTTAGGGGCTTTCCATGGACTGCGGGCTTACTGTACTAACTCACGGGACTTACATGTCCGCCTCCAAATAGATAACACAACGGTGGTGGCTTATATCAATCATATGGGTGGTATCAGGTCGCTATCTTGTGATGAATTGGCAAACACAATTTGGCACTGGTGCATCGAGAGAAATATTTGGATTACAGCGACCTATTTGCCAGGGAAACTTAATACAGTGGCGGACACCAGGTCACGAGTATTCAATGACAACATCGAGTGGATGTTGAACCCACAAATTTATGCTGACATTATAGCTCACTATGGGACACCAGATATTGACCTCTTTGCGTCCAGGTTCAACCATCAGATACCAACCTGTGTGTCTTGGGAACCAGACCCTGGGGCAATAGCAATGGATGCGTTTTCTATCCATTGGGGGAAATGGTTTTGCTATGCATTTCCCCCATTTTGCCTCATCAGTCGGGTATTGCAGAAAATTAAACTGGACTCTGCAACTGGCATATTGATCATTCCCGACTGGCCTACACAGCCATGGTACCCGATGGTCCTTAAAATTTTGAAACAGCCATGGCTTTTGATTGGGAAACACCCCAAATTAATTACTCACCCCATTAGGGGACAGTCACCCGTGCCATGGTCACCTAAACTTGCTGGCCTGCAGGTTCTAAAAAGACCGCTCGTCAAGGCCAGCATCTCACCACGAGCCATGGAACTCAGCTCAGCATCATGCCGAGAATCAACCCGGAGGCAGTACCTCACACAGATCAGGAAGTGGGAGGCATTCTGCTCTCGTACCAACACGACTTCCAACACGGCAACAATCCCTGATGTCCTGGAATTCCTAGTGGGCCTTCATTTCGATGTTGGCCTTAGCTACAGTGCCATCAACAGCGCCAGGAGTGCACTATCCTCATACCTGGACATAGGTATAGGCTCCAACCACCTGGTGTCTAAATTCATGAGGGGAGTGTTTAACACCAACCCTCCACGGCCCAGATACAACTTCACCTGGGACGTAGGGATCGTTCTGACCCTACTGAGGAGCTGGTCTCCAATGACCGAGTTACCACTCAAACAGCTCACCCTCAAAGTGGTGAGGCTGATGGCACTGACTACAGCTCAACGTCCAGGCATTACAAAAGCTGCGGCTGGATAGCATGATCTCCACCCCTACACAGGTGAATTTCTTTGTCCAGGACTTATTGAAGCAGCACAGGCCTTGGGCTCATGGGCTGCTGTTGGAGTTTCGGGTGTACCCCACTGATTCCACCCTCTGCATAGTCACCCATCTCCACCACTACATCCGAATTACACGAACCATCAGGAAGAAGGAGCAGGGGCTCCTCATCAGCCACAAACCTCTGCATCACTGGGTGACTGTGCAGACTATCGCCAGGTGGCTCAGGGTGGTGTTAGGTGCAGCAGGAGTCGCTACTAGCATTTTAAAATCTCATTCTACTAGGGCTGCATCCACATCAACGGCGAGGGCCATGGAGGTGCCCATGGACCACATCCTCGCCACCGCGGGCTGGGCCAGTGCAGCAACCTTCCAAAGGTTCTACAATAAACCACTGGTCGCCCCCGTAACATTCGCAGAAGCTGTGTTGGGAGCCGCTCAGTGAATGTTTGTCCCCAAGTTAGGGGTTATTTGTTTATTATTATTTGTTTAATAAATATGCATTATTTTTCAGCCTGTTTCGACTGAACGGCATTAACAGCCTTCCTCCATCAGGATTGTGGCAGTGTGATAGCATGGACGTTGTCCAGGGTGTGAAATCACAGAGCTTTGAAATCTTCACGAAGTCACTCACGTGACTCCGAAGTAAAATAGTAAGATTAAACGAGAACTTACCAAGTTCGAAGGTTGATCTTTATTTTATGAGGAGTTGCGGTGAGGGATTTCGTGCCCTCTGCTCCCACCCTCTATCATAAGGTCAACTGGGAAGTTCTATGTTCTTCATCTTACTATTTTCAGTCATGGTGCGTTCTGTGATTCCACACCGCTGCTTTGAAGGATGTCGCGCATGCGTGCTGGCGGGGTCTTCACAAAATCCCTCACCGCAACTCATAAAATAAAGATCAACGTTCGAACTTGGTAAGTTCTCATTTAATCTTACTATTTTAGTTACTTCAGTGCTGGTTGCCTCTAGTTTCTTTGTTAATCAATGGCGTCTTGACCTTGTGGTTTGCAGAGATAAAAGTGCCCACGTAGGAAAATGAAAAATAATTTTAACAAAGCCGCAAGAAAATATTGGAATGGGCTTCTTATTGAATTTATAACATTTATTTTGATAACTGCAGGGACCATGTTATGTTCATGAAGGGCAGATGCTGGAAAATCGAAGGTAGACAAAAGTGCTGGAGAAACCCTTCTTCAGTCTCTTCGGACCATGTTATGTTTTGTGCATGTACATCTTTTACGAAGTAAAATAAAAGGCTGCATAGAAACAGGATATAATAGTTAAAGGAAATTAGTATTAATATACCAGATATTAAAAAGCAAAGCTTGTTTTTGCACAGTACCTCTCATAAGAACCCTTCCCAACACGTTTCACAGCACAGGCATTCCCCGACTTACAGAAGGGTAACGTTCCATGTGAGAGTTGGATATAACTCAAAGGGATAGAGTTGGATGTAGTTCTTAGAGCTAACGGAATCAAGGAATATGGGGAGAAATCAGGAACGGAATACTGATTGTGGATGATCAGCCATGTTCATATTGAATGGCGGTGCTGGCTCGTCAGATTTTACATGAATCGGAATCACCATCCCCATCCCCTATCTGAAATAACTCACTGAGGGCATTAATGGTCTCGGTGGCATCTGGCCACTTGCAGGGTACTTTCTGGAGTGCATGGCCGTCTGGATAAGCACCGCCCCATACTGCCTTGAGTTGCATCATGAGTTGGGGCCCTTTCTGTGGCATGCAGCCTTCTCAAAACCTCCACCATTGCGGCTTGCTTCTGTTGTAAACTTGAGCTAGCGTACAGTGCTGTGGAAATTACAAACTGCCTTGATTGCACTGGAAACATAGAAAATAGGTGCAGGAGTAGGCCATTCTGCCCTCCGAACCGTTCAGTATGATTATGGCTGATCATCCAAAATCAGTACCTTGTTATGGCTTTTCCCCACATCCTTGATTCCCTTAGCCCTAAGAGCTAATTCTATCTCTCTCTAGGGACTAAGTGCAGAATTGCTTACTGAGTCGCCTCTTGTGTAAGTCGGAAAAGTGGCTGTACTTTCTAGTCAACAGCTCCAATAAACACAAATGATAACAATCAGGTAATCTGTTTTGGTGATGTTAATTAAAGGAAAATATTGTCCAGGAGTGTATTGGATAACTTCCTTATTCTCTATTTTGGAGTCATTTGATATACATTACATGAGACGCCCTTGGTTTAACCAAAGGACAGGTTCCCCTACAGTGCATCACATGTACCAACATTACACCGTGAATTTTATGTTCTATCTCAGACGTAATAATTGGATCCACAATTCCTTAACTTAATGACAAAAGTTTAATAAAACCCTAATTGTAATCAAAACTATGTAGCTTATGGCCACATTTTGAGGACATATCCTTCTACAACTCAACACCCTGGAATGATTATTACCCTGGATGTGAGATGGGAGGAAGCAAGAGTCCAGGTCTCAAAAAAATGCAAGAAACAGCGAACAATTACCTGTTCAGATATAATATAGGAAGGATGTCAACAAAATAGAGAGAGTACAGAGGAGATTTACTAGAATGTTGCCTGGGTTCCAGCAACTATGTTACAGAGAAAGGTTGAACAAGTTAGGTCTTTATTCTTTGGAACGCAGAAGATTAAGGGGGGACTTGATTGAGGTCTTTAAAATGATGAAAGGGATAGACAGAGTTGACGTGGATACGTTTTTCCCATTGAGGGTAGGGAAGATTCAAACAAGAGGGCATGACATGAGAATTAAGGGACGGAGGTTTCGGGGTAACGTGAGAGGGAACTTTTTTACTCAGAGGGTGGTGGCTGTGTGGAATGAGCTTCCAGCAGAAGTGGTGGAGGCAGGATCGATTTTAACATTTAAGAGTAAAGTGGATAGGTATATGGACGTGAAGGGAATGGAGGGGTATGGTCTAAGTGCAGGTAGATGGGACTAGGGGAAAACAAATGGTCGGCACGGACTGGAAGGGCCGAGAGGGCCTGTTTCCGTGCCGTAATTGTTATATGGTTATATGGTTATATGGTTTCCTTTATTATCTGTCAAAGCCAGCACAGTGAGATGTGTGGAGATGGATGGTTGAATTTTCATATTTAAACTAACAATTTTTCGACTGAAAATTGGTTGTGTACAGTAAAGTTCGGAGAGAAGCAGCAGCCAGAAGCCGCGAGAGTGAATATTGGATGGAAGTAGGTGAGACAGAGGGAAAGAAGATTTAACAAGAGCGTCAAAGGACTAGGTTCGAGTAATTTATAAATTAGCCCTGAAGTAGTTGATTAGGTAACAGATATAATTAAGTGCAGCTGTAACGGAGCAGCCTTGTTGAGGTGAAATTCGAGTCTTTGGCTCGAGATCTTCGGCGAGGAGACTACGCTCAAAGGTGGAGAAGGTGAGAGGCACAACCAATTGGGATTTGTCTACTGAAATGACGGCAGACAAGTTGCTGCAGTGCGACTCTTGCAGGATGTGGGATGTCAGGGACACTGCTTGTGCCTCTGATAGCTACACCTGTGTAAATTGTGTCCAGGTGAAGCTCCTGAAGGACTGTGTCAGGAAATAAAAGCAGCAGCTGGATGACCTCAGGACCATCGGGAAAAACGAGAGCTTCCTCGACAGGATCTACAAATGAGAGCTTCCTGGACAGGACCTTAACTGGAGGGGGACCAACATTCTGGCAGACAGGTTTGCTAGTGCTACATGGGTGGGTTTAAATTAAATAGCAGGGGGAAGGGGTCGACAAATTGGGAGTATAAGGATGGAGTTAAAGGGAAAGAGAGTACAGGAAAAGTTACGAGAGACACCCAAATTAATGGGTCGGAAAGTTCAAGCAAGGATCAAAGAGTAAGGTCAGGTGAAATAGGAACTGGTGTGAGAGGGGAGGTGAATACCGAACCATGGGGAACAAAGAAATGACAGAGGAGTTGAACAGGTACTTTGGATCCGACTTCACTAAGGAAGACACAAACAATCTGCCTGATATATTAGTGGCCAGAGTATCTGGGGTGACGGAGGAACTGAAGGAAATTCACATTGGGCAGGAAATGGTGTTGGGTAGACTGATGGGACTGAAGGCTGATAAATTCCCAGGGCCTGACGGTCTGCATCCCAGGGTACTTAAGGAAGTGGCTCTAGAAATTGTGGACGCATTGGTGATAATTGTCCAATGTTCTATAGGCTCAGGATCAGTTACTGTGGATTGGAGGGTAGCTAATGTTATCCCACTTTTTAAGAAAGGCGGGAGGAAGCAAAAAGGGAATTTTAGACCAGTTAGCCTGACATCGGCGGTGGGGAAGATGCTGGAGTCAATTATAAAAGACAAAATATGTTGAGCTTCTGCTGTTGGAATAACCAAAGTCACACACCGTGATTAAGATCCAAAGACGTTATTAATGTTACAGCTTACGTAACTTCATCTTAGCACATTACTCTAAGTGTGAGAGAAAGGGCAGGGAGGCTTTCTGTTAAACTAGTGGGCAGAGCTATAGTATGACTCATAACTTGAGTAACTGATCTACATCCTCCCTCTTAAAGAATTCACTGCCATCATGTGATGCAGCAGTACTGTAAAGATTAGTGATTTCAGGTCAGGTCGTGGGTAGAATTACATCTCCGAACAAAGATTTGAATATTTTCTTTTTTAAGGGTCTTTTTCTCCTATTTCTACTTTCTACTTTTTCCTTATATACACACTTCACGTTTTCTATTGTTCCTCTTTTTCTTCTCTCTATTTCTTGTCTTTTTTTAACTTCCTTTTCAAAAACATAAAGCTTGAGGTTGTACATATAATGTATTACGTTATGACATAGTTGGCACCTAAAATTAGGTGCCACTGTATTGTTTTGTACTGTATTAACTTCTAATAAAATAAACAAAACAAAAAAAACACATTCAATGTTAGCTAAACAAGGGTTGCATAGCAATTGATAATAAGCTGGAGGAAAGTCAAACATAGCCCAGGTAATTCACGGTGGGATTGCAAACACGACCAGCACGTGAGCGATAAAGACCATCTCCATTTTTCCCCACCGGGGACAGAGCCGGTGCCTTCACAGGTGACGGAGATTGAACCCGCATTCCTGGTGATGAAACAGGAGACGGTGGTGCAGGCGGAGGGGGCGTCGCCACTGGCAAAGCAGCCGTTGCAGAAGCAGGTTGTTGTGTTGGTGTAGGCAGATTAATGCCGCAGGACATGGATGGAAGTACACTTGTCCGGTCTGGATAGTACGGTGGTGGAGCTGGCTCATTCACAGGCGGGATATGTTGTCTGTTGCGCCTGTAGGTGCCGCCATCGGCACTGACCAGATATGAGCGTGGCTCAGAGGCAGTTCCAGAAATTACACCGATACAGTCATGGCCTTTGTCAGTTTGCAAACAAACCACCTGCCCCTTGGTTATTGGTGGTAGCGGCCTACTTGTTTTGTCATACCATTGTTTTTGAATGTCGCGCTTTTGTTGTAATCTGGACTGGACTTCTGATGGTAGAACCACCTGTGGGATCAATGCCTGATCCGCCAATGCCACCGTGGCTCGCGTCTGCCTCGACAATAAACATTGAGCAGGTGAACCCAAAATGGGGTCACGAGAGATATTGCATAAGTTGAGTAGATTCAGGAATATGTCGGAATTAGCTCTGTACGAATGTTCCATGAGCTGTTTGGCACTCCTGACAGCCCGCTCAGCCAGTCCATTCGACTGTGGATATTCAGGGTTGCTGGTAATGTTGCGAAAATTCCACCATGCAGCAAATTCCTTGAAGTGTTGGCTGGTAAACTGACTGCCGTTATCAGATAAGAGTACACCCGGAGATCCGTGAACTGAAAAATGGCGAGCAAGCTTCGAAACCACCCTGCAAGTAGTGGGGCTTCTAAGAAAATCAATGTCAAACCATCCTGAATATGAATCGATGAGTACCAGGTACTGCTTGCCATGCCACTCAAATATATGAGTTGCCACTGTAGACCACGGGAGGGCAGGAACCGGATGTGAAAGAATTGGTTGCTTTTGTTGGTGAGGTGCCCAGCTGTTGCACACTGCACAGGATGCCACATTCTTGGTGATGTATTCGGCCATGCCAGGCCAGTAAAACATCTTTCTTGCCCATAGGACTGTACCTTCAGCGCCTGGGTGCCCTGCGTGGACAGCGTTAAATTACTTGCTGTGCAGTGAAGCAGGGACCACAGCCTTGTGTCCTTTTAAAACAATGCCATCCTGCAGCACTAGCTCATCTCCGATGGCAAAGAAAGGCCGAACTGGCAGTGGAACGTATTAGTGTTTGTCTGGCCAGCCGCGCTTAATGACGGAGGTGAGTGACCGTAAGATGTTGTCAGCAGCAGTGTGGACAACCAGGTCCTCCATACAGGATGAGGGAATAAAAGACACAGTCATTACGACAAAGTCATCAACCGGCTAGGGCAGACCCTTGCAGGTCTTCCGGGGTGCACGTGAGGGAGGTGTATATTCCTACCACATTTGTAGATCAGAACAATGTCATATTTTTGAAGTTGCAGCAGCATCCACTATAAGCACCCTGGAGAGGCATGACTCGGTTTGTTAAAGATGCTGACCGGAGGTTGGTGGTCATTTTCAATCGTGCCCGTATGTCCGAAGATAAAGTCGTTAAATTTCTTGCAGGCAAAAAGAACTGCCAGGAGCTCTTTCTCAATTTGGGCATAACGTTGTTCACAGTGCGTGAGGCATAGGCTCCAGGCTTATTGTTGCTACTGTCATTTTGAAGACATCCTGCGCCAAGTCCGTGTTGTGAAGCATCGCAAGTCAGTGTGACCGGCCGTCTAGGATCAAAGTAAGTGAGAGTAGGAGAACAAGACATCTGCTCCTTAAGAGTGTCAAACGCCCTCTGCTGTAGCTCGTGCCAAGTCCAAGCATTGCCTTTGTGTGTAAGCTGGCGCAACGGGGCTGATATTTCACTGAAACCCGGAATAAATTTGCTCAAGTAGTTAACCATGCCAAGGAATCTCTGCAAACTGAGCACATCTGTGGGTGCTGGGAGCTCGTTGATAGCATTGGTTTTTGTCGGTTCAGTTTTTAGCTAGTCTTTAGTAAACACATGGCCAATGTATTTCACCTCACTTACCCCGAATTTGCATTTTTGAGGGTTCAGCTTGAGGTTGATGGGCTTGGCGCGATACAGGACCTTTGTCAGATTAGCATCGTGTTCTTCGACAGTTCGTCCCGCAACGAGGATGCAATCCACTACAATGGAGCATGGGTAGCCTGCAAACAACTGCTCCATAGCTTGTTGAAATACTTCACCAGCAGAGCTTATGCCAAAAGGCATGCGAATAAATCAGTAACATCCGAATGTAGTACTGAAAGTGGTTAACTTGGAGAAGTTGTGTTCCAGCAAAATCTGCCTGAATTAACTCTTGACATCTAGTACAGTGAATACAGTTGCCTCAGCCATCTGTGCTGCAATCTCGTCCACAGTGTGCATGACATTGTGAAGTCCTTTAATGGCTGTGTTTAAGTCCTTAGGATTAATACAAATCTGTATTTCATCTTTATTTTTCTTTGTTGCCACGACCATGGTCCGAGGGGTGAGTGACAGGAGCAATCACACCTAGACTCCATTCTGTTAAGTTCACTTTGAACATGGTCCCACATAGCATGGCGAATCTTATGAGCTGGATGAACAACTGGAATCACCTCAGGGTCAATGGTAATCGTGTTCCTAACAGGCAACCTGTTCAGCTTACCATCAAACAAAATCTTGTATTGTGTCAGGATTTGTTGGCTAAAGTCACAGGCCGTAGTCAGATGACAAACAGAAGGGCTGAAAGAGACAAGACCGATGTCTTGAAATGCGGTGGCATCTAGTAGAGATGGCCCATTCTCACGGACCACATAGAAACTCAGGTTGTAGACATGTGTGTTAAGACAGCAGCATAACTCAATTTGACTGATAGGGTACAATGGACCTCCTGCAAATGGGACAAGGGAGGCAGCTGTTGGAGTGATAGCCTCTGTTTTTTGTAACTTTTTAAACACAGCTAAACAGATAACATTGCACCTGGCACCTGTGTCAACTTTTGGATAAAAGTTCTTGCCATTAACGAGCAAAGCGACTTTGGGGTCTAGTTGTTTATGCATTAAATCAGATAAGGAATGTACAACAAAGTCAAAACATTCGCCAGCAGCCTGCAAATCCATGGGAGCTGGTTGAGAGCAAGTTTTCACGAGCTCTGTTGCTACATGAACGGCAGCAATTGAAGAAGTGATTTATTTTGTTGCAAAATCGACATAATTTTCCATACGCAGGGCAACGGTCACGAACAGCAGCATGTGAACCCACACAGTTAATTGTCAATTAATCTCACGATATAACCATATAACCATATAACAATTACAGCACGGATACAGGCCCTCTCGGCCCTTCCAGTCCGTGCCGACCATGTGTTTTCCCATAGTCCCATCTACCTGCACTCAGACCATACCGCTCCATTCCCTTCACGTCCATATACCTATCCACTTTACTTTTAAATGTTAAAATCGATCCTGCCTCCACCACCTCTGCTGGAAGCTCATTCCACACAGCCACCACCCTCTGAGTAATCGGGCACTTGAGGAGAACGGCAAGAGATTTGATAAGACATACCGGCAACATTAATTTCACGACCAGCAGAGTGTCCTAAAACCTTTGTATGAGCGTCAGCCATTTCAGCAATGCGACAGCGGTTTTCAGCAGTCTCTAGAGTAAACTCATCATCCCGCAGTAACTCGACGCGTAATTTATCATTGCGGACTCCATAAACCAGACGGTCAAGGACAAGGGTATCACACATATTCCTGAAATCACATTGATTGGCAATGTGCTTCAAGGCACTGCCATACATCTCCACAGGTTCTCCCTGTCTCTGGCTTCAGGAAAAGAACAAATGCCTCTCCATGACCAAATTATTGTGTAACTCACACAACTGTCGGAATTTTCGTAGTAGGCAGTCAGGGTCTCGGATAGATTCAGCAGGAGCGATCTGGACACCAGCCTGGTCAAATCTAGTCGGTTCATAGTGAAATCTTCTGGCACGTCGAGCAGCTTCTGTGCCTGCCAGATTAAGAAGAATTGATGCTCGAACACCGGGAGCAGCAGTAGGGTCAGCCGCTTCAATGTAAACTGAGAAATCCTCTTCAAATATGCGCCACCGTTCTGCAAGGTCCTCATCAAACACCAGGATTTCTGGTTTTCTGAAAGCAGAAACCATTGCAATGTCACCGGAGAAAACAACAAACTAAAATAAAAGCAATAAAATTAAGCAAGGAGTGAGTCCATACACTCTGACACCATGTTGAGCTTCTGCTGTTGGAATAACCAAAGTCACACACTGTGATTAAGATCCAAAGACTTTATTAACGTTATAGCATAGGTAACTTCATCTTAGCATGTTACTCTAAAAGAGAGAGAGAAAGGCTAGGAGGCTGCCTGTTAAACTAGTGGGCGTAGCTACAAAGTATGACTCATAACATGAGTCACTGATCTACAAAAGAGCGGCATATTTCGATAGCAGTAGAAGGATCGGTCCGCGTCAGCATGGATTTATGAAGGGGAAATCATGCTTGACTAATCTTCTGGAATTTTATGAGGATGCAACTAGGAAAATGTACAAGGGAGAGCCAGTGGATGTAGCGTACCTGGACTTTCAGAAAGTGTTTGATAAGGACCCACGTGGCAGATTAGTGGACAAAATTAGATCACATGGTATTGGGGGTAGGGTACTGATATGGATAGAAAATTGGTTGTCAGACTGGAAACAAAGAGTAGGAATTAAAGGTTCCCTTTCAGAATGGCAGGCAGTGACTAGTGGGGTAGCGCAAGGCTCAGTTCTGGGACCGCAGCTATTTTGATTTAGATGAAGGGATTAAAAGTAACATTAGCAAATTTGAAGATGAGACAAAGCTGGGTGGCAGTGTGAACTGTGAGGAGGGTGCTATGAGGATGCAGGGTGACTTGGACAGGTTGGGTGAGTGGGCAGATGCATGGCAGATGCAGTTTAATGGAGATAAAAACAGGAAGGCAGATTACTATCTGAATGGTGGGTACACAAAAGGCTGGAGAAATTCAGCGGGGGCAGCAGCATCTAAGGAGCAAAGGAGATAGGCGACGTTTCGGGTCGAGACCCTTCTTCAGACTGGTCAGGGATCATGGAAACGAGAGATATAGACGGTGATGTGGAGATAAAGAACAATGAATGAAAGATATGCAAAAAAGTATCGATGATAAAGGGAACAAGCTGTTTGTGGTGTGAAAATGAGAAGCTAGTGTGTCTAGGGTGGGGGAGAGAGATAACAGAATTGAGAAACGGATACAGAATGGGAAAGTCATTTTGGTCCGCAATAACAAACCCGACCTCCTGGTGGCTCAGCACTTCAACTTCCCCTCCCATTCCGTATCCGACCTCTCGGTCCTGGGCCTCCTCCACAGCCAGAGTGAGCAACACCGCAATTTGGAAGAACAGCACCTCATATTCCGCTTGGGGAGTCTGCATCCTCTGGGCTTGAACATTGAATTTTCTCAATTCTGTTAACCCTTGCTGTCTCCTCCCATTCCCACCTCTCCCTCAGCCCTCGGGCCCTGGCATTCCCTCGCTCTCTATCTCTCTCCCCCACCCTAGTCGCACTAGCTTCTCATTTTCACACCATAAACAGCTTACAATGGCTTGTTCCCTTTATCATCGATAGTTTTTTGCATATCTTTCATTCATTGTTCTTTATCTCTCCACATCACCATCTATATCTCTCGTTTCCCTGATCACTGACCAGTCTGAAGAAGGGTCACGACCCAAAACGTCGCCTATCTCCTTCGCTCCTTAGATGCTGCTGCACCTGCTGAGTTTCTCCAGCCTTTTGTGTACCCTCGATTCTCCAGCATCTGCAGTTCCTTCTTTAACACTATCTGAATGGTGCCAAGTTGGGAAAAGGGGAAGTACAATGAGATCTGCGGGGGTCCTTGTTCAACAGTCACGGAAAGTAAACATGCAGGTACAGCAGGCAGTGAAGGAAGTGAATGGCATATTGGTCTTCATAACAAGAGAAGGTTATTATAGGAGCAAAAATGTCCTTCTGCAGTTTAGTTTAGAGACACAGCCCTTCGGCCCACTGGGTCCGTCGACCAGCGATCCCTGCACATTAACACTATCCAATTTACCTACAAACCTGTACGTCTTTGGAGTGTGGGAGGAAACCGAAGATCTCAGAGAAAACCCACGCAGGTCACGGAGAGAACATACAAACTCCGTACAGACTGCACCTGTAGGGATCGAACCTGGGTCTCCGACGCTGCATTTGCTGTAAGGCAGCAACTCTACCGCTGCGCTGCCATGTACAGTGCCCTAGTGAGACCACACCTGGTGTACTGTGTGCAGTTTTGGTCTCCAAATTTGAGGAACACAGTGCTGTATAAACTGTGAATAAATTGTTAACTATTCTACCAATTAATTAATCTAGAATTCGGTCTACTCAATAGCTTTGTTTCTTTTTCTGCTGTTCACACACTACTTACGCTGACCCAGCTCTGGTTCAGTTCATTAATCTGAAATTATGAGATAATCAAAATGTTAAAGAATTTATTATTTTAATTTATTCCTTAATGTGTTTGCTACTGGAATAAGAAAATATTAGTTGTGTTTGAAACATTTTCTTATCTTTATTCATGATTTATGTGTAAAATATATTTAATCTGAGGCAGTCAGCGACTGTATCAGTGTGATGTCGGCTGATGCTTTACCTACAGGAGGTGTGAATGTACCGTTAAGGCAAATATTCATCTCCGAGGAAAACTGAGTACAAGGTTGGCCCTGTGAAGGAGCCGCCAATCCGATATAAGACATTTAACTGTGAAATGCCTGCCCTTTAGTATTGGATAGATTGAGTGGAGAGTCTGTGCTGTTCCAAGTTTGCGGTGGTTGCAGTATGTTTCTCCCATCTCGCCCAGTGCACGTTGACCAGCACAGTTCGCCAGCCCTTGTTAGGAGAGGCTCTTTGTGCAGATGTTACCCGAAGCCCAAAGGTTTTGTGGAGTTTCTGTGTTAGCATCAGGCACGCAGCGAGCTAGCGAGAGGGCTGTCAGATCAGATTAGCTGAGGTTGCCGAGTGGCCAAAGGGCAGATTTTACTTCGGGTCGTTATTAAACTGTTCTGTCTGTGTGGCAACGCCAGCTCTCTCTCCCAGATCCCCCACCCCAACTGTCGACCAAATCTGACTGAGAAAATGCTCCCACTCATATTACGGATTGGTTCCGCGTTTGCCCACTTGCTGAGGCAGGCGGCACCTTCTTCAAAGAGAGCGAGAACAGGTCCCGTCAGCTGGGGAGCTGCAGCCCACTCCTGAGTGAAGCCTCTAGTTTGGCTGTAGTTCAAATGGCTGCAAATTCTCATAATTGGTTGACCGCACAACTTGGAATTTGTGTAAATCAATATCGAATTTGAATGGCTGTGACGTGGCAATTATCAGGGATTTGATAATTGACAGGTTAGTTCCAGGTGTACTTGCGTTTTCAAGGCTGGTGCTGTATTGAGTCAATACTTTAAATAGAACAATTGTGCATTTGTACAGCCTGCAGTACGATGTGGCCTACTGTTGACATATTTGTCAACGTTTATACATTTATTTATAAATCTCATTGAAATGAATACACAGGTCCGTACACACACAGCAGCTCAGCTGGCGAGAATGTTTTTCCTGGGTGACGTTTGACCTGGGCATACGCAGTTGAAAACAGTAGACTGTAGATAGGGTGGAAATTAAAATTGGCATGTAACAAAGGCAATTCTATGATTGTTATGGGAGATTTCAATATGCAGGTAGACTGGGAAAATCAGTTTGGTAATGGGCCGCAAGAAAGGGAGTTTGTGGAGTGCATCCGAGATAGATTCTTAGAGCAACTTGTACTGGAGCCTACCAGGAAGAAGGCAATTCTGAATTTAGTGTAGTGCAATGAACTGGAATTGAAAAGGGAACTCAAGGTAAACGAACCATTAGGAGTTAGTGACCATCTATATTACTAAAAGTAAGATCTTGACCCCTTTTGACTCACTGCGATGTGATTTCCGAGAGAACGCGGCCACTTACGGCCGTCATTTTTGGCCACCTCGCTCAGAGTCCCCCTCCGCCAGACTGGACCAGAGGATTTTTCCCATCGATGAAAAATCAGAGAGATGGTAATGTTTAAAAACAAATTACCATTCTCTCTGCTGCCCCTGCTGGTGGGAGGGGGAGGGACTATAAAACCCGGAAGTGGTGTGCCTCACTAAGTCTCTGCAAGATGGAGGAAGCAACCGGGTCACGTTTCTCTGAGCTCTGAATAACACTGAACACATGTCTACTCAAAATGGCTGCACTGCAAAAGAACATGGCTGTTGTTGGTGGTGTTAACTGCTTTGGAAGGCTGCATTGCAACAACAACATGGCTGTTGTTGGTGGTGGTAACTGCTTTGAAAGGCTGCACTGCACAAAAATGGCTGATGTTGGTGGTGGTAACTGCTTTGAAAGGCTGCACAGCAAAAAAATGGCTGTTGTTGATGGTGGTAACTGCTTTGAAAGGCTGCACTCCAAAAAAAATGGCTATGTTGGTGGTGGTAACTGCTTTGAAAGGCTACACTGCAAACAAAATGTCTGTTGTTGATGGTGGTAACAGCTTTGAAAGGCTGCATTGCAAAAATGAATGGCTGTTGTTGGTGGTGGTAACTGCTTTGAAAGGCTGCACTGCAAAAAAATGGTTGTTATTTGTGGCAGTAACTGCATTTAAAGGCTGCAGTTCAAAAAAATTGGCTGTTGTTGGTAGATGTAAGTGCTTTGAAAGGCTGCACTGCAAAAAAAAAGGCTGATGTTGGTGGTGTAACTGCTTTGAAAGGCTACACTGCCCAAAAAAATGGATGTTGTTGGTGGTGATAACTGTTTTGAAAGGCTGCACTGCAAAAAAATAAGGCTGTTGTTGGTGGTGGTAACTGCTTTTAAATGGCTGCACTGCAAAAGAAAATTGCTGTTGTTGGTGGTGGTAACTGCTTTGGAAGGCTGCTGCACTGCAAAAAGAAAAGGCTGTTATTGGTGGTAACTTGACAACTTCCTGTTTCCACTGAATATTGGTTTTAGATAAAACATTACCACTTACGGCAGTGATTTTTGGCCATCTTACTCAGTACCTCGCCACTCATCAGGTGCAGAGGATTCTTCCCATTAAAGAAAAATAAAAGTGTTATTAGTGTTTAAAAAAATGTTGAGAATCTCTCTCCTGTCAATCACGCCATGAAGGCCACGCCCCTTTCAGTTGGAGGGGGAGGGATGATAAAACTCGTAAGTGTGGGTGTCACTCAGTCTCTGCAGGATGGGGGAGAGAGAGGTCACGACTCTGTCTGAGCTGTGAATCTACTGAACACACTGAATGTTTACTGAACTGTGAGTGTGGTGTTTATGTGGTGTTTTATGTGGGTTTATGGTGGTTTCACCATGCTTTAAATGGTATGAAAGTGCATTTGAATGTGGTGGCCTTGCACCCTGCTTGAAATGGTATGAAACTGCACTTGAATTTGGTGGCCTTGCACCCTGCTTGAAATGGCATGAAACAGCACTAGCATTTGGTGGCCTTGCACCCTGCTTGACTTGATATGAAACTGTACTTGAATTTGGTGGCCTTGTACCCTGCTTGAAGTGGCATGAATCTGCACTTGAATTTGGTGGCCTTGCACCCTGCTTGAAATGGCATGAAACTGCACTTGAATTTTGTGGCTTTGCACCCTGCTTGAAGTGGCATGAAAGTGCACTTGCATTTGATGGCCTTGCACCCTGTTTGAAATGGCAGGAAACTGCACTTGAATTTGGTGGCCCTGCACCCTGCTTGAAGTGGTATGACTCTACACTTGAATTTGGTGGTCTTGCAGCCTGCTTGAAGTGTTCGGAAAATGCACTTGAATTCAGTGGCCTTGCACCCTGTTTGAAGTGGTATGAAACTGCAATTGAATTTGGTGGCCTTGCACCCTGCTTGAAGTGGTAAGAAACTGCACTTGAATTTGGTGGTCTTGCAGCCTACTTGAAGTGGTCGGAAACTGCACTTGAATTCAGTGCCCTTACACCCTGCTTGAAGTGGTATGAAACTGCAATTGAATTTGGTGGCCTTGCACCCTGCTTGAAGTGGTAAGAAACTGCACTTGAATTTGGTGGCCTTGCACCCTGCTTGAAATGGAATTTCAAGAAATAGCCATGAGTCAACTGCTAGCCCACCAGCCGTTAGTGAGCTGCCAACACATCTGGATTGAGTGACTGAGCTGCCACCCCATTAATCCATTTGGTCCACAATGTACGAACCAGTCCCTTCAGGCCACAGTACCCATACTAGCGCTCCAGAAAGCCCCCTCCCCCCTCACTGGCCACCAATATTGGAATTGGTGGAGAGGTGGAATATTGCATTGGGGGTCCAGCCCTCCCGTGTGAACATGGGACCCAACAGGTCCCACTTAGTCTAGTTATATGATAAATTTTAATCTGCAATTTGAGAGGGAGAAGATAAAATCAGAAGTGTCAATATTACAGTTGAAGAAAGGGGACTTTGGAGGCATGAGGGAGGAGCTGGCCAAAGTTGACTGGAAAAGGACCCTAGCAGGGATGATGGTGGAACAGCAATGGCAGGAATTTCTGGGAATAATCCAGAAGATTATATTCCAAAGAGGAGGAAAGATTCTAAGGGGAGTAAGAAGTAACCGTGGCTGACAAGGGAAGTCAAGGACAGTACAAAACTTAAAGATAAGAAATGTAGCAATGATGAGTGGGAAGCCAGAGGATTGGGAAACGTTTAAAGAACAACAGAAGGTAACTAAAACGAGGAGAAAAGCTGAAGTAGGAAGGAAAGCTAGCCAAGAATATAAGGGGGATGGTAAAAGCTTCTTTAGGTATATGAAGAGGAAAAAAATTAGGCAAGACAAATGTGGGCCTCTTGAAGACAGAAACAGATGAATTTATTATGGGGAACAAGGAAATGGCAGACGAGTTGAACAGGCACTTCGGTTCTGTCATCGCTAAAGAAGACACAATCTCCCCGATGTACTAGGGGACCGAGGACCTAGGGTGATGGAGGAACTGAAGGAAATTCACATCAGTCAGGAAATGGTGTTGGGTAGACTGATGGGACTGAAGGCTGATAAATCCCCAGGGCCTGATGGTCTGCAGCCCAGGATAGTTAAGGAAGTGGCTCCAGAAATTGTGGACGCATTGGTGATCATTTTCCAATGTTCTATACATTCTGGATCCGTTCCTGTGGATTGGAGGGTAGCTAATGTCATCCCACTTTTTAAGAAAGGAGGGAGAGAGAAAACAGGGAATTATAGACCAGTTAGCCTGACATTGGTGGTGGGGAAGATACAGAAGTCAATCATAAAATATGTAATAGCAGTGCATTTGGATAGAAGTAACAGGATCGGTCCAAGTCATCATGGATTTACGAATGGGAAATCTTGCTTGACAAAACTTCTGGAATTGTTTTGAGGATGTAACAAGTAAAATGGATAAGGGAGAGCCAGTGGATATAGTGTATCTGGACTTTCCAAAAGGCTTTGATAAGGTCCCACACAGGATATTAGTGAACAAAGTCAGAGCACATGGTATTGAAGGTAGCGTATTGACATGGATAGAAAATTGGTTGGCAGACAGGAAACAAAGAGTAGGAATTAACAGTTCCCTTTCAGAATGGCAGCCAGTGACTGGTGGGGTAGTGCAATGCTCGGTTCTGGGACCGCAGCTTTTCACAACATATATTAATGATTTAGATGAAGAAATTAAAAGTAACCAGCAAATTTGCAGATTACACAAAGCTGGGTGGTAGTGTGAACTGTGAAGAAGATGCTATGAGGATGCAGGGTGAATTGGATAGGTTGGGTGAGTAGGCAGATGCATGGCAGATGCAGTATAATGTGGATAAATGTGAGGTTATCCACTTTGGTGGCAAGAACAGGATGGCAGATTATTATCTGAATGGTGTCAGATTAGGAAAAGGGGAAGTACAACAAGACCTGGGTGTCCTTGTACATGGTGTTGTGGATAATGAAGTAGATTTTCAAAGTCTACAGAGAGATTTGGGCCATTTGGAAAAGTGGGCTGAAAGATGGCAGATGGAGTTTAATGCTGTTAAGTGTGAAGTGCTACATCTTGGCAGGACAAATCAAAATAGGACGTACATGGTAAATGGTAGGGAATTGAGGAATGCTGTGGAACAGAGGGATCTAGGAATAACTGTGCATAGTTCCCTGAAGGTGGAATCGCATGTCGATAGGGTGGTAAAGAAAGCCTTTGGTGTGCTGGCCTTTATAAATCAGAGCATTGAATATAGGAGTATGGAAGTAATGTTAAAATTGTACAAGGCATTGGTAAGACCAATTCTGGAGTATGGTGTACAATTTTGGTCGCCTAATTATAGGAAGGATGTCAACAAAATAGAGAGAGTACAGAGGAGATTTACTAGAATGTTGCCAGGGTTCCAGCAACTATGTTACAGAGAAAGGTTGATCAAGTTAGGTATTTATTCTTTGGAGCGCGGAAGGTTAAGGGGGGACTTGATTGAGGTCTTTAAAGTGATGAAAGGGATAGACAGAGTTGACGTGGATACGTTTTTCCCATTGATGGTAGGGAAGATGCAAACAAGAGGGCATGACATGAGAATTAAGGGACAGAAGTTTAGGGGTAACGTGAGGGGGAACTTCTTTACTCAGAGGGTGGTGGCTGTGTGGAATGAGCTTCCAGCAGAAGTGGTGGAGGCAGGATCGATTTTAACATTTAAAAGTAAAGTGGATAGGTATATGGACGTGAAGGGAATGAAGGGGTATGGTCTGAGTGCAGGTAGATGGGACTAGGGGAAAACAAATGGTCGGCACGGTCTGGAAGGGCCGAGAGGGCCTGTTTCCGTGCTGTAATTGTTATATGGTTACATCAGTCACTGAAAGTAAGCATGCAGGTACAGCAGGCAATGAAGAAAGCTAATGGAATGGTGGCCTTCATAATGAGAGGACCTGAGTATAGGTGCAAAGAGATCCTTCTGCAGTTGTACAGGACCCTGGTGAGACCACATCTGGAGTATTGTATGTAGTTTTGGTCTCCTAATTTGAGGAAGGACATTCTTGCTATTCAGGGAGTGCAGCGTAGGTTTTCACAAAGTTAATTCCAGGATTACGGGACTGTCATATGATGAAAGAATGGAATGACTGGGCTTTTATGCGCTGGAGTTTTAGAGGGATGAGGGGGGATCTTATAGAAACATATAAAATTATTAAGGGATTGGACACGCTAGATGCAGGAAACATGTCCCGATGTTGGGGAAGTCCAGAACCAGGGGCCACAGTTTAAGAACCAGGGGCCACAGTTTAGAACTGAGATGAGGAAAAAACGTTTTCACCCAGAGAGCAATGGATTTGTGGAATTCAAGGCAGTGGAGGCCGATTCACTGGATGCATTCAAAAGAGAATTAGATAGAACTCTTAGGGCTAGCGGAATCAAGGGATATGGGCAGAAGGCAGGCACTTGGTACTGATTGTGGATGATCAGCCATGATCACGTTGAATGGCGTTGCTGTCTCGAAGGGCTGAGTGGCCCACTCTTGCACCTATTTTCTCTGTATCTATGTATCTGACAGCCAAAGACACACATACAACGCACAATAGGACCAACATAGACAGGGTGTGTTGCTATGAATTAACCATATAACCATATAACCATGTAACAATTACAGCACGGAAACAGGCCCTCTCGGCCCCTCCAGTCCGTGCCGACCATTTGTTTTCCCCTAGTCCCATCTACCTGCACTCAGACCATACCCCTCCATTCCCTTCACGTCCATATACCTATCCACTTTACTTTTAATTGTTAAAATCGATCCTGCCTCCACCACTTCTGCTGGAAGCTCATTCCACACAGCCACCACCCTCTGAGTAAAGAAGTTCCCCCTCACGTTACCCCTAAACTTCTGTCCCTTAATTCTCATGTCATGCCCTCTTGTTTGAATCTTCCCTACCCTCAATGGGAAAAACGTATCCACGTCAACTCTGTCTATCCCTTTCATCATTTTAAAGACCTCAATCAAGTCCCCCCTTAACCTTCTGCGCTCCAAAAAATAAAGACCTAACTTGTTCAACCTTTCTCTGTAACATAGTTGCTGGAACCCTGGCAACATTCTAGTAAATTTCCTCTGTACTCTCTCTATTTTGTTGACATCCTTCCTATAACTAGGCAACCAAAATTGTACACCATACTCCAGAATTGGTCTTACCAATGCCTTGTACAATTTTAACATTACTTCCCTACTCCTATATTCAATGCTCTGATTTATAAAGGCCAGCACACCAAAGGCTTTCTTTACCACCCTATCTACATGCGATTCCACCTTCAGGGAACTATGCACAGTTATTCCTAGATCCCTCTGTTCCACAGCATTCCTCAATTCCCTACCATTTACCATGTACGTCCTATTTTGATTTGTCCTGCCAAGATGTAGCTACAATTGATGACTAACTAATTGTATTTATCATTAAGGGCCTGTCCCACTGTATGAGTTTACCCAAGAGCTCTCCAGAGTTTAAAAAAACTCAAACTCCTGGGAAGTACGTAGAATGTACGTAGCGGGTTCGTCGGAGCTCGGGACATCTCTTAGCGGCTTGTAACGCTAACAGCAGGTACGCGGGAAACGCGGTACGCTTGTGAAGTTTTTCCAACATATTGAAAAATGTCCACAAGAGCCCCGATTCCTACGAACGGCTATTACTGTAATTCTCCGAGTTCGAATCAGGGGAAATTCGGGAGCACTCTTGAATTAGCTCGTAAAGTGGGACAGGCCCTTTACTGTACAAATACTGTTTACTCTGTGAGCTTCATGTCAATGATTTGTTTTATTGGAAGATAGACACAAAATGCTGGCATAACACAGCAGGACAAGCAGCATCTCTGGAGAGAAGGAAAGGGACAATGGAGTATATGACATTGGTGTTTATGACAATAAACTAATCTGAATCACATGTCAGTGTCTGGCATCTGCAGCACCCACCTTGGTGTCTCACCCCCAACTCACCGGTGGTTTCTTCAAACTGAGACACGAGTAATTCATTTCTGAGCAAGTCAGCAGAGGGGAGGGATGGGGTACCAACTCCATGTACACCAGCACACAGCAAGCTCAAAATGGCTTCTACAGCTATGTGGCAGGGGAGGAGGGGTGGTTACATAACTGCGAGCATTCTGACTTGAGCCCAAAAGTGCTATAATGAGGGGAACTAAGGCTGCTGTAATGAATAGGCAATAAGCAGTGAACTGTTTGAATCCACTTTACCTTTGATATTCTCCATCTCCCTGCAGAATCACCACTTGCTCAAGACAAGCCGATCAAAGGTGAATCTGATTTCATGATATGGAGAAAGAAAATGTTTTTTTCCTCATAAAGTGAATAGACACAGACAGACACATACACACGCACACACACACATATATAATATATATATAACATTTGCAGGATTGTGTTTTAAATGTATAATTTGCAAAAATTCAAAAGTCCAAAAAGGATCCATTTTAAATATTCAATATACAAATTCAAATTTCACATTTGATTCTTGCACTACAGTAGTCTGGATAGACAGGCCTCATCCAAACTTATTAACTGTTCAAGTGAAGAACTGTATATATACACATATATATATAATGAGCAACGAGGCAATTTACAAAGTTACCTTACAGTAACTTCTGCAGTTGTACAGGGCCCTAGTGAGACCATACCTGGAGTATCGTGCGCAGTTTTGGTCTCCAAATTTGAGGAAGGCTATAGCTATTGAGGGAGTGCAGCGTAGGTTCACAAGGTTAATTCCTGGTGTAGTAGCCATTTAGCTTAACTCAGTATGTTATAACTATAACCAGTTACCTTTAAATTTTATAACCATATAACCATATAACAATTACAGCACGGAAACAGGCCCTCTCGGCCCTTCCAGTCCGTGCCGACCATTTGTTTTCCCCTCCATTCCCTTCACGTTCATATACCTATCCACTTTACTTTTAAATGTTAAAATCGATCCTGCCTCCACCACTTCTGCTGGAAGCTCATTCCACACAGCCACCACCGTCTGAGTAAAGAAGTTCCCCCTCACGTTACCCCTAAACTTCGGTCCCTTAATTCTCATGTCATGCCCTCTTGTTTGAATCTTCCCTACCCTCAATGGGAAAAACTTATCCACATCAACTCTGTCTATCCCTTTCATCATTTTAAAGACCTCAATCAAGTCCCCCCTTAACCTTTTTTTTTTTTAAAGATATTTTTATTAGAAGTAATTACATATTAAGAAGAAATATAAAATGCAATTAAAACAAAATAAAATATTAACGTCACATACATTCTTAATATTTTTAAAATTAACAATCAATCTTATTTGTACTTCTATAATTTTCTTTTTTTATTTTATAGCAGTAGGAAATAAAAAAGAGAAAAAGAAAAGGAAAAAAAAAGAGAGAGATAAACTGATTGAGTGGAATATTAAACAAGATATTCTTCAATGGAGATATATTTATGATCTATTGTCTATAATTCTTCATCCATTCATACATTCAGGCTTCCGTCATGGCTTCGAACCGGACCATCTTGACCCTTTAAATATTCAATAAATGGAGACCATATTCCTCTGAACTGGTCCAGCCTGTCCATCAGGGCAAGCCTTAATCGTTCCAAGTGTAACGTCTCCGACATTTCTGTAATCCACATTTTAGTTGTGGGGGAAGTAGGACCTTTCCAAAATCTTTAGTATTAATTTTTTTTACCAATTATTACCGATAAAAATTATTTGTTGTGTTGTTAATATCTGATTTGTTTCCAGTATTCCCAATGTAATTAGTTTTGAGTCTGGAATCAACTTTGCATTAACTACAATTGAGATTATCTTAAAATTTTCTATCCAAAAATTAGTGATTTTTATACATTTTGTGAATGAATGCGTTAAATTAGCTTCTAATTGTTGACACTTATCACATATTGCGGACACATTTGAGAAAATTCTATTTAATTTGGACTTTGAGAGATGTAATCTATGTATAACTTTAAATTGTATCAAGGAGTGTCTAGCATTTAATGAACAATGATGTATATATTGTAAACTTTCATTCCATACTTCTCTACTGATTACTTGACCTAGTTCATTTTCCCATGCTTGTCTATATTTATCCGTATTTGGTAAATCATTTTCCAATAAAATATTATAAATATATGATATTAATTTCTCTGTATTCGGATGTTTATTTAAACATTCATCTAAAATTTCTGTCTCTATTCCTAAAATCCAGTGTATTTGATTTAACATAATCTCTAATTTGTAGATATCGAAAATATTCTTTAAAATGTAATCCATAATTTTGTTGTAATTCCTGAAATGAGAGAAATAAGTTTTCCCTATAAAGATCACCGATCTTATTTATTCCATAGTTCTTCCATTTTAAGAAACCTTTGTCCATCAGTGAAGGTTTAAATTAAATATTGTTTACTATTGGAAGAGCTAGTGGTACATTCTGTAATTGTAATGTTTTTTTAAATTGTTTCCAAATACGTATTCCACTTTCTATTAATGGGTTTTCTTTATAAATTTTCTTATGTATTGGAGCATTAGCAAATAAAATCGAACTAATTTTCAAAAGGGGTACAGTCTTCTTTTTCCATCTTTAACCAATTTGGTTGTTTATCTAGTTCACCCAACCAAAAATTAATATTTTTTATATTAACTGCCCAATAATAAAACATAAAATTAGGCAGTGCAAAGCCACCATTTATTTTTGATTTACATAGATGCGTTTTAATTATTCTATGATTCTTATAATCCCAAATAAAATTAGTAACCATGGAGTCCACTTTCTTAAAGAAATTTTTAGGAAGATATATCGGGATCATTTGAAACAAATATAGTAATTGTGGAAGAAAAATCATTTTTATCGCGTTAATCTTACCTAACATTGAAATAGGTAATGTTTTCCAATATTGAATATTCTTAAATAGTTTATTCAATAAGGGTAAAAAAATAGATTTAAATAATGAATTATATCTTTGTGTTACATAAATTCCAAGATATTTATTTTTTTCATTTGCAATCTTAAAAGGGTATTGTTGTAATATATGTAAATTATTTCCCATTATTGGCATAAGTTCACTTTTATTCCAATTAATTCTATATCCTGAAAACGATCCAAATTGAGTTATTAAATCTAACAAGTTAGGAAGACTAATTTCTGGTTTTGTGATATAAAGTAATACATCATCTGCGTACAATTAGATTTTATTTTCAGTTTCTTTAGTTTCATACCCATATATTTCAGGGTTTGATCTCACAGATTTTGCTAATGGTTCTATTGCAAGTGCAAACAGGAGTGGAGATAAAGGGCAACCTTGTCTACAACCTCGGAATAAGTTAAATTTAGTTGTTAACATTTGGTTAATTAATATTCTAGCTGTTGGTCTAGTATATAGTAATTTAACCCAAGTTATAAACTTCTCTCCCAATTGAAAAAATTCCATAACCGAAAATAAGTAAGACCATTCAATCTGATCAAAAGCTTTCTCTGCGTCCAACGAGATAATTGATAAATCCTTAGTGATATTTCTTTTCGAGTATATAATATTAAATAATCTTCTCAGATTATTTGAAGAGTATCGTTTTGGTATTAATATCCCGTTTGATCTGAATGAATTAGTTTATTAATCACTTTGTTTAGTCTTTGTGCTAATATTTTTTGTTAATATTTTTTGATCAGTATTTAAAAGAGATATAGCTCTATATGACCCTGGGTCATCGAGATTTTTTATCTAATTTAGGTATAAGGGTTATAATAGATTCATTTAATGTATCTGGTAATTTCTGTTGTGTATAAATGTGTTCATATAGTGTCTTCAAACGTGGGGCTATCATATCATAAAATATTTTATAAAATTCTGCTCCATACCATCTGGTCCTGGAGTTTTACCATTTTTTAATGATCTAATCGTTTCTTCAATTTCTTTAGTAGTTATTTCGACATTTAATAATTCCCTATCTTCTAAATCTAGTCCATTTAGATTACAATTTTTTAGAAATGTTTCTACTCCTATACGATTTTCTTTTATTTTAGCTGAGTATAAACTTTTATAATATTGCAAAAATCTCTCGTTTATATCTTTAGTTTGTGTTAGTAATTCTCCATTATCTGATTTGATCCTATATATTAATTTTTCTCCTTCCAATTTTCTTAACTGACGAGCCAATAGTTTATTTGGTTTATCACCGAATTCAAATTGTATTTGTTTGGTATATTGGTATAGTTTTACAACTTGATCTGACTGTATTTTATTTAGTTTATATTTCAATGCCAAAATTTTATTATGTTTTGTCGTAGTTGGGTTAATGGCGTTCTCTGTATCTAATTGTTTAATCTCTCTTTCCAATGCCTGTTGTAGCTTCCTATTCTCTTTATTATAAAATACTTGAGAAGATATCATAATTCCCCGAACATAGGCCTTAAAAGTTTCACATAAGAGGGATGATGATATTTCTGGTGTATCATTTGTTTCAAAGAAGATCTTGATCTGTTTTGTAATATATTCTTGAGTTATTTTGTCCTTTAAAATTTGTGGATTAAATCTCCATTGATCTTATAACAATATAACAATTACAGCACGGAGACAGGCCCTCTCGGCCCTTCCAGTCCGTGCCGACCATTTGTTTTCCCCTAGTCCCATCTACCTGCACTCAGACCATACCCCTCCATTCCCTTCACGTCCATATACCTATACACTTTACTTTTAAATGTTAAAATCGATCCTGCCTCCACCACCTCTGCCGGAAGCTCATTCCACACAGCCACCACCCTCTGAGTAAAGAAGTTCCCCCTCACGTTACACCTAAACTTCTGTCCCTTAATTCTCATGTCATGCCCTCTTGTTTGAATCTTCCCTACCCTCAATGGGAAAAGCTTATCCACGTCAACTCTGTCTATCCCTTTCATCATTTTAAAGACCTCAATCAAGTCCCCCCTTAACCTTCTGCGCTCCAAAGAATAAAGACCTAACTAGTTCAACCTTTCTCTGTAACATAGTTGCTGGAACCCTGGCAACATTCTAGTAAATCTCCTCTGTACTCTCTCTATTTTGTTGACATCCTTCCTATAACTAGGCGACCAAAATTGTACACCATACTCCAGAATTGGTCTTACCAATGCCTTGTACAATTTTAACATTACTTCCCTACTCCTATATTCAATGCTCTGATTTATAAAGGCCAGCACACCAAAGGCTTTCTTTACCACCCTATCTACATGCGATTCCACCTTCAGGGAACTATGCACAGTTATTCCTAGATCCCTCTGTTCCACAGCATTCCTCAATTCCCTACCATTTACCATGTACGTCCTATTTTGATTTGTCCTGCCAGATGTAGCACTTCACACTTATCAGCATTAAACTCCATCTGCCATCTTTCAGCCCACTTTTCCAAATGGCCCAAATCTCTCTGTAGACTTTGAGAATCTACTTCATTATCCACAATACCACCTATCTTAGTATCATCTGCATACTTACTTATCCCAATTTTCCACCCCATCATCCAGATCATTGATGTACATGACAAACAACAGTGGACCCAACACAGATCCCTGAGGCACCCCACTGGTCACCGGCTTCCAACCTGACAAACAGCCATCCACCATTACTCTCTGACATCTCCCATTCAGCCACTGTTGAATCCATCTTGCTACTCCGCCATTAACACCCAAAGATTGAACCTTCTGAACCAACCTTCCATGGGGAACCTTGTCAAAGGCCTTACTGAAATCCATTATAGACAACATCCACTGCTTTACCCTCATCAATTTCCCCTAGTTACCGCTTCAAAAAATTCAAGAAGGTTTGTCAAACATGACCTTCCAGGCACAAATCCATGTTGACTGTTCCTGATCAGACCCTGTTTATCCAGATGCTTATATATATTATCTCTAAGTATCCTTTCCATTAATTTGCCCACCACTGACGTCAAACTAATAGGTCTATAATTGCTTAGGTTTATTCTTCGAACCCTTTTTAAACAATGGAACAACATGCGCAGTACGCCATCCTCCGGCACTATTCCCGTTTCTAATGACCATTTGAAATATTTCTGTCATAGCTCCTGCTATTTCTACATTAACTTCCCTCAATGTCCTAGGGAATATCCTGTCAGGACCTGGAGACTTATCCACCTTTATATTTTTCAAAAGTGTCAGTACTTCCTCCTCTTTGAATCTCATAGTTTCCATAGCTACTCTACTTTTTTCCCTTACCTCATAGAGTTCAATATCCTTCTCCTTGGTGAAATACCGAAGAAAAGAAATTGTTCAATATCTCCCCCATCTCTTTTGGCTCTGCAGATAGCTGTCCATTCTGGTTCTCTAATGGTCCAATTTTATCCCTCGTTATCCTTTTGCTATTAACATAGCTGTAGAAACCCTTTGGATTTACTTTCACCTTTCTTGCCAAAGCAACCTCATATCTTCTTTTAGCCTTCCTAATTTCTTTCGTAAGATTCTTTTTACATTCTTTATACTCCTCTAGCACCTCATTTACTCCATGCCTCCTATAATTATTGTAGATATCTCTCTTTTTTCGAAACAAGTGTCTAATTTCCCTTGAAAACCATGGCTCTTTCATAGAAACATAGAAACATAGAAATTAGGTGCAGGAGTAGGACATTCAGCCCTTCGAGCCTGCACCGCCATTCAATATGATCATGGCTGATCATCCAACTCAGTATCCCATACCTGCCTTCTCTCCATACCCTCTGATCCCCTTAGCCACAAGGGCCACATCCAACTCACTCTTAAATATAGCCAATGAACTGGCCTCAACTACCCTCTGTGGCAGAGAGTTCCAGAGACTCACCACTCTCTGTGTGAAAAAAGTCTTTCTCATCTCGGTCTTAAAGGATTTCCCCCTTATCCTTAAGCTGTGACCCCTTGTCCTGGACTTCCAATTTTTACTATTTCCTTTCAACCTAACAGGGACATAAAGATTCTGTACTCTTACAATTTCCCCTTTAAATGTCCTCCATTTCTCTTCTACATCCTTCCCATGAAACAAAGTGTCCCAATTCACTCCTTTAAAATCCTCACGCATTCCCTCAAAGTTAGCCTTTCTCCAATCAAAAATCTCCACTCTAGGTCCTGTTCTGACTCGCTCCATAATTATATTGAAACTAATGGTATTGTGATCACTGGTCCCGAAGTGCTCACCAACGCATACCTCCGTCACCTGTCCTGCCTCATTTCCTAACAGGAGGTCCAGCACTGCCCCTTCTCTGGTCGGTACCTCTATGTACTGCTGCAAAAAACTATCCTGCACACTTGTTTTTTCATTTTACCCGTTAGTTTCATTTTAAAAGTTAATGGTGCGTGATCTGAAATTATAATATTATGATATTTGAATTATACGTAAGTGGAATAAGTTTTAAATCTACCAGAAAATAATCTATTCTTGAATAAGTTTTATGCACGGCTGAGTAAAATGAGTATTCGCGTCCTGTTGGATTTTGCAATCTCCATACATCTTTAATATTACTGGTGTCTATATATGCATTTATTAACTCACTGGAGTGTGATTTAAGTTTTCGTTGTTTTTATGATCTATCCAAATAAGGGTCAAGTGTGCAATTTAAATCTCCTCCAATTATTGGATTATGTTGTGATAATTCAGGGATTGTATTAAATAATTTTTAAAAAAATCGCCGGCTATCAAAATTTGGGCCATATATATTAACAAAAATGACTTTTTGTGTATATAATTCTCCTATTACAATAATATATCTACCGTCACTATCTGTTATTATTGAAGTATGTTTAAAATGCCAGTACCTTTACGAATTAATATTGCTACACCTCTAGATTTGTGTGTAAAAGAAGAGTGATATACTTTATCAATCCATTTGGCTTTTAATCTATGTTCTGCCTCTTTTTTCAAGTGTGTCTCTTGGATAAACGCAACATCTATTTTAAGTGCTTTTAAATATGCTAATACCTTACCCCTCTTAATTGGTTCGTTAATACCTTTAACATTCCAGCTACAAAAACGTTATTCCTCCATTTTCCCCATATTTGTATGTAGGTCTTGCATCATTTATCTAAAGGGATGTATACCAGAGCAAATGGTACAGCTCGACACACCAGACCCAACACCTGAACCCTGAACAGACGAATTTCAAGACTCTTGATTTTCTCTCATATATATATCTCCTTTGTATTAATTGATGATTCCACTTAGATATAAAGTAATAATAGTAATAATTAGAAATGGTAGTAAAAAAGGGATAGATTAAGAGATAGTAAAGTGCTCAAAGAAAGAAAAAAAATACATCTAGTATGTGTGTAGTTAGTGTTAGCCATACTAACATGGCTAGCAGTCTAAGGACTTCCGGGGTTGAATGTTAAATGTTATCCATCTCATGATTCAGTAAATTAATATTACAAAAAAAAAAGAGATTATTATTAAAACCGGGGATATTAAACTATGATATATAAAAAGTTCATAGGTATAATGGTATATATACGTAGTACTTAATAGAAAATTATAATAATATAAACATAAAAAGAGAAAGAAAAAAAAAAAGTCTAAAGTTAAATAAGATATATATTTATGTTTACTATTTACTTAATTCTAGGTTAGTCGGTTATAATTAATTATTAATTATCAATCAATGATCAACAATCAGTAGTCAACTGTCAACAATCAATAGTCAATACTCAACAATTATTAGCTCTAATTGTTAACAATACCAGTGTGTTAGATTTAATATATGTTTATGTATGTTAATATATGTTAATTATTAGGTTTAGTAGTATTACTATTCTAAATATTAGTATTCATGGAACAGTCTTCAATCCAAATCTCCCTTGATTCTCCCATCCGTCTCCTTCTCCGTCTTCTTTGGATGAAATAAGTCCATAGTTTATTATAATCTTCAGCCAATCTTGAAAATGCAGTTTAATTGTTCCTTTAATTCAACTGTGAAGGTTTCATTCAATCTTCCTCGCTGGCCTTAATCCTTTGGGCAAATTTCAATGCGTCTTCTGGGTTTTTGAAGTGATGCTCTTCCTGATTGTAAGTGACTCTCAGTGTGCTGGGTATCTCAAAGTATACTTCAGATTCTTCACTTGCCTCAGGATGCTTTTGGTTTCATTAAACGCATTCCGTTTCTTAGAGACCACTTCTGGATAGTCTCGGTAGATACTGATTGAGTCTTCTTCGTATTTAAGATTTCTGCTTTTTACCACTTTTTTCATCATATCTTCCAAAACATAATCGTATTGGACTTTGACTATCATTTGTCTTGGAGGATCATCGTGCTTTGTATAACATCTCATAACTCTGTGTGCTAGGGCTATCAAAGGTTTTTCTTCCAAAGATAAAACCTTTTGTAATAAGATTGCAGTAAATTCTCGGGTATCTTGATTCTTTTCTCTCCCCTCTCGAATACCCACGATCCTTAGATTCTGCCTTCTCTGGCGTCCTTCCAGCTCAGTACACTTATCAGTAACTTTAGCCAGTAAGTCAGATAGTCGTTGACTTTCTTTGACGATAGTTTTCATAGTCTGAATATTTGTTTGGACTGATACCTCAAGGTCTTTTATGGTTGTTGATTGTAACACCATTTCTTCCAGCACTGATTCAATTTCTTTTTCCACTTTTGTTTCAATTTTTTCATGCAGCTCTTCCATTATACTTGCAAATTTTTCAGTCACAACTTCAGTAATTTCTTTTCGGAGCTTCTTTGATAAATCCGTAGCCAAGAGATTAATTTCAGATTTTAACTCCTTCATCTCGATCTTAATTTTCTTTATTTCTTCCATAAAGTTCATTTTTTCCAGTTCCACCTTTAATTCAGATTTCACTTCTTTCAGTTCTTTCTTTAATTCTGCCATTTCTTGCAAAAAACATTTTTTAGTTCTTCCAGTTCCGATTTTTTTTTCCCCGATTTTTTGAACACATCTTCAAGGGACTGTGTCCTACCTGAGGCCGCGGCTTCAGTTAGGCCTTGTTCCTGTTCAGCCATTTTTAAAAAAAATCGGAGTTTGGGTCTCTCCGGTGGTGGGCTGCGCGGTGTTGACATTACGGTCGCAGGGCTGATGACGTCACACACGGCAGCCGGTACAGAAGCAGCAGATGCAGAAACAGCAGAAGCAGCAGGTAGGTTTTTTCAGCGTTTTCTCCCCGGTTTTTTCCCGTTTCTTCACGGAGGTGGCTGGCGTTGCCTTCTACTCCTCCATAGCGCCACCGGAAGTCCCCCCTTAACCTTCTGCGCTCCAAAGAATAAAGACCTAACTTGTTCAACCTTTCTCTGTAACATAGTTGCTGGATCCCTGGCAACATTCTAGTAAATCTCCTCTGTACTCTCTCTATTTTGTTGACATCCTTCCTATAATTAGGCGACCAAAATTGTACACCATACTCCAGAATTGGTCTTACCAATGCCTTGTACAATTTTAACATTACTTCCCTACTCCTATATTCAATGCTCTGATTTATAAAGGCCAGCACACCAAAGGCTTTCTTTAACCACCCTATCGACATGCGATTCCACCTTCAGGGAACTATGCACTGTTATTCCTAGATCCCTCTGTTCCACAGCATTCCTCAATTCCCTACCATTTACCATGTACGTCCTATTTGATTTGTCCTGCCAAGATGTAGCACTTCACACTTAACAGCATTAAAACTCCATCTGCCATCTTTTTCAGCCCACTTTTTCCAAATGGCCCAAATCTCTCTGTAGACTTTGAAAATCTACTTCATTATCCACAACACCACCTATCTTAGTATCATCTGCATACTTACTTATCCAATTTTCCATCCCATCATCCAGATAATTGATTGTACATGACAAACAACAGTGGACCCAACACAGATCCCCTGAGGCACCGGCTTCCAACCTGACAAACAGCCATCCACCATTACCTTCTGACATCTCCCGTTCAACCACTGTTGAATCCATCTTGCTACTCCGCCATTAACACCCAAAGATTGAACTTCTTAACCACCTTCCATGGGGAACCTTGTCAAAGGCCTTGACTGAAATGCCATATAGAAACATCCACTGCTTTTACCCTCATCAATTTCCCTAGTTACCGCTTCAAAAAAATCAAGAAGGTTTGTCAAACATGACCTTCCAGGCACAAATCCATGTTGACTGTTCCTGATCAAACCTGTTTATCCAGATGCTTATTTATATTCATCTCAAGTATCCTTTCCATTAATTTGCCCACCACTGACGTCAAATTAATAGGTCTATAATTGCTAGGTTTATTCTTTGAACCCTTTTTAAACAATGGAACAACATTGTGCAGTACGCCAATCCTCCCGGCACTAAATTCCCGTTTTCTTCTAATGACATTTGAAATATTTCTGTCATAGCTCCTGCTATTTCTACACTAACTTCCCTCAGTGTCCTAGGGAATATCCTGTCAGGAGCTGGAGACTTATCCACTTTTATATTTTTCAAAGGTGTCTGTACTTCCTCCTCTTTGAATCTCATAGTTTCCATAGCTACTACTACGCTACTTTTTTTCCCTTACCTCACAGAGTTCAATATCCTTCTCCTTGGTGAATACCGAAGACAAGAAATTGTTCAATATCTCCCCCATCTCTTTTGGCTCTGCAGATAGCTGTCCATTCTGGTTCTCTAATGGTCCAATTTTATCCCTCGTTATCCTTTTGCTATTAATATAGCTGTAGAAACCCTTTGGATTTACTTTCACCTTTCTTGCCAAAGCAACCTCATATCTTCTTTTAGCCTCCCTAATTTCTTTCTTAAGATTCTTTTTACATTCTTTATACTCCTCTAGCACCTCATTTACTCCATGCCTCCTATAAATATTGTAGATATCTCTCTTTTTTCGAAACAAGTGTCCAATTTCCCTTGAAAACCATGGCTCTTTCCAATTTTTACTATTTCCTTTCAACCTAACAGGGGCATAAAGATTCTGTACTCTTACAATTTCCCCTTTAAATGTCCTCAATTTCTCTTCTACATCCTTCCCATGAAGCAAGGATGTTTATCTGCCTGTAGTTATGTGGGTGGGATTTATACGTAGTCTGAGCCGTCTTTGCAGCTGGGATTCTCGAGGAGATTCCCTAGTAGCTAGTTTAGTTTGAAGAAACATGGGGGAGAGGTCACAGCTTTCGACCATGCACGAGTATGACCACAAGTAAGATTAAAATGTACTGATACAAGAAGAAGTTTGGATGATGTCTTACTGTTTTTACTACTACAATAAAGAAACTATTAATCAAGAGACTGTGTTTGGAAGATTCATCCATTGAATGTCTCGTGGAGAGCTTGTGAGTGCGTGTCATTTATCTTCTGATCCCCTGTCTTCAATCATAGTGACTAAAGGAAAAAATCCTTGAAACAATATAAACATCTGTTATTACATAAGAGTCGAAAGCTACCTTACTACCAGGAGATAGAAGATTGGTCCCATAGAAGAAGGTCAGAAGATTGGGCTGGATCTCTATGAGACATTAGTGCCAGAAGAACTGGTTCCGTAGAAGTGGAACTGAAGACTGGTTCCGTAGAAGAGGAACCAGATCTATGCCAGAGATTGTTTTAGAGCCTACCTGCCGGAAGGTTAATGGACACACCCATGCGATTTATCTGAAGATTGAAAACTTCACTGATCGAAAGCGTGATTAGAACAGCTATTGTATTATGCTGTAAATTTGATTGCTGGAACGCTTTAATTAGAACAGCTTCTTAACGAGATGCTGAGGAAGGTTCAACTGAATTGTCGCATTTAAAGTGAAATTACAGGCTCTGATAAAGAGTCTAGAGATGTATTAGAAGTTCAAGTTCTGGAAAGAAGCTAGTAAAACTGGGCTACAAGGTGCTCGGCCCTGGTATTTGAAGTTGAGATAAGATACATTCTTTCTGAACTGAAGTCACTTCTAATAATTGGATGCTTTCTGAAAGTCCAGTTTTGTTTTGGATTCTTATCAGATGCTTATGGAACATTGCACCAAATGTTTATCCATAAAGACAGAAGCAAACTGAAGAGGTCCTGTTTGTCCAATTAGCAGATCTGGCAGTCTGGCAAGACATGTTTAATTCATGGAGCCAGAATAAGCGGGTAAGCCAGGCGAAGGAACGCCACTAGAGGGAGCCATGGAATCTTCTTCCAGCAGGTGAAGAAGAGCTGGAACAGAAACGATCTAGCCAACAAAGGGGTGAGGCAGCATCTATGGAGCGAAGGAAATAGGCAACGTTTAGGGTTGAAACCCTTCTTCATACTTTATTGTCATCATTTTCCAGTCTTAGATATGAAACAGTACCATAGCTACTTTCACTGGCATCTGAGAAATTATTCAGCTGCGCACCTCTGATCTTACCAAAGCTCATAGGCTTCGTGCACCAGTCCACTTTGAATTCTGAGATCTTGTTGAGAACTGCTAACCATTCTGTCCATCGGTGAGAGGAAGTTTGTGTTATACTCTCATCCCATCCAAGTTTTTGCGTACAAAGATCCTTCAAAATCAACTTGGCTGGCAGTATAAATGGTGCAAGAAATCCCAAAGGGTTGTAAGCAGAACCAATCATGAATAGGATACCCCTTCTAGTACATGGTCACTCTTGAATTGAGATTCTGAACTTGAACACATCTGTTTCAATGCACCAGTGCAGTCCCAATGCTCTTTCTATTGCCAGATTGTCTTTGTCCAAATCCAACTCCCTGGTCTCTTTGGTTCTATTATCTGGTGGAATACTTTCCAATACAACACGGCTGTTGATGACCCACTTGGAAAGGGCGAATCCTCCCTTATTGCTTGATCTTCCTTTTGTTTCAGTAATGGTAGAACCTTTGACAGTTGCAATTGGTTTAGGATCTTGAATACTCCCGTAAATTTGACATTAACCGTACTTATTTTTCCATGAAGTTCACCAGATCGGGAAGCATGGCCCCTCGATTCTCATTTTCCTTTATCAGCCCTGCTTTATCCCTCCACTTTTCTCTAAGTCTATAGGGCAGTTTTAGAGTGATAGTTTACATATTGCTAACACCATTCATTTCTTGCATGTGGCTGAGATGTTTCATCGAGCTGCAACAACTTCTCAGAAATATCGCAAACTCCCGCAATGCTTTTGCATCTTCTGGCTTGATAGCTGTCCAAGCATAGGCGTTCTTCATGTATGCATTGGCGTTCTTCATGTATGCATTGGCGATCTGGTGCTCGCTATCAAACTGTTCTCTGAGCAATTTTCTTGCCATTCGTTAGCCCTCACCGGCAGGCAACTTCCAACAATTTCCAACAAGCTCCTTTGGATATCCACTTGTGTAATATTCCAGAATTGGTAAGCGATCTTTTTCATTAGTAGTTTTCATTTTCACTCCATCCTCGATGAAAGTTTCAGACTGCAAAGGATCACCGTCGAACTTAGGAATTTCCGTTGGAGGTAAAGTGGAAGGGATATTATGATGAGCTAGAGACTCGCTAATTCTCATTTGATTCCTCATCAAATCACAGACTTCTCCTCTTAAATCCCTCCTTGGACTCAGAGGAACGGTAAACAGCCCTCTGAGAAGAGTGCTGGTCTGGATATGTTTTGTCATGAGTCCCTTGGCTAGCTGTACTTCCCAGGCTAGGTCTCAATGTATCATAAACAGGCATCGGCCAATCTTGACTTGCTCGAGCCTGTGTATTAGGCCTCTGAAAAGAGTGCTGAGTTGCGTAGGTCTTTTCACGAGCCTTAACAGATGGTCCAAAGTTATTTGCTTTAGTTTAACTACCTGTGGTTGAGATGGAGCTTTATCGAACATCCACTTACTCAGTGCTAACTTTGAATGGTGAGACCAGTCTTCCTCTGGTGGCTGTAGATTTAATTCAGCTGCTGTTTCCCTTGGAGCAATTCCTTTTCTCAAATAAGAGCTCATCCCATCACATACTTTAGAGCCGCCTCTTGAGTCTTGGCCCTCCAGTATCTCAATCTTCATCCTGGCTTCTTCCAACTTCGTATCCAGTTCCATCTGTTCCTTCTCTCTATTTAGCTGCCTTCTTTGTTCCTCAACTTCTCTCTTTGCCTGCTCCACATGTGCCACTGCCTCTCTCTTCGTCTATTCCAACTGTACTTCCTGTGCTTCAATCTTATGCTTTCCCACCAAGGCGGCAACTTGTAACGAAAGAGCAGCCATAGTTGCTTCAGTTTCCATACGAGCAGAGGCTCTTGAAGTGAACTGGCTTCTGAACTAGACCTATGTCTTGATCTTCGTGATCATATAATATAACAATTACAGCACGGAGACAGGCCCTCTCGGCCCTTCCAGTCCATGCCGACCATTTGTTTTCCCCTAGTCCCATCTACCTGCACTCAGACCATACCCCTCCATTCCCTTCACGTCCATATACCTATCCACTTTACTTTTAAATGTTAAAATCGATCCTGCCTCCACCACCTCTGCTGGAAGCTCATTCCACACAGCCACCACCCTCTGAGTAAAGAAGATCCCCCTCACGTTACCCCTAAACTTCTGTCCCTTAACTTAACTTCTGTCCCTCAAACGTGTGAGATACTATCTTGTGGCATTATTTCTTGTTTGATTTTGAAACCTTGTTGTGTAGCATCTGCTGCTATAGCACACGTGGTCCTTTGTTCAACTTCAGCCATCCATTTCTCTACATTGGCAACAACGCCATTAAGATATTCCATCACTTCTTGAAACCACTGATTTGGCTCTTTGCTTTCCTCCTCAGGCAGTGATAGGCTCAGTAATAAGTTGTAGTTTTGTGCAAACTCAAGGCAGAGGTTGACTAGTCATCCATGATTAGATTTTACTTTTTCAGCATTCTCTTCAAGGTATGTGAGTTCATCCTGGATCTCTATTACATTGATAACCCACTTACATAACTTGTTTCTCTTATTTTGGCATCTCCAGAAATACAACTCGGGCCTTTTCGCTGGGCTTCTTTGTTCGTTGGCTAGATCGTTTCTGTTCCAGCTCTTCTTCACTTGTTTGAAGAAGATTCCATGGCTCCCTCTAATGGTGCTCCTTCGCCTGGCTTACCCGCCTCTTCTGGCTCCATGAATTAAACATGTCTTGGCAGACTGCCAAATCTGCTAATTGGACAAACAGGACCTCTTCAGTTTGCTTCTGTCTTTATGGATAAACATTCTGTGCAGTGTTCCATAAACATCTGATAAAAATCCAAAACAAAACTGGACTTTCAGAAAACATCCAATTATTAGAAGTGACTTCAGTTCAGAAATAATGTATCTTATCTCAACTTCAAAACATACCAGGGCCGAGCACCTTGTAGCCCAGTTTTACTAGCTTCTTGGCTGCTTTCCAGAACTTGAACTTCTAATACATCTCTAGACTCTTTATCAGACCCTGTAATTTCACTTTAAATGCGACAAATCAGTTGAACCTTCCTAAAGCATCTCGTTAAGAAGCTGTTCTAATTAAAGCGTCCCAGCTTTCAAATTTACAGCATAATACAATAGCTGTTCTAATCACCCTTTCAATCAGTGAAGTTTTCAATCTTCAGATAAATCGCGTGCGTCCATTAACCTTCCGGCAGGTAGGCTCTAAAACAATCTCTGACAGAGATCTAGCTTCTTCAGTTCCTCTTCTACGGAACCAGTCTTCAGTTCCTCTTCTACGGAACTAGTTCTTCTGGCAGTAATTTCTCACAGAGATCCAGCCCAATCTTCTGATCCTCTTTTATAGGCCAATCTTCTACCTTTCGACTCTTATGCAGGGACATAAGGGTCACTACATAAGTTATGTAGATTTTTGTATTGTTTCAAGGATTCTTTCCTTTAGTCACTATGATTGAAGACAGGGGATCAGAAGATAATCGATACGTACTCACGAGCTCTCCACGAGACATTCAATGGATGAATCTTCCAAACACAGTCTCTTGAAAAATAGTTTCTTTATTGTAGTAGTAAAAACATTAAGATATTCATCCAAACTTCTTCTTGTATCAGTATAAAAGGAAGATCAGGCAATAAGGGAGTATTCATGCTATCCAAGTGGATCATCAACAGCTGTGTTGTATTGGAAAGCATTCCACCAGATGATAGAAGCAAAGAGACCAGGGAGTTGGATTTGTTCAAAGACAATCTGGTAATGGAAAGAGCATTGGGACTGCACTGGTGTGGTCTACAAGTGGCTACGGTACTGTTTCATATCTAAGATTGGAAAATTATGACAATAAAGTATGAAGAAGGGTTTCGACCCTAAACGTTGCCCATTTCCTTCGCTCCATAGATACTGCCTCACCCGCTGAGTTTGTCCAGCATTTTTGTCTACCTTCGATTTTCCAGCATCTGCAGTTCCTTCTTAAACAATAAAGTATATGTTGCATTCTTAATGGGAAAGACCAGAGTGGTATCATTGAAGCAAATGACAATTACCAGAATGGAACTTACTGCCGCAGTCTTAGCTGTTAAAGTTGACATATTGCTGCAAAAAGAACTACAGCTTCAACTGGAAGAATCGATCTTCTGGACTGATAGTACTATGTATATATATAATGTGGATAAATGTGAGGTTATCCACTTTGGTGGCAAAACCGGGAGGGTAGACTATTATCTGAATGGTGGCAGATTAGGAAAAGGGAGATGCAACGAGACCTGGGTGTCATGGTACACCAATCATTGAAAGTAGGCATGCAGGTGCAGCAGGCAGTGAAGAAAGCAAATGGTATGTTAGCATTCATAGCGAAAGGATTTGAGTATGGGAGCGGGGAGGTTCTACTGCAGTTGTACAGGATTTTGGTGAGACCACACCTGGAGTATTGCGTACAGTTTTGGTCTCCAAATCTGAGGAAAGACATTCTTGCCATAGAGGGGGTACAGAGAAGGTTCACCAGACTGATTCCTGGGATGTCAGGACTTTCATATGAGGAAAGACTGGATAGACTCGGCTTCTACTCGTTAGTATTTAGAAGACTGGGGGGGATCATATAGAAACTTACAAAATTCTTAAGGGGTTGGATAGGCTAGATGCAGGAAGATTGTTCCCGATGTTGAGGAGGTCCAGAACAAGGGGTCACAGTCTTAGGATAAGGGGGAATTCCTTTAGGACCGAGATGAGGAAAACATTTTTCCCACAAAGAGTTCTGGAATTCTCTGCCGCAGAAGGTAGTTGAGGCCAGTTCATTGGCTATATTTAAGAGGGAGCTAGATGTGGCCAATGTGGCTAAAGGGATCAGTGGTATGGAGAGAAGGCAGGTTCAGGATACTGGGTTGGATGATCATCCATGATCATATTGAATGGCTCGAAGGGCCGAATGGCCTACTCCTGCACCTATTTTCTATGTTTCTATGTTTCTATACTACGGTGCTTAATTACTTCAACAATGAAAACAAACGTTTTTTGAAATTTGTAGCGAACAGAATCTCTTTTGTATTGGAAGCTACTAATGTATCACAATGGAAATATTGTAGCGGCACCCAGTGGTGGCTTGAGACAATGCGAACCCTTGCAGGTGTGTTTTTGCGGGCTTATTGTTCCTCAGTTATTCGAGCTCCACCTGTGTAACAGGAGCTTCAATATATTTGGCTGACCCAGCATGCGGTTTTGTTATACTCTTTTGTTTGTCGTTCCAAATAAAGATTTATTATTTTACTAAATCTGCTCATCTCGCCAAAGTATGTTAATACAAAGGAAAATCCTGCAGATGAATCATCTAGAGGACTAACAGCAGCGCTTCTTAAAGAACAAGAGATGGTTCAATGGACCAGAGTTTATCTGTTAGCCAGACAGGGAATGGCCAAAGCTTGAGCTAGGATTTGAAATCTCTGCTAATGACCCGGAAATTGAACAAAACATCACAGTGATCGGTTTAAGGGTTTGGTGCATACAGTACGACTTCAGACTAAGAATAATGTTTTAATAAGACCAATAACAAAGTTGTGCTTGTTTCTAGAAGGCAAAGGTGAAGATGGAAGAATTGCTGAAGAAGTCTGAATGCGGATATATAATGCATGCTATTTTTTGTTTTTTGATATATGTTAAGCTTTTATAGCTCCTTTTTTAATGTCTATTAGTAATTGCCTCATTATATACTCAGAACATTAGGGGCCGGTATGTAGTGGCCATTTAGCTTAACTCAGTATATTATAGCTATAAACAAGTTACCTTTACATTTTATCTGCCTGTAATTATGTGGGTGGGATTTATACGTAGTCTGAGGTGTGTTTGCGGCTGGGATTCTCGCGCAGATTCCCTCGTAGTTAGTTTAGTTTGAAGAAGCACGGGGAGAAGTCACAGCTTTCGACCATGCACGAGTATGATCACGGGTAAGATTAAAATGTACTGATACAAAAGAAGTTTGGATGAATATCTTACTGTTTTTGCAACTACAATACAGAAACTATTAATCAAGAGACTGTGTTTGGAAGATTCATCTTTCGAAGGCATTGAATGTCTCATGGAGTGTTTGTGTGTATCAATTATATTCTGATCCCCTGTCTTCAATCAGTGACATAAGCAAAGAATCCTTGAAACAATATAAAAATCTGTCACCACACCTGGGATGACTGGACTGTCATATGTTGATAGAATGGAGCAGCTGGACTTGTATACTCTGGAATTTAGAAGGATGAGAGGATTATTAAGGGTTTGGACACACTAGAGGCAGGAAACATGTTCCCGATGTTGGGGGAGTCCAGATCCAGGGGCCAGTTTTAGAATAAGGGGTAAGCCATTTAGAACGGAGACGAGGAAAATCTTTTTCACATAGAATGTTGTGAGTCTGTGGAATTCTCTGCCTCAGAAGGCAGTGGAGGCCAATTCTCTGGATGCTTTCAAGAGAGAGTTTGATAGGGCTCTTAAAGATAGCGGAGTCAGGAGATATGGCGAGAAGGCACGAACGGGGTAGTGATTTTGGATGATCAGCCATGATCACAGTGAATGGCGGTGTTGGCTCGAAGGGCCGAATGGCCTACTCCTGCACCTATTGTCTATTGTCAGTAATTAAGGGAAAGCAACTAAACAAGTGCCGATTGTTCCAGGGATGACATATTGCTGTTGTAACTACATCTGACAATCTACTTCATCTTTGCTTTTCACTCGGGAGGCAATCTAGTTTAATCATGCTAAACATAATGTGCTGATGAATACATTGAAATAATTATTACAAATAATCAGCAGGCTTCACTTTGCTAGGGTGGTTGATTTTCATATTTTTGTTGACTTGCGACCTTTGCAGGATTTTGTTTTGCATGTATATTTTACAGAAAAGTCAGAAGTCCAAAAAGGATCCATTTTAAATATTCAAACCGCACATTTGGTTATTCCACTTCATTAGTCTGGATAGACGGGACTCATCCAAACTGATTAACTGTTCAAGTGAAGAACTGTAACTAAACCCTATGTTTCCATTGTTTATTCCAGAATGGGGAATATGCACTCAGTTTTAATTATGATAACCGAGTTTCTGCATAATAAACCTTGGTGCTTCAAGTAAGGTAACTAGGATCCAAAGTGGGATGGCTAATTGGATCTAAAATTGGCTTGGTGATTGGAGTCCGAGGTTTGGAAATCTGTGACCAGTAGAGTACATGACCCAAAACGTCACCCATTTCTTCTCTCCAGAGATGCTGCCTGTTCCACTGAGTTACTCCAGATTTTATTGTCTACCTTCGAGGGCTCCAAGATTGGTGCTGAGATCTTTGCAGTTTGTGGTTTATATTAACAATTTGGATGTGAATGTAGAAGGTGTCATTTACAAGTTTGTGGATAACATGAAAATGAGTGGTGTTGTTGATGATGAGGAAGGTATCGACAGTTGTGAAGAGTGTTGGCAGATGGAATTTAATCCCAAAAATTATGAAGTGAAATGTTTGGGAAGTCAATTTGGGATATGACACACAGTAAATGGTAGGGTATCAAGGAATATTGATGAATCAAGGGACATTGGCATTCAAGTCCATATTTCCCTGAAAGTGACAACATAGGTAGATATGTTGGTGAAGAAGGCAGATGACATGGAAGAATGGAGAGTGAGGAGGTCATAGAGAGGAGCTACAGGGAGGTAGTCACTCCCAGACCACAGGAGGCAGACAAGTGGGTCACGGTTAGGAAGGGCAAGGGGCAGAGGCAGGGGCTAGAGAGTATCCCTGTGACTGTACACCTGGAAAATAGGTACTCGTGTTTGATTACGATTGGAGGGGACAACCTACCTGAGGGGGCAACAGCAGCGGCCGGGTCTACGGCACAGGGACCGGCCCTGATGCTCAGAGGGTAGCAAAAAGAGGAGGGCAATTGTAATAGGGGACTCTATAGATAGGGGGTCCGATGGGCGATTCTGTGGACGCAGTCGGGAGACACGGATGCCTCCCTGGTGCCAGGGTCTCGCATGGGTCGGAAAGTGTCCAAAAGATTCTGAAAAGAGAGGGAGAGGAGCCTGATGTTTTGGTACACATAGGTACAAATGACATAGGCAGAAAAAGAGACGAGGTCCTGAAGGGAGAATTTAGGGAGTTGGGGGGGAAAGTTAAGGAGAAGGACCAAAAGGGTAACGATTTCAGGATTACTGCCTGTGCCGCGTGACAGTAAGAGTAGGAATGGAATGAGGTGGAGGATAGATGCGTGGCTGAGGGACTGGTGCAGTGGGCAGGGATTCAAGTTTCTTGATCACTGGGACCTCTTTTGGGGAAGGCATGATCTGTACACAAAGGACGGGTTGCACTTGAACCCGAGGGGGACCAACATCCTGGCAGGGAGATTTGCAAAGGCTACAGGGGAGACTTTAAACTAGAAAAGCTGGGGGGAGGGACTGCAAGAGGCAGAGAAGGGAAGCACTCAGACCCAAAATGTAGGTGAGAAAGAGGAAAAATATAATAGACAGAGAGTAAGGGATGGTGGGTTTATAAAATTTGTATATTTTAATGCTAGGAGCATTGTAAGAAAGGTGGATGAACTTAGAGCCTGGATTGACACCTGGAAATATGATGTTGTGGCAATCAGTGAAACATGGTTGCAGGAGGGCTGTGATTGGAAACTAAATATTCCAGGATTTTGTTGCTTCAGGTGTGATAGAATTGGAGGGACCAGAGGTGGAGGTGTTGCATTGCTTGTCAGAGAGGATATTACAGTAGTGCTTTGGCAGGATAGATTAGAGGGCTCGTCTAGGGAGGCTATTTGGTGGAACTGAGAAGTGGGAACGGTGTAGCAACACTTTTAGGGGTGTATTATAGACCGCCAAATGGGGAGCGAGAATTGGAAGAGCAAATATGTAAGGAGATAGCAGATATTAGTAGTAAGCACAAGGTAGTGATTGTGGGAGACTTCAATTTTCCAAAAATAGACTGGGAAACACATTCTGTAAATTGGGTTGGATGGTTTTGGAGTTTGTAAAATGTGTGCAGGGTAGTTTTTTGCAGCAGTACATAGAGGTATCGACCAGAGAAGGGGCAGTGCTGGAACCTCCTTTAGGAAATGACGCAGGTCATGTGACGGAGGTATGCGTTGGGTGAGCACTTCTGGACCAGTGATCACAATACCATTTAGTTTCAATATAATTATGGAGAGAGTCAGAACTGGACCTAGGGTGGAGATTTTTGATTGGAGTAAGGCTAACTTTGAGGGAATGCATAAGGATTTAAAAGGAGTGAATTGGGACACTCTGTTTTTATGGGAAGGATGGTAGAAGAGAAATGGAGGACATTTAAAGGGGAAATTGTAAGAGTACAGAATCTTTATGTCCCTGTTAGGGTGAAAGGAAATAGTAAAAATTGGAAAGAGCCATGGTTTTCAAGGAAATTGGACACTTGTTTTGAAAAAAGAGAAATATCTACAATAATTATAGGAGGCATGGAGTAAATTAGGTGCTAGAGGAGTATAAAGAATGTAAAAAGAATCTTAAGAAAGAAATTAGGAAGGCTAAAGGAAGAAATGAGGTTGCTTTGGCAAGAAAGATGAAAGTAAATCCAAAGGGTTTCTACAGCTATATTAATAGCAAAAGGATAACGAGGGAAACAATTGGACCATTAGAGAGCCAGAATGGACAGCTATCTGCAGAGCCAAAAGAGATGGGGGAGATATTGAACAATTTATTTTCTTCGGTATTCACCAAGGAGAGGGATATTGAACTCTGTGAGGTAAGGGAAAAAAGTAGACTAGCTATGGAAACTATGAGATTCAAAGAGGAGGAATACTGACAACCTTTGAAAAATATAGAAGTGGATAAGTCTCCCAGGTCCTGACAGGATATTCACTAGGACACTGAGGGAAGTTAGTGTAGAAATAGCAGGAGCTATGACAGAAATATTTCAAATGTCATTAAAACGGAATTAGTGCCGGAGGATTGGCGTACTGCGCATGTTGTTCCATTGTTTAAAAAGGGTTCAAAGAATAAACCTAGTAATTATAGACCTGTTAGTTTTTTGACGTCAGTGGTGGGCAAATTAAATGGAAAGGATACATAGAGATAATATATATAAGCATCTGGATCAACAGGGTGTGATCAGGAACAGTCAACATGGATTTGTGCCTGGAAGGTCATGTTTGACAAACCTTCTTGAATTTTTTGAAGCGGTTACTAGGGAAATTGATGAGGGTAAAGCAGTGGATGTTGTCTATATGGATTTCAGTAAGGCCTTTGACAAGGTTCCCCATGGAAGGTTGGTTAAGAAGGTTCAATCTTTGGGTGTTAATGGCGGAGTAGCAAGATGGATTCAACAGTGTGCTGAATGGGAGATGTCAGCGAGTAATGGTGGATGGCTGTTTTTCAGGTTGGAAGCCGGTGACCAGTGGGGTGCCTCAGGGATCTGTGTTGGGTCCACTGTTGTGTGGAATGAGCTTGCAGCAGAAGTGGTGGAGGCAGGATCGATTTTAACATTTAAAAGTAAAGTGGATAGGTATATGGACGGGAAGGGAATGGAGGGATTTGGTCTGAGTGCAGGTAGATAGGACTAGGGGAAAACAAATGGTCGGCACGGACTGGAAGGGCCGAGAGGGCCTGTTTCCGTGCTGTAATTGTTAAAGGAGTCTGAGGGGTGACCTGATTCAAAGATGGGGTAGATAGAACCATTTTCTCATGGTAGGGGCATCAAAATGAAAAACGCATAGGGTTAAGATGAGAGAAAGGAGTTTTTTAGGAAATCTGTGATGAACGTTTCTTCATACTCTGAGAGTGGATGATATCTAGAATGTGCTGGCATAGGTGGCGGTGAAATAAGATACAATTACTCCATTTAAAATGGATTTAGATGGCACTTAAATGTGCAGGACAGTACAGGATATGGAACTAATGCAGAGAAATGGAATTAGTGCAGATGGGCAAAAGGCTGGATGTGGACATGTTTCCACAGCGGCACAATTCTATGACTCTACGTATCTGTTAATTGTGATTGCCACTTACGATTAAATAGTATCAACTGATTGATTTTTCTTTTCCCTTAGCCCCTAGACTGGAGCCTGGTGTCTGGTTTTCCTCGGTCACATGCGATTGAAATGTATCAGCACTTCCATTAATCTTCATATCGATAACGTAACGTCATTGCCGAGTTACATAATAAATATTTAAAGCTGTTAAACTGTGTCAGCCTACAATTATAGTTTAATGTCTGAGAAAGTGGAGATATCATTTATCCTAAAATAATGAAATCATAGGTATGTTATTCCAAGACTTGTTCAGTGATAAAAATCCAATGTTGTCACGTGTTTTTCTTAATTAGCTATATTTCAAGAGTCAAGAGAGAGTCAAGAGTGTTTTATTGTCATGTCCCAGAACAATGACATTCTTACTTGTTGCAGCACAACAGAATATGTAAATATAGTACACTGTAGACAATAAGATAAATGAGAGAGAGAAAAAAAGTTCAGTGTGTAAAAATGTACAATACTCACAAGTACACGCACATAATATATATATACATATATATACATATATATATACATATATATATATACATATATACATATATTTATATATACATATATATATATGTCCATATCCATATATATATATCTATACGCATACACTCAAAAAACAAACAATAATAGTGCAATAATAATAATAATAATAATAATAATAATAATAATAATAATAATAATAATAATAATGAATGAATAAGTTTGTTGGCCAAGTATTCACATATAGGGAATTTGCCTTGGTGCTCCGCCCGCATGTGACAACATAACATCCAGTGAAGTTAAGAATGACACTAATAATAATAATAATAATAATAATAATAAAATATAATAATAATAATATCTATTGAAGTTCAGAGTTGTAGTATTTAATAGTCTGATAGCTGCAGGGAAGAAGCTGTTCTTGAACCTGATAGAGTTTTCAGGCTCCTGTATCTTCTTCCCGATGGCAGGGGTGAAATGAGTGTGAACCCAGGATGGTGTGGGTCTCTGATGATGTTGACTGTCTTTTTGAGGCAGCGACTCCGGTAAATCCCTTCGATGGTGGGGAGGTCAGAGCCGGTGATGAACTGGGCAGTGTTCACAACTTTTGCAGTCTTTTCCGCTCCTGGGCGTTAATCCCCGTGATGGCGGGACTGTCATATGAGGAAAGATTGGAAAGACTGGGTTCGTATTCTATGGAATTTAAAAGGATGAGAAGGGATCTTATAGGAACGTAAACAATTATAAAAGGATTGGACATTGCAGGAAAAATGTTCCCAATGATGGGGAGTCCAGAACCAGGGGCCGCAGTCTAAGAATAAAGGGGAGGCCATTTAAAACTGAGATAAGAGAAAACCTTTTCACCCACAGATGGCAGTGGAGGCCAATTTACTGGATTCATTTAAAAGAGAGTTGGATAGAGCTCTAGGGCCTTGCGGAATCAAGGGATATGGGGAGAAGGCAGGCACGGGTTACTGATTGTGGATGATCATCCATGATCAAAATGAATGCAGGCTAGAAGGGCTAAATGGCCTACTCCTGCACTTATTTTCTGTCTATATCCATGACTCCTCGGTGCAGTTACTCCACACCAGGTCCCCGCTTGGTAACCTGCTTTTTTTTTAAAATCAAAAATATTAAGGGACAGACGTTTCGGGGTAACGTGAGGGGGAACTTCTTTACTCAGAGGGTGGTGGCTGTGTGGAATGAGCTTCCAGCAGAAGTGGTGGAGGCAGGATCGATTTTAACATTTAAGAGTAAAGTGGATAGGTATATGGACGTGAAGGGAATGGAGGGGTATGGTCTGAGTGCAGGTAGATGGGACTAGGGGAAAACAAATGGTCGGCACGGACTGGAAGGGCCGAGAGGGCCTGTTTCCGTGCTGTAATTGTTATATGGTTATATGGTATTTATTCAAACATTAAAATAGTATTTAAAGCACAATAAAATAAACAAGAAACCACCAAGTACAAGGCAAAACAATACACCAAGTAAAGTACTAAACAACTATATTACACTCTTTGTCCAGGATACACTCAACCCCCCTTGGTGCCCAGCGGTCCTGGAACTCCCCCAGGGTGCCCGTGGACAGCGCATAGTCCCTCTCCAGTACCACCCGGGCATGGATGTAACCCCGGAAAAGGAGCAAGCAGCCGGCTCGGGCAGAGCCCTCTTCAACCAGGACCAGCAGCAACCCTACCAGGACCTAAAAACATAGAAACATAGAAAATAGGTGCTGGAGGAGGCCATTTGGACCTTCGAGCCAGCACCACCATTCATTTTGATCATGGCTGATCCTCTGCTATCAATAACCCGTGCCTGCCTTCCCCCCATATCCCTTGACTCCACTAGCCCCAAGAGCTCTATCCAACTCTCTCTTAAATCCATCCAGTGATTTGGCCTCCACTGCCCTCTGTGGCAGGGAATTCCATAAATTCAACAATCTTCTCTCTCTCTGGGTGAAAAAGTTTTTTTCTCATCTCAGTCTTAAATGACCTCCACTTTATTCTAAGACTGTGGTCCCTGGTTCTGGACTCACCCAACATTGGGATCATTTTTCCTGCATCTAGCTTGTCCAGTCCTTTTATAATTGTATATGTTTCTATAAGATCCCGCCTCATCCTTCTAAACTCCAGAGAATACATGCCTAGTCAATCATTTCAATCATTTCCTCATATGACAGTCCGCCATCCCAGGGATCAATCTCGTGAACCTACGCTGCACTGTCACAAGGATGTCCTTCCTCAAATTAAGAGACCAATACTGTACACAATACTCCAGATGTGGTCTCACCAGAGCCCTATACAACTGCAGAAGAACCTCTTTACTCCTTTACTGAAATCCTCTTGTTAGGAACATTCCATTAGCTTTCTTCACTGCCTGCTGTACATGCACACCAACTTTCAGTGACTGGTGTACAAGGACACCCAGGTCTCGTTGTACCTCCCCCTTACCTAACCTAATCCCATTGAGATATTAATCTGCCCCCTTGTTTTTGCCGCCAAAGTGGATAACCTCACATTTATCTACATTATACTGCATCTGCCACGCATCTGCCCATCTCACTCAACTGTCTAGGTCCCTCTGGCAACCTCCTAACATCCTCCTTCACAGTTTTTTCACACACTGCCACCCAGCTTTTTGTGTCATTATCCGCAAACTTTGCTAGTGTTGCTCCTAATTCCCCTCTTCCAAATCATTAATATAGATGGTAAACAGTTGCGGCCCCAACACCGAGCCTTGCGGCACTCCACTCGCCACTGCCCGTGCCATTCTGAAAAGGAACCCGTTCACTCCTACTCTTTGCTATCCGGTCTGCCAACCAATTTTTTTTCTCTCCATGTCAACACCCTACCCCGCATCCTTAAAAAACCATATGCTTTAATTTTTAGTGACCAGTCTCTCTCCCCGTGCGGGACCTTTATCAAAAGGGTTTTCTGATAAGAGTCAAGATACACTACATCCACTGGCTCCTCTTCATCCATTTTACTTGTCCACACACGATCCTCAAAAAAGTTCCAGAAGATTAGTCAAGCATGATTTCGCCTTTCATAAAATCCATGTTTGACCTCCTTGGACTAATCCTTTTTAACTGCTATCCAAATGCTAATCTCCATTATTACCTCTTAATATTAATGAACCCTTCCTCCAGCAATCTTTTTTCTTTTTTTTTTCGCACTCACCCGGTCAGGCTAACTGGTCTGTAATTTCCCGTTTTCCCTCCTCTCGCTCCTTTCTTGAAAAGTGGGATAACATTGAGCTATCTCCTCCAATCCACGGAATTAATCCCTGAATAATCTATTGAAAATTGAAAAAATGATCACACCAATGATTGCGCGTGCCCCACTATTTCTTTTCCTAGAGCCACCACCCTGAGGACCCTGGGATGCAGACATCAGAGGCCCCCAGGGGATTTTATCATCCTTCAGTCCCCATTAGACCCACCCTATAATATACTATTTCTCCCCAATTTTTTCTTTCTCGCCGAATGAGAAAATTTCTTTTTCTTTCAGTTCCTCAAACCCTAACTACGGGCCCTTAGATCTTCTGTCCACCAGTACATCTGGAGATTGTTTTTTTGTCCTCCTTATTGAAGACAGACAATCCGAAGTACCTATTCAACTCTTCAGCCATTTCCTTGTTGCCCCATAATAATTTTTTTTCATTCATCCTCCCATCAAGGGACCCACATTTGAACTTTGTGCTATTCCTTTTTTTTTTTCCCTTTAAACGATATCAAAAGAAGGCTTTTACAGTTCTTCCATTATATTTCACTGGCCACATTCCTCTCGTACTTCATCTTTTTTTCAGCCCGTTTTTGCCCGTTTTTTGTTTTTCCTTCCTTTGTCCTATGAAAGTTTCCCCCTATCCTCTGGCTTTCCGGCTACTCTTTACTGTATATACATCTTTTCCTTTTAGTTTTTTATTCTAAGAGCCTAACCCTCTCTTGTCCCAGCCACCGGTTGCCTCCCTACTCCCCTTAGAATCTTTCTTTTCCTTTTTTTGAATGAAAATGATCCTGCACCTTCCTGCGTCCAGAAATTCCTGCCTTTGCTGTTACCAGACCGTCATTTCCCCTGCTGGATCAGCCGTTCCCGTCCACCTTGGCCCAGCTCCCCTCCTCATGCCTTTCTTCCATAAGTCCCCTTTGTTCCAATTTGCATCCCTGCCACTTAATACGGATTTAATGTTCCTCCTTTCTCAACATTTTGCAGATTAAAACTAATCATACTATGAATCAATATACCTCCAAGCGGTTTCCTTTAACCTCGAGTTCTCTTATCATATCTGGTTTTCATTTTGACAACACCAAAAATATCCAGAATTTGTTGCCTTTTCCCCCTCTGGTCGGCTCCCATTACAAGCTGCTCTAAGAATCCATCTTTGGAGTCACACTCTAACAACCCTCTCTCCTTCGCGCGGTCGTCCCTTGAACCAACCTGATTTTCCCAGTCCCCTACCTGCAATATTGAAAATCCCCCCCCATCACCACAGTGGCAATTACCTTTGTTTTACATGCCAGTTTTTAACTCCTGCTGCAACTTACATCCTACATCCCGGCTACTAAATATGGGGGTCTGTAATAACACCAATTAGAGTTTTTCCCCTCCCCTCTTTTTTCCTCCCCCCCCCCCCTTTTTCCGCCCCCCCCTTGCCTTTACAATTTCCTCAACTCAATCCACAGTGACTCTACCTCGTCAGTCCCGTATGTCTTCCCTCGCAGGCGACTGAATTCCATCCCTCACCAGCAGAGCTAAAAAAAAATAAATACCCCCCTCCTCTGCCCACCTTTCTATAGGATTTGTATAACCATGAATATTAAGTTCCCAGGCCCGATCTCTCTGCAGGCCACGTCCCCTCAGTAATCCCCCCACAATTTTCATATCTACCAACTGCTAACTGAGTGCCCCTCATCTACTTTACTTCTTATACTTTCACGCATTCATATTATCAATACTTTTAATTTCCCTTAGCGCATCTCACCTTTCACATCAATCCTATACTTGGCCATACTCTCCTATCCCTTTGTGAGCTTCCTTTCCTGTTATGAATTTATTCTGGTCGGTCATTAACCATTTTGACACTACATAAAAACAAACATGAAACAACCCCCAACACCCCCCCTTATTCAGTTTAAAATCACCCGTGGGTAGCAGTGGCAAACCTGCCTGCCAGAATGCTGGTCCCCCACCAGTTAAGATGCAATCCGTTCATTTTGTACAGTTCCCCTTACTTCCGAAACAAGATCCCAGTGATCTAAGAAACTAAATCCCTGCCCTTCACCAGTTACTCAGCCACACATTCAGGTCCCGTATCTTCCTGTTCCTGCTCTCTCCAGCACGAGGAACTGAAAGCAAACTGGAGATTACAACCCTGGAGGTCCCTGCTTTTCAGCATTTTTCCGAGCTCTCTATAGTCACGCTGCAAAATATTCATCCCCTTCTTTCCAACATCGTTTGTGCCGACATACACTACCACTTCCGGCTGTTCACCTTCGCCCTTGAGGATTTTCTGCACTCTGTCCGTGACATCCTGGATCCTGGCACCAGGAAGGCAGCACACCATCCTTGAATCCTGTCTGTTGCCGCAGAAAACCCTGTCCGACATCTTCAGCCTTACCCTCTCCCCTATGCACAGGGTCCAAAGATTAGGATGGTGGGTGAAAAATGCAGCCAGAAGGCAAGGAGCAGCAATGGTAACCTGCTTTAAAAAAAAAATCAAAAATATGTATTCAAACATTAAAATAGTATTTACAACACAATAAAACCAAACAGAACCTACCACCATAGTACAAGGCAAAACAAATATATCAAGTAAACTACCAAATAACTATTATTAAAAGAGAACACAAACAGTGGAGAACTAGCGGGTGCTGGCTGCATCTAAGGAGCGAAGGAGAGAGGGAGAGGGTCAAGGTTTTTCGGCTGGTCAGGGGATCAGGGGAAACGAGAGCTTATGTGGCGAGATAAGGATACTAATGAATGAAGATATGCAAAAGTATCGTAGGAATAAAAGGAACAAGCATTGTAAGTGTTTGTTGGTTGTGAAAATGAAAGAGTGGTGGAGGGGGTGGGGGGAGGGGGATAGACATGGAGGATTTGCCAGGGGCGATGGGATGAGGAGTGGTGGGAAGGGGGGAGGACAGCAAGGGTTAACAGAATTGAGAAAATTCAATGTTCAAGCCCAAAGGATGCAGACTCCCCAAGCGGAATATGAGGTGTTCCTCCAGCTTGCGGTGTTGCTCACTCTGGCCGTGGAGGAGGCCCAGGACCGAGAGGTCGGATGCGGAATGGGAGGGGGAGTGAGTGTGAGCCACCGGGAGGTCGGGTTGGTTATTGCGGACCGAGCGGAGGTGTTCGGCGAACTATATTACAATCCTTGTCATTGGTAACCTGCTTTTTTCTAATTAAAATTTATTTTTTATTTTTTATATTATCAAATCATTTATTCAATTATTAAAAAATATATACGTACATAAAAACAAGCAAAAGCCACCCACCATATAAGAATACAAAAATTATATCATAATAAACTATTATACAAATTATGATAAATCATTGGACCGGTTACTTTCTACATCTGCAGAGCCACAGCAGTCCGGAACTCCTTCAGGGTGCGTGGGACAGGGCGTTTACCCTAATCTAACTGCACTGGAACGGACCGTATATCCCGGAAAAAGGGGTGGCATAGCAGCGGCTAGGGTAGAGCCTCCACTGCCTGGCGCCTTGACCCCCGGATGGCAGCTTGGCCTGGCCCCAGGAGCAACCAATAGGGACATCTTAGCCCTACCCTCTCCCGACTCCTGGGTGTCATATTGTGGATGGTATTCTGTGAAGGGGATGGATGGTATTGAACGCTGAGCTGTAGTCTATAATAAAACAGATTGAATACGTATTTTTATTGTCAATGAGTCCAGTGCAGAGTGGGGAGCCAGCAGATCGCATCTCTGTTGACCTGTTGAGGAAGGTGGTGAATGCAATGGGTCAAGCGTTTTTGATGAGGTTGGAGTTGATAAGCACCATAACAACCTCTCAAAGTACTTCATCACCACGGGTGGAGACCGACTTCGGATAGCCTGGAGGCTCGGCTGGGGCCCAGTGGACTTGGCCGCGGGCCAGTGGGATGACAAGTCAGGGAGCTCGCTGGTCAAGGTTGGTGACCTGTTTTCCGGAGCTCCCGCAAAACAACAGCTGCGTCCGCTGGAATGAGGTCGGCAGATTAGGGAGCTTTGACTGCAGGGCGCTTGAGTAGGTTTGAACCAGCGCGTTCGCGGAGCACGGATTCAGCGTGGGATTACCAAAACACTGGCGGGGGTCCCAAATTGGGATAGCCTGGATCGGCTAAAGCAGAGTGAGAAGCAGGGAAGGAAGAGACAGGGACTTTCAAGGGATTAGCTTCCATCACAGTGGGAGGTGCCTGGTAGATAGACTCACTGTGGGTGGATGTTAAATGTGTTAAGTGTGTGTTTTGTTCTTTTATTTTATCGGAAGTACCGTGAGTGGACGTGTGAAAAACCCCGCAGCAAGCTGGCGCGAATATCGTCGCTCGCATTGAGTTCGACCAGTGCGAGGGGCGCTGCTCCTCTGTCCGGCAGTTAAACAAGGACCATCAGTGTGAGTTTTACTAATTGAGCTGGTTTGATGCTCTGTATAGTTAAATCCTTTTACAGAGATCGCTATGGACAAACAAAATCGGAGCAAAAAGAGTGCGTGGAGCACCGCGGGACCTTTTGGAGCGTGTTCAGTGGACACAAATTCCGGATGCGTGGGATTTTAGGCACAGCACCCGTACCTCTGTATGGGAAGCAGCACGGTACGTCGGGTGAGCCCCACACATCGGCGGGCCCCAACTCTCTCACCACAACAAGTCCAGAAAATTGGGACTGGCGTTAGGACCGCGCTGGGTGTGGGAAAGCAACGTACATAGGCAGGCAGACTATCTCATAGCTTCGATCCGGACGAAGGCAGGACTGGGGGGTAAAAAAGTGTGGAAATCGGGGCAGCCCCCGTTCTTTGGGCAGGCCGACTCTCCACTGCGACAGTCCTGTAAACTGCGGCACTGGCGGTTAAAACCGCATAAGTAAGTTAGCCCGTTTTTTTGGCAGGCACCGACTTTCCGCCGCATCTAGTCGGAAGTCCACAGGCCTACTGCGGCAGGCCACGGGGAAGTTGTGTAGCCCAATGGAGGGCAGGCCACTGTCTCCCATGGCCACGTCCAGAAAGGACCGCGGGGCAGGACGGCTGAACAGCGGGGGGAGTCATGTATCCGCAGGAGACAGGACGACTTCTACCGCAACAGTCGGGAGTCATCACCCAGAGGGGTGCGGACGGTGGTCATAGCCCATTGATCGCCAGTCTGGGAAGAGACCTCCATTCGCAGGTTTAGCGACGGCGACGCATTGATGCAATGGAAGGATGATGGAGAACTGCTCAGAAGGAACCTACTCCGCAGGAGCATGTGTTCCTGTGGTCACAAAGGTCCATGACAGATCCTTTTCAAGGGATGTCAACAGCTCTCCTCTCGGAGGGGGGGCAGATTTAGGGATTTGCTGACTTTGAGGGGGGATGGGTTGCCGAAGACCCGAAGTTGCATGGGATGCGGAGAGCGATCATATGGGGTGGTGTCACATATGCACAGCATATCCCAGAAAAGGGCAACCATTCCGACGGCTACGAGGTAGCTTTCAATACTGAAATATCCACCAAACTACAGGAAACAGGTAATTTTCAGACACAGCCAGTTACCTGGCCCGGAAAAATGCGTTCGTGAATGTACCACGTCAACACATCCCAGATGGGGATAAAAGCCTTGGTTTTTAAGGCTCAGGATTGAAAATTAAAAATTTGAAATTATGACCTCAGGGATTACTAACATTTGCAGTGGTTGATGGTGAGGGACAAGATGGAAGAGCGAAGGAGCTTTTGCTGTTCTGCAATGACAATATGAGATCACTGCTTCAGGGAAAATTATACACCCACCGCTAACCCCAAAATTGCGGCATTGTGTAAAGCCAGCGCTACGCGTCACCTGCTGCTGTTTGGAGATGAACCTGCAAACAGGGTGAATGGACTAGATGAGGAAGCCAAAGCGGGTTGGCATGATAAAACACTTTCTTTAGCAGGACCCCTGTTGAATCGATGGCAGCATCTACGCAACACCCTACAGGCCAAGTTTACCACCCCGATAGGGTGATGGGTTGCAAACAAAGGTGGGCTTTCTCAAATAAGAGAAAGTGAAAGGACATGCAGAAACTTTTCAAGATTATATACCATGGGGTAATAGAGAAATCCTACATGAAATCTTGAGTTTGTGGTCTAAATCTGTACCAAAGCCAAAAAAGTTGTTGGCATGTTCGTATTTTTATTGATTAAATAAACGGATACTTTGTGCAATATACCATTTCAGATGGAACATTTCGGAAACTGCCAAACAACTGATTTCCAAAGGTACTTCAGGCCTGCATCGATCTAAAAGATGCATACTATTAGTCCTATACGTAAAGATCACGAAGATATTTGAATTTGTCTGGATGGGGCAGAGCTGTGCAGTATAGAGCATGCCTACTAGAATAACAGCCCAGGTTATTTACAAAATATTGAATCTGCATTGGCGTCTTCTGAAGACAATACACTCATAGTTCATGGCTATCTTGATGACATCTGTGTTGCGGGAAAATTTTGGATTGGATAAATTAGCTGTGACTGCCATCCAGTTACCTATTCAATAGTGGGGTTCGGTACATCCAATTAGACAATTCTAAGTTACACCTTCTGTCATTATGGACTATCTGGGATTCACGGATAACACAAATCTATGACTGTCTTTATGAATAACAAAGCGGCAGATTACTAGAGGCCAATGTTATAGCCTTGCTTGCGCCAAAAAACTGCCTATCGCCATGGCAAGGTAATTGGGAAACTGGAAGCTACTTTACCAGTGAGATATGGACGTTGCATAATCAAAATTTGCCAAGAAGCCAATAATTCTGCACTATACCTCTTGCTGGGCTTTTTGACAGACTAGGCAGCTAACAACCTCAAAACATAAAAAATGTAGCTTACGATTTGTTGGCATTAGCGCTTCAAATATTGTATAAATTTAATCGTCGTTACAAACCTTTTGTCGTGTTGCAAACTGACGCCAGTGCCACGGTTGGGGAGTTCACTCTCATCCAGTTTGTTGGTGGTAGAGGGCGATTTGCACGAATCTACTTGTTAATCATGAGGATAAATATTTGGAAATGTGGGAGCTATTTTACGGACCTACGGGCTGACTGTAGAAATATGCATTCATACGCATGTATCTAAATAGACAATAACATGGTGGTGGATATTTAAACCATATGGGGTGGTATCAAGTCGATAATTTTGTGATGAATTGGCAAAACACAATTTCGCCTGGTGATTGAAAGAATTTGGATTTCAGATAATACCTTCCTGGGAAAGACTAAATACAGTGGGGAACCAGGTCACGCTATTCAATGTCTAAGAACCGAGTGCGAGGTTGACCCCCAACTTTTGCTACTTATAGCTAGCATGGAACACAGATTATGACCTTTTTGCGTTTTCAGATTGAAACCATCAGTACCAAACATATGTCTTTGGGAAACAGACCCTGGGGCAGTGGGGATGTCGCTTTTCGCTACATTGGGGAAACTAGTTTTCTAAGCATTTCTTTCTGCCCCCAGTCGGGTATTGCAGAAAATCCAGTTAGAATTCCATGGTAATAATATAACATATATCCATATAACAATTCAGCACGGGGAACAGTCCCTCGGCCCTTCCAGTCCGGTGCGACCATTTGTTTTCCCTAGTGCCATCTATCTGCCACTAGACATTACACTCCATTCCTTCACGTCATATACCTTCACTTTACTCTTAAAAATGTTAAAATCGATCCGCCTCACCACTTCTGATGGAAGTCATTCCAACAGACACCACAATCTGAGTTAAGAAGTTTCCCCTCAGTTACCCGAAACTTCTGTCCCTTAATTTATGTCTGCCTTTTGTTTGAATCTTCTCCCCCTCAATGGGAAAACGTTATATCCACTAACTTGTTATTCTTTTATCTTTTTAGACATCAATCCGTCAACCCTTAACTTTCGCCGCTCACAAGATGGATTATATGGATATATGGTTTTATGGTTGGTATTAAGTCCGATATTTTGTGATGAATTGGAAACTCAATGTAGCGATGGACTGCCTTGGCCACTGGGAAGACATGATCCATGGAGTTGGCCGGAACAAGTTGGCTATGGAAATGGATCTGCTGGCGCTGGCAAGGCCGGAATCAGCGCACTAGGGGAGAAAATTGGACGCCACACAGGAACGAAAAGTCCGATGAGGGCACCCGATCTGGGCGCACATTATCGCATCGGAAATACTGATATACCCGACTGGCTACTCGCCTATGGTTCCCGTGGTCCTCGACATGGTGAAGGAACATGTTTACAGGTTCCCAAAATGCCGAACCTCCCCTGACTCATCCATATCAGGGAAGAGTCATCCGTGATGGTCATTGAACAGGTGGATTTGCAGGTTTCTGAAGAGACATTACTGGAATTCGGGCTGTCGAACAGGACCAGGTCTTCATAAGGGTGTGCAAGAGAGCACAAGGAAGCAAATACTTACCATGATGGAATGGGAGGTGTTCTATTCCAGAGACTATACAATACCACTCTGCCACATCCCAGAAGTGCTGGATTCCTCGGGGCCTTCATCGATGAGGGCCTAGCTACAGTGCCATCAAAGTGCAAGGGTGCATTATCATTTACCTAGATTGGAGTGGGGGAATCCATCCATTGGTATCAAACAACTAATGAGGGGATTTAATTCCAACCTCCAGGCACGATACACAAAGACTGGGATCTTGGGGTAGTGTTGTCCTACGGCCAGGAGTTGGTATCAGTTTGGAATCTCCACTGGCAAAACTCACTAAAAGTGCGTGATGCTGATGGCACATATCACAGCCTCAACGGGACAGACCTCACAGATAAATTAGGGACAGGATGTTCTTGACCCCACCTTAAAAGTAACCTTCTTTTATTAGATGAGTACATTAAACACCATTGACCTGGAACAACCATAAATTGGACTTAATTTGTGTAGGTTGGTCCCTGTCTCTTTCCCGAATAATGAGTTCAGGTTGCGAAACGTTGATACAGTGCTTGGCGGAATGGTGGGCAGCCGGTGGTTGCATGCCTTACAGTGCTTGCAGGACAGAGACCAAGTTCGATCCTGGACTATGGGTGCTGTCTGTACGGAGTATTACGTTTTACTGTGATTGTGTGGGTTTACGCAAGATTTTGGTTTCGTCCAAACTCCAAAACTAAAAACTAAAAATATCATATGCATTCTGTGGGCGGACAGTTCAAGATACTAATGCAGAGCCACAACCGTTTTCCGCACCCTTGGATCCAGAGCTTGCTGTTTCATCCATTCAGTTGGACCAAAGAGGTAACAAGTCGGTGAGGAGTTGATCGATAATGGCATGGAAGCCTAGGCCACTGGGCAGACAAAATACCATGGAGTGGCACGGAAGTCGGCTATGGAAATGGATCTGCCAGTCTGGCCAGGGGAAATCCAGGGCACTGGGTGAGAAATTTGACCACGCCACACTGGCGAAAACAAGTCCGTTGAGGTAACCGTTGGGCGCCAATTTTTGGTGGGATTATGGAGGGACTTTCGGTGCATTTAAATAATTTTGTCCTGTTATAAAGGAGGTGCCGGACCACAGTTGCGGAGGATCTGTGGTGGACATGCGTCAAAATAGAATGGATTAATTATAATGTAAGATTAACGACGTACACTTACCGTTTGAAGGTTGATCTTTATTTTATGAGGCGGTCGAGTTGCGGACTACGTGTTGAATAGAAGCCGTTACAGGTTGGTGGTCAATTTACAACGGAGCGGAATGAATTCAAGCTATCAATGACCAAGGTATACGGTAAGTTGATAATACTACGAATTCAAGATGAGATCTATGAGGGTGGGAGCGGAGGGCAAGTAGTCCTCTACTCGGATCTCATAAAATAAAGATCAAACTTCAAACTGGTAAAGTTCTCGTTTAATCTTTCTATTTTTACGTCGGAGATCAAGTGATGACTAGTGAAGACTTCAAATAAATGTGATTTCACGCGCAGACTCATATTTTTTCGGGGGGGGGGGACGGGTGTTCACAAGCTGGATTGACTCAAAAGTCGTTACAATCAATATGATCAGTATACATTTGTTAAATGAATAACAGTTTATTTAAATCAGATGATCCTAACAAACCCCTCTAAACTCAGGGGGAAAATATGTAACAGTACGGACACCAGAATCAGCAAAACCCCGAGCCTTGAAATAGGCTTGTGAGAAAACCTCTGCAAATTAGTCACTGGACTTCATGCGGCCGGAGGACTTGCAATCGTTTGACCGACACCTTACTGTGAGTTTTTTTGTGGATTAATAAACAAGCCACTTGGTCTCTCATGAGGTTTAGTAATCTCAATGTAAAGAGTAAATGTGAGACTATACAGAAAGCGATCATCTGGGGGAATGCTGAAAACACATTTACAGCTGTCATGGTCTTTTATATGTTTAAGCAAATCATAGAATAAAATATAATGGCATCAGCCGAACATGCATTCTATCCGAGCGTCGTTAGAATGTTTGTAACATGTTGGGCTGAACAACACCTGGAAGAGACCACTCTATAGTTAATTTGGGCTATAGATAGGCTTGTAACGGAGCCACTGGGCGAAGAAGTTAAAAAAACCTCACTAACGTTGCCTAAATTACGGCCTTCTGGTTTAGGAGGATTAGAATTGGAAAACTCTCTTCATGAATGTGAACTAAACGGAAATGAGTCACTATGTATTGCAATTCTTGCATTATAGGTAAATAAGAAAGAAGGCATTCTGGCTGAATTATTGCACTGTAACTTAATTTTTAGGTCAAAATAAAGAGTTGGACAACTCCAAAATCATCGTGATCTGTCCGTGTGATATCCAATATCTGCTGTAGGCAGAAATTGCCAACTTCTTGTATAGTGAAAAATTGCTGCTGTGTTACTATTCCTGCAGGCCGACGTGAGAAACATCCACGTCCGAATGAGACGTCTCTCCAGGTTAAGGCCTCCTTAAATCTGCAAATTAACAGATCATTATGATCTATAAAGATGTTGATCCCCAGTGACTGGATTACCAGGAAGATTTTTATTTCTTGGGCATAAGCTGTAAGGCTCCCTAGCCATTTTGTAATACAACGGGAAACCTTGCTCGTGTAGGCCAATCTGGCACTACCATACCCCTGAAGCGGAGTCCTCCTTGATCTTTGCAAACATCTGCTGATGAGAACAGAATGAAGGAAATACATACACGAACATTCCTCCCCCAATGCAGCGAAAATGCATCCATGCTACTGCCCAGTATCTGGTTACCATGAAACATATAGAAAATAGTAATCATAGAACTTAGGTGCAGGAGTAGGCCATTCGGCCCTTCGAGCCTGCCCGCCATTCAATATGATCATGGCTGATCATCCAACTCAGTATCCCGTACCTGCTTCTCTCCATTACCCTCTAATCCCCTTAGCATCACAAGGGCCACATCCAACTCACTCTTAAATATAGCCAATGAACTGGCCTCAATACCCTCAGTGGCAGAGAGTTCCAGAGACTCACCACTCTCTGTGTGAAAAAAAGTCTTTCTCATCTCGGTCTTAAAGGATTTCCCCTTATCTTAAGCTGTTGTGACACCCTTGTCCTGGACTTCCCCAACATCGGGAACAATCTTCCTGCATCTAGCCTGTCCAACCCCTTAAGAATTTTGTAAGTTTCTATAAGATCCCCTCTTAATCCTAAATTCCAGAGAGTATAAACCGAGTCTATCCAGTCTTTCTTCATAAGACAGTCCTGACATCCAGGAATCAGTCTGGTGAACTTCTCTGCACTCCTCTATGGCAATAATGTCCTTCCTCAGATTTGGAGACCAAAACTGCAAACCAATACTCCAGGTGTGGTCTCACCAAGACCCTGTACAACTGAAGTAGAACCTCCTGCTCCTGTACTCAGAAATTCCTTTTGCTATGAAAGCTAACATACCATTCGCATTTTTCACTGCTGCTGCACCTGGCCATGCCTACTTTTACATGGACTGGTTGTACCATGACACCCAGGTCTCGCTGCATCTCCCTTTTCCTAATCGGCCACCATTTAAATAATAGTCTGCTTTCTGATTTTTGCCACAAAGTGGATAAACTCATATCTAGTGTAACTGATGATTTAATCGAGATGCAAAACAAGTCAATATCTGGCAATGCATACTGATCAATCATTTGGTTTAACACATCTGATATTAACATCCATTCTTATGTTGTCATTAACTTGATAAATTAACAACCGGGTGACCTTTCTGGCAAATAAGTGCTGAAAGCCTGATATTTTGGTCAATACACAGTCCAAATCTGGTTAGCCGTCTATCACAAGACTGTGACTTAAATCCACCCATGAGGTCTTTACATATGCCACTGCTGTGGTGTTGTGAATCTGAGCTGCACAATGCAGATCCTCTTGTAGAACAATAAGCTTTGAGCCCATACCATGGTGCCCAACAACTCTAAATAATCAGTCCCTCTTAATTGAGGAGGAAGCGATGTCTCATCAACATTCCATCTGCCTCCACAACTAGAAAGACATATCTGTTGCACACCCAACCCAGTGCACTCACATCAGTCTGTAATATCAGTGACGGGTGATTCCACGAAACGTTCCTTAAATTTTTTGAAAACATGTACTATCCACCATTGTATGTCAGCAAATCGCCCCAGCTGACAACTGCATCGGCCTATAAATAATAGCCCCTTTGTATTCTCAGTGCTGTTCCTTTGATGGTTGTAATTGTTGATAATGCACGAGGAACCATATGCACAGCTGGAAAGCTGCAACAACTTCCCAATAAAAACTGGCTACTTGTCAAATCAAAGGCCCCGTTGTTCTCCACGAGATTAACACCCAGTCCTCAATTAACTGATTCAATTTTATCCTGGGCCACAAAGTTTACCAACATGTGTTGGAATTAATGGTAAATCCAGATAATCAATAATTGGACTGGTGATAATTTAGATTTACCTGGGTGAATAACAAATCCCATTTGTTCAAAATGATTTTAGAACAACTGAAACTGATGATTGAGTTTCAGCATGTCTTTTCCCAACAATCAGAAATCATCTAAATAGGCCATTACCACATGCCCGGTGCGCTCCAAGCAATGTCTAACACAGGTTTTACCAATTTAGTAAATAATCTAGGAGGCTGAAGTTAATCCATTCGGCAATGTCCTGAATTGCCACAGCTCAGTCATCCGAATAAATTTCAAATATTTCTATCATCACCATGAATAGACACTGCGTAATACGCATTCTTTAATCAATGGTTGCCATATAATACCCTTTGGACACTAGATGTTTGGCCCGTGGTATAAAGTTCTCCATTTTGAAATGCCTATAACAAACAATTTGGTCAATATTCGATTAAATCCAGAATAATTCTACATCCCCCAGTCTTTTTAGATCTGGGAAATATATTGACAGAAATTGTTGACTTTGATAGACAGGAAAGGCTCAAATTAACCTTCTCATGTACGACTGAATCTCTGCTTGAAAAGCACATTTTCCTATCTGAAAAATAAGTTTACTATAGGAAAATGTTGACTAGGTAGACTGTCTTAAAGTAAAATCCAATTTTTCACCCCTTCATACACTAAGTATGAACAAATCTGATGTCAACTGCTGCCATTGTTTGAGAAACAATTTTTACCTTCCCCAATTTGAACAGGAACATAGTTAATTCATTGTCTGTCAATGGTATATTCCTTACCAGCATCTTTCCTTGAGGCCTTGTTGTCCTTGACTTTCTCCTGTAGAGAACCTTTTTTTGCCTTGCTTCCAGCCTGGCTTAATGAGAGCCATGGTTTATAACAACCTCATAACAGTCTTTGACCCTTTTTGCAAATTACCACCAAACATCAGATTTCGTGGTGGTACACTGTTTTCAAAATGCATTACAAAGGAGTTCCAGTTCATCTGCTGTGCTTCACCATATCATTTGTACCCCCCAATAACTTTCACCACAGCTGTAATACCTGCTGACAACAGTTTAGCATTTTTTTAAACTTCATCTCCTGGGCCCTAGCAGTAAACCCATCTATGACCAAATTTGGTGACTAACCACCGGTACCTTCAGGAGATCTCAATTAACAGGAGCTTTATAGTTTTTTGCTACTTCATCCATAGCTAGATCTCCTGTAACTGGTGGGAGAGCATATACTGAATGGCTTCAGCCAATTCTATATCAATCGCCTTTCCTGCCTCTCTACACTCAGCAAACTTCCCAGCAATGTTCGGAATTACCTCCCCACGAACACCTTTACTGCTCTCCCCCAGCAAACTGCCTGATAGAACAATCCTCCTCACAGGCAGGATAGTTCTGCAGCCCTGAAAACAGGTGCTGCTAGCAACAAGCTCTCATCAGCTGGCTTGGGCATCACTCCTCCTCACGGAGCTGGAACATCTCCTCACAGGCAGAATAGTTCTGCAGCCTGAAACAGGTGCTGCTAGCACAAGCTCTCCATCAACCTGGCTTGGGCACCAACTCCTCCCCACGGAGCTGGTCCCTGTCGAGCATTCTTTTGAAATAGAATCTCGACGTGGGAGAGCCGTGAGCAAACGGACTCTCCTATGGAGGTATAACCTCCAGGCCCGACTCATTTACGGGCCACAGAGACTTGCCAGCGGCCCCCCTACTGACAAGCCTCCATGCCCCCCGGCAGTGGGTCCGCAACACTGGCTGTGTAGCAGCACCGGACCAGGTGTACCAGACGGGCCTCCATCTCAACACTCTCCTGCACTTTACCTTTCTACCCGGAGCGCCTCGCCGACACCTTCTTCCCTTTCTGCAACATATCTATAAAAACTCCCAACCGTCGCAGAAAAAGACCTGTGGTAAAGTATTTCAACAAACCTTACCTCGTTTCAACTTGTTAACGAAAACTGCAGATGCTGGAGAATGGAGGGTGAAGTCTGAAGAAGGGTCTCGACCCGAAACGTCGCCCATCTCCTTCGCTCCTTAGATGCCGCTGCACCGCTGAATTCTCAGCTTTCCATGTAACCCGCGGTTTAAACTTACCGTCGGAGGAGCGCTGCTGCTCCCCGCCCGACTGCACCAGCGTCTGACGTCACATGACGCACAACGGCTGTACGGGCTTCTATTCACGTAGTCACTCACGTGGGACTCTTAGACGAAGTAAATTAACATTTACTGACTACAAACCATGAGAGTCATTGTACAGGATGCCGATAATTAATTTGGATTCACAGGGTCACTGATTTCCTATTATTTTACTTAGCATATACTGTACAGTGTTTAGTCACACCACAAAACGGATTAGTTGCTATTTAGGCATATAAATAGCAATGTTTTGGTGACTCTGAGGTATGATGACAAGGAATGAAGAGTAAAAGCTGAGCAGGAGAATGATTGACTTTAAAGCTGAACAATGTACTGATTGCTCAGTAAATGCTCTTTATCGATGAGATCATCCATAATCTAATAGACACTAAAGTAGGATCGCAAATGAAGTCTCTGACATTTTAGAAGATGCTACCATTTGTTCCGATTAGGATTTACTGCATTTCTTTCTCCATGTTAGATTTAGAATATTTGGGTGAAGCATTGGAAGGTTCGAATATCGGAAAAAATTTTTTTTTTTTTAACACATAAATTCATATCGGTCATATTTTTTAGCAAATTGCATTGCTGGAAGATTGAAGAATGGCCCACAGAACATTTATTGCTCAGCAGCATGAGTTTAGTTTAGTTTAGAGATACAACATGGAAACAGGCCCTTCGGCCCACCGAATCTGCACTGACCAGCGATCCCCGCACACTAACACTATCCTACACACCCTATGGACAATTTTACATTTTATACCAAGCCAATTAACCTACAACTATGTACATTGGTGTGTGGGAGGAAACCAAAGATCTCGGTGAAAATCCTCGCAGGTCACAGGGAGAACTAACAAACTCCATACAGGCAGCACCCCATAGTCAGGATCAAGCTTGGGTCTCTAGCGCTGTAAGACTGCACCTCTACTGCTGCGCCACTGCACGGCACAAAGTTAGAGCTTAAGCTATTTACCTTGTGGATGTTATCATCTTCATCAAACCTGATAGAACTTTCATCAAACTTTCTCCCCTTCCACTTTATCTTTTTAAACGTTTCATTGCCAGACTAAGAAATGTGATAAAATGTTTTAACTGCAGGGGAAGTTTAAACTTGCAAATGTAAGAAGCTTAGAATTTATGTTGCATTGTAGCACGTAAGCGTGCAACTACTGTAACATTGTGATTTAGCTGCGGCATTAAAACATAAATCAAGAATAATTATGCTTATCAATCATTCCATCTGACTTCGGTGGCGCTATGGAGTCCTAGAGCATAGCGCCAGCCAGCTCTGTAAAAATTCGGGAAAAACGGGGGCTTAAAAAGACTTACCGGTTGCCTGCTTCACACTGCTTGCCGTTTCAATATCGACGTGTACCGAGTGACGTCATCAGCCGTGCGACAAAACCATGACGGCACGGGAGCCTACCGACAAGGTAAAAGGTCGAAAAACCCGGGCGAGAGCGGGAGAAGGCCTGGGAGAAGCCTCGGATTCAAGTAGGGCCTGCTCTGGAAGATGTCTCCAGGAAAGCAGGCACAGAAGGTGAGGATTTGAAAACTTTTATTTCTCACCAGATGGCTGATTTAAAGCGAGAATTAAAGGCAGAAATGAAAGATATAAAGCAAGAAATGAAAGATATAAAGGGAGAAATAAAGGAAGAAATTTGTCAAATTAACAATCAGATGGATTTGATGAAAAATCAATGGAATGAATTTCAAAAAGATACAACGTTTAAAAATTGATAATGTTTAAGAAAGAATCAGAAAAATTGAAGAATGAACTTATTGATATGATCAATAATATGGAACGTAAGATGGAGATTAAACTTGAAAAAGTTAAAAAAGACTTTCAAAATAAGATTGATCCTATTGCAAATGTGCTGGAACAACAGGCAGATGGCATGAAAAACCTGAAAAGATAGCGGAGGCAAGTACTGTGTTACAGCAAAGCTGATAACAGAACAAGAACGTCTACTGGAGTTGTTGACTAAAGTAACAGAGAAATGCACTCAGCTAGAAGGCTAATCAGAGAAGACAGAACTTGAGGATCGCAGGGATTCTGAAGGTCTAGAGAAACACGAAGATCTCGAGAATTCACTGCTAAACTACTTCAAGCTGTTTTATCTTTGGATGATAAGCCTGTATTAGTCGTGCACATAGAGTCGGCAGACGACAGACCAGTACAAATGCCCCCCCAAGACAAATGATTGTAAAGCTACATATGATTTTATCCTGGAGGATATTATGCGGAGAGCTTCGGGGAAAAAAGAATCTGACATTTCAAGGACAAAGAATCAGTATCTATCGAGACTATCCCCCAGAGGTTGCCAGAAAACGAAAAGCGTTTAATGAAGCCAAAAGCCTTATGAGGGGTGTAGAAAACTTGAGATACGGTTTGAATTACCCAGCCATCCTAAGAGTTACTTATAACAACGTGGAACATTTCTTCAAGACCCAGCAGAAACAATGGAATTTGCAAAGCAGTTTGACACTTGAAAATTATCTACAAGCAAACATACTGTCTTTTACTACTTTTAGAGACCTAGTATGGTCTCTTAACATTCTGTGAGACTTCATACGATAATATGGAATTAGAAGGAACTAGAAGGAACGGACAATGTCGTATGGAATGAAGCGTTTTTCTGGATTGGAAGATGCTTGCTGAACATTGACAATTAGTCATAATATATAACTAACACAAACAATAACACACATACTAAAATCATAACGCGGTTTTATTATCACTATGATTATTATTAACCAAGATTGTTCACTATTGCTAATTAATATTACTAATAATTAATATCTTATGTCTTGTTAAATTTGGAGATACCCTCCTTATTTTTTCTTCTTTAATAATGATTTTTATTTTTTGTACTTTAAAAAATTCTTTATCTCCGTTCTATAGTTAGATTTTTAAATTAATTTTAGATATACATACTTTTTATATGATGATCAATATCACTTTTTTCATTTCTTTAATATTATATCCCCGTTAAAATATTATTATGGAATAATAATTCCTTAAATCTAGGAGCTGGCCAAATTAATAACATCAATGCCGGAAGCCTTTAGATGGATAGCCAATGTAGTATGGCTTACACAAACTACAAATATTTCATTTGTAGTTCTTTCATTCTTTATACACACTATTAATCTCTTTATCTACTCTTTACTATTCTTTTTTACTTATTGTATCTTTCAGTTTGAATGGAGCTACACACTGGAACAATGGAGATATATTCGTGAAGTACATAAAAGAGATTTAAAAATTCATCTATTCGGTGTTCGGGTGTAAGGTTAGGTCTACTGCACGGACCCTTGGATCTATTGTAGATTCCCACAAATTTGAAATGCAGGACTTAAAAAGAAATATGGGGAATGAGGGATTAACCTTTTGCAGTTGGAATGTTAAAGGTATCAATGAAACCAATAAAAAGAGGAAAAATATTGACACACTTAAAGGCAATTAAAGCTGATGTAATTTACATTCAAGAAACTCACCTAAAAAAAGACGCTGAAAATAGGCTGAAAGCCAAATGGATAGATAAAATATATCACTCTTCTTTTACGCATAAATTAAGAGGCGTAGCAATATTATTTCGTAAAGGTACTTTATTTAAGCAATACATCTACTATATCTGATAAAGATGGCAGATATATTATTGTGATAGGAGAAATAAACAGGGAAAAAATTGATTTTTCGTTAATATTTATGGACCAAATTTTGACAGTCCTTTATTTTTTAAGAAAGTACTCAATAATATTCCGGAATTAACACATTATAATTTGATAATTGGAGGAGATTTTAATTGTACATTAGACCCTTATTTAGATAATCTTCAAAACAAAGAAAAACTAAATCACATACTAGTGATTTATTAAATGCATATAATCCAACGGCTAATATTAAAAGATGTTTGGAGAACAGAAAATCCTACTGGTCGAGAATATTCCTTTTATTCACCAGTACATAAAACTTATTCAAGAATAGATTATTTTCTGGTAGATGCAAAGCTTATTTCACTTACTTACGAATCTAAATATCATAATATTATAATTTCAGTGATCATGCACCATTACATTTAAAATTAAAATAAATGGTAAAACAGAAAATCTAGACAATGGAAACTTAACCCACACATTTTAAAAAATAAAACCACTCAGGAATATATTATAACTCAGATTAAGATGTTTTTTGAAATAAATGATCAACCAGAAATATCTCGCTCTTTATTATGGGAAACATTTAAAGCATATCTTCGAGGAATTATGATTTCTTCACAAGCATTCCATAATAAAAAGATTCGGAAGGAACAACAGGACTTAGAAAGGGAGATTAAACAATTAGACATACAGAATGCAACAAAATCAGATATAATAATACATAATAAAATTGTAGCATTGAAGTATAAAATTAAACAAAAATATATACTGATCAAGTTTTAAAATATTACCAACATACTAAACAATTGCGGTTTGAATTTGAGACAAACCCAAAAATTATTGGCTCGACAATTAAGGAAAATTGAAGCTGAAAAAATTATACATAGGATTAAATCACAAAACGGTGAATTATTAATACAACCCAAAGATATTAATGAAAGATTTATGCAATATTATAAAAATCTGTATACTGCTAAAGCGACAGTAAATAAAACAGAAATAGATGCCTTTTTAAATATATGTAACTTAAAAGAATTAGATTTACAAAATAGAGAACTATTAAATGCTGATATTTCAATAAAAGAAATCCAAGAATCTATTAAATCATTAAAAAAATGGTAAAACTCCAGGACCGGATGGTATAGGTTCGGAAATTTTATAAAATTTTTCATGATCAAAATGGTCCCATATTTTAAAATCATTATATGAACAGATATATACACAAGAGAAATTACCAGATACACTGAACGAGTCTATTATAACACTTATACCCAAAATAAATAAAGATTTGGATGACCCAGGATCATATAGAGCAATTGCTTTATTAAATACGGATCAAAAAATTTTAACAAGATACTAGCACAAAGATTAAGCACAGTTGTTAACGAATTAATTCATCCTGATCAAACAGGATTTATACCTAAAAGATATTCTTCATATAATCTAAGACGGTTATTTATATCATATATTCGAAAAGAAGTGATAAAAAAGACTTAGTAGTTATCTCGCTGGATGCAGAAAAAGCTTTTGACCAGGTGGAATGGCCTTATTTATTTTCGGTGATGGAAGCTTTTAAGCTTGGTGATAAGTTTACTACTTGGATCAAATTATTATATGCAAACCCAACAGCTAGAATAACAACAAACCGTATGTTATCAACTAAATTTAGTTTATCCCGAGGTTGTAGACAAGGCTGTCCTTTATCACCTTTACTGTTTGCGTTAGCAATCGAACCTCTTGCCCAAAGGGTAAGATTGCACCCGGAAATATATGGATATGATACTAAAGATACTAAGAATAAAATCTCGTTATATGCGACGATGTATTACTTTATATCACTAAACCGGAAATAAGTATCCGTAATTTGTTAAAACTAATACGGAATTTGGTTTAATTTCAGGATACAGTATCAATTGGAATAAAGTGAACTTATGCCAATAACCATGAATAACTTACAGATATTACAACAATTTCCTTTTAAGATAACAAATGAAAATATTAAATATCTTGGTATTTTTGTTACAAAAAGATTTGACTCTCTATTTAAATCTAATTTCCCGTTATTACTGAATAAATTAAATAAAATATTTTATACTGGAAAAGTTTACCTATTTCAATGTTAGGTAAAATAAACGCAATAAAAATGATTTTTCTCCCACAATTATTATATTTATTTCAATCAATCCCGATATATCTCCCTAAAATTTTTTTTAAAAAAGTAGACTCTATAGTCACTAACTTTATCTGGGATTATAAGAACCATAGAATAAATAAAAAACACTTATGTAAAGCTAAAATAAACGGGGGTTTAGCATTACCAAATTTTATGTTTTATTATTGGGCAGTTAATATTAAAAATATGAACTTCTGGTTAGAAGAAACAGATAATAAACCAAACTGGTTAAAAATGGAAAGAGAAGACTGTTTTCCACTGAAATTAGCTCTATAAATATTTGCTAATATATTAATGTACCTAAGAAAAATTTATAGTGAAAACTCGATAATAGAAAGCGGAATCCGTATTTGGAAACAAATAAAGAAAACATTAAAACTAAAATTTATACCGCTAGGTCTTACTATTGCCAACAATTTTACGTTTAAACCCTCAACGATGGATAAGGCGTTTTATACAATGGAAAAATAAAGGAATTTTAAACATAGGGGATCTTTATAAGGAAAATTTTTTTCTTTCATTTCAAGAGTTACAACAAGCTTACGGGCTATAATAATGAATATTTTAGATATTTACAAATCAAAACTATATCTCTGCAATTACACAAGAATTCAGAAATAGAAAGAGTGAAATTTTTAGATGAATGGCTTGAATAAATATCCAAATACAGAAAAAATGATATCATATATTTACAATATTTTGTTGGAAAGTGATATTCCATCATCGGAAACACACAGACAGCTTTGGGAAAATGAATTAGGTCAAATAATAAGCACAGAAATATGGGAAGAAAGCTTACAACACAATACATTACTGCTCGTTAAATGCTAAACATGCTCTTATACAGTTTAAAATCTTACATAGATTACATTACTCTAAATCTAAATTACATATATATTTCAAAATTATCGCTATATGTTGATAATGTCAAATCTTAGAAGCAAATTTGTCACAATTCATTCACTAATTGTACGAAGATTGTAGAATATTGGAACAAAATATTTAAGATAACTCGAATGTTGTTAATATTACTATGATTCTGATCCAAAGTTAATAGTACTTGGAATACCGGAAACGGAAACAAATTTAATTACAAGGAATCAAAGAACTTTTATCGACTATTCTCTAATATTGGGAAAAAAATTAATACTAAAATTTTGGAAAGGCCCTGCATCCCCAACAATTAAAATGTGGAATACAGAAATGTCGGAGACACTTCACTTGGAGAGATTGAGACTTTGTCCTTATGGATAGGTTAGATCCTCTTCAAAGGGATTTGGTCTCCATACATTAAATATTTACAGGGTCATAATGGTTCGGCGCGGGGGACTTGACTGAGGCCTGATATCTGAATGGGGGGGGATGAAGAAGAAATACATATAATAAATCATGAATGTATCTCCAAGAACGGATTATTTAGTAATATTTTAATCTCCACCAAACTTTTCACATTTTCTTTTCTATTTTTCTACTTTCTATCTCTATCTTTCATATCTTTAAGTAGGGAAAAAAAGTATAGAAACATATTATATATATTCTTAATATTAGTATGAATACACCTATTATTAGTTCTATGAAAATATTATAGATGTCTTAAATTTGTAATTATATAAAATTGTGCATTTTCAACTATATAATAATTTTGAAATATAAAGTTAATAATAATACAAACACTCTTAATATTATGAAATATACATGAATATCATAGAAGTTTTGGTTAAGATTGGGGTATTATGTAGTTATATTAGGGGATTTGTATTTGGTAATTAGAAGAAATATGTGTGGTATGAGAAGTGTGAGTATATATGCTTATTTTAGGAATATACTACATACACTCCCAATTTATACAAAATAAATAACCAGGAAAATGTATAATGGATAACATTACAAATAACACAAACAGTATTCAATTGATAATCAATATTATATAATTTTGTATATTATATAATTTTTAATGCCGTATAAGAGTGTACTCTGTATATATTGTTTCTATAAAATTTAAAAAAATTAAAAAAAAAAAAAAAAAAAAAAAAAAAATCATTCCATCTGATAAATAATGTGAACAGAACACGCATGACTGATTGGAAATTATTTTTAACTAACTCTTTCCACACCAGATGTATCAGCTTCCTGGACCCCAGTAAAAATTACATCCCTTTCCTAATCAGGAATCCACACTCACCTATTATTATATTCCTTCTGTATTTTTGTTTTTTGCTATACGCCCATTTTATGGTCCATATAACCATATAACCATATAACAATTACAGCACGGAAACAGGCTCTCTCGGCCCTTCCAGTCCGTGCCGACCATTTGTTTTCCCCTAGTCCCATCTACCTGCACTCAGACCATACCCCTCCATTCCCTTCACGTCCATATACCTATCCACTTTACTTTTAAATGTTAAAATCGATCCTGCCTCCACCACTTCTGCTGGAAGCTCATTCCACACAGCCACCACCCTCTGAGTAAAGAAGTTCCCCCTCATGTTACCCCTAAACGTCTGTCCCTTAATTCTCATGTCATGCCCTCTTGTTTGAATCTTCCCTACCCTCAATGGGAAAAGCTTATCCATGTCAACTCTGTCTATCCCTTTCATCATTTTAAAGACCTCAATCAAGTCCCCCCTTAACCTTCTGCGCTCCAAAGAATAAAGACCTAACTTGTTCAACCTTTCTCTGTAACATAGTTGCTGGAACCCTGGCAACATTCTAGTAAATCTCCTCTGTACTCTCTCTATTTTGTTGACATCCTTCCTATAATTAGGCGACCAAAATTGTACACCATACTCCAGAATTGGTCTTACCAATGCCTTGTACAATTTTAACATTACTGTGGTCCTTTCTTCACTTAAATCAAGCCATTCAAGGCATGAATTTGAGTCCAACAGAATTGTTTACAATGCTCTGTGGCTAAAGAAGTAAATGTATTGTCTGGTTGCATTCAGAGATTTGGAGATTTAATTCAGCTCTCACCCTTCCAAGTGATTTGGATGAGAAACTCAGTTTGGAAATCCAACAAATTAATTGTCTAGGCTCTTGTGATGAATGAGCACCTGCAGAGATATCAGAAGACTACAACTATCCTGATTGTGTTCTCCATAGGGCATTGGACCAAACCATTGCATAAGGCACTGCACCAAACCATTGCATAAGCGTTCCACATGTCTTTCTCCAACAGGAAAGAAAACAACGGCATTGAAATCATGAAACAGTTTTTGTCCGTTCTGCTTTTTGGTCACATTGCCTCTTGTAATGTACAGTAGAAAAACGCAATTACAAATCCCCCTGCATTACTATATCCCAGGCAACAAGGAGATAGAAACATAGAAACATAGAAACATGGAAATTAGGTGCAGGAGTAGGCCATTCGGCCCTTTGAGCCTGCACCGCCATTCAATATGATCATGGGTGATCATCCAACTCAGTATCCCGTACCTGCCTTCTCTCCATACCTTCTGATCTCCTTAGCCACAAGGGCCACATCTAACTCCCTCTTAAATATAGCCAATGAACTGGCCTCCACTACCCTCTGTGGCAGAGAGTTCCAGAGACCCACCACTCTCTGTGTGAAAAAAGTCCTCCTCATCTCGATACTAAAGGATTTCCCCCTTATCCTTAAGCTGTGACCCCTTGTCCTGGACTCCCCAATATCGGGAACAATCTTCCTGCATCTAACCTGTTCATACCCTTAAGAATTTTGTAAGTTTCTATAAGATCCCCTCTCAATCTCCTAAATTCTAGAGAGTATAAACCGAGTCTATCCAGTCTTTCTTCATAAGACAGTCCTGACATCCCAAGAATCAGTCTGGTGAAGCTTCTCTGCACTCCCTCTATGGCAATAATGTCCTTCTCAGATTTGGAGACCAGAACTGTACGCAATACTCCAGGTGTGGTCTCACCAAGACTCTATACAACTGAAGTAGAACCTCCCTGCTCCTATACTGAAATCCTTTTGCTATGAAAGCTAACATACCATTCGTTTTCTTCACTGCCTGCTGCACCTGCATGCCTACTTTCAATGACTGGTGTACCATGACACCCAGGTCGCGCTGCATCTCCCCTTTTCCTAATCGGCCACCATTTAGATAATAGTCTGCTTTCCTGTTTTTGCCACCAAAGTAGATAACCTCACGTTTATCCACATTATACTGCATCTGCCAAACATTTGCCCACTCACACAGCCTATCCAAGTCACCTTGCAGTCTTCTAGCATCCTCCTCACAGCTAACACTGCCCCCCAGTTTAGTGTCATCCGCAAACTTGGAGATATTGCCTTCAATTCCCTCATCCAGATCATTAATGTATATTGTAAATAGCTGGGGTCCCAGCACGGAGCCTTGCGGTACCCCACTAGTCACTGCCTGCCATTGTGAAAAGGACCCGTTTACTCCTACTCTTTGCGATGAAAGACCAAATATTGGTCTTGACCAAACATGTGAGATGAAAGGCCAAATATTTAATGTTGGTGGTCAGGGCAGATGGATTCATTTTGACCAGGTTATTGAGAAGAAATTGCTTTGCCACCTCAAGGAGTGTCTATTATGCCTAATGAGATAAGAAAAATATTTTTTTTGTAGTGCCGATGCAATGTTTCCTTTGCACTGAACTGCAAATTACTGTATGTGATCAAGTACCAGGAGTTAGGCTCTCTCCTCATGCGTAGGAAGGAACTGCTGTTGCTGGCTTACACTGAAGATAGACACAAAATGCTGGAGTAACTCAGAAGGACAGGCAGTATCCCTGGATAGAAGGAATGGGTGACGTTTTAGGTCAAGACCCTTCTTCAGACTGAGAGTGACTCAGTCTGAAAAAGGTGCTCAACCTGAGACATCACACATTTCTTCTATCCAGGTTCTTATTGAGGCAATAGTTGATATGCCCCATAACCAACCTCTCAAAGTACATCTCCATGGACATTAGTGCCACTGGTCGATAGTCATTGAGGTATGTCACCTTACTCTTCTTGGGTACCGGTATTACTGATGCCCTCAACCTCAGACCTCAGTAGTGCGAGAGTGAAAATGTCCGCAAAAATGTCAGCAAGTTGGTCTGCACAGGTTTTGAGAACTCAACCGGGTACACCATCAGGTGCAGGCGCTTGCCGAGGGTTCGGTGACAGTGGCAGTAATACCATCAGGGTGAATGGGGGCTCGGGAAAGCACATCAGTGTTCTCCCTATCAAAGCGTGTGTAGAACGCATTGAGCTCGTCAGGGAGTGATGCTTCACTGTTGCTTGAAGGGCGGAAATCACTATCAAAACATAGGGGGGACACAATTTCTTGGCAGCCGTGTGCACGCGCATGCGCATACACACACACACACACGTGAGGCTTCGGAGGCTTCGGCCATGGGCCGTAACAATGGGAGCTGACCTAGTTGGTGACCAACTTCGAACTCCAGCAACAGCAGCTTCATCCACCCCGAATCGTGGGTCTTGAATCGGCCCGTTCACGGGGCCTTTAATCACCCGGCGCGACTTAAAATCGGCCAGCAGGGGCTTCGACATCGGGAGCCTCGATCGCCTCGATGCAGCAGTTTGATTTTAAGCTGCGCTGAGAGATGAAAGGCCCCACGAACGGGCCGATCCAGCCCTTGCCCTCCGGTGATAAATAACACGAACAAATAAAACTGTAGCAAATAAAGACAAACAGAAGAACCAACCTTGGAAGAGGGAGAGAGAGAGATGGGATACTAAATAACGTGAGTGAGGGACATACCTGCAAGCCAGCTAGGAAACCCATTAAACCCGGGTTCCTTAATGACCTGACCCATTTAAATCCAATGCCCGTTTAAATCTTTCCCATCCACCAATACATCCAATTAAGTCAAATGGTAATTGTACCCGCATCAGACTGCTTTGGAAGGTCAAAACAAAATTGGTGACACATCGTGTTAATATGATGTTGTTAGAGTCATTTAGCAAGCGCTTAACAGTGACACCCCCACTGTCTCGTGGAAAGCGGAGATTTTAATTGTTTTATTTTCACCGAATTACAAAACGTGGGGAATTGTCCCCCACCTCTCAAAACATGGGGGGCGTGCCCCCGCGTCCCCCCCAAGATTTCCATCCATGGCTTGAGCTGCCTCCTGATTTTGCCTTGTAGGAGGTGATGCCACAGTTGCCGAACATCCCTCTCATCCTCCAGCTTAGAGCAGAAGTCCCTTTTTGCCTTTTTGATGGCCTTGTCAAGGTCGTATCTGGACTTCTGATCGAGCTGTGCGGCACCAGACCTGAATGCCCGGGATCTGGTCTTCAGTAGAATGTGGATCTCATGGTTCATCCAAGACTTCTGGTTAGAAAACACTCGGATGGTTTTTGTTGGAATGCAGTCCTCCACACATTTGCTTATGAAGTCTGTAACGACTGTGGCAAATTCATTTAGGTCCGTTGCCGAGTCCTTGAACATTGCCCAGTGAATGGCAGTCCTGTAGTTGTTCCTCTGCTTCCCCTGACCAGCTTTGTACTGTCCTCACCTTTGGGGGTGCGCTCTTCAGTTGCTGCCTGTATGCAGGAAGAAGCAGCACCACTGAATGGTCAGATTTCCTGAAGTGAGGGCGAGGGATAGAGCGATAGGCACCCTTGATGGTCGTATTGCAGTGATCAAGGGTGTTTAATCCTCTGGTGTTGCAGGAGACATATTGATGGTATCAATCCATATCTTAGCCACAATGAGAGCAAGGAAAATTCTAAGCAATAACTTTGGAATGTTGTATTCATGCAAGTTACCTTAAACTACATTTAAGATCAATCTCAACTTGGTGATGAATGAAATGTTCTTACAATGTGGCCCAGTTGACAAATTAGATTTTAAAGTGAGTTGCAGCAGGTACAAGGATTGTGGTGAAAATGCTATACACAATAGACAATAGACAATATGTGCAGGAATAGGCCATTCAGCCCATCGAGCCAGAACTGCCATTCACTGTGATCATGGCTGATCATCCACGCTCAGTACCCCATTCCTGTCTTTTCCCCATATCCCCTGACTCCGCTATCTTTAAGAGCTCCATCCAACTCTCTTTTAGGGAGAATTCACCTCCACTGCCTTCTTCTTCTTTCGTGTAACAACTTGTTCTATTTGATCTTCTGTTTATACACGTCGAGTTGATTGCATTAGTCGAAACAGGGCGGACTACATGAAGGTCGCAATCTTCCACCCCCACTGCCTTCTGAGGCAGATAATTCCACAGATTCACAACCCTCCATGTGAAAAAGTTTTCCTTCATCTCCGTTCTAAATGGCTTACCCATTATTCTTAAACTGTGGCCCTTGGTTCTGGACTCCCCCAACATTGGGAACATGTTTCCTGCATCTAGCATGTCCAAACCCTTAATAATCTTATATGTTTCAATAAGATCTTCTCTCATCCTAAATTCCATAGTATAGAAGCAGAGCCGCTCCATTCTATCAACATATCACAGTCCCGCCATCTCGGGAATTAACCTCGTGAACCTACGCTACACTCCCTCAATAGCAAGAATGTCCTTCCTCAAATTTGGAGACCAAAATTGCACACAATACACCAGGTGTGGTCTCACTAGGGCCCTGTACAACTGATGAAGGACGTCTTTGCTCCTATATTCAACTCCTCTTGTTATGAAGGCCAACATGCCATACACTTTCTTCACTGCCTGCTGTACCTGCATGCTTACTTTCATTGACTGATGAACAAGGACACCCAGATACCGTTGTACTTCCCCTTTTCCCAACTTGATACCATTTAGATAATAATCTGCCTTCCTGTTTTTGCTACAAATGTGGATAACTTCACATTTACCCACATTAAACTTCATCTGCCATGCATCATCCCACTCACCCAACTTGTCCAAGTCACCCTGCATTCTCATAGCATCCTTCTCACAGTTCACACTGCCACCCAGCTTTGTGACATTTGCAAATTTGCTAATCTTACTTTGAATCCCTTCATCTAAATAATTGATGTATATTTAAATAGCCTATGTCCCAGCACCGAGCCACACAGTACTCCACTAGTCACTGCCTGTCATTCTGAAAGGGACCCGTTAATCCCAACTCTTTGTTTCCTGTCTGACAAGCAATTTTCTATCCATATCAGTACCCTACCCCCAATACCATGTGCTCTAATTTTGCCCACTAACCTCCTATGTGGGACCTTATCAAATGCTTTCTGAAAGTCCAGGTACACTACATCCACTGGCTCTCCCTTGTCCATTTTCCTAATTACATAAAAACATAGAAACATAGAAAATAGGTGCAGGAGGAGGCCATTCGGCCCTTCGAGCCAGCACTGCCATTCATTGTGATCGTGGCTGATCGTCCCCAATCAATAACCCGTGCCTGCCTTCTCCCCATATCCCTTGATTCCACCAGCACTAGAGCTCTATCTAACTCTTTCTTCAATCCATCCTGTGATTTAGCCTCCACTGCCCTCTGTAGCGGGGAATTCCGCAAATTCACAACTCTCTGGTTGAAAACGTTTTTTCTCACCTCAGTCCTAAATGGCCTCCCCTTTATTCTAAGACTGTGGCCCCTGGTTCTGGACTTGCGCAACATTGGGAACATCTAGCATGTCCAGTCCTTTTATAATTTTATATGTTTCTATAAGATCCCCCCTCATCCTTCTAAACTCCAGAGAATACAAGCCTAAACATCCTCAAAAAATTCCAGAAGATTAGTCAAGCATGATTTCCCCTTCATAAATCTATGCTGACTCGGATCGATCCTGCTACCGCTATCCAAATGTGCTGTTTTACTTCAGAGTCACATGAGTGGTGTCATGATTATTATCATTTGGTCATTAAAAAGAATCAGCATGTTTGAAATCCATGTCATGTCTGAATGCATTATTCGATTTCACTCATCCTTGGTCAACTAATGCAGTGTGTGACGCATGGACTCGTGTTCACGGCAAGAAATCACAGAGCTTTGAAATCTTTGGTACACAAAAAGCTGGAGAAACTCAGCGGGTGCAGCAGCATCTAAGGAGCGAAGGAGATAGGCGACGTTTCGGGTCGAGACCCTTCTTCAGACTGGTCAGGGATCAGGGAAACGAGAGATATAGACGGTGATGTGGAGAGATAAGGAACAATGAATGAAAGATATGCAAAAAAGTATCGATGATAAAGGGATTGTAAGCTGTTTGTGGTGTGAAAATGAGAAGCTGGTGCGACTGGGGTGGGGGAGGGAGAAAGAGATGGAGGGAATGCCAGGGCCCGAGGGCTGAGGGAGAGGTGGGAAGGGGAGGAGACAGCAAGGGTTAACAGAATTGAGAAAATTCATTGTTCAAGCCCAAAGGATGCAGACTCCCCAAGCGGAATATGAGGTGCTGTTCCTGCAGCTTGAGGTGTTGCTCACTCTGGCCGTGGAGGAGGCCTAGGACCGAGAGGTCGGATGTGGAATGGGAGGGGGAGTTGAAGTGCTGAGCCACCGGGAGGTCGGGTTGGTTATTGCGGACCGAGCGGAGGTGTTCGGCGAAGCGATCGCCAAGCCTCCGCTTGGTCTCACCGATATAGATCATCTGGCATCTGGAGCAGCGGATGCAGTAGATGAGGTTGGAGGAGGTGCAGGTGAACCTCTGTCGGACCTGGAAGGACTGCTTGGGTCCCTGAAAGGAGTGGAGGGGGGAGGTGAAGGGACAAGTGTTGCATTTCTTGCGGTTGCAAGGGAAAGTGCCCGGGGAAGGGGTAGAGCGGGAGGGAGGGAAGAATTGACAAGGGAGTTGCGGAGGGAGCGGTCTTTGCGGAAGGCAGACAGGGGGGGCAATGGGAAGATGTGGCGGGTGGAGGGGTCACGTTGGAGGTGGCGAAACTGGCGGAGAACTATATGTTGTATTTGCCGGCTGGTGGGGTGAAAGGTGAGGACCAGGGGGACTCTGCCCTGTTTGCGAGTGGGGGAATGGGGAGCGAGGGCAGTGTTGCGGGGTTACGAGCAGACCCTGGTGCGAGCCTCATCAATAGTGGGGGAGGGGAATCCCCGTTCTCTGAAGAATGAGGCCATTTGTGATGACCTGCTGTGGAACACCTCATCCTGGGAGCAGATGCGGCGTAGACGGAGGAATTGGGAATAGGGGATGGAGTCCTTAAAGGAAGCAGGGTGGGAGGAAGAGTAGTCCAGGTAGCTGTGGGAGTCAGTTGGTTTGTAGTGGATGTCGGTCAGGAGCGTATCACCTGCAATAGAGATGGTGAGGTCAAGGAATGGTAGAGAAATGTCGGAAATGGTCCAAGTGTATTTGAGTGCTGGATGGAAGTTGGTGGTGAAATGAATGAAGTCAGTCAGTTGTGTGTGGGTGCAGGAGGTGACACCAAAGCAGTCGTCGATGTAACGGAGGTAGAGGTCGGGGATGGGGCCCTGGTACGCCGAGAACAAGGATTGTTCGACGTACCCAACAAAGAGGCAAGCGTAGCTGGGGCCCATGCGTGTGCCCTTTGAAATCTTTACCTGGTCACTCGTGTGACTCCAAAGTAAAATAGTAAGATTAAATGAGAACTTACCAGTTTGAAGTTTGATCTTTATTTTATGAGGAGTTACGATGAGGGATTACGTGCCCTCCGCTCCCAACCCTCTCTCATAAAGGTCAGCTGGTAGTTCTCGTTTCTCGAATCTTACTATATTCAGTTCATCAACTGTTATCTGTGATTTCACACCGCTGCTTTGAAGATTGACGTGCATGCGGGCTGGTGGGCTCTTCACATAAACCCTCATCGTAACTCCTCATAAAATAAAGATCAAACTGGTATGTTCTCGTTTAATCTTACTATTATTTCATCTTTTACAATTGGCTTCAGCATCTTCCCCAACACCGATGTCAGGCTAACTGGTCTATATTTCCCTGTTTTCTCTCTCCCGCCTTTCTTTAAAAAGTGGGATAACATTAGCTATCCTCCAATCGATAAGAACTGATCCTGAATCTATAGAACATTGGAAAATGATCACTAATGCGTCCACGATTTCTAGAGCCACTTTCTTAAGTTCCCTGGGATGCAGATCATCGGGCCCTGGGGATTTATCAGCCTTCAGTCCCATCAGTCTACCCAAAACCATTTCCTGCCTTATGTGGATTTCCTTCAGTTCCTCTGTCACCCTAGATCCTCTGGCCACTAGTACATCAGGCAGATTGTTTGTCACTAACTTTCCTTCCCATTAATTCAGGAGTTTTATGTAACTTTTCCTGTACTAATTTCCCCTTTAACTCCATCTTTATGCTCCCAAAAGCGAGTTTGGTATTCCTACTGCGCATGCCCAGGTCATAGGTCACTGCCTATAACTCAGTCTTGGCAACGGTGGCGCTGCGTTGTGTGCAGGCTTGCGTTTCGTCCGTAGTCGGGGTCGGTCCCGGCCCCGTCCCCTCTCCGTTGCTGTGGGTGCTGTTGAGTTGCTGTTGGGCCGTCCCCATCCCCGTCCCCTCCCTGGTGTCTCGTCCCTCTCCGGAGGTGTCCGGGGTGGCCCTGGGCGGGCAGAGCGGCCCCAGACTTGCAGCCGCTGGCTCCAGCTCGACTCTGCCTGTCTTGCCGTGTTGGCCCTGGCAGCCCTCCACCTCCACCCCCCTCCCCTCAGTCCGACACCGAGATCCTGCTGAAGATGGGCAGCCGCCGGCCCTGCTCAAAGATGGGCGACTCGGAGCCGCTGTTTCTGGAGTTGTCCTGGTCGGAGAGAGAGTCTGTGGACAGGCCCCTGCCGGTCATGGGCAGGCCGGGTGCCCGCTGGAGCTGCTGGAGCTGCTGGTGCTGTTGTTGATGCTGGTGCCAGCAGCAACCTCCTCCCCCTCCCTCACCCAGACCCAAGCCCAGAGTCCGGGCCAGCTCTAACTCCAGGTCGGGGTTGAAGGCCGCCTGCAGCGTGGCCCAGTCTAGCGCCGGGCCGGAGGAGGCGGAACCCAGGCTGGCGCTCTGGCACAGGTGAGGCTGGGGCCCTCGCTCCTCCTCGGGGTTGTGGGTGAAGTGGCAACGGGTACCGTAGGGGCAGAAGCTGGTGGTGTGCAAGGTACGGCTCCAGTTAAGGTGTAACCCGTCACTTTTGTACATGCCACCCCTACCCCAGAACAGATCCCAGTGGTCTATAAATATAAATCTTTGCTCCCTGCACCAGCCCCCCAGCCACACATTCAGATACCCTATTTCCCTGTTCCTGCTCTCACTAGCACGAGGTACTGGAAGCAATCCAGAGATAACCACCCTAGAAGTCCTGCTTTTCAGTCTTCTTCCTAACTCTTTAAACTCTTGTTGCAGAACCTCCTTCCTCTTCTACCCGACGTCATTTGTGCCCACGTGCCTCAATCAAGTCCCCCCTTAACCTTCTGCGCTCCAAAGAATAAAGACCTAACTTGTTCAACCTTTCTCTGTAACATAGTTGCTGGAACCCAGGCAACATTCTAGTAAATCTCCTCTGTACTCTCTCTATGTTGTTGACATCTTTCCTATAATTAGGCAACCAAAATTGTACACCATACTCCAGAATTGGTCTTACCAATGCCTTGTACAATTTTAACATTACTTCCCTACTCCTATATTCAATGCTCTGATTTATAAAGGCCAGCACACCAAAAGCTTTCTTTACCACCCTATTATCATGCGCTTCCACCTTCAGCGATCTATGCAGTTATTCCTAGATCTCTCTGTTCCACAGCATTCCTCAATTCCCTACCATTTACCATTTTGATTATTTTGATCATTGTCCTATTTTGATTTGTCCTGCCAAGATGTAGCACTTCACACTTATCAGCATTAAACTTCATCTGCCATCTTTCAGCCCACTTTTCCAAATGGCCCAAATCTCTCTGTAGACTTTGAAAATCTACTTCATTATCCACAACACCACCTATCTTGGTATCATCTGCATACTTACTTATCCAATTTTCCACCCCATCATCCAGATCATTGATGTACATGACAAACAACGGTGGACCCAACACAGATCCCTGAGGCACCCCACTGGTCACCGGCTTCCAACCTGACAAACAGCCATCCACCATTACTCTCTGACATCTCCCATTCAGCCACTGTTAACCATATAACCATATAACAATTACAGCACGGAGACAGGCCCTCTCGGCCCTTGCAGTCCGTGCCGACCATTTGTTTTCCCCTAGTCCCATCTACCTGCACTCAGACCATACCCCTCCATTCCCTTCACGTCCATATATACCTATCCACTTTACTTTTAAATGTTAAAATCGATCCTGCCTCCACCACCTCTGCTGGAAGCTCATTCCACACAGCCACCACCCTCTGAGTAAAGAAGTTCCCCCTCACGTTACCCCTAAACTTCTGTCCCTTAATTCTCATGTCATGCCCTCTTGTTTGAATCTTCCCTACCCTCAGTGGGAAAAGCTTATCCACGTCAACTCTGTCTATCCCTTTCATCATTTTAAAGACCTCAATCAAGTCCCCCCTTAACCTTCTGCGCTCCAAAGAATAAAGACCTAACTTGTTCAACCTTTCTCTGTAACATAGTTGCTGGAACCCTGGCAACTGTTGAATCCATCTTGCTACTCAGCCATTAACACCCAAAGATTGAACCTTCTTAACCAACCTTCCACTTGTCAAAGGGCTTACTGAAATCCATATAGACAACATCCACTGCTTTACCCTCATCAATTTCCCTAGTAACCTCTTAAAAAAATTCAAGAAGATTTGTCAAACATGACCTTCCAGGCACAAATCCATGTTGACTGTTCCTGATCATACCCTGTTCATCCAGATGCTTATATATATTATCTCTAAGTATCCTTTCCATTAATTTGCCCACCACTGACGTCAAACTAATGTCTATAATTGCTGGGTTTATTCTTTGAACCCTTTTTAAACAATGGAACAACATGCGCAGTACGCCAATCCTCCGGCACTATTCCCGTTTCTAATGACATTTGAAATATTTCTGTCATAGCTCCTGCTATTTCTATACTAACTTCCCTCAATGTCCTAGGAAATATCCTGTCAGGACCTGGAGACTTATCCACTTTTATGTTTTTCAAAAAAATATTTTTCAAAATTACTTCTGGCTGTTCACCTTCCCTGTCGAGGATGTTCTGAAGTCGGTTCATGATATCTTGAACCCTGGTTCCAGGGAGGCAACAGACCATCCAAGGCTCGGTGTTGCGGCACTCCACTCGCCACTGCCTGCCATTCTCAAAAGGACCCGTTCACTCCGACTCTTTGCTTCCTGTCTTCCAACTAATTTTATATCCACGCCAACACCCTACCACCAATATCATGTGCTCTAGTTTTAGTCACCAGTCTCCCATGCGGGACCTTATCAAAGGCTTTCCGAAGGTCTAGATATACTACACCCACTGGCTCCCCTTCCTCCATTTTACTTGTCACATTCTCAAAAATACCAGAAGATTAGTCAAGCATGATTTTCCTTTCATAAATCCATGCTGACTTGGACTAATCCTTTTACTGCTATCCAAATGCTCCATTATTACCTCTTTAATAATTGACTCCAGCATCTTTCCCACCACCGAAGTCAGGCCAACTGGTCTGTAATTCCCCGTTTTCTCTCTCGCTCCTTTCTTGAAAAGTGGGATAACATTAGCTATCCTCCAATCCACAGGAACTGATCCTGAATCTATTGAACATTGGAAAATGATCACCAATGCGTCCACTATTTCTAGAGCCACCTCCCTGAGGACCATGTGATGCAGACCATCAGGCCCAGTGGATTTATCATTCTTCAGTCCCATTAGCCTATCCAATACCATTTCTCGCCTAATGAAAATGTCTTTCAGTTCCTCTACCCCCTTAGATCCTCCATCCTCCAGTACTTCTGGGAGATTGTCTATGTATTCCTTAGTGAAGACAGATCCGAAGTACATGTTCAACTCTTCTGCCATTTCCTTGTTCCCCATAATAATTTCACCCGTGTCTGCCTTCAAGGGACCCACATTTGACTTTGCTATTCTTTTTCCCTTAACATATCTAAATAAGCTTTTACTGTCCTTCTTTATATTCCTGGCCAGCTTCCCCTCATACTTTATCTGTTCAGCTGATATAGCCCATTTTGTTTCCTTCTGTTGTCCTATGAAAGTTTCCCAATCTCTGGCTTCCGCCCACTCTTTGCTGTGTTTTACATCTTTTCTTTTAGTTTTATTCTATCCCTAACTTCTCTTGTCAGCCACAGTTGCCTCCTACTCCCCTTAGAATTTTTATTTCCTTTTTGGAATGAAATGATCCTAAGTCTTCCGGATTATGCCCAGAAATTCCTGCCATTGCTGTTCCACCGTCATTCCTGCTAGGATCCCTTGGCCAGCTCCTCCCTCATGCCTTCAAAGTCCACTTTGTTCAACTGCATCACTAACACTTCCGATTTAGCGTTCTCCTTCTCAAATTGCAGATTAAAACTAATCATATTATGATCACTACCTCCAAGCGGTTCCTTTACCTCGAGTTCTCTTATCATATCTGGTTCATTGGATAACACTAAATTCAGAATTGCCTTTTCTCATGTCAGCTCCATTATAAGCTGCTCTAAGAATCCATCTCGGAGGCACTCTACTGTAGTGTATTTGGGTGCTTGGAACTGACTTAAAAGAACACTCAGATACAGGAATAAACTAACAAGCTTCTAGGACGCCACCTTGAGTCTCCCCCAGCGCATGCGTCCACTCGCACAAGACATAACATATGCTAATTCTATCACTTTCATCACACTGCTCCCCCTTTAACTTGGAGGCAGGTAACACCATTTACATTATATACATTACACTGTTCCCAATTAACTTGGAGGCGGATAACACCATTTCTATTACATTAAATATAATTGATTAACACATTGTTCCAAAATTATATTATTACAGTCATCTTACTTGAATCCTCATAACTGTGATAATCATATCTAAACTTAGCATATATAATTTTTCATTCCACTCATCTTCCCAAAGCCATATACATTACCCCTTGCTTTATGTGTTATCCTTTTCCGTTCCCTTCTGTGTAAATTGCGCACTCTTTCTGATCATTCTAGCTCTACCTGTATCTCTGCCTCTTCCCTTTTTAAATGACCTAATCTAATTTGCAGATTTTTTCCTGTTCCTGATATTCTGTTAAAGTTAACATTTCCTCTGTTTCTCTTCCTTATTTGTAGGTGGGATCTGACACATGACTGCAGGTCTTCGTTTTCTAGCAGCTTCCTCTGTCGCTCAATTTCCTGGCACTGCGTGTTTATCTGCTCTTGCTGTATAATAACATTCTGCAATGCATAACCATTTGTCCATTGCTCAGTGAAGGAAGCTCCATGCTGGACTATAGTGAAGTGTGCTAATCGCAATCGGTCCTCAATAATTTTGTCTCTACCGACAAGCCTCTCTTCTTTAGACTTTTCTATTAACAGCTTTTTTGCTCATCGTCACACATTTATTTAACCGTTCTTTGTATCATATAAGCCTTTTCTGTTGTTCATCTATTTGTCTTCTTCAATCACCTTTCTGGTTATTCATCAAGAAGTAGTATCTGTATTGCCTTTGCAATACAACAGTGGCTTTGATTTGCGCTCTGTATAGTTTTCTTACTACATAAGCATGGTAGTGAGACTGCACTACAACTGTTGTATATTTCAGTTGTATATTGAGTCTTTCCTATATCGTTTAAACCTTTTCTGTTGTGCATCTATTTGTCACCTTAGGTCTTTCCTATACCAACTCATACGAAGTACTGACTGAACATTTACAGTAGCCCTCTTTTGCTTAATCCACTGCCTAACCACTATACCCTTGTAGGCAGCCTGAAGGGTAATGGTTGCATACCTCATTGACTGATATTGCACAAACTGGGAATGCCCTATTAGACATGCTTTGTACCATCTCTGGATCGAAATGACTGCTTGTCACATAGCTCTATAGCGTACCCTTGATCGGTAACCACGGTATGCAGCTTGCAGAGTGACTACAGCCGCCTTTTGCATCAAAACATATTTTCTTGTAATGCACATCATTAAGACTGACTTAATATGGCATGCTGCCTTGATTTTCTCAACCAATTCTCTGGTTTTAATCCCGCAGTAGAAGGCCTGAATACAAGCCACTGCTTTTCTCAAACTATTATAATGTCTCACTTGGACATCTCTTATCTGGCAAGCTCTATATTGTTGCTGTACCGCAATGGCAGACCAGCGTAGTTTCTTAAAAACTGACGCTGTTTATGCATCTGATAATACGGCTGTATGACCTTAGCAGATTTGTGCATTCACCGCAATTGCTTTCCAACAAGCATTCCTCAGTAGGCAGCCTGAAGCAGCACAACGCTGCTGTGTACCTTCATGTAAGTCTGGCGATCACGTTCCGTTTGAAGGTGTGCCCTATAATGGGTTTGCACTATTATAGCTGCCAATCTCATTGCCCTGTATGGACGGTATACTCTGTGCCTTCAAAATGCTGTTTGTATTACCGTTGCTGCCTTCTGTTTGTTCCGGATCTCTCTCCATACCTTCATACCCCTGAATGCAGCTTGAATAGTTAGGGTTGCCCTCTGGGTGGCAATGTCCCTTTGCATTTGACTTTTGTCCCTTTGCCTTTGACCTTTGGCCTTTTCCACGACCTTCGTCACTTGGCACTTGACTTTTGTCACTTTGCCCTTGACTTTTGTCACTTTGCCCTTGACTTTTGTCCTTTGAGGGACTCCCTGCCCTCTTTAGTTCAGGCTCCCTGCCTCTGGATGCCCTTGGAGGTTTTGGCGAGAAATGAGCTATTAATGCCTCCTTACGCCCCTCATACATTTTGTCTGTGGGCTTTGCTTGCTGCAGTAACATACGTAAGGTCTGATAACCCTCTCTTCCTAAGCCTAATATGAACCATGCTCTTCTTCTCCTCTGCAGCGATATCATTGGAAATGAAACAAGCCTCCAAGACTTCGGCCCTTTTCTCAAAATTACACCCAGAATCTAACTGGGGCACGTTTCCTACAATTTGAAAAGCCATGCTACCTGTTGCTATTCAGGTGCACTATCTTCTGTTCTCTCACTGTGTTTCCTGCACTGGACTTAATCCTTTTACACACTAAGAAGTGATCGAGTCCACTGACTATTACCAATTCTTATAATAATAGATTTATACTATTAACCAACATTTCAAGTCAATAGCCATTAAGGACATTTTAAACCATATTCCTTCTATGCCAACAGATTTACTATTAATAACAGTGACCAATGCATTACATCCAAACAGTCCTGCTTTTACTGCGAAGGATTAGTGACCAATGTATTACATTTAACAGACCTGCTTTTACTTTGAAGGATCTTGCCGGTCCAGCTTGTCGGCCTATGGACTCCGGTGCCTTCTCGACCTCTCGGATTCTCCAGAGCTTCTCCCAAGGATACTGTTGCTGCTGGCCACTCCGGATCTCCGCTGCTACTGCTTGCTCATCTATTGCTGTTGCCTCCGCTGTTTCACCGCTGACTTGCCTGTCAAGTCGACTCCGCAGCGCGGCCTCACTCTGCTGGTCCCGCTGCTCGGCTTGTCGCTGGATCTCCGGCCCGCCTGACTGCTGCTAGACCCACTGCTCGGCTCGTCGCTGCTGCTGGTCCCACTGCTCAGCTCGTCGCTGGCTCTCCGGCACGCCTGGCTGCTCGACTCGTCGGGACTGTGCCCTGCTGACGGGGGCTGGGTAAGCGCTGTGTCCCGCTTCTCTTGCACGGACCCGCTTCTCTCGGTCGGCTTCTCACTCGGCCTGTGTGGTTGAGTGCTGTGTCCCGCTTCTCTCGCGCGGACCCACTCTTCGCTCGGGGCCGGACTTCCTCTCACGTCCGGGCTTTCTCGACTCTCAGCTTCTCGGCTTTTGTCCGCTTCTCTCGCAGGGCCTGGTCCGCCTCTCTGCTCCCGGCCTGGGTTTACTCTGTTTTTGTCGGTGTAGGGGAAGGTACCTGGGGAGGTGGTGGTTGGGTGGGAAGGGATGAGTTAATCAGGGAGTTGTCGAGGGAATGGTCTCTGTGGAAGTGGAAAGTGGTGGAGATGGGAAAATGTGGCTAGTGGTGGGATCCCGTTGGAAGTGGTAGAAAATTCGGAGGATTATGTGTAGCACCCAAGTCGCACTAGCTTCTCAAAGCAGAAAGTGGATAGGTTGGGTTTATTCTTATTGTAACCTTGGAGGCTAAGGTGGAGGTTAACAAAATGATGAGGGTCAGAGATGGAATAGTTAGTCAGAATTTTTGGTTTCCCAAGGCAGGGGAGTCTAGAACTAGGAGGCATGGGTGTAAGTGAGAGGGGAGAGATCCAAAGGAATTTGTCACTCAAAGCATAGTGAATATTTGGAAGGGGTTATCAGAGAAAGTAGTGGAGCCAGAGACTATAATGTTTAAAAGGCATTTGGACAGATAGCTGGATATGTAAGGTGTAGAGGAATGCAGGCCTAACACAGGTCAATGGGGTTAGTGAAGAAAGACATCGCAGTTGGCCTGGATATGGTCAGCCCTTCAGGGGATGTCCCTGTACTGTGTATGTTTCGAGAAAAACCTGATGCTGCTGATATCATGATTCTGTTGTAATGATTCTACTTTGCCCACCCATTTCACTGGCTGTCGTGTCAAGGTGGCTACAAAATGGCAGTAATTAATGCTCAGTAGCCCATCGCGCTTCAGCCATGGACCTGCAGGAATTCAACTATATCCTTGCATTTGTGTGCATAAAGAATTCTGAGACAACGGAACATCCAACAGATAGTGTAACAGGCTTAATGAACCCCGGAAACAGTTTAGAAAACTGAGGAGAGTCTGAAGAAGGGTCTCAACCCAAAATGTTACCCATTCCCTCTATCCAGAGATGCTGAGTGTACATACCCAGAGACCAACCATCACTGAAGTGGTCATCTGGAACTGAGAAGAGGGGAATACTGCTCTTAAGGACTTGGTTCACAAGTGTGCAGGTAATATTACAACTAGGTATTAAGGTCAGCATAGGTATAAGGCAAGAACCAAAATAAAAGTGGTCAACAATTAAACAGAAAGTCCTTTGTCTGTAAGAAGGAACTGCAGATCAAAGAGTCAAAGAATCAAAAGAGTTTATTGTCATGTTGGCTTAAACCAAATATAGGCACAGAAATGTGGAGTAATTCAGTAGGACAGGCAACATCTCTGGAGCAAAGGAATGCATGATGTTTCGGGCCGAGACCCTTCTTCTGACTGGTTAGGATGGGAAAGAGATATGGTTAGCGATACATAGAAACATAGAAAATAGGTGCAGGAGGAGGCCATTCGGCCCTTCGAGCCAGCACCGCCATTCATTGTGGTCATGGCTGATCATCCCCTATCAATAACCCGTGCCTGCCTTCTCCCCATATCCCTTGACTCCACTGGCCCTTAGAGCTCTATCTAACTATTTTAAATCATACAAATGGTGATGTGGAGAGATAAAGAACAATGAATGAAAGATATGCAAAAAAGTAACAATGATAAAGGAAACAGGCCATTGTAAGCTGTTTGTAGGGTGAAAATGAGAAGCTAGTGCGACTTGGGTGCTACACATAATCCTCCGAAATTTCTACCACTTCCAACGGGATCCCACCACTAGCCACATTTTCCCATCTCCACCACTTTCCACTTCCACAGAGACCATTCCCTCGACAACTCCCTGATTAACTCATCCCACCCTTCCCACCCAACCACCCCCTCCCCAGGTACCTTCCCCTGCAATCGCAGAAGATGCAACACCTATCGCTATATCTTCTGCCTCGACTCTGTCCAAGGACCCGACAGTGCTTTCACGTTAGGCAGAGGTTCAGGTGCACCTCCTCCAACCTCATCTACTGTATCTGTTGTTCAAGATGTGGACTTTTATACATCGGCGAGACCAAATGCAGACTGGGTGATCATATCTCAGAACACCTTCGCTCAGCCCGTGTGAACCAAGCTGATCTCCCGGTTGCTAAACGCTTTAATTCTCCTTCCCATTCCCACACAGACTTTTCTGTCCTCGGTCTTCTCCATTACCAGAGTGAGGTTAAATGCAAATTTAGGGAACAGCATTTCATATTTCGCTTAGGCCGCTTACAGCCCAGTGGTATGAATATTGATTTCACTCACTTCAGGTAGCCCCGGCATTCCCTCACTTTCCATCCCTTCCCCACATGTCATTTTTACCTGACAAACAGCCTATAATGGCCTGTTTCCTTTATCATCGTTACTTTTATGCATTTCTTTCATTCATCGTTCTTCATATCTCTCCACATCGCTGTCCATATCTCTCATTTCACTTATCCCTAACCAGTCTGAAGAAGGGTCTTAACCAGAAACGTCACCCAATCCTTCTCTCCAGGGATGCTGCCTGTCCCGCAGAGTTACTCCAGCTTTTTGTGTCTATCCTTTGTCTGTTCTGTCATGTTGCGAGCATTTGGAAGGAATGGGAGAGCATTTTCCTGTATAACTACACAACTTCTCACTCTGCCTCTGATTCCCCTATTATAACATTTACCACCTCACTGAATATCATCTTATACACATATCACCAATCTATTTAACACTGCCACCAGCCACATTTGGTGCCTACTAGTGCCTGCCCTTCAGATCTTAATCTCCCATTTCTCTTGAAGTATTGAGGCGATTCATATATTGGAGTGGAGAAAAAAAATCACACTGCACTTTCAAGCTTTGCTCGTTCTGACGTTCAAAAAGCAAGCCCACACTGGCATGTAAAGGAACAAAGACTTCACCATATGTAAGAACGTTGTCCAATTAAACTAAACTGTGGATGAGAGTTTCAGATTATGCTTGTTTGTAGAGGAGTGTACCCCTGTTTGTAGAGGAGTGTACCCCTGTTTGTAGAAGAGTGTACCCCTGTTTGCAGAGGAATTTACCCCTGTTTGTAGAGGAGTGTATCCCTGTTTGTAGAGGAGTGTACCCCTGTTTAATATAGGAGATATTTTGCCGTAAGAAATTGCAGCGAATTGTGGATGCAGCCCAGACCATCACACAAACCAACCTCCCTTCTATTGACTTAATTTCATCACGCTGCCTCGGCAAGGCCAGCAGCATAATCAAGGACCAGTCGCACCCTGGCCACTCCCTTGTCTCCCCTCTCCCATCGGCTGAAAGGTACAGAAGTGTGAAAACGCACTCCTCCAGATTCAGGGATAGTTTCTTCCCAGCTGTTATCAGGCAACTGAATCATCCTACCAAAACCAGAGAGCAGTGCTGACCCTCGGACGATCCTTGATTGGACATTGCTCTCTTTACCTTGCACTAAACGGGATTCCTTTATCATATTTCAATACACTGTAAATGGATCGATCGTAATCATGTATTGTCTTTCTGCTGACTGGTTAGCACGCAACAAATGCTTTTCACTCTACGTGGTACATATGACAATAAACTAAACACATTTTTTACATAACAATGACCTACCTGCCTGTCGTCCCACTTATCGAGGATTAATATTGAGGCACTGTGTAAATTGGCACTGTATTGTATTTCCAGTATCTTCGTTTGTGGTGTTCCTAAACATGCAAAGCTTTTGTGACAATCCTACTGCTATTTTATGTCTGGAGGAACTGCAGATGCTTGAATCTAGAATAAAACACTCGGTGCCAGTAACTCAGTGGGTTCAGACTGAAGAAGGGTCCTGACCCAAAACGGCGTCCATCCATATCCTCCAAGAATGCTGCCTGATCTGCTGAGTTACTCCAAACTTTTCTTTTGTGCCCCTTGCATTTACTTGCAATAACTTTGTTGACAGATGTGAATTAAACAAAAAAGATTATTGATTGCTGCATCCAGCCATTAATAATGCACATTCAATGCTAAGATTTCTAAAACTAAGGGAGGTTCTGACAGTCTTGAGATTGTCATTAAATATTTAAGCAGAAACTGACAGCTGTTTCAACTACACGGAAATCGATGGAGGGCTGAAGGCCAAGATTGGATCAATCAATTTAGCCTACTATTCTATGATCTTGCCTGCATCAACCACATCCCGGGTACTTTTGTTTAGAGGCTTCTAGGTATTATAAATTATGAGTGTACAAGCTTTGCATAGGCTGACTAAATGTCTTGCAGTGTACCAATGTCTACTTCCGCCAATGGTCTAAAAGTTGATAGATCTTATCTTGCAAAGTCTAGCATTACTGGGAGTTACAATACTTACAGCTGCGAATAAATTGATTTTACTGCTCAATTATATATTTCTTTACTGCAGTATAGAGTGTCCTCAAATATCATGTACCAAAATTGTTCCTGAACGACATCACGTAACAGTAAAACATTTTGTCAATTGATTATATTTCTCTCAATTGGTACTGCTACCACAGCTTATTCTTGTTATAAACTAGATCAATGTTGGTACAATCAAGACTCCTCTGCAATATGCAGTCTAGTCTGGTACCACAGCAGTATTGGATAAGTGTTAGCCTGTTGGAGTTCACATCTTCACATATAATGTTACCCTTAGTCCCATTTTCCATGCTTTTAGTTTAGTTTAGAGATACAGTGCGGAAACAGGCCCTTCGGCCCACCGAGTCCGCACCGACCAGCGATCCCCACACATGAACATCACCCTACACACACTGGGGACAATTTACTTATACCAAACTAATTAACCTACAAACCTGTACGTCTTTGGAGTGTGAGAGGAAACCGAAGATCTCGGAGAAAACCCACGCGGTCACGGGGAGAAAGTACAAACTCCGTACAGACAGCACCCGTAGTCGGGATCAAAACCAAATCTCTAACACTGCAAGAGCTGTAAGGCAGCAACTCTACTGCTGCGCATCCGCGCCACCCATTAGCTGGTATTCGCCAAACAGGAGCAAAGTGTTCTCCAGGTCAATTTTTCTGCCTACATCAACGTTTACTCTTTCAACCAACACCAGTGAAAGGAAACAAGTGGTTCAATTCAAAGATTGTGATTTGCCACTGGTATGGAACGTGAATTGCATCTTGGAGTAGATTTAAGAAAATAATTTGTTGCATGTTAAAACCCATTTTCTAACCCATTTTATCTGCAAGATCATGCCAGATGTCAATGTTTGAATTTTGCACACATTCTGATCATATTATTATAAAGCTGAGAAGGACAAGAAATTGAAGAAATGAGGAACTGCGATGCTGGAATCTTGCGCAAAGCATCAAGACACGAAATGTCACCTATTCATGTCCTCCACTGATACTGCTTGACTCACTGAGTTACTCCAGCACTTTGTATTTTGCTCAAGGATAACAGTGTTATTTTAAATGAATGTAACATGCGCGTACAGGTTTGTAGGTTAATTGGCTTGGTAAATGTAAAAATAGTAAAAAATCCTAAAATTCCTAAAAATAGGATAGTGTTAATGTGCGAGAATCGCTGGTTGGCCAAAGGGCCTCTTTCCGTGCTGTATCTCTAAACTAAAACTAAACTAAATTTACACTCATACCCAGCCAATTAACCTACAAACCTGCACGTCTTTGGAGTGTGGGAGGAAACTGAAGATCTCGGCGGAAACCCACGCGGGTCATGGGAAGAACGTACAAACTCCGTACAGACAGCACCCGTAGTCGGGATCGAACCCGGGTCTCCGGCGCTGCAAGTGCTGTAAGGCAGCAACTCTACTGCTGCGCCATGGTGCACCCCACATGGTGCTCATGTGAAAGTGGTGCCCGTTAGTCCAAGCTGCCAACTCTATGGAACAGCTGGAGATGCCTCTCTTCAGGATGTAAATTTCAATACGCAATGTTCTCAAAATGATGGGACGGTCTTCATCTGAGATTATTTCTATCTGTAAATAAAAATACAAAAGCTGCAATGCAGACACCTTGACATCCTTTGTTATAAAAACATAGAAAATAGGTGCAGGAGGAGGCCTTTTGGCCCTTCGATCCAGCACCGCCATTCATTGTCATATGGCTGATCGTCCCCAATCAATAACCCGTGCCTGCCTTCTCCCCATATCCCTTGATTCCACTAGCCACTATATAGTTATATATTAATCTCTTCCTCATTACTTGATTCATTCTCAACCTCATATACATCAGTTACATGATTCCCAGTCTGAGATATTATAAACTTATTTGCCTCATGTAAATTTAGTCGTCCTCTAACTTAGAGTTTCAGAATGGCTTTGGTGCCGAATGAGAGGCTGCTAATGATCCTAGGACCGCATGGTATGTGGAGGCCTGGTCCCTCAACACCTCCAAGCTGGTCAAAAAGGCGCAGCAGCGCCTTTACGTCCTGAGGAGGTTCAAAAAAGCCCACCTGTCCCCCCCTGATCCTAACCAATTTCTACCGCTGTACCATCAAAAGCATCCTGACCACCTGCTTTACGGTATGGTACAGCAGTTGCACCGTAGCAGACAGGAAGGCACTACAACGGGTGGTGAAAACCGCCCAGCACATCATCGGTGCCCCGCTCCCTGCTTTGGATGCCCTCCACCGAAAACGGTGTCTGAGACGGGCTGGGAAGATCATCAAGGACCCCTCCCACCCTAACCATGGACTGTTTGCCCTCCTACCATCGGGGAGGCGGTACAGGAGCCTCAGGTCCCGCACCAGCAGGATGAGGCATAGCTTCTACAATAACACCATCGCACTGCTGAACTCGGAGTCCCGCCGATAGATTCCCACATCTGTATTTATTTATCTGTATTTATCTAAACATTGCTATCACTACGTACTGACACTAAACTGCATTTCGTTGTACCCATACTTGTATCTGTGCAATGACATTAAATTTGAATTGAATTGAATTGAATTGAATTGAATTGATTAGCATGGATAGAAGATTGGCTGACTGGCAGAAGGTAAAGAGTGGGAATGAAGGGGCTTTTCTGGAGGGCTACCAATGTCTAGTGGTGTTCTGGAGGGGTCGGTGTTCTGTCCGCTACTTTTCACGTGATATTTTAATGATCTGGATGAGAGAATTGATGGCTTTGTGGCCAGGTTTCCAGACAATATATAGGTGGAGGGGCAGGAAGCATTGAGGAAGCCTACAACCTAACAGGAATTTTCAATTTCAGGTAAACCTCATCCCCTCCCTTCTTATCTTCCCAAATAACAAAACCTTTTTCCTAACTGCGCCATCATCGTGTCCCTCTTCCTATCTTCCTCCTGCTCATCATCCTCCCTACCTTGCTCCAGGTTCCTCATTTCACTTTTACCCCCCATCTTTCCTCTCGCCCCGATCCCCTTCCACCCATATATGTCACTCCAGCATTACATTTCACTCCTCCTCTTCTTGACTGATCTGCCACATTTTGTCTCCATTTTACCTCTAACCTTTGTAAGTAAGTATTTTGATTTAATTTTGTAAGTAAGTATTTTGATTTAATAGTTATTTTCCCAGTCGTAAAAACATATCTCAACATCGGAACACATACCTGACTCAAAGAAGTTAATTTTAACAGAATCTGTTTGTTTTTGTTTTATCATATTGCATTCAAGAAACCATCCAAGTGCACATTTCAACTGCATGCTCAGCTTTGATTTTACTTCGGAGTCACGTGAGTGACTACGTGAATAGAAGCCCGTACAGCCGTTGGTGCGTCATGACGTCAGACGCTGGTGCAGTCGGCCGGTTGGAGCAGCAGCGCTCCTCCGAGCGGTAAGTTTAAACGGAGGTAAGGTTTAAAAATTTTTTACCACAGGTCAATTTCTGCGACGGTTTGGAGTTCTGGTAGATATGTTGCAGAAAGTGAAGAAAGTGTTGGCGAGATGCTCCGGGGGTAGAAAGGAAAGTGACCAGGAGAGTGTTGAGGATGCAGGCCCGTCTGGTACACCTGGTCCGGTGCTGGCTACACAGCCAGTGGTTGCGGACCCACTGCCGGGGGCAGTGGAGGCTTGTCAGTAGGGCGGAAGGCCACTGGCAAGTCTCTGTGGCCCGTAGATGAGTCGGGCCTGGAGGTTATACCCTCCATAGGAGAGTCCGTTTGCTCACGGCTCTCCCACGGCGAGATTCAATTACAAAAGAATGCTCGACAGGGACCAGCTCCGTGAGGAGGAGTGGTGCCCAAGCCAGGCTGATGGAGAGCTTGTGCCAGCAGCACCTGTTTCAGGGCTGCAGAACTATCCTGCCTGTGAGGAGGATGTTCTATCAGTGCAGTTTGCTGACACTGATTCTATGCTGGGGGAGAGCAGTAAAGGAGTTTGGTTGGAGGTAATTCCGAACATTGCTGGGAAGTTTGCTGAGCGTAGAGAGGCAGGAAAGGCGATTGATGTAGAATTGGCCGAAGCCATTCAGTATATGCTCTCCCACCAGTTACAGGAGCTAGCTATGGATGAAGTAGCAAAAATCTATAAAGCTCCTGTTAATTGTGATCTCCTGAAGGTACCGGTGGTTAATCACCAAATTTGGTCATAGATGGGTATGCCTGCTAGGGCCCAGGAGATGAAGTTTTAAAAAAGTGCTTAAACTGTTGTCAGCAGGTATTACAGCTGTGGTGAAAGTTATTGATACAAGCGATATGGTTGAAGCACACCAGGATGAACTGGGATTCCTTTGTAATGCATTTTGAAATTAATAATATCGGGAGGCCCGCTATTAGGCCAGTGCTAATCCGAATTTGGCGAGTTTGTGCAAACCGACCAGTGTACCACCACGAAATCTGTTGTTTGGTGGTAACCTTGCAAAAAGGGTCAAAGACTGTCATGAGGTTGTTAAAACCATGGCCCTCATTAAGACAGCTGGCAAGCAAGGCAAAAAGGGTTCTCTACAAGAAGTCGAGGACAACAAGGTCCGCAAGGAAAGATGCAGGTAAGGAATATAACATTGACAGACGATGAATTAACTGATGTTCCTGTTCAAATTGGGAAGGTTAAAATTGTTTCTCAAACAATGGCAGCAGTTGACATCAGATTTGTTCATACTTAGTAGTATTGAAGGGGTGAAAAATTGGATTTTTACTCTAAGGACAGTCTACCTAATCAACATTTTCCTAGTCGTAAACTTATTTTTTCAGATGAGGAAAATGTGCTTATTCAAGCAGAGATTCAGTCGTTACATAAGAAAGGGGTAATTGAGCCTTCTGTCTATCAAAGTCAACAATTTCTGTCAAGTATATTTCCCAGATCTAAAAAGACTGGGGAATGTAGAATTATTCTGGATTTATCGAGTTTGAACAAATTTGTTTGTTATAGGCATTTCAAAATGGAGACCTTTACCACGGGCAAACATCTAGTGTCCAAAGGGTATTATATGGCAACCATTGATTTAAAGAATGCGTATTACTCAGTGTCTATTCATGGTGATGATAGAAGATATTTGAAATTTATTTGGATGACTGAGCTGTGGCAATTCAGGGCATTGCCGAATGGATTAACTTCAGCTCCTAGGTTATTTACTAAATTGGTAAAACCTGTGTTAGCATTACTTAGAGCTCAGGGGCATGTGGTAATGGCCTATTTAGATGATATTCTGATTGTTGGAAAGACTCATGCTGAAACTCAATCATCAGTTTCAGTTGTTAAAATCACTTTTGAACAAATGGGATTTGTTATTCACCCAGATAAATCTAAATTATCACCAATCTAAATTATTGATTATCTGGGATTTACCATTAATTCCAATCACATGTTGGTAACTTTGCCCAGGGATAAATTGAATCAGTTAATTGAGGACTGTGTTAATCTCGTTGGAGAACAACGGCCTTCGATTAGACAAGTAGCCAGTTTAATTGGGAAGTTTGTTGCAGCATTTCCAGCTGTGCAGTATGGTCCTCTGCATTATCAACAATTACAACGATCAAAGGAACAGGCACTGAGAATACAAAGGGGCCATTTTGATAGGCCTATGCAGTTGTCAGCTGGGGCGATTGCTGACATACAATGGTGGATAGTACATGTTTCAAAAAGTTTAGGAAGGTTTTGATGGAACCACCGTCACTGATATTACAGACTGATGTAAGTGCACTGGGTTGGGGTGCAACAGATTTGTCTTCTAGTTGTGGAGGCAGATGGAATGTGGATGAGACATCGCTTCTTCAATTAAGAGGGATTAATTATTTAGAGTTGTTGGGCACCTGGTATGGGCTCAAAGCTTATTGTTCTACAAGGAGGGATCTGCATGTGCAGGTTCAGATTGACAACACCACAGCAGTGGCATATGTAAACCACATGGGTGGAGTTAAGTCACAGTCTTGTGATAGACTGGCTAACCAGATTTGGAGCTGGTGTATTGACCAAAATATCTGGCTTTCAGCACTTTATTTGCCAGGAAGGTTCAACACGGTAGCTGACACTAGGTCACGTCAGTTTAATGACAACATTGAATGGATGTTAAATCAGGATGTATTTAACTAAATGATTGTTCAGTATGGATTGCCAGATATTGACTTGTTTGCATCTCGATCAAATCATCAGTTACCTAGATATGTTTCATGGGAACCAGAACTGGGGCAGTAGCAGTGGATGCGTTTTCGCTGCATTGGGGAGGAATGTTTGTGTATGTATTTCCTCCATTCTGTCTCATCAGCAGATGTTTGCAAAAGATCAAGGAGGACTCCGCTTCAGGCGTATTGGTAGTGCCAGATTGGCCTACACAAGCATGGTTTCCCGTTGTATTACAAATGGCTAGGGAGCCTTACATGCTTATGCCCAAGAATAAAAATCTACTGGTAAATCCAGTCACTGGGGATCAACATCCTTTATATGATCGTATTGATCTGTTAATTTGCAGATTTTAAGGAGGCCATACCTGGGGAGAGGACTGTCTCATCGGACTGTGGATATTCTCACGTTGGCCTGCAAGGATAGTACACAGCAGCAATATATCACCTATATAAGGAAGTGGGAGCAATTCTGCCTACAGCAGAATATTGTATATCACACTGCAGGGATCACGGACGTATTGGAGTTTTGTCAACTCTTTATTTCGACCAAACAATAAGTTACAGTGCGATTAATTCAGCCAGAAGTGCTCTGTCTTCTTATTTACCTATGAATGCAAAATTGCATACAGTAGGGACACATCCGTTAGTTTCACGATTCATGAAGGGAGTTTTTCAATTCTAATCCTCCTAAACCAGGTATGCCGGTATTTGGAATGTGAGTGAAGTTCTTATGGTTCTTCGCTAGTGGGCTCCGGTTACAAGCCTATCTATAGCCAGATTAACTATGAAGGTGGTCATGCTTATGGTGTTGGTTTCAGCCCAACGTGTACAAACATTGCAAAAGCTACGGCTAGATAGAATGCATGTGTCGGCTGATGCCATTATATTTTATGTCTATGATTTGCTTAAACATAATAGAAGAGGCATGACAGGATGTAAGATTGTGTTTTCAGCATACCCCACAGATGATCGCTTGTGTGTAGTCTCACATTTATCTCGTTACATTGAGATTACTAAACCTCTGAGAGGAACAGAGTTGTCTTTGTTTATTAGTCACAAAAAACCACACAGTAAGGTGTCGGTGCAAACGATTTCAAGGTGGCTAAAGCAGGTCCTGGCAAGTGCAGAAATTGATACTGATAAATTCAAATCTCATTCCACCAGGGCGGCATCAACTTCCGCGGCAAGGGCGATGGACTTGCCAATAGACCATATCCTCGCGGCCGCAGGATGGTCCAGTGAGCTAACTTTTCAGAGGTTTTATCACAAGCCGATTTCAAGGCTCGGGGTGTTTGCTGATTCTGGTTTCAGTACTGTTACACTTTTCCCCTGAGTTAGAGAGGTTTGTTATGATTTGTTTGTAAATAAAATGTTATTTCATTTAACAAATGTATTACTGATGCAAGATTGATTGTTAACGACTTTTGAGTCAATCCAGGCAGTGTGAACGTCGGATTTCGGTCTGCGGCGTGAATTTACAGTGCTTTGAAGTCTTCACGTAGTCACTCACGTGACTCCGAAGTAAAATAGTAAGATTAAATGAGAACTTACCAGTTTGAAGTTTGATCTTTATTTTATGAGGAGTCGAGTTGAGGGACTACGTGCCCTCCGCTCCCACCCTCATAGATCTCATCTGGTAGTTCTAGTTTTATCATCTTACCATTATACTTCAGTCATTGTTAGCTGTGAATTTATTCCGCTGCTTTGAAGATTGACGCACCAACGGCTGTACGGGCTTCTATTCACGTAGTCCCTCAACTCGACTCCTCATAAAATAAAGATCAAACTTCAAACTGGTAAGTTCTCGTTTAATCTTACTATTTATTGTTCGTCTTCTTCATGGACATCAGAAGCCATAGCACAAATTACTTGTAAACTGGTGCATTAGTAACCGGTAATTGCTCAGCAAAATCAATATTAAACTTTCAAAGGAGAAGTGGTTGGAGCAGCTCACCATCAAATAATTGTGTTCATGAATTATTAGATGTCAATAATTGTCTAATCGGAAGCTTATGACTTACAGATGCATTCACGGGTATAACAGAATAAATTTTGTTACTATACTTATTTAATCTCTTCGGTGAATATTCATCCACAATCCAAGCATTAAATTCCATTGTGTTAAGACATCTTCCCATTTCTTTTCGTAGTAGGCCTTATCGTCTAGAAGTATTACGTATGCAATTTAAAAGCAACAAAAATAATCATTTAAAACATATAAACAAATATATTTATTCTGAATGGATGAGAAAGCAATACTGTATTGTGTTTCCTTTTGTGTAGGAATGAACTGCAGATGCTGGTTTAAACCGAAGATAGATACAAAATGCTGGAGTAACTCAGGTCTGAAAAGGGTTCTCGACCCGAAACGTCATCAATTCCTTCTCTCCAGAGATGCTGCCTGTCACGGTGAGTTACTCCAGCATTTTTTTGAAACATCACCTATCCATCTTCTACAGAGATGCTCCCTGACCCGCTGAGTTACTCCAGCATTTTGTGTCGATCTTGTGTTTCCTTTTGATGGCTAACAAGGCAAATGAGTTACCTTTGACAGACAACTTCCATATTATACCCATTTTGACATAACCTATGTCCATTCAGAAAAATCTACCCCCAACTTTTGTTTTTATTATTGGAGAGAATTAAAGATGGTCATTCCCCTTTCCTTTACTTTAAAAATCTTTTTATTAATTTTTCAAAAACAAAAAAAAATAACATTACAGTGTTAAGATAAACAATACAGTGATATTGATACATAGGGATCAGGATTATATTAACAACAAGTGTAACCTAAGTATAAGTCCAGTGTCAAAATACACATTGGATATAGACCTCCCGGTCTCTATGGAAATATAGTTAAATGTTTAAAAGAGAACCTATATATAAAAACAAAAAGATAAATTTGAGGACAGACATTCTTGCTATTGAGGGAGTGCAACGTAGGTTTACAAGGTTAATTCCCAGGATGGCAGGACTGTCATATGCTGAGATGCTGAGAGAATGGAACAGCTGGGCTTGGACACTCTGGAATTTAGAAGGATGAGAGGGAATCTCATTGAAACATATAAGATTGTTTAGGGTTTGTACACGCTAGAGGCAGGAAATATGTTCCCGATGTTGGGGAAGTCCAGAACCAGGGGCCACAGTTTAAGAATAAGGAGTAAGCCATTTAGAACGGAGATGAGGAAACACTTTTTCTCACAGAGAGTGGAGAGTCTGTGGAATTCTCTGCCTCAGAGGGCGGTGGAGGCAGGTTCTCTGAATGCTTTCAAGAGAGAGCTTGATAGGGCTCTTAAAAATAGTGGAGTCAGGGGATATGGGGAGAAGGCAGGCACTGATTGCGGCTGGCTTGAAGGGCCAAATGGCCTACTCCTGCACCTATTGTCTATTAAAAAGAAGAAAAAAAAGAGGTTATTCTCAAGTGTGTATTTAATCTTTTAGTATTTCATTTGAATTCCATAAGGGGCCGGAGGCAATACTCACACAAGTTAATGGACTCAAGGTGCTTGTAACTGAATGAGAAAGCACCAGTCTGTCCTGCATCTGTGTTCAATGAGTGATTAATAGCTAATTTTCAATAATTTCACAACTTATTGCAGGGCATTGGTCAGATTATACTGTGAGGAATCCACCAGTTGGATTATCTGTTATTTCACAGTTAACTTGGGTTTAACTTGAGATTGACTTGAGACCAATGGCTTTAGTCCTCAATCAGCAAGGTTGTTTGCAGTCCTATATCTTGATTACCTTGAAAGCCACATACAAGAATGCAGACTATACAGACTGCATTCTGTATAGAACAAAGGGATAAAACGATTCACAGAAATGCATATTGTTACAACTGGGAATAAAGAAAAATCAGCAATTTATGGGATATAGTAAAATTCAACATGTTATCAATCAAAACTACAAAACTGTGGGGAAAACCTTTGGTGTGTGTTAAATTAATATAACCATCTTCACAGTCTATCAAACTGTGAAATTCTATCATCTTTTGAACATCTGACATTGAGAAGGATTCTGAGGCTGTTAAAAGGACTTCCTTTAAAGTAAAATAATGCAAAATTATTAAAGCAGTTATAAATAAATATTGAAAAATTGAAAACATCATCTGAATGATAACATACTTTATATTTCCTCTCTTGTAACCATAACATTTCCCTTCAAATGATTTGGCTGGCACATAATGTGGCACAAATCTCTGAGCAGATTTCCCAACTTGAGTTGGGGAATTCATACAAGTTCATACCCAGCTACTGAACTCCTTATGGAGTCTATAAGTGGAGGCAAAATGACAAATTTGCTTCCAGGAATCTTTCAGCATGTTCTGAAGTTCTGTGTTTATTTTCAGTCAGCAAAGGCCTGAGCATAGTTTACAGATACAGCATAGAAACAGGACCTTTGGCCCACGGAGTCCGACCAATGATCCCCACTCATTAACACTATCCTACTCACACTGGGGACAATTTACACAAATACCAAACCAATTAACCCACATTGGAGTATGGGAGGAAACCGAAGATCTAGGAAAAAACCCATGCAGCTCATGGGTCGAATGTACAAACTCTGTACAGACAGCATCTGTAGTCAGGATCGATCCCTGGTCTCTGCCGCTCTACCGCTGAGCCACCGTGCCGACCTTAGTGGCATGTATGCAGATAAAAGCAGAATCTTGGTGTGCGTTTGCTAGCAAACAAATTATTTATATTAATCATACAATTATTAAACATATAATTCTATCTTAGATGCATTACCGCCATGAACATTTAAGAAAATTCACTTGTTATTCTCAAAGCAAGCTGATCAAATATTTATTCTATCCAGGAGGTAATCCCGAATTTGGAACAGTGCATGAGTAATCTCTTAGTAATGCACGAATGTGGTATGATCACTGCAGGTTTCCTGGCATTCAACCTCCAATTACTATCCTGTACAACTGCTTTGCTGCTCTGATGTTCTAATCAAAATGCCTGCTCTGTTTTAATTTTCCAAAATACCCCCCCTTCCACACCCCCCTTCCCCCTCCCCCCACTCCCCCCTTCGCAACACCCCCCCTTCCCCACCCCCCTACAGCCCCACCCCCCTTCCCCACACCACCCCTTCCCCACACCCCCACTTCCCCCACACCCCCTCTTCCCCACACCCCACCTTCGCCGCACCCCCCCCTTCTCACAAATTCATGGCAATGGCAACGTTCCAATTGATCACATTCCAGAAACACCCACTTGCAAGATGACTTTTTCTCATAGAGAGTGGTGAGTGTGGAGTTTTCTGCCTCAGAGGGCGGTTGAGGCAGGTTCTCTGGATGCTTTCAAGAGAGAGCTAGATAGGGCTCTTAAAAATAGTGGAGTCACGGGATATGGGGAGAAGGCAGGAACGGGGTACTGATTGGGGATGATCAGTCTTAATCAAATTGAATGGCCAAATGGCCTACTCCTGCACCTATTGTCTATTATCTATTGATTTAAATCCCTTTTTTTTGGACAATCATGTCATAAGAGCATCTAAATCATCTATATTTTGTGTTATTGTCTATCCATAAGCAATATTTTTATACTAAATATCCACAACAGTTTTAGCCACATGTATTGTGCAAAAAATAATAATTTTGATTATATTGAGAGTGGATGTTTTTAGATTAATTTATGGGAATTAAACATTAAATGCCTTCCTTTTGGCATATACGTTCATGACAGTGAGATTTTAAAATCATGGTATATTGTGTATTCTCATGTGAATGGGATTAGCTTGTTATTTGGATACTTAGGCTATTAAAAAAAAACATTTTCTTAAGAAATGGATAGATGTTTAGATCTAGTAATTGAATTTAGATGAATTAGGTAATTAGGTAATTGATTAGATGAATGATGAATATGAATTTTTTGTTGGGTATTTACTATTTGTTTTAGCGTTTAACTTTATCATTTCTACATTTTTTCTAAAACTGCAAATAATAATTTGTTTCTGTTAATGTTGTTCTGTGTTTTTTTCCTTTACATTTTAAACAAATGTCTCCGAAGAAGAAATGCAAAATTGTCAATCCAAATGCCCAGCAAAAGAGACTAATTTAGGCAGATTTGCAGAGATTATCCGAATTTGGACTACTACAAATGTGAATATCTACAGGACATTATTAATGGGAAAGTAGTGGGCAGAAAGGCATGTCATGCGTAGTTTGAAGAGCAAATACGTGTAGTTTACAATGCCAAAATTGAAAAGTTGAGAAAAAACAAGGTGTACATAGTTGCTTATTGGTTACAATAAGTAAGATGATTGTATGATGAAGAGTATGATGATGCTACTGATTATGATATGCCAATGTACCAGCTAGCAACTGATTTTCTCCATAAAGACTTGGTTTATTGCTAGAAATTGTAATTTATTTACATATCTGTTACAGCCTTACAGCATATTATACAATATTATTAAAGTTCTGATCTTGAGAATATCACAGTTATGAATTTTTCAAGGCAGTCGGGGTGTTTATTACTATTTCTGCCACATCGGTCAATTTGGTAATTAACTCGGTAATTTGTAATTAGGTAATTCACTAATAATATGCTTTAATTTCAGGTCATCCAAGTAAGATGTTTTATATTTGTTTCAGAATGCTTCAATCTATAATAACTGAAAATGTCATTCAGTTCTCTTAATTTTTAAGAAAGTTATGGGCTTTTGACTGTCCTCGATCACAGCTTTTGTGTTGTCAATGGAATAGCAATAGGGAACAAGATGCTAATTTCCGAGTATGAAAATGGCCATAACATTTTTAATATTGAAGATATGAAAGTGGATTAGGTATCAAATTAAACTTATTATTTATGCTTTATCTGATGGGATAAATTGATTCTCAAAATGTTGTAACATTGCTACACAATCCCCGCACCCCCCACGCACCCTCCCCAACACCACCCCTTCACCTCACCCTCCTCCCCCACATCCCGCACCACCCACACCCCCCGCCACCCACATCCCCCACTGCCCACCCCCCTCCCCCCACACCATGCTCTCCACCCATCTTCCCCCCCTGCCCACACATGCCCTCGCACCCCATGAAGAGGAAGTGGGGGGGGAGTGCTGGGGGATGAGGGGAAATGAGCCGCACCTGCGCATTTAGGGGCTATGGGTGAGTTGTGGAATACCAGAATCAGAATCAGAATCAGAATGAGATTTTATTCGCCAAGTATGTTTTGCAACATACGAGGAACTTCACTGGCCAGGTCAGTCATACAATTACAAGCAACAGACTCAAAAACACATTTTAACATGAACATCCACCACAGCGACTGCTACACATTCCTCACCATGATGGAAAGTGAAATAAAGTTCAAGTCTCTTCCTTTTGTTCTTCCTTGGTCGGGGACCTCGAGCCCTCCGTTGACAGGACGGTCATAATTCCCGTAGCCGGCGGCGTTCGGGCCCTCCACGCCAAGGCGTTCAGCTCCTGCATCGGGGGGTTGTCAGCTCCCCCGTGCTGGGTGATCGAACGTCGCGTCGGGGCTGGACGAACCTTCTGCAGCGTTGCTGCTCCCGACTCAGCCTCTCCCGAGACTGCGAGCCCTTGTTGGTAAGACCACGGTAGTCGCGGTGGGAGCGAACCCAGGCAAGGGATCCGCTCCAATGGTAAGTCCGCATCCCGCGGTGATGCTCATGACAGTCGGAGGCAGCTCCCAGATCCAGCAATGGTAGGCCGCAGAGCCCGGAGAATGTGATCCGAAAAATGATCACATCTCTAGGAAGGTAAGGACTTGAAAAAAAGTTTCCCCCGATCCCCTCCCCCCACCCCCCACATTAAACAAACTGAAGAACATAAAAACAAACTTTAAACAGACGCTAAAAATAACAAAAAGTTGACAAAATGAACATTGCTTTGGGGGAACGGGTGAGTGGTGGAATATTGCGTTGGGGAATGGGTTGCGTTGGGGGGGGGGGAACTAAGCCTCCCCTGGGACTGTGACCCAATGGGTCCCACTTAGTCTAGTGATAACTAAACCTGAATGAAGTCAAGAAAATCATTTGGGAAACTATATTATGCTCAAATACTGGAGAAATAACTGAAAGTAGATACCAAGGTAAGGCATAACAGTCATCTTGACAGTAGTGTTGAAACAATAAACTGCAGATGCTGGTAAACAAAAAAAAAATGACAGGAATAACCAGCGGGACAGGCAGCATCTCCAGAAAACATGGATAGGCGCGAATTAAGGGCTGGGACCCTTCTTCAGACTGAGAGTCAGGGGAAAGGGAAAATAGATATATAGATGGTGATATAGAGAGATATAGAAAACGCGGTCCTGCTTTATTTTTTTGAATATCTCTCCATAAATATTTCTATATCTCTGTATCACTGTCTTTATCTCTCATTTCCTTTTCCCCTGACTCTCAGTCTGAAGAAGGGTCTCGACTTCCTTCTCTCCAGAGATGCTGCCTGTCCCGCTGAGTCACTCCAGCTTTGTGTATCTATCTTTGGTTTAACCATATAACCATATAACCATATAACAATTACAGCACGGAAACAGGCCCTCTCGGCCCTTCCAGTCCGTGCCGACCATTTGTTTTCCCCTAGTCCCATCTACCTGCACTCAGACCATACCCCTCCATTCCCTTCACGTCCATATACCTATCCACTTTACTCTTAAATGTTTAAAAATCGATCCTGCCTCCACCACTTCTGCTGGAAGCTGATTCCACACAGCCACCACCCTCTGAGTAAAGAAGTTCCCCCTCACGTTACCCCGAAACCTCTGTTCCTTAATTCTCATGTCATGCCCTCTTGTTTGAATCTTCCCTACCCTCAATGGGAAAAACGTATCCACGTCAACTCTGTCTATCCCTTTCATCATTTTAAAGACCTCAATCAAGTCCCCCCTTAACCTTCTGCGCTCCAAAGAATAAAGACCTAACTTGTTCAACCTTTCTCTGTAACATAGTTGCTGGAACCCTGGCAACATTCTAGTAAATCTCCTCTGTACTCTCTCTATTTTGTTGACATCCTTCCTATAACTAGGCGACCAAAATTGTACACCATACTCCAGAATTGGTCTTACCAATGCCTTGTACAAATTTAACATTACTTCCCTACTCCTATATTCAATGCTCTGATTTATAAAGGCCTGCACACCCAAAGGCTTTCTTTACCACCCTATCTACATGCGATTCCACCTTCAGGGAATTATGCACAGTTATTCCTAGATCCCTCTGTTCCACAGCATTCCTCAGTTCCTTACCATTTACCATGTACGTCCTATTTTGATTTGTCCTGACAAGATGTAGCACTTCACACTTATCAGCATTAAACTCCATCTGCCATCTTTCAGCCCACTTTTCCAAATGGCCCAAATCTCTCTGTAGACTTTGAAAATCTACTTCATTATCCACAACACCACCTATCTTAGTATCATCTGCAATACTTACTTATCCAATTTTCCACCCCATCATCCAGATCATTGATGTACATGACAAACAACAGTGGACCCAACACAGATCCCTGAGGCACCCCACTGGTCACCGGCTTCCAACCTGACAAACAGCCATCCACCATTACTCTCTGGCATCTCCCATTCAGCCACTGTTGAATCCATCTTGCTACTCTGCCATTAACACCCAAAGATTGAACCTTCTTAAACCAACCTTCCATGGGGAACCTTGTCAAAGGCCTTACTGAAATCCATATAGACAACATCCACTGCTTTACCCTCATCAATTTCCCTAGTTACCGCTTCAAAAAATTCAAGAAGGTTTGTCAAACATGACCTTCCAGGCACAAATCCATGTTGATTGTTCCTGATCAGACCCTGTTTATCCAGATGCTTATATATATTATCTCTAAGTATCCTTTCCATTAATTTGCCCACCACTGACGTCAAACTAATAGGTCTATAATTGCTAGGTTTATTCTTTGAACCCTTTTTAAACAATGGAACAACATGCGCAGTACGCCAATCCTCCGGCACTATTCCCGTTTCTAATGACATTTGAAAATATTTCTGTCATAGCTCCTGCTATTTTCTACACTAACTTCCCTCAATGTCCTAGGGAATATCCTGTCAGGACCTGGAGACTTATCCACTTTTATTATTTTTCAAAAGTGTCAGTACTTCCTCCTCTTTGAATCTCATAGTTTCCATAGCTACTCTACTCTTCTCCTGGCTGCAACTTCGACCCGTCCTCGCGGCCTACCAGCAGGTCTGGAGCGGCGTTTCCTGAGGGGGACCGCCCAGAACCTCGGCTTCGGAGGCGACACAGTGCTGGAGTGCCATCGCGCAGTGTGCGGGCGATGCCTTGCCTGGGTAGCTGCGCTGGAGCTCTGGAATGCTGAGAACGCAGGAGAACATCACGGAGCTGCGGGACTGTGGGGCAGCCAGCTGCGGGCGGCGGCGCTGAACTTTAACATCGGGAGCCTGGGATCTCTCGGCGAGATCGCCAGGGGTGGAGCTCCATCCGGCGCGGCCTTGTCGGCTTCGGAAGCCACGGTCTCCGGTAAGGAAGCGGCCGTTCCAGGTGTCCCAAGCCGCTGAGAGGGTCCACCGACGCTGGAGCACCATCACTCGGCGTGAAGGCCTAAAACATCGGGCCGCCGTAGCGCCGACTGCGGAGGCCTCAATAGGCCCGACTATGGGTGGACATGGGGATGGGACTGGACTTTGTGCCTTCCCCCACAGTGGGAACCATTGTGGGGGGATGTTTCTATGTTTATTGTTAATTCTTTAGTGTTGTGTCTCATCTGTATCTGTGTGCTGCATGGCAAGACAAATTTCACTACACCAACTGGTGTATGTGACAATAAATATCCTTTGTCCTGTCCTTTGATTACGTGCCCTCTGCTCCCAACCCACGTATCATAAAGATCATCTGGTAGTTCTAGTCATCTCTAATCTTGCTATGTTATTCAACAACTGTTATCTGTGATTTCATACCGCCGCTTTGAAGATTGACGCGCATGCGGGCTGACGGCCTTCTTCACGTAATCGCTCATCGTAACTCCTCATAAAATAAAGATCAAACTTCAAACTGGTAAGTTCTCATTTAATCTTACTATTTCTGCTGGTAAAAGCCCATCCTGGTGTTACAGTCTCCCATTCTCTGTCTGATAACAAAGCACAACCTAGTTCCTCCTCCTTGTGCTGATATATCTTAAATACATTCACATTACTTGTCAATTCTGTACCTTGTAGGGTGCAGTTTCATACCTTAACCACCCTCTAAACACCTTTGTCGTGAATGGATTTGTATGTCATATAGTTATGGGCCAAAGTTCCGGTCTTTCCGCAATGGTCATAAGGTCATGTCATAAGGAATAGAAATAGAATTATGCAATCAATCTCTCCCTCCTATTCCCATTCCCCTGCCTTCTCCCCATAACCTCTGACACCTGTACTAATCAACAATCTATCCGTCTCTGCCTTAAAAATACCCACTGAATTGGCCTCCACAGCCTTTTGTGGCAAAGAATTCCACTGATTCACCACCCTCTGCCGGAATAAATGTCTCCTAAAAACATAGAAACATAGAAAAATAGGTGCAGGAGTAGGCCATTCGGCCCTTCGAGTGAACACTGCCATTCAATATGATCTTGGTTGATCAGCTACAATCAGTACCCCGTTGCTGCTTTTTCCCCATATCCCTTGTTTTCTTTAGCCCCAAGAGCTAAATCTGACTCTCTCTTGAAAACATCAAGTCAATTGGCTTCCACTGCCTTCTCTTGTGTTTTGTACGATTCCAAGAGGGCGACAGATCTATAAACAATTGCCCACTGCGATATAAAGGCATGCTGAGCTCATCTCCTTCCTGAAAAAACGTCCTTTAATTCTGAGGGTATGATCTCTAGTCCTAGACTCTCCCACTAGTGGGACTAATGAGCCAAGTTTAATCAGTTCACTTCTAAGCAGTGAACAATACTTTAGTGAAGCACTTCTAATACATCCAGTGTTGGTCAAAATCACTTTTACACTGAACCCTGGTCCTGATAAATGTTTTGGCCAATTATGATTATTTGCCCTTGGCGATGGAACCGAACATTTATTGCCGAGGATGCGATGTCTTTACCTTTTCTCAGAGGTATCTAATGGTATTTCAGATCTCCTGGCTTTTGGATGTTCCAGGCACTGACATTAGTGGGTCACACTTGAATATTTATACGGCATTGATTGTGAACCTGGAGGCAGATAATCTGACTGATTTGCTTTGTCCGTAATCTAATATCTCGGTGGGCTACATGAACAATATGATGCAACCTGTAAACGAGGCCTGGGACACATAACAGAGTGTTTTGTACGATTCCATGAGGGTAAAAAACCTAATAACCATTGGCCACCGCGATATAAAGGCATGCTGATCACTGGTGGACATCACATGACACACACCACACCAGCGTGACATATGTAGGAAGGAACTGCAGATGCTGGTTCATCGGGACTTAGACACAAAATGCTGGAGTAACTCAGCGGGACAGGCAGTATCTCTAGAGAGAAAGAACGGGTGACGCTTCGGGTCGAGAGTCAGGGGAAAGGGAAACACAGACATGACCGCGCCATGGACAGAACAGCTAAATCTAATGCAATGACTGTGGACTGAAGGAGACATGCAATTTTTACACAGAACCTAATTAGAAACACGAAGGAAATTCTTATAACATACTAGACTAAGGGAGGGCAGAGAGGAAGGGGGCAGAGAGGGAGGGGGGCAGAGGGGGGGGAGCAGAAAGAAAGGGCACCCTTCTCCTCCCTCTCCTCCCCATCTCATCCCACCCTTCATCTCCCCCCTCTCCATCCCCCTCTACACCCCACCCTCTCCATCCCTCTCTCTCCTCCCACCCTCTATCCCCCCCTCTCACCCTCCTCTCTCTCTTTCTCTGCCCCGGGGAAGCGGGTAGAGAGGGAGGGGGAGGGGGTAGAGGCAGCACCTACCCAGGTCATAGAGCTCTTTGTCACGTCTTCACTCGGATGCTCCTCAGGTTATCTCGGGTTCTGTCAGGAAACCCAAGCCGAGGGGCGAGCATACTTGTTAAAGAAGGAACTGCAGATGCTGGAGAATTGAGGGTACACAAAAGGCTGGAGAAACTCAGGGGGTGCAGCAGCATCTAAGGAGCGAAGGAGATGGACGACGTTTTCGGGTCAAGACCCTTCTTCAGACGGGTCAGGGATCAGGGAAACGACAGATGTAGACGGTGATGTGGGAGAGATAAAGAACAATGAATGAAAGATATGCAAAAAAGTATCGATGATAAAGGGAACAAGCCATTGTAAGCTGTTTGTGTGTGAAAAATGAGAAGCTAGTGCGACGAGGGTGGGGGAGAGATAGAGAGAGAGGGAATGCCAGGGCCCGAGGCTGAGGGAGAGGTGGGAAGGGGAGGAGACAGCAAGGGTTAACAGAATTGAGAAAATTCAATGTTCAATTGGGCAAGAGTGACCATAATATGGTTGAGTTCTTCATTAGGATGGAAGCGTAATGTTAATTCATTGTTAATTCAGAAACACGGGTCCTGAACTTAAGAAAGGTAACTTTTGAGGGTATGAGACGTGAATTGGCCAAGATGGACTGGCAATTGATTCTTGAAGGGTTGACGGAGGGATATTCAATGGGAGGCATTTAAAAGACTGCATGGATGAACTAACAACAATTGTTCATCCCAGTATGGCAAAAGAATAAATCAGGGAAGGTGGCGCATCCGTGGATAACGAGGGAAATCAGGGATAGTATCAAAGAAAAAGATTGAAGCGTACAAATTTGCCAGAAAAAAGCAGCCTACCAGGGGGGATTGGGAGAAATTCAGAGACCAACAGAGGAGGACAAAGGGCTTAATTAGGAAATGGAAAATGTAGTATGAAAGAAAACTGGCTGGAAACATAAAAACTAACTGAGACATAAATAATTTGCCGGAAACAGCAGGGATCGCGGGTCAAATGAGATGGAGGAAATGAATGAGAATCCAGGTTAGCCGAAAGTTAGATTCTGGAGTAGTTCCTGAGGATTGGAGGGTAGCTAATGTAACCCCACTTTTTGAAAAGGGAGGGAGATAGAAAACGGGGAATTACAGACCAGTTAGTCTAACATCGGTAGTGGGAAACTGCTAGAGTCAATTATTAAAGATGGTGTAGCAGCGCATTGGAAAGTGGTGAAATCATTTGTACAAAGTCAGCATGGATTTACGAAGGGTAAATCATGTCTGACGAATCTTATTGAATTTTTTGAGGATGTAACTAGTAGTGGATAAAGGAGAAGCAGTGGATATGTTATATCTGGAGTTTCAGAAGGCTTTCGACAAGGTCCCACACAAGAGATTGGTATACAAACTAAAAGCACGGTATTGGAGGTTAAGTATTGATGTGGATAGAGAACTGGCTGGCAGACAGGAAGCAAAGAGTAGAGTGAACGGGTCCTTTTCAGGATGGCAGACAGTGACTAGTGGGTTGCCGCAAGGCTCAGTGCTGGGACCCAGCTATTTACAATATACATTAATGATTTGGACAAGGGAATTAAATGCAACACGAAGCTGGGGGGCAGTGTTAGCTGTGAGGAGGAATGCTAGGAGGCTGCAGGATGACTTGGATAGACTGGGTGAGTGGGAAAATGCATGGCAGATGCAGTATAATGTGGATAAATGTGAGGTTATCCACTTTGGTGGCAAAAACAGGAAGGTAGACTATTATTTGAATGGTGACCGATTAGGAAAAGGGTGAGATGCAGCAAGACCTGGGTGTCATGGTACACCAGTCATTGAAAGTAGGCATGCAGGTGCAGCAGGCTGTGAAGAAAGCGAATGGTATGTTGACATTCATAGCAAAGGATTTGAGTACAAGAGCAGGGAGGTTCTACTGCAATTGTACAGGGTCTTGGTGAGGCCACACCTGGGAGTATTGTGTACAGTTTGGTCTCTAATCTGAGGAAAGACATTCTTGCCATAGAGGGAGTACAGGGACGGTTCACCAGACTGATTCCTGGGAAGGCACGACTTCCATATGAAGAAAGACTCTGGATAGACTCGGCTTGTACTCGCTGGAATTTAGAAGATTGAGGGGTGATCTCATAGAGACTTACAAAATTCTTAAGGGGTTTGGACAGGCTTAGATGAGGAAGATTGTTCCCGATGTTGGGGAAGTCCAGGACAAGGGGTCACAGTTTAAGGATAAGGGGGAAATCTTTTAAGACAGAGATGAGAAAATCGTTTTTCACACAGAGAGTGGTGAATCTGTGGAATTCTCAGCCACAGAAGGTAGTTGAGGCCAGTTCGTTGGCCATATTTAAGAGGGAGTTGAATGTGGCCCTTGTGGCTGAAGGGATCAGGGGGTATGGAGAGAAGGCAGGTACAGGATACTGAGTTGGATGATCAGCCGTGATCATATTGAATGGCGGCGCAGGCTCGAAGGACCGAATGGCCTGCTCCTGCACCATAATTTCTATGTTTCTATGTTTCTCTGTTTCAAGCCCAAGAGGAGCAGACTACCCAAGCGGAATATGAGGTGCTGTTCCTCCAACTTGCGGTGTGCTCACTCTGGCCGTGGAGGAGGCCCAGGACTGAGAGGTCGGATACGGAATGGAAGGGGGAACGTTGGAGGTAGCGCGAACTCACTGGCGGAGGACTATATATTGTATTTGCTGGCTGGTGGGGTGAAAGGTGAGGGGACCAGGGGGACTCTGCCCTGTTTGCAAGGTGGGGGAATGGAGGAGAGAGGGCAGTGTTGCGGGGTATGGAGGAGACCTGGTGTGAGCCTCATCTATAGTTGGGGAGGGGAATCCCCGTTTCTGAAGAATGGAGGGCCATTTATGGATGACCTGGAGTGGAACACCTCATCCTGGGAGCAGATGCGGCGATAGACGGAGGAATTGGGAATAGGGGGATGGAGTCCTTACAGGAAAGCAGGGGTGGTGGGAGGAACTGTAGTTCCAGGTAGCTGTGGGAGTCAGTTGGTTTGTAGTGGAGGTCGGTCAGGAAGTGTATCACCTGCAATAGAGATGGTGAGGTCAAGGAATGGTAGGGAAATGTCGGAAAGTCTGGTCTAAGTGTATTTGAGTGCCGGATGGAAGTTGGTGGTGAAATGGATGAAGTCAGTCAGTTGTGTGTGGTGTGCAGGAGGTGACACCAAAGCGTCGTCGATGTAACGGAGGTAGAGGTCGGGGATGGAGCCCTGGTACGCTGAGAACAAGGATTGTTCGACATACCTGACAAATACCTGACATACCTGAGGCAAGCGTAGCTGGGGCCCATGCATGTGCCGATAGCTACGCCTTGTGTTTGGAGGAAAATGGGAGGAGTCAAAAGAGAAGTTATTGAAGGCATACTTCGTATTCAGTAGGCGGGGCTGGGCGTTGCATTGCGGATGCCCTCGGGTTATCTCAGGTTCTCTCGGATAACCCAGCTGAGGCACGAGCGTACTTAGTGTTCAGCGGCTGGAAAGTCTCGGAAGCGGCTTCGGAAGCTGGCGGGATCTGCAGAACAGTGCCCACTTGCTCAATCATTCTGCATCTATTGAAGAACCAGAGGGGGTGGGGGGGGGAGGGTAATGACATCACTCCCTGGAAAACAGTGCCCAGCAGACAGTGTGCGCAGCTTGCCGCAAGGAGCAGAGCCATTGTGACATCATCCAGCTTGCTTCAGCACATTAGATTTTAAAATGATGTCAGATTGGTGAACAATCTCAGTTAAAAAGTAAACAGTAAAAAAACTCGGGAAATAATGAATCAAATTTACAGATGAGGGGATTTTTTGAAATCATGAGATAAATCTCTACCGGAATATGTAAACATTTCACCATTACTGCGTCGGGTTTTCGAGGAGATGTGAATCAAAGAAAACATTCAAGCAAGCAAACCCACAAGCAAGCAAACATCCAAGATCAGAGTTGTATATTATACTAGACTAAGTGGCACCCGTTGGATCCCATGTTCACATGGTAGGCTGGTGCCCCAACGCAATATCCCACCTCTCCATCAATTCCAATATTGGTGGCTAGTGAGGGAGGGGGCTTTCTGGAGCACTAATATGGGTGTTGTGGGCCGAAGAGAGTGGTTCCAGAAGGCTAGTATGGACATTGTGGGATGAATGGATTAGTGGGCTGGCAGCTCAGTCACTCAGGCTTGGTGGACTGGCAGCGCAGTCACTCAGGGCTGGTGGGCTGGCAGCTCAGTTAATCAGGGCTGGTGGGCTGGCAGCGCAGTCACTCAGGGCTGGTGGGCTGGCAGCTCAGTTAATCAGGGCTGGTGGGCTGGCAGCTCAGTTACTCAGGGCTGGTGGGCTGGCAGCTCAGTTACTCAGGGCTGGTGGGCTGGCAGCTCAGTCACTCAGGGCTGGTAGGCTGGCAGGTCACTCACAGCTATTCCTTGAAATTCCATTTCAAGCAGAGTGCAGGCCACCAAACTCAGTTTCACGGCATTTCAGACAGAATGCAGGCCACCAAACTCCGTTTCACAGCATTTCAGGCAGAGTGCAGGCCATCAAATTCAGTTTCACAACATTTCAGGCAGGGTGCAGGCCACCAAACTCAGTTTCACAGCATTTCAGGCAGAGTGCAGGCTACCAAACTTAATTTTACTTCGGAGTCACAGGTAGGTTTTACCGTGGCCGTGTGTCTTTTCTCTGTGGTGCTTGTGTTCCAGGAAGAATGAGCAAGGCCAGAGGAAAGAAAATCTACAGCTCGCCCCCGTTCGTCCTCGGTTGAGGAATGCTCTTTGGAGGGGGGGAAAGAGGCGGCGGGTATAACTACCGAGCCGAGCCCAGCACCGCTCGTGCTGCCTGAGCAGCGGGCTGAAGGTACCTGCAGCCAGAACCCGGGCGGTAGTGTCCGATGATTCGGATGAAGATGCCTCACCGCTCGAGAGCGACACAGGCAGCCGCCTAAGCCGCATGGAACGGCTTATGGAGCATTTGCTCCAGCGGGATCTGCTGAGAGAGCAGCAGCAGCCTCGCCAAGGGAGTTCAGGCACTCCCGCAGTGCCTTTTACGGCACTGGCCATTGCTTCACCTTCTTTTGAAGGCAGCATTGGCGACCAGGTCTGGGCTCTGGTCAAGAAGAGGGGTCACTGGCTGAAGATATCGGGAGTAATGCAGGGTGTACAGGTCAGGAAGAGCTGCTGGGTGTGGGTCAAACCGCTACGTGGCCAATCCACAAGCGGGTCGGCCATTAAGCCGAAACTTGCAGCCGCATTAACCACCTGTCCTCAAAACCCCTACAAGAACAGGTGGTCAATGAGGCTCTTGAACTATATACAGCCCCAGTAAAATTGTACATCTTTGAATGTACTGCTGTCAATAGCCAAATTTGGGGACATTTGGGGCAGAACATCAAACCTGGAGTTGAAGCTCCAGAAGATCCTTAAACTCCTGACTGCAGGAATAACATCTTATGCTCGGTCCATTGATGGTGCGGACATCTCCACAAATCAAGCAAGACACATTAGCTCTGCTGTGCACCACTCAATATGTAATAAACAATTTACGAAAGGAGATTATCAAGCCTGCCCTCAACCCTAAATTTGCGGGACTTTGCAAAACACTGGGTTCAGAACCTCCTATTCTGCTCTTTGGGAAAGACCTTCCAAAAAAGGTGAAAGACCTAGAGGAAGAATCCAAGACCTTTGGTCTCGTGAGGGCAGATTTGGGACCGAGCAGACCTAACAAACCCAGGCAGCAGTACCCCACGGCGTCCACCAGTCGTCGACCTCACTAAGGGACTGATGAAAGCTCGGGGTCCGCAACCATTCCCCGTAAGCCTTTTTTAGGCCAGGGCCCAGAGCGGACCCATGGAAAATGCGCCACCCAACAACATCAACATCAACCCTCTACAGCCCAGCAGACGCCTCATCGCCCGGCGAAAAAGAGGCAGAAGAAGCACCAATAACCATGGAGGTAGGTGGGTCTGGTTCCTCTCAGCATATGAGCAGTAGGGGCTCTATACTAACAGGGGGGAGATTGCACTTGTTTTTGGATGCATGGGAATTCATCACTAGTGACAAGTATATACTCAGCAGCGTTCATGGCTACAAATATTGACTTTGTTCATGAAAACATTCCACCAGTTCAGCATATACCCAAATCGGGTATTCACCCTCTCAGTCAAGAGAAAACAAGAGGGTCAAGCTGAATGATGAGGTTACAGCAAAAGTGTGTCATTGAAAGAACAAAACATGAACTTTGGAATTTGTGTCTAATATTTTCATAAAATCAAAAAAGATGGTGGACGACGCATCATCATTGACTTAACTATTTTAAACAAGGTCTGTCAGGTATATACATTTCAAGATGGATACTTTTGAAACAGCCAGGACTATTGGTTTCTAGAGGGTACTTTCTAGCAAGCATTGATTTTAAAAGATGCTACTACTCAGTACCCATACATAAGGAGCATCGTAAATACTTAAAATGTATCTGGATGAAACAGCTTATGGCAACTTAAAGCCTTACCAAATGGGCTAACCTCTGCTCCAAGGTTGTTCACTAAACCTTTAAAACTGCCTTGGCATTATTGAGGAAACAAAAGCATATAGTCATGGCGTATTTGGACGACATTTTAATAGTAGGAAAAACTTGGACACAGCCATTCTGGCAGTAGCAGCCACCAAACGTTTTGTTTGAACTTTGGGGTTTGTCATACATCCAGATAAATCCAATTTTACACCGTCCACTGTCATGGGACTATCTTGATTTACGATTGATACTGTTCGCATGATTGTAACTCTGCCGAAGGGGAAAGCATCAGAATTGGCGCTATCATGCAACGAATCATGAATAAACATCAGCCAACCTTACGGGAGTTAGCTAGAGTTATTGGCAAAATGGTAGCAGCTTTTCCAGCTGTACAATTTGGGCCTTTGCACTATCAAATTTGCAAAGAGCAAAGTGCATGCACTAAAGCAAAACTCAGGTCACTTTGACGAGCTATGAGTTTAACTGCTGAATCCATTCCAGAGTTACAATGGTGGGCAAGGAACGTAAGGCTCAGCTCCAGTCCATAATAATCACCAAACCCAGTATTAACATTCAAACGGATGCCAGTGCTTTGGGCTGGGGAGCAACTAACAATGCAATCAGCACAGGGGCAGATGGACTAAATTTGAATCATCTTGCCTACAGACACGGTGGTATCAACTACTTAGAAATGTTGGGTGTGTTTATGGGGTTTTAAAAAGCATATTCATCTAATATGCATCATGCACATGTCGGTTGCAATTAGATAATACCACGGTGGTGGCTTATATCAATCACATGGGTGGTGTAAAGTCGATATCGTGTGACAATTTGGCCAACTAATCTGGCAATGGTGTGTTTGAAAGGCATATTTGGTTATCAGCAACATTACCTACCAGGTAAGCAAAAATACAGTGGCAGACACCAGGTCACGCAGATTCAATGATAACATCGAATGGATGTTAAATCCCAAAGTATTTGCTGAAATTACTAAGCAATATGGCACACCAGATATCGATCTATTTGCATCCAGGCTGAATCACCAGGTACCAACGTATGTCGCTTGGGAACCAGACCCTGAGGCAGCAGCAGTTGATGCATTCTCGCTGCATTGGGGGGAAATGTTCTTTTATGCTTTCCCTCCTTTCTGCCTCATCAGTCGGGTATTACGCAAGATTCAATTGGATTCTGCTTCAGGAATCTTGATAATACCTGACTGGCCTACACAGCCATGGTTCCCAGTGGCTTTTGATATGGCTGTTGAAACACCGTTGGAATTCCCAGCAGTCGACAGTTATTAATCCACCCAGTGTCAGGCATTAGTCACCGTGCCATGACTGAGTCAATCTCCTGGCTTGCAGATTTTAAAAAGACCTCTTACTGGGCCTGGGACTGTCTGAGGACGCCATAAACATGATGGATAACCGCATCCCCGGGAGTCCACCAGGGAGGACAATACCTGACCAACATTAAGAAATGGGAACGGTATTGCTCCAAAACAGGAACTACCTACACTACAGTACAGCCACAGTGTTGTGGAGTTTCTGCTTGGATTACATCGAGAAGGACTCAGCTACAGCGCCATTAATACAGACAGGAGTGCGTTGTCAGCTTATTTGGTTCCAGCAGCAGGACAACTGACTTTGGGGTCCCATCCACTAGTGGTCAAAATCATGAGGGGCATTTTTAACACCAATTCCCTAAGCCTAGGTACACTCAGATCTGGGTATGTCAGATTGTAAAAAAGACCTCTACTGGGCCTGGGACTGTATGAGGACGCCATATACATGATGACCGCATCCCACCGGGAGTCCACCAGGAGACAATACCTGAGTACCTTAGGGGATGGCCACCACCAGGTCACTCATGCTGGAACAACTTACACTGAAATTCAGTCATTGCTCATGGCACTAGTGTCAGCTCAAAGGGTTACAGTCCCTCCACCTTCTGAGGCTGGACAGCATGACAGAGTCATTGGACTGTATCACATTTCACATTCGGGGCTGGTCAAACATCTAGACCAGGTACCACGCCTCCAGTAATGGAGTTCCGGGCATATTCACCTGACCCACGGTTGTGTGCCAAGACCCATCTCGCCAATTACATAGACACACATATAACTTAAGAGGGGAGAGAAAAAGCCTTATGGATAAGCCACAAGAAGCCTCATGGTCAGGTGACGAGCCCCATTTCAAGGTGGCTCAAGCAGGTGCTTAAGTCCGCGGGAAATCGATTATATTGTTTACAAATCTCATTCCACTAGGGCGGCTAGGCGAAATGGATGTGCCTATGGACCATATTCTGGCCAGAGCAGGATGGTCCTCGGAGAGAACTTTCCAAAGGTTTTATAATAAGCCGCTGGCGGAGCCTGCTACATTTGCAGACAGAATTTTAGAGTCTGCAGACGTTTAATATTTTAATTTAAGCCCGGGGGAGCTCTCTGTTTTTTGTTGTTATTAATAAACCTTTTTTTTGTTCACAAACAGGTTATTGTTGATCGTATAACATGCTTCCTCCCTCTAAGGTCTTCAGGCAGGTGAGTGAAGCATGAGCTGGTACACGGTTCGGATTCACAGAGCTTTGAAGTCTTCACGTAGTCACTCACGTGACTCCGAAGTAAAATAGTTATAAGATTAAAATGAGAAACTTACAGTTCGAAGTTTGATCTGTATTTTATGAGGGAGTTACGATGAGGGATTACGTGCCCTCGCTCCCACCCTCTATTATACAGATCAAACTGGTAATTAAGTTCTTATTTTTTCTTTACTATATTTATTTCAATTGTTGTGTTTTCTGTGAATCCACCACCGCTGCTTTGAAGAAATGTCGCGCATGCGTGCTGGACGGGGTCTTCACGTAATCCCTCATCGTAACTCCTCATAAAATACAGATCAAACTTCGAACTGGTAAGTTCTCATTTAATCTTACTATTTTACAGCATTTCAGGCAGAGACCAATCAGCTGAATCTCAAGATTTTTTAAAACACTCATAACTTTTTTATTTTTCATCATTGAAAAATCCTGGGGGCTGCCTCAGGGAGGAGGACTGTCAGAATGATGGCCAAAAATCATAGCGATATACGGAAGCGTTTTTTTCTAAAATCAATATACAGCGCAGACAGGAAATGGCTAAGATGAGACTTTTAGTTATATAGATATGAAGAGAAGGTGGAGAAAGTTATAGGAGGGTATAGTTAGTTGATTTAAAAGGAGATTCGCATGTGACAAGGGAGAGACAGTTGTAAATTGCAAGGGAGAGACCCTTTGTGTAAAAGACTATCATTTGAAATTCTCTCGGAGCGTCTCACCCGATTAAGAGATGTCGCAATGAGATATCGTTATTGCTGCATTGTCGGCAAATGTCACAACCAATTGGTCAAAAGATCACCAGGACAACAATTCTGAAGCATGACCAGTCGTGGTTGTTATCTGCTGTTAGTCGCGGGAGAGAAACGACCCGTGACTAATGCTAGGTGGTGGCTCGACGACATTAAATTCATTATTGTCCATGAAGCTATTATCGTGCGTAGGTTTGATTGAATCTAGCCCCCCCATTCGACATCTTGCGACATTGGAGGAGGACATTCGGCTCACAAGGCCTTGGAAGAGCGATGTGTAAAATTCTCGTCTTCTCGCAATGTAAACCATATCACCAAGGACCCTCTTGAAAAAACAATGAAAAACTCCTTTTCGCTCGAAGCTCCTGTTTACTAACGCATGGTCTTTGATGTAAGAAGTGTTTACGGTGAGTCGGATCGATTCCTACAGCCAGGGTTGACTCCGCTTTTCCACGAAGCTCTTTATCATGTGTTAAAAATGCCTCGCTCTTTAATTATCTCCTTCTGGTAATACTTGAAGTGGGAAAGGGCACCCAGTCCCCACTGTGCAAGCTGCCTGCCACGGTGAAACAGCAGGTGAGATGCCTTCTAGTAACACGATGGGGCAGTCAATCGCATAACGGTAAACACTTCCATGACAAAGAAAGATACTTCTGCCTGTTAAAACTGTGACTGTCAGTTAGGTGGGCAAAGGATTCCGTCGGCAACAGGGGACACCGGCCACAATGAAATATTATATGCTTTCTCGTGAAAGCGACAGTATTGTCTTCTCTTGAAATTCATCTGGGGTGAGAAGTACTTAGGAGGCGTCCTTTGCGAATGCAGGGATAGAATGAAATGAACATTTGTGTTTTTCATCGATGTCTTAGTTTGTGGCCGACAGCATCAGTGGCGAATGTAGGGGTGTGGGTTTGGCGGGGCGGCGCTTTGAGAATGAATCTCGGGTAAACTGCTGTTTCCTGGCCCCGATTTGTTCATCTTCAGGCTTGGAATGCCCATTGATGCCCTCGAGTAGGAGTAAAAGCAGCGAAAAAGGGGACATTACTAAGGAAAGTTATTTTAAAACAGTGCCAACTATCTTTGTCCCGCCCCCTCCCCTGACATCAGTCTGTAGATGGGTCTCGACCCGAACGTCTCCTATTCCTTCTCTCCAGAGATGCTGCATTACCGCTGAGTTACTCCAGCAGTTTGTGTCTGCCAACTATCGTCAGTACGATAGAAACAATCTTCATCAAATCTGAAATTAATTCTAGCCAGCCACTTCTATTTCCATTGATTCTCTATTAATCCACGCTTCCGAAAGATAACCGTGTACTTCAGAACCCGCGACTTTTGCTGATTGAACTAAAGCGCTATAAATCTAAAAATGAATGATGTTATAATATTAGATCAAATAGGATTTATTTGAAAACGGATTTGAAATTAACTGGGAATATAACGTATGCAATATTGGTTAACACTGCACGTAGCAAATGTATTAACAATGTCACGACGTGTTTTAAAGATAAATAAGGATTATACCTTCTATTTTCCAGACGATATAGTTTTTGCCTATTCTCTCAACTCCACCCTGCCCATTTAGCAAATCCGTGTTCAGCCTGCTCATTTCGTGAGAATTGAGTAATTCAAAGAAAAGTGTAACTGGAAATGCAACTGACCAGCGCGTAATCCAGACCTAATTCTCCCATGCTAAGATGTTGGCATGCTAAATGTGTAACATTTAATTTAATTCCACTGTCAAAATGCTCATTCAATCCTGGCGAGATGTCGCTCTTTAAATATTTATCTGACAAAAAAAAGGGATGACTTATGTACACACAATGAGAAACGTTGAGAGATTGTTATGGCAGGACATATGATGACAGGCGGCGCTGGTAACCGCTGGGATGAGGTAGTTGAGCATCTTTGGGTGCGTCCTGTCAATGTATGCGTTGTTGGTACCTGGGAACAGCGACTTCCCCGAGACCCAGCCCATCATCTCGAGTCCCTGCTACTCATGTGACTAGGCATCTGCTCGGACAAAGGAGGCGCGTTGGAAGCACTTTCTCTCTTCTCGGGCTACCAGAAGAAAGAAGGAACACTCCCCCACACTCCGGCATCACTCGCTCACACACACGCCACGAGTCCAAGGCTCAAGCGACTGCACACAGCCCGTTTAACTTGTCATCAACTTTCCGCCTGAAGAAGCGATGGTTACTTGTGCTTGGCCGAAGTGTGCGGGGCAAACATAGACGCTCGCATGCGTGGAGCTAACTCATTCTGCACATAGATGTATATATATTTACACAAATTATCTCCCCCCACTGTTTAAACGCTTTTAATGGCTACGGCCGTTATTGCCAGCACAAAATGCCTGTCATGAAAGGATTGCTTGCGCCTCAGAACACCTTTTTGGACACAATTGCTACACGATTCGACGGAACTCGTAAGTGTTTTGAACCGCAGAGAGAGATGTATGGTGTGGACAGTGTTTGTGTTTTGTGTGTAAATCGGTGTTGGGGGTGGGGTGGGGTGGGGAGCTGTGGATGGCGACGGGAAGGATGGCTTATTCCTCGCACAGTCTGAGAAATGAAAGTGTAATCAGAAGGTACCCCAAGAATAGGATTTTAATGTCAAGTGAAAACTTTGTTTCCAAGTACTAGTTTTAGAGGCTGGAATCGAAAGCACTAGCGGTGTCTAGTTACAGAAACACTCGGGTTTAATAATAATGCTACCTAAAACGTATCGCTCCCTTTCCTCTGAGGTGCTTTGACACCGTAATTATAATGCTCAGTCGACTGTAACGCCCGCTACGCTAAAGAAAAGACATTTGGTAACTGCTTTTTGTTATGTGCTTATTGAGCAGCTGTGATATGGCATGGCACGGTGCTGTAATACGACCCGTTACAATAAGGACGCCACTTGTACACTGGACTTTTCAGACAATTGCATTTTCTGGCGCCACTGAGCTTGGTTTTTAATAGGAGCCAACAATGGAAATTACTGGAGTTGGAACTAGCGCTGATTGGAAATTGCTCAGCCCATTTCCTCCCTTTAGTCTCGATTAATAATGTAACTGCCATTGACAACTCCCGACGCTAGATTCGGTTTTCCCCTTTGAGATCGCTGTTTGCTGGTCGTACATTTCAGCACCCACGGCCAGTGTCAACCGGGATTGTTTCTGACACTAACAGCAAACGCAAAATATCAAATATATCTTCTCTCCATACGAGGACATGGGGGAATGCAGACCAAGCATCCATTTCAGTTCTTATAAATAATACAACCCAATAAGTTCAAGTATTTTTTTAAAAGGGTAACTCTTGTTACAGTTTGAGAGAATGTTCTATTCTATGGCATTATATTTAATAAAATTCGATAATTCAAATTCAATTTTAATAGTAAGTGGAATATGTTCACTCTTTCTGGTTAGTCTTTCAATGTTGTCACACTGTGCATTTGAAACTTCAGAAGCTTTAAGATCTTAATATCTATTTGTAATGCTTAGCTTGAGAGAAATTAATATCTCTCCAATGAACTCTACTAACACAAAGATTAATGAAATATTTGGAAACATTCTGCTCTTTAGCACAGGGAGTTTGAATATCCTGATATGCTGTTCACTATTGTTTGAGTGGACTTTTGTAAGTTACTGTTCCAAAGTGTAGAAATGCCTTCAAAGTTCTTTCTCGTGAGTATTGCTCACATTTGGCTGAATGAATGAAAGAAATAGGAAGTGAGGACTCAGGAAACATGATGAGTAAGGTTTTCTGTTTTATTCAGTATGCTGCAGTATGCTTAATGTGTGGCAAGCTGGGTATTACCACATCTGGACAACTTATATAACAATTACAGCACGGAAAACAGGCCCTCTCGGCCCTTCCAGTTCGTGCCGAACATTTATTTTCCCCTAGTCCCATCTATCTGCACTCAGACCATATGCCTCCATTCCCTTCCCGTCCATATACCTATCCACTTTACTTTTAAATGTTAAAATCGATCCTGCCTCCACCACTTCTGCTGGAAGCTCATTCCACACAGCCACCACTCTCTGAGTAAAGAAGTTCCCCCTCATGTTACCCCGAAAACTTCTGTCCCTTAATTCTCATGTCATGCCCTCTTGTTTGAATCTTCCCTACCCTCAATGGGAAAAGCTTATCCACGTCAACTCTGTCTACCCTTTCATCATTTTAAAGACCTCAATCAAGTCCCCCCTAAAACCTTCTGCACTCCAAAGAATAAAGACCTAACTTGTTCAACCTTTCTCTGTAACATAGTTGCTGGGAACCCAGGCAACATTCTAGTAAATCTCCTCTGTATTCTCTCTATTTTGTTGACATCCTTCCTATAATTAGGCGACCAAAATTGTACACCATACTCCAGAATTGGTCTCGCCCAATGCCTTGTTACAATTTTAACATTACTTTCCTACTCCTATATTCAATGCTCTGACTTAAAAAGGCCAGCACACCCAAGGCTTTCTTTACCACCCTATCTATATGCGATTCCACCTTCAGGGAACTATGCACAGTTATTCCTAGATCCCTCTGTTCCATAGCATTCCTCAATTCCCTACTTGCTCAGGTACAAGTAAACACCTGGTGTCTCTACCGTTAGACTATTAGTTTCATTTAGCAGATGACAAAGAATATTTAAGAATTTTAACACACATTTGAATCTTCATTGTTTATAAGTATCCACAGATTGATCAATGATTAGGTTAGTTTTCTTGCTCTACTTTTGATGAAGGCATTGAAGTCAGGAACAATCTCGGAGATATGAAGGATGAAAAGAAACCAAAGATGACCAACATCTGTCATGATTAATTTCATTTGGGTTGTGAGCAATTAGAATTTATACGCATATCTAGAATTCTTATTTGAAATATACTGGATTATTCACTGAATAATAGTGTTATCATTATTTGAAATATACTGAATTATTCACGGCAATAGAAAATAGCAAGAGGCTTCTTTGTATTGATCGGTCAAATAATGGTGTGAATACAACCAGTGTGCTTAGCTGATTCTAGTGAAAAGTACATGTGGTAAACAATTGACAGGATTGAAAAAATACTGCAGCACAAACGAATGTAAATTGTGCAGGAATGAAAGGAGAGTCTTTTAAAATTGGATAAGAAAATCAAAAATGTTTTGATGGTGACTTCCATTGTATCTCGGGATCAGGGTCATTGGGACTCTCAAAAATTAAGGGGCAGACTCTGATCCCTGATTATGATGCTGAATGCAAAACTTGATATCACAATAACTAAACCTTATCACTCACATTCAGCTCCACATTGGCAGTCATGCAGCCTGATCATTTGCACTGTAGATATCACATCTCACCTAAGAGTGGCATAAGTGCCACATGTCACATTATAAATGGTCAGTTGGCTTCTGGCTGGATGTTGCTCAAAATCCAACGCTTGAAACACACTCACAATATCTGTTGTGAAAGCTATCAAATAATTAACCGCTTAAATATCCTTTAAGCAAAATTATTGTTCATAAACAACCAGAAAGCCTTCAATCCAGTGAAACGTTTTTGCTCAGAAAGTAAATACCATTGCAGCCCATTTGTATTGCAGATCGATTAATGGCCTTGGTTAAGACAATTACCCTTTTTATCACTGAGGCCCCTCTCTTGCCAAATGTCTGTAAAAGAAGCTTTCACTTCTAACAATTTAGTAGTTATTTCCCCTCACATGTGGCAATTGATAACAGTCTGCCAGGTGAGGAGGGACATATGAGTGGTTTCACAATAGTCTATTATATTGGAACACATGCCAAGTTACTTATTTAAAGAAGAGAGAAATCAGAACCTGCGGACACTTCTAAACTTCTTCTTGCAAGATAATTACTTCAGAAAATGCAAAGAGTGAAGGATGGTTGTATTCATGCCAGGTTACTTCCAGCAGTGTGATCTCAAGGCTTGACTATTAGGGGGACAAGTACAGTCCACCTACACCCCCACTCCCCCACTCCCCCACCCCATGATCTAGAATACTGCTATGTGCAGCTTTTGTGGACTTGAACATATCACTATGAGTCTAATTGTCCTGCTGCTGCAGCAGAACAGTTTGGTATAATTGGACATTGACATATTGTTCACTAGTGAAGCTGGCCTATTATTGCAACATGAAGGATGTTGTTCCTTGGAGTATATTCTGCAACTACTGTATTTGACTTGGAATAGTTTTCTAATTAAATAGCACACGTTTCCTCTGAACGATAGAAAATATCTCACACTGGTTAAGCAGCGACTGCAAAGGTGAAATAAAAATATTGGCTAAGTTTAGGGTCAAAACATTGCACAAAATACACTGTTATCATAAAACACACCAAAATCAACTACTTGCAAATTAGAATGTGTCTTTTTGCTGAATACCGCTCGGTACTTTAGAACTGAATCGTCAATGCGTACAAACTCCTAGCTCTCATTTCCCTTTCCCGTGACTTCAGACTGAAGAAGGGCCTCGACCCGAAATGTCACCTTCGCTCCAGAGATGCTGATTGTCCAGCTGAGTTATTCCAGCATTTTCTGTCTATGTGTGGGAAGGAACTGCAGATGCTGGTATAAATTGAAGATAGGCACCTGGAGTAAATGCTGGAGTAACTCAGTGGGACAGGCAGCATCTCTGGAGAGGAGGATTCGATGAGGTTTCAGGTCGAGACCCTTCTTCAGATTGATGCCAGTAGAGAGGGAGATACATCGATAAGGAAGTGTAATGTGTGAAAAACAGAACAAAGGGAATGGAGATCAATGAAATGTACCATAGATCATTGTTAGCTGAGAGGAGGTAACAACAAAGCAAACAGAGATAAGTCGGAGACAGTAAGATTGGTCGGGAACTGGAAAGGAGGAGGGATGGAGAGAGTGGGAAGGCAAGGGTTACTTGAAGTTAGAGAAAATCCATATTCATACCGCTGGTGTGTAGCTTCCCAAGCAAAATATGAGTTGTTCCTCCAATTTGCGCGCTGCCTCATTCTGACAATGGAGGAGGCCCAGGACAGAAAGGTCAGTGTGGGAATGGGAGGAGGAGTTAAAGTGTTTAGCCACCGGGAGATCAGGTAGGTTTTAGACGGACTGAGCGGAGGTGTTCAGTGAAAAGATCGGCGAGTCTGCTCTTGGTCTTGCCGAAATATAGGAGTAATTTTTTGGAAGTATAGGGATATATTTGTGTCTACCTTCAGTTTAAACCAGCATCTGCAGTTCGTTCCTACACAAACTCCATACCAGTTTGACGAAGAATATGGTAACCAGTATGTATGCTAGTACCAGTCGCTCGACGCACCCCTTTGGAATAATATATAAGTTTCATGTATATTATTGTGACATCAACTTTCTCAATGAAGGCGTTTGTGTTAATATATCACACGTAATGTAGTTGAAGACAGACACAAAATGCTGGAGTAACTCAGCGGGTCAGACAGCTTCTCTGGAGAAAAGGAATGGGTGACATTTAGGATCGAGGCCCTTCTTCAGACTTCTTAGAGTCGAAACGTCACCTATTCCTTTCCTCCAGAGAAGCTGTTTGTCCCTCTGAGTTACTCCAGTTTTTTTGTCTATCTTGGTTTAAACTAGTATCTGCAGTTTCTTCCTACACATAATGTAGTGTATATGATAAAAGTAAAGAATTCATGTTATGCCAAGATGTACTATCATGCAAGTCATTGCAGATATGAAAGCACTGATCCAGTGACTGGGTGAAATATTCAATCATAGCAGTGTTTCCATTCGGGTTAGTTGCTGATGCAATTAATTTGGCCTTCAACTGTACACTGGCTCACTGTACAGACAGAACAGCCACTTTTCAATCTTTTATCCAACTGCTCTCAGAAGTGAGCAAAGTAAACTCAAACTTAATGCAGAAATCTACAATTCATATAAAATAAAAAAATTTAAAATAAATAGAAAATGTGATTATTGATTTCCAGTCCACTTAAAAAAGTAAATAAAATTAATCAGTTTATTTAGTCTACATTATTATGAATAATAAAAAGGCCACTGTGCCATTACATCTCAAGGCAGAGGCAGCACTCTCAACATGTAAACGGAATCAGAAGATCAGTGGTTTAGAGATCAAATCCAGAGATTTGAAGCATCCTCAAAGGCTGAACTTCAGCAAGTATTCTGCACTTCAGAAACCTTTACCTGGTCCACCCTGTTTTGATTATTACAATCAACTGGATGTGCACAAACAAATTAGATGTAGTGTTTTGGTGTCTACAGCTTTAGGCTGTGCATGCCATATGCTAGAAGAGAGAAAGCACGTAATGCAGGAGTCATTTTTGAGATGAGTTATCAAGATAAGACTCTCTTGTCCTCTTATGTTAATGGCATGGGAAGTTACTCTTGGCATCCTAACTAATATGTATTACTGATAAAGCAAAATAGAAATTGTAGAAACTGAGTTAATGATTCATGTCGTAGGGTCTTTAACTTGAAACATTAGCTCTGTTTTTCTTTCCATGGGTGTCACCTGATCTGCTGAATGTTGCCAGCATTTTCTTTTTCCATCTTAAAATAAATTAACTTTATTGTTAGGATGATATTGCTATTTGTGGGTCATTGCTGCGTGCAAATTAGCTACTTCCTTTTCGACCATTACAACAATGATCTCACTTCATTGCTACAGAGTGCCTTGTGATATCGTGATGGATTGAAACCCACTTTATTTTACTTGTGGCTATATATTTGGAGAAAACAAACTAAAGAACAAATAGCAGACTTGCTGGTTTGAATGCTAGGCTTGTTAGCCTGCCTCCATCCATGGCATTTGGGATGGGTCTGAAGAAGGGTCTTGACCTGAAACATCACCTATCCTTTTCTCCAGAGATGCTCTCTGACCCGCTGAGTTACTCCACCTTTTTTGTGTCTATCTTCCACCCATGGTAAAGTATATTTGGTGTTTTGCAGTATATTGTGATGAACTATTATCAGACTTCTGAGCAGCAGGTTTTGATTGGAAACATTTATACTGTTTCTCTTTCCCCAGATGCTGCCCGACCCGCTGAGTGTTTGTAGCATTTTCTGCTTTTATTTCTGATTTCCAGCAAATGCACTTTAAAAAAAAAAACTATTGAACTGAGTCTTGTATCTTCGTGGGATACATTGTTTTAATTCTACTTGAGTCCTCTCCCTGGTCTCACTTCACATGATGCAGCTAACTTTTCACTTATCTCCATCTGATGGGGTGGAATAATGGGCAACATGTGGAATTAACCCACATATTCCTACAGCTACCCTTACAACGCCTTCTCCACCCTATAAAAAGCCATTCTGTTCCCTGTTTCTAGTGACAAGACCTTTCATACCAGTGTGTCCAATACATTTTCTAGTTTCCTTAACAAATGTGGCTTTCCCACTTGCGTAGTTGTCAGGGATCTCAACAATGGTCTTTTTCATTTTCTGCACATTTGCTTTTATCCCCTATTCCAACCAAGAGTAGGAATTAGGTTCACTGTATCTTTATTTTCAACATATTATTCATCAAAATTTCCACTGCCTTCAATGCAATGCCACCACCACCATATTTTCTCCTACCCTTCTCTTTTATCAGTCCAAAGGATGGCCCTTCTGCAACACTCTGATACACTCTTTCCCCATAGAGGTCAACATTGTCATCCTCACAGAGCATTCCTATGCAATCTAAGACATTGCCAGGACTTTTATCTCCTCGCATCATGCAGGCAGTCTAATCATTCCCTCAAGGTGCAGCAGAGGTTCACTGGCATTTCTTCTAGTTGAGTGTACTGCAACTCATACCATCATGCAGTGAGTGTCCTTTGCACTGGGCCAACCAAATACAAATTAGTTGTTCATTTGAGAAACAAGGCAATTGATCCGTGAGATGCAGCCTGAACTTCCAGTAGCCTGCAAATTTAATTCTCCATCCCATTCACTCCAGACCTCTGTCTTTGACCACCTCTGCATCCCAATAAAGCTCAGAGTAATATTCAAGGAACAGAATATCTGCTTTCAACGTGATGTTTACAGCCTTCAGGGCGCTACACTAAATTCAACAATTTTGGATTGCCACTCCAGTCTTGCCTTTCACATTATCAACATCAAGATTTTTCTCAGTCCCGTGGGATTGTAGATTTTTAGTCACGCCTTTGATTTGCATCTCCTGCAGAGAATCATGCAGACTAGTTTCTTAAAGTTAATTTGCAAGTTGAAGTAAGGTAGTAAGGAAGGCAAATTCAATGCTAGCATTTATATCAAGAGGACTGGAATACAAAAACAGAGTTGTAATGCTGATCAGGCCGCATTTGGAATACTGTGAGCAAAATTCGGGCAGCATATCTGTGGAAGGATGTGCTGCCTCTGGAGAGGGTCCAGAGGAGGTTTACAAGAATGATTCCAGGAATGAGTGGTTAGCTTTATGATGAGCTTTTGACAGCACTGGACCTGTACTCGCTGGAGTTTGGAAGATTAAGAGGGGACCTCATTTAAACTTACAGAATAATGAAAGGCATAGATAGAGTGGATATGGAAAGGAAGTTTCCACTGGTGGGAGAGTCTAGGACCAGAGGTCATCGCCTCAGAATTAAAGGTGGCACTTTTAGAAAGGAGGTGAGGAGGAACTTCTTTAAGGGCTGTCCCACTGTACGAGCTAATTCAAGAGTTCTCCCGAGTTTCCCCTGATTCGAACTCAGAGAATTACAGTAATAGCCGCTCATAGGTACTCGGGGCTCTCGTGGACATTTTTTCAACATGTCAAAAAATCTTCAACGAGTCTTCATGAGATTACCGCATTTCCCGAGTTCCTGCCGTTAGCAGCGCTAAGAGACGTCCCGAGCTTCGATGTACCCGCTACGTACATTCTACGAGTTTGATTTTTTTTTAAACTCGGGAGAGCTCTTGAATTAGCTCGTACCGTGGGACAGCCCCTTTAGTCAGAGGGTAGTTAATCTGTGGAATTCATTGCCACAGAGGGATGTGGAGGCCATGTCAGTGGGTATTTTTTAAGGCAGAGGTAGACAAATTGTTGATTAGTACTGATAACAAGGGTTATGGGAAGAAGGTAGGAAAATGGGATTAGCAGAGGTCAGCCATGATTGAATGGCAGAGTAGACGATGAGCTGAATGGCCCTAATTCTACTCCTATAACTTGTGAACTTGTGTGAACATTTTACCACACTCTTTTAGCTGGCACAACTGGTCCATACTGCTTCTTCTGTTCACAGAGCTGCACTTTCTCTGTATCCTCACTTCCTCTGGGACCTTTTTGAGTTCTGATGAAAGATTTTCAACTGAGCTGTGAAACACGGTTTCTCTCTGCAGAGATGCCATTGATTTGTAGCATGTTTTTATCTTTCACTTAGAGATGCTAGCCCACAATGTCCGCATTGCAGCTGGAGTGTCATGAAGTTTGAATGTTCATTGTTATTTTTCTAGAATAAATTCTTAAATACATATTTTAAAGAGAAAATTGTCTTTCAGTTAATGTTACATATTGACTAGCAAAGTAATTTTGGCGGAAAGATTTCTAGGATATACGGGCCAGACGTGTGAGGGAGAATGAGATGAAGCATTAACTTAGCTCACTACTGGAAAGCTCAGGGCTCGCCCCACAGTTGCTGTAAATTGATACTCTGCAGACAAAACTGATCCCAATAGATATTCCTGAAACAGTCATGAAAGGCAGTATGCTCCATTGAAGTTGCCTGGTAATGAGGTTAGGGCATTTGACTGGAAAGTTGACGGATCAGCAAGAATTAGTAACGACATAAAATGGAGGACACCAATCTGCTGAAGACTGACTTCACAGTTGATAGTAAAATACTTTTGATGGACAAGGAGGCATCTGCGGAGGCACTTCACAATTTTAAATTTCACTAAGGAAGACATAAATAATCTGCTGGAAATATCAGGGAACCGTGGGTCAAATGAGATGGAGAAACTGAGTGAAATCCAGGTTAGCCGGGAAGTGGTGTTAGGTAAATTGAATGGATTAAAGGCCGATAAATCCCCAGGGCCAGTTAGGCTGTATCCCAGAGTACTTAAGGAAGTAGCCCCAGAAATAGTGGATGCGTTAATGATAATTTTTCGAAACTCTTTAGATTCTGGAGTAGTTCTTGAGGATTGGAGGGTAGCTAATGTAACCCCGCTTTTAAAAAAGGGAGGGAAAGAGAAAACGGGGAATTACAGACCAGTTAGTCTAACATCGGTAGTGGGGAAACTGCTAGAGTCAGTTATTAAAGATGGGATAGCAGCACATTTGGAAAGTGGTGAAATCATTGGACAAAGTCAGCATGGATTTACGAAACGTAAATCATGTCTGACGAATCTTATAGAATTTTTTGAAGATGTAACTAGTAGAGTGGATAAGGGAGAACCAGTGGATGTGTTATAGCTGGACTTTCAGAAGGCTTTCGACAAGGTCCCACATAAGAGATTAGCATACAAACTTAAAGCACACGGTATTGGGGGTTCAGTATTGATGTGGATAGAGAACTGGCTGGCAGACAGGAAGCAAAAAGTAGGAGTAAACGGGTCCTTTTCAGAATGGCAGGCAGTGACTATTGGGGTATTGCATGGCTCAGTGCTGGGAACCCAGCTATTTACAATATATATTAATGATTTGGACAAGGGAATTGAATGCAACATCTCCAAGTTTGCGGATGACACAAAGCTGGGGGCAGTGTTAGCTGTGAGGAGGATGCTAGGAGGCTGCAGGATGACTTGGATAGGCTGGGTGAGTGGACAAATGCATGGCAGATGCAGTATAATGTGGATAAATGTGAGGTTATCCACTTTGGTGGCAAAAACAGGAAAGTAGACTATTATCTGAATGGTGGCCGATTAGGAAAGTGGGAGATGCAACGAGACCTGGGTGTCATGGTACACCAGTCATTGAAAGTAGGCATGCAGGTGCAGCAGGAAGTGAAGAAAGCGAATGGTATGTTAGCATTTCATAGCAAAAGGATTTGAGTATAGGAGCAGGGAGGTTCTACTGCAGTTGTACAGGGTCTTGGTAAGACCACACCTGGAGTATTGCGTACAGTTTTGGTCTCCAAATCTGAGGGAAGACATTCTTGCCGTAGAGGGAGTACAAGGAAGGTTCACCAGAGTGATTCCTGGGATGGAAGGACTTTCATATGAAGAAAGACTGGATAGACTCGGCTTGTACCCACTAGAATTTAGAAGATTGAGGGGGGATCTTATAGAAACTTACAAAATTCTTAACGGGTTGGACAGGCTAGATGCAGGAAAATTGTTCCCGATGTTGGGAAGTCCAGGACAAGGGGTCACAATTTAAGGATGAGGGGGAAAATCTTTTGGGACCAAGATGAGAAAAAACAGAGAGAATGGTGAATCTCTGGAATTCTCTGCCACACAAGGTAGTTGAGGCCAGTTCATTGGCTCTATTTAAGGGAGTTAGATGTGGCCCTTGTGGCTAAAGGGATCAGGGGATATGGAGATACGGAATACTGAGTTGGATGGTCAGCCATGATCATATTGAATGGTGGTGCAGGTTCGAAGGGCCGAATGGCCTACTCCTGCACCTATTTTCTCTGTTTCTATGCAAAGTTGATATTTTCTTCGGCCACAGCGTATCAAACCTGGGGTTGCTGTTGCATAATATGGAGCCAGCCGTTTAGAATTGGAGTCACAGTCACAGAGTTCTGAAGAAGAGTGAAAGGTCCTACAGCCCATCACTATGGTAGCCATTTGCACTAATCCCATTTATCTGCAATGATCTGTAACTTTCATCGCCTTGGTGATTCACATAGAGACTGGCCAGTACATGGAACGAGCTGCCTGAGGAGGTAGTTGAAGCTGGTGCTATAACAATGTTTAAAAAACATTTGGACAGGAACATGGATAGGAGAGGTTTAGAGGTATATGGGTCAAAGGCAGACAGTTGGAAGTAGGGCTTGGGCAAATTGGGCCGACTCTAAATGCCTCTGCTTATCTACTGGCTTCTTAAATGTTACCATAGTAAACGCCAAAGACTCCAAACTGCCCTCGGTGTGGAGAAAATTCCCCCTCAGGTCCCTCTTAACTTGTTTAACCCTCTGGTCTTTGACATACCAGCATGTGTAAAATGATTTTATTATCTACCCTACCCATCCTGCTAATCATTTTATATAACTCTATCGTCAGGGTTGATGTTGCCAGGGTTCCAGCAACTATGTTACAGAGAAAGGTTGAACAAGTTAGGTCTTTATTCTTTGGAGCGCAGAAGGTTAAGGGGGGACTTGATTGAGGTCTTTAAAATGATGAAAGGGATAGACAGAGTTGACGTGGATACCTTTTTTCCCATTGAGGGTAGGGAAGATTCAAACAAGAGGGCATGACATGAGAATTAAGGGACAGAGGTTTCGGGGTAACGTGAGGGGGAACTTCTTTACTCAGAGGGTGGTGGCTGTGTGGAATGAGCTTCCAGCAGAAGTGGTGGAGGCAGGATTGATTTTAACATTTAAGAGTAAAGTGGATAGGTATATGGACGTGAAGGGAATGGAGGGGTATGGTCTGAGTGCAGGTAGATGGGACTAGGGGAAAACAAATGGTCGGCACGGACTGGAAGGGCCGAGAGGGCCTGTTTCCGTGCTGTAATTGTTATATGGTTATATGGTTAAGTCAAGTCATCAACTTTTCCAATGTTTAAGAAACGGTTGGACAGGTACATAGATAAGGCATGTTTCGAGGGATATAGTCCAAACACGGGCAGGTGGGACATGTAGCTGGGACATGTTGGCCGGTGTGGGCAAGTTGGGCCAAAGGGGCTGTTTGCACACTATATCACTCTATGACTCTATCAAGTCACCCCTCAGCCTCCCCTGTTTGAAGAAAACCAAGCTGACTCTATCCTTATAAAAAATTGCTCTATTCCAGGCAACACCCTGGTGAATCTCCTGTATGCCTTCTCCAAAGAAATAACATCCTTTTCTATAATGTGGCGAGCTGAACCAAACACAGTTCTTGAGATGAGGCTTAACCAATGTTTTGTAAAGTTGCAACATGATGTCCCAACTCTTATCATCAACTCCAGGGCTGATGAAGTAAAGCATTCCAGATCACTCTTTCATGGGAAGAAGGTGAAGGTTGGCCTTCACAACAAGAAGAGTTGAGTATAGGAGCAAAGAGGTCCTTCTGCAGCTGTACAGGGCCCTATTGAGACTACACCTGGAGCATTGTGTGCAGTTTTGGTCTCCAAATTTGAGGAAGGACATTCTTGCTATTGAGGGAGTGCAGCGTAGTTCACAAGGTTAATTCCCGGGATGGCAGGACTGTCATATGCTGAGAGAATGGAATGGCTGGGCTTGTATACACTGGAGTTTGGAAGGATGAGAGAGAATCTTATTGAAACATAGAAGATTATTAAGGATTGGTCACATTAGAGGCACGAAACATGTTCCCGATGTTGGGGGAGTCTAGAACCAGGGGCCACAGTTTGAGAATAAGGAGTAAGCCATTTAGAACAGAGATGATGAAACACTTTTTCACACAAAGAGTTGTGAGTGTGGAATTCTCTGCCTCAGAGGGCAGTGGAGGCAGGTTCTCAGGATGCTTTTAAGAGAGAGCTAGATAGGGCTCTTAAAGATAGAGTCAGGGGATATGGGGAGAAGGCAGGAATGATCAGTCATGATCAGATTGAATGGCGGTGCTGGCTCGAGCAGCCGAATTGCCTATTCCTGCACCCATTGTCTATTGTCTATTGTCTATCATCTTATCCATGCCATGCCATTTTCAGGGCCCAAGTTTAAAGAGTGAACAGGATTTATTTTGAATGCACACTGTGACTAAATGTTAGACATTCTTAATGGTAAATAAGGCTTTTATTTTTTTAATCCTCTATTTATTATGTGATACTTTGCAAAAGCTGGTAAATACATTTGACACATTTACAGCCACTATTTTCTTTCCCAAGTCAACATTAATTTGTAGTGCTATCCATTCTCTTCAGTGCAAAGGTTCCTCAAAGTCGATGGATTTTGATGTTGGAAGATCATGTTGCAGTTGTATAAGCTATTTATGAGGCCGCATTTAGAGTATTGTGTTCAGTTCTGGGGACTATGTTATAGGAAAGATGATGTCAAGCTGGAAAGGGTACAGATAAGATTAATGAGGACTTTGCCAGGTCTAGATGGTCTGACCTAAAGGGATAGGTTGAGTGGGCTGAGTCTCTATTACTTTGAGTGCAGAAGGATGAAGGGTGATCTTATAGAGGTGTATAAAATCATGAGAGGACTAGATCGGGTAGAGTCTCCTGCCCAGAGTAGGTGAATCAAGGACCAGGGGACATAGGTTTAAGGTGAATGGGAAAAGATTTAATAGGAACCTGAGTTAACTTTTTCACAAAAAGGATGATGGGTGTATGGAATAAGCTGCCAGAGGAGGTAGTTGAGACAGGGATTATTCCAACATTTAAGGAACAGTTAAATAGGCACTGTACATAGATTGGACAGGTTTGGAGGGATATGGACCAAATGCAGGTAGGTGGGACTAGTGTAGCTGGGGCATTGTTGGCCGAGGTGGGCAAGTTGTGCCCAAGGGCCTGTTGAACTTCATGGTCCGGTATCTGTTACACGATTGTTATGACTCTGGAGTGACTACAAGTACACGTATTTAGGGGTTTGAAGCTGAGCATAAATCAAGGCTCTGTTTATTTCATGGCCATCTGGAACCAGAGTGCCCTGCCCATATTACGTCATTCCCACACATACATGTTGCTACGCGGGCAAACAAAGTAGTCCTTGTGATATAACAAAGTAGTCCTTGCAATATTACAACAGGACCTGTTTCCACACTATGTTTCCACACTATGACTCTGTGACACTGATTAATTGTTTTCACTCTTTTTGCCTTGGTAAACTCTGAATATTTAGTTCAATGTGGACCTGAAGCTCAATAAATATAGATTAGGATCATTCAAGGAGGTGTTGATCAATGAGATTGCAAATTCTAGTCCCGTTAGGATATCGGAAAAGATACTCCATTAATAGAGATAAATAGCCTTATTAACTTTCCAACCTGTTGGTGAGAATGTGTCCCTGATGCTGCTGAAGTTGAGGGATATCATTCTCTCATCCATCTTTACGCAAAATAGTAACAGATGTTTTGACTAAAGGTCGTTGCTATAGTTAAATTCACAAAGTAAATAAATCATCTTGTTTTCAATGCCTCAGTCGATATGGATAAAAACTGAAATGTTTTTCATTTGTCATGAATGCCAAGGTATTATTGACCTAGACATTGGGCAGTCCCTTCGCATGCCTCAAGTGCATGTTTTACTCCCTGAAACAATGTTATAAGAACTGGTAATGATTTTAGTAAGTTTAGTTTGAACTTGGAGCCATGACCATTAAAAATATAAAGGCGGTAACCGATCTGATCCACCGGATTTTGACATGTTGAATATCAGCAAGGTCCCATGGTGAACTTGCTGTCAACTGGAACAGTACTTACTGTCTTGTTTGTCTGCTTGTGTCATTGGCAGACTTTTAGATTTAAGTTGTGTGTCCTGCGAGGATGACTGTAAGTGAAGGGAAACAAAGCTGTTTGTCATTTCTTTGCGAGTGGACATTGTTTCTGAAATATAATGCAGTGCATTGAGAAAGAAACTGGTCTTTACACCAATAGCTATTAATCCCACTGCTGTGCCATAGTTTTATTCCTTATTCTAACACTTAATCCCATTATACCACAACCTATCTCATTCACAAAAATGTGTAACATTTGCACAATTTCATCTAATTGCATTTGGAAATATGCAATATTTGCTCCTCTGTGAAATACTTTAAGATAGGAGTGACAAAAAAAAAATCAAATGGCTATTCATGTGTTTAGTTTAGTTTAGTTTAGAGATACAGAGTGGAAACAGGTCCTTCGATCCACTGAGCAATCCCCGCACATTAATGCTATCCTACAGATACTAGAGACAATCTACATTTATAGCATGCAGGTCACGGGGAGACTGTACAAACCCCGTACAGACAGCAACCATAGTCAGGATTGAACCTGGGTCTCTGGCGCTGTGAGGCAGCAACTCTACCGCTGCGCCACTGTGTCACCCGCTATGTTGTCAGACATTTGGGTGGAATGAAGGTACAGATAATAAATTCCTTAACATGTCATTTATGAGCACCATAAGTAATAAGAAGAGCGTTGCATCATGAAAAGCGCATTCACGGGAGCAGAGGATGTCAAGAAACAAATAAGAGAGAGGTTGGCCAAAAAGCACAATCAGAGAGATACAACCCGGAAATGGTTTGAAAATGGAGAAAGCTGCTGTTTAGGGAGAAATTCCAAGTTGCTGGATTGTGATCGCGGAAAGCTTTGCTAATGCTGGTTCTAAACAGGAATAATGGCATGTTTTTTAAAATCTTGATAGGATGGAATGCTAATGATAGGAATGGTGGGATTACCACCCTCTATCCATGTTAAGACATGGCCTGGATAAACCCGCTCCTCTATGAATGTCCCTTTAGAATTAATTGGCAGTTTGAAAATAGTATTTTTATTTTTTTCTTTATGTCAGCTCATCTTTTGAATTAGAACATAATAACCAGAGAAATAGAAGCAGGAGCAGGAGCTGTCCTTTTGTGCTGCTCTGCCATTCGACAAGATCACGGGCAATTGCCTATGTCGGCACCACTTTCTTCTTTTGATTCCCTTGTCCAAAATTCTTTCAATCTTGGTCATGGATAAATTTAGAAACTGAACCTTCACAAGCCTCTTGGATGGAGGTTGCCAAAGATTCACTATCATCTAAGTGAAGAGAATCCTCTTGTCTTATGCCTGGATGGCTTTCCTCATGTGTTGTTGTGTTTCCAGCAGAAGACACATCACACAGGAATTTCTCCCAGTCAAACACCAAAACAATTCTGCAGGCTTCAATGCGATCACCTCTCATTCTTCTAAACTCTGGAGAGTAAAGACCTCATTTTCACAATCCCACACCATAGGACAAACTCACCGAACTAGCAATCCATTTGGGCAAGTTTGCGACCTTTGTTTCACATTATATTAATTCCATGTAGGAGATCAAACTGAATGTGATATCCCAGGTACTTTTTTAAGCAGGACCCTATATAATTGCAGCTTGACATTTTTATTCTTGTATTCAAATCTTATTGCAATGAAGAAAAAAGTACCATTTGCCTTTATAACTGCATGCTAATTGAAGGAGGACTGGAGGTCCACCACGAGCAGCCGAACATCTAATGAGCTCATTGCAGGACAGCACTAAAGAAGTGTTTTGCTGTTAAATGGATTGAACATTAAAACCAAAGCTCCATCCTCTTTCTCAATTGGATGCAAAACATTCCATGGCATTATTATGAAAAAAAAAGCAATGAACTTCTCTTACCTGGCTATCAATTATCTTTTAACCAACAACGTGAACAACCAGTAGACACAACAAACTACAAATGCTGGAATCTGGAATAAATAACAGAACACTGGAAAAAGAACTCAGCAGGTCAGGCAGCATCTGCGGAGACAAAAGATGGGGAATGCTGTGAAATTCACTCCGTGTGATGTTAGCATTTACTCCAGTGGAAATCATAAAATCAAATGGAAACAGTTGGTCCGACATGTCAGGTTAAAATAATAAACGCTGATAATGCTCAGCAGGTTAGGTTGTATATGTGAGAAGATAAAAATAACTAATATGTAGGAAGGTACTGCAGATGCTGGTTTAAACAGAAGATAGACACAAAAAGCTGTAGTAACCCAGCGGGACAGGCAGCATCTCTGGAGTGAAGGAATGGGTGGCATTTCGGGTTGTGACCCTTCTTCAGACTGGTTAGGAATAAGGGAAACGAGAGATATAGACGGTGATGTGGAGAGATATAGTCGGTGATAAAGAACAATGAATGAAAGATATGCAAAAATGTAATGATGATAAAAGAAACAGGCCATTGTTAGCAGTTTATATGGTGAAAATGAGAAGTTAGTGCAACTTAGGAGGGGGAGGGATAGAGAGAGAGATGGAATGCCGGGGCTACCTGAAGTGAGACAACTCAATATTCATACCACTGGGCTGTGAGCTGCCCAAGCGAAATATGAGATGCTGTTCCTCCAATTTGTGTTTAGCCTCACTCTGACAATGGAGGAGACCCAGGACAGAAGGGTCTGTGTAGGAATGGTAAGGAGAATTAAAGTGTCCAGAACCAGGGCTGAGCAAAGGTGTTCCACGAAGTGATCGCCCAGTCTGCGTTTGATCTCGTCGATGTTTAAGAGTCCACATCTTGAACAACGGATACAGTAGATGAGGTTGGAGGAGGTGCAAGTGAATCTCTGCCTAACCTGAAAGGACTGTCGGGGTCCCTGGACAGAGTCGAGGGAGGAGGTATATGGACAGGTGTTGCATCTTCTGTGGTTGCAGGGGAAGGCACCCAGGGAGGGGGTGGTTGGGGTGGGAAGGGATGAGTTAACCAGGGAGTTGTGGAGGGAATGGTCTCTGTGGAAGGTGGAAAGGGGTGGAGATGGGAAGTTGTGACTAGTGTTCGGATCCCGTTGGAGGAGGCAAACATTTCACAGGATTATGTGTTGTATGCGATGGCTGATGTAGTGGAAAGTAAGGACTAGGGGGACACTGTCCCTGTTGCGACTAGGGGAAAGGGGAGCAAGGGTGGAGCTTCGGGGTACCGAGGAGATACGAGTGAGAGTCTCATCTATGATGGAAGAGAGGAACCCCTGTTCCCTAAAGAATTATGACATCTCGGATGTTTTAGTATGGAATACCTCATCTTGTGCGGCAGATGCAGAGTAGACGGAGAAATTGTGAGTAGGGAATTGAGTCTTTGCAGGAAGCAGGGTGCGAGGAAGTGTAGTCGAGTTAGTTGTGGGAGTCAATGGGTTTGTAATAGACATCAGTCGATAGTCTATCTCCTGTGATGGGTGACGGTGAGATATTTTGCATTGAAGAACCCCAGAACTTGGGTCCAATATGTTCGTATCAGATAACATCAATCCAGCATCACCCTACTTTATGGTTCTTTGTCTGCAGTTGGCCACATCATGCTCATTAAAATATATTTTAAGTGAAATTAGCATGTCTGCATTCATCATCTCCCTCATTCAGCACCAATCTTCTCACCCTCGGGTAATGAGATTGAAAACAATTCTTAACCCCTGATTGATCCTTCAAGAGCTATAATTAAATCTTTAACCCTGGTTATTAATCTTTCTGTTGAGGGAAATAGGTCCAACCTAGGTTTCATAATTTTACTCATCCACCTATATCTCTCATTTCATACCATATAACCATATAACCATATAACAATTACAGCACGGAAACAGGCCCTCTCGGCCCTTCCAGTTCGTGCCGATCATTTGTTTTCCCCTAGTCCCATCTACCTGCACTCAGACCATACCCCTCCATTCCCTTCACGTCCATATACCTATCCATTTTACTTTTAAATGTTAAAATCGATCCTGCCTCTACCACTTCTGCTGGAAGCTCATTCCACACAGCCACCACCCTCTGAGTAAAGAAGTTCCCCCTCACGTTACCCCTAAACTTCTGTCCCTTAATTCTCATGTCATGCCCTCTTGTTTGAATCTTCCCTACCCTCAATGGGAAAAGCTTATCCACGTCAACTCTGTCTATCCCTTTCATCATTTTAAAGACCTTAATCAAGTCCCCCCTTAACCTTCTGTGCTCCAAAGAATAAAGACCTAACTTGTTCAACCTTTCTCTGTAACATAGTTGCTGGAACCCTGGCAACATTCTAGTAAATCTCCTCTGTACTCTCTCTATTTTGTTGACATCCTTCCTATAACTAGGCGACCAACATTGTACACCATACTCCAGAATTATATTGAAACTAATGGTATTGTGATCACTGGTCCCGAAGTGCTCACCAACGCATACCTCCATCACCTGACCTACCTCATTTGCTAACAGGAGGTCCAGCACTGCCCCTTCTCTGGTCAATGCCTTTATGTACTGCTGCAAAAAACTATCCTGCACACATTTTACAAACTCCAAACCATCCAGCCCATTTACAGAATGTGTTTCCCAGTCTATTTTTGGAAAATTGAAATCTCCCACAATCACTACCTTGTGCTTACTACTAATATCTGCTATCTCCTTATATATTTGCTCTTCCAATTCTCGCTCCCCATTTGGCGGTCTATAATACACCCCTAAAAGTGTTGCTACATCGTTCCCACTTCTCAGTTCCACCCAAATAGCCTCCCTAGACGAGCCCTCTAATCTATCCTGCCAAAGCACTGCTGTAATATTTTCTCTGACAAGCAATGCAACACCTCCGCCTCTGGTCCCTCCAATTCTATCACACCTGAAGCAACGAAATCCTGGAATATTTAGTTTCCAATCACAGCTCTCCTGCAACCATGTTTCACTGATTGCCACAACATCATATTTCCAGGTGTCAATTCAGGCTCTAAGTTCATCCACCTTTCTTACAATGCTCCTAGCATTAAAATATACACATTTTAGAAAACCCACCATCCCTTATTCTCCGTCTATTATCTTTTCCATCTTTCTCGCCTACATTTTGGGTCCGAGTGCTTCCCTTTTCTGCCTCTTGCCCCACACCCTGACCCCTAGCCCCCTCTACCCGAGTCCCTCCCCCCAGCCTTTCTAGTTTAAAGTCTCCCCAGTAGCCTTTGCAAATCTCCCTGCCAGGATATTGGTCCCCCTCGGGTTCAAGTGCAACCCGTCCTCTGCGTACAGATCATGCCTTCCCCAAAAGAGGTCCCAGTGATCAAGAAACTTGAATCCCTGCCCACTGCACCAGTCCCTCAGCCACGCATTTAGCCTCCACCTCATTTCATTCCTACTATCACTGTCACGCGGCACAGGCAGTAATCCTGAAATCGTTACCCTTTTGGTCCTTCTCCATAACTTTCCCCCCAACTCCCTAAATTCTCCCTTCAGGACCTCGTCACTTTTTCTGCCTATGTCATTGGTACCTATGTGTACCACAACATCAGGCTCCTCTCCCTCCCTTATCAGAATCTTTTGGACACGTTCTGACACATGCAAGACCCTGGCACCAGGGAGGCAAACTACCATCCGGGTCTCCCGACTGCGTCTACAGAATCGCCTATCTGACCCCCTAACTATAGAGTCCCCTATTACAATTGCCCTCCTCTTTTTGCTACCCTTCTGAGCATCAGGGCCGGTCTCTGTGCCGGAGACCCGGCCGCTGTTGTTGCCCCCAGCTAGGCTGTCCCCTCCAATCGTACCAACCATTCCCTTCACGTCCATATACCTATCCACTTTACTTTTAAATGTTAAAATCGATCCTGCCTCCACCACTTCTGCTGGAAGCTCATTCCACACAGCCACCACCCTCTGAGTAAAGAAGTTCCTCCTCACGTTACCCCGAAACCTCTGTCCCTTAATTCTCATGTCATGTCCTCTTGTTTGAATCTTCCATACCCTCAATGGGAAAAAAACGTATCCAAGTCAACTCTGTCTATCCCTTTCATCATTTTAAAGACCTCAATCAAGTCCCCCCTTAACCTTCTGCGCTCCAAAGAATAAAGACCTAACTTGTTCAACCTTTCTCTGTAACATAGTTGCTGGAACCCTGGCAACATTCTAGTAAATCTCCTCTGTACTCTCTCTATTTTGTTGACATCCTTCCTATAACTAGGCGACCAAAATTGTACACCATACTCCAGAATTGGTCTTACCAATGCGTTGTACAATTTTAACATTACTTCCCTACTCCTATATTCAATGCTCTGATTGTGGGTCACAGGGATCTGTGTTGGGTCCACTGTTGTTTGTCATGTACATCAATGATCTGGATGATGGGGTGGAAAATTGGAAAAGTAAGTATGCAGATGATACTAAGATAGATGGTGTTGTGGATAATGAAGTAGATTTTCAAAGTCTACAGAGAGATTTGGGCCATTTGGAAAAGTGGGCTGAAAGATGGCAGATGGAGTTTAATGCTGATAAGTGTGAAGTGCTACATCTTGGCAGGACAAATCAAAATAGGACGTACATGGTAAATGGTAGGGAATTGAGGAATGCTGTGGAACAGAGGGATCTAGAAATAACTGTGCATAGTTCCGTGAAGGTGGAATCGCATGTAGATAGGGTGGTAAAGAAAGCCTTTGGTGTGCTGGCCTTTATAAATCAGAGCATTGAATATAGGAGTAGGGAAGTAATGTTAAAATTGTACAAGGCATTGGTAAGACCAATTCTGGAGTATGGTGTACAATTTTGGTCGCCTAGTTATAGGAAGGATGTCAACAAAATAGAGAGAGTACAGAGGAGATTTACTAGAATGTTGCCATGGTTTCCAGCAACTATGTTACAGAGAAAGGTTGAACAAGTTAGGTCTTTATTCTTTGGAGCGCAGAAGGTTAAGGGGGGACTTGATTGAGGTCTTTAAAATGATGAAAGGGATAGACAGAGTTGACTTGGATACGTTTTTTCCCATTGAGGGTATGGAAGATTCAATCAAGAGGGCATGACATGAGAATTAAGGGACAGAGGTTTCGGGGTAACGTGAGGAGGAACTTCTTTACTCAGAGGGTGGTGGCTGTGTGGAATGAGCTTCCAGCAGAAGTGGTGGAGGCAGGATCGATTTTAACATTTAAGAGTAAAGTGGATAGGTATATGGACGTGAAGGGAATGGAGGGGTATGGTCTGAATGCAGGTAGATGGGACTAGGGGAAAACAAATGGTCGGCACGGACTGGAAGGGCCGAGAGGGCCTGTTTCCGTGCTGTAATTGTTATATGGTTATATGGTTATATGGTTAGAGTCTAGAGATTCTGACAGACCTGGGGCTCTGAGTGAATGTCTTGCAAAAGACTATGTGCAGATACAGCAAGAAATTATGAAGGCTAACAAATTTATTGTTTCCTGAAAAGTAAGGAGATTAGAGTTCAACTGTATAGGACATTATGGGTAGCATTGGTGTCTATATTTAAGGAGGGATACTAATACCATGAAAACATTTAAAAGAAGGTTCGCTACTCTAGGATTTGCACAACTAGAGAACAATAGACAATAGACAATACAAAATAGGTGCAGGAGTCGGCCATTTGGCCCTTCGAGCCAGCACCGCCATTCAATGTGATCATGGCTGATCATCCACAATCAGTACCCTATTCCTGCCTTCTCCCCACATCCCCTGACTCTGCTATCTTTAAGAGCTTTATCTAACTCTCTCTTGGAAAGCATCCAGAGAATTGGCCTCTGCTGCCTTCTGAGGCAGAGAATTCTACAGAATCAGAACCCTCTGTGTGAAAAAGTTTTTCCTCATCTCCGTTCTAAATGACTTGCCTCTTATTCTTAAACTGTGGCCCCTGGTTCTGGACTCCCCAACATCCTTCTAATTTCCAGAGAATAGGATGGAACTGCAGTTGCTCGTTTAAGCTGCAGATAGACATAAAAAGCCGGAGTAATTTAGCGGGACAGACAGCATCTCTGGAGAAAAGGAATAGGTGACCTTTCGAGTCAAAGAAGTCTGAAAAAGTATCTTGACCCGAAACGTCACCCATTCCTTTTCACCAGAGATGTTCTCTGACCCGCTGAGTTACTCCAGCTTTTTGTGTCTATCAAGTAGAGAACAAGTTAGTTCTCTAGACAAGAGGATGTTTCTCTTTGGTTAGAACCTACGACCAGCGGGCTCACTGCGTGAAAGTAATCGGTCACCTACTTGAACGACAAAGCCGTGTTTTTCTCCCTTTCAGGGGGTTGTGAATCTTTGAAAGTCTCCTCCTCAAAGGGCAATGTAATCAGAGTGTGAATCTTTTTAAGGTTGAGGTTTTGCTGGATACCTGATAAGCAATGACGTGAAAAGTTTCCATTGCTTAGATAGAGTTGAAGTTTCAATCAGATCAGCAGTGATCTCATTAAATGGCATAGAAGGCTTGAAGGGCCAAGGGACATTCTCCTGTTCCACATTCATATGTCTGTGTGTTCTAATTTGCTGCTGGGGTTTCCCATGTTCTGTAAACAGCCATCTGGCACCTTCTATTTTTAAATTAGGATCCAAACTACATTGTCACAGCCTTGTTTAAACATGACAATGAAATGGCTCTGTTCCCTATTGGGGACAAATGCATGTCATAGTGGGCCAGATAAAGGTGGGTCGGCAGCCCGCCTGGACTTGATGAACTGTGGACACACATGCTGATTGACAATTCTTAACCCTCCCCCATATTTTCTCCTTTCCATTGAGATTAAATCGAGGATCTAGGTCCTATTTTTCTCCTGGGATTATTTGTGTGATCTCTGTTCTATGGTCAGGTAATAATTCACTTGAAAAACATTCCTGGTTGACCATTCAGAACTGAAGAAAAGGTCTCGACCTGAAACGTCACCCGTTCCTTCTCTCCAGACATGCTGCCTGTCCCGCTGAGTTATTCCAGAATTTTTGTGTCCATCTTTGATGTAAACCAAGCAGTTCCTTCCTACGCACCAGGTTGACTCTTATTCTCTTAGTTATTTCAAGTCAAATAATATTCCATTCACCCAGGTTTTTGATCAGGAGTGGACTGGAGTAGATGGCAGCTGGATGCAAACTGTCAGCTTGTGCTGTAGAGATATGTATGTTTAGTTTAGTTTAGTTTATTACCATATAACCATATAACCATATAACAATTACAGCACGGAAACAGGCCCTCTCGGCCCTTCCAGTCCGTGCCGACCATTTGTTTTCCCCTAGTCCCATCTACCTGCACTCAGACCATACCCCTCCATTCCCTTCACGTCCATATACCTATCCACTTTACTCTTAAATGTTAAAATCGATCCTGCCTCGACCACTTCTGCTGGAAGCTGATTCCACACAGCCACCACCCTCTGAGTAAAGAAGTTCCCCCTCACGTTACCCCGAAACCTCTGTCCCTTAATTCTCATGTCATGCCCTCTTGTTTGAATCTTCCCTACCCTCAATGGGAAAAACGTATCCACGTCAACTCTGTCTATCCCTTTCATCATTTTAAAGACCTCAATCAAGTCCCCCCTTAACCTTCTGCGCTCCAAAGAATAAAGACCTAACTTGTTCAACCTTTCTCTGTAAAATAGTTGCTGGAACTCTGGCAACATTCTAGTAAATCTCCTCTGTACTCTCTCTATTTTGTTGACATCCTTCCTATAACTAGGCGACCAAAATTGTACACCATACTCCAGAATTGGTCTTACCAATGCCTTGTACAATTTTAACATTACTTCCCTACTCCTATATTCAATGCTCTGACCTGCCCTGGTCTGCGCTGGCAACCGACATCTTCGAGTGGCACAGAAAGCACTTCCTGGTGCTTGTCGACTCTTACTCCAGCTGGTTTGAAGTTGACCAGCTCCACTCACTCTCTTCCTCCGCGGTCATCGACAAGTTGCGCCGCCACTTTGCCACCTTCGGGTCCCCGGCCAGCCTGCAGTCGGACAACGGCAGCCAGTTCACCAGTGCCGAGTTCTGCGCTTTTGCCGAACGATGGAACTTTCGTCATTACACCAGCAGCCCGAAATACCTGCAGAGCAATGGACTGGCCGAGCGCGCGGTCCGCAGTGCTAAAGGATTGTTGGAACGTTGCCGCCTATCCCGCTCCGACATCTACCTGGCCCTGCTGAACCTCCGCAACATCTCCCGCGACCATGCCCTGGGCTCCCCGGCTCAGCGACTCATGTCACGAGGCCCACAGTCCTGGTGTCTCAGCAGTCCCTGTCCCCCTCTGTCTTTAAACCTGCATTGGTCCGGAGACGCATTGCCCAAAAACACGGTATACAGAAGTGTCCCCACCACAGGTCCTGCCTTGTCCTCCACCCTCTTCTCCCCGGCCAGGTCGTCTGTATGAGGTTCACTTCTGGCCGTTCCAAGCTGGCCGTGGTCATCGGTTCTGCCGGTTCCCCTCGTTCGTACCTTGTCAACCACGACGGAAGGGTGTACCGCCGGTCCCGCCAGCATCTCCGGCTCGTGAACGAGCCTCTCCCTCCCCCGGCGGCTCCGTATGCCCCCCCCGCTGCCACTGTCGCGGCCCAGTGCTTTTCCCGTTCCTCTGGGGTCACCCCCCCCCTCATCCTTCTCCTGTCCATCTCCCGGTTGCGGTCCCCCCCACGATGCCCTCATTTCACCCAGCGGTTCTCCTGTCCGTAGCCCCCACCATGCCCCGGCGTCGTCCCCCGCTTGTTCCCGTCGGGGAAGGAGGTGATGCGAGGTGCGGACCCGGTCTGGTCGCCTGGTCAGGCTGCCGGTCCGTTACGGCGATTACGTGTGATTCTGTATTCCCGTGCTTTACTGTTTGCATTCACCCCAGCGCATGAGACGTGGTCGCCCTGTCACTCACTGTTTGTTTTTGTAGAGGAAGGATATGGATGATATGTGTATACACCTTTAATTGATAGTGATGATGTCCATGCTAACCACTCCCCCACCAGTTAGTATAATTGTAACCTACACGCCTCTAGCTCTCTCTCTGGTGATCGTGACAGACCACGTACAGCTAGGGCTACATGACATATGATTAATAAAGTAGTGAAGACCTAAAGGTGTCTGTGTAACATCTCCACAGTAACTAAATAGCGACCCCACTCCACTGCATTATGAGTTAAATAGACCCATGCCAACAAAATTTCACTCGCGAAAAATTTTCAACATGCTGAACATTTTTCCGCGACCTAGCTGAGGCCGCGAGTATTCGGGAACTTCCCTCGAGCATGAAGGAGTGTTACAGTTACCTCATAGGACCTCCTAGGACCACATGTTGACTATGCTGCGAGTTTGAGTCGAGGGCAAACTCGTCCAAAGTCGCAGATTAGGTCCCCGCAGTGGGACAGCCCCTTTACAGTTAATTTGCCCACATGTCTCCAAAACTTTGCTCGAGTAGATTCTCAGCTTTACCTTATTCTCAAACATTGGTATCTGTGGGAACTTTGTTTCGTACAGGGCTTTGCTCATGACTAAAACAATCTGCTGCCGTGTCGATACACATATCAATTGACTGTTCATTTATCAATAGTTTAGTTCGAAAGTCCTTGCCTTGGCTGGTTATAGGCTTATCGATGTTTGGTTGCATCATTGGTGGACAACCCAAGTTCATTTCCATCTGGGTTCACCTCCAAGTTGTGAACTCCTCTCCGGTGTTCTTGCTTGAATCCCTCAGATTGTTGGTTTCCTGTTTTTAAGCTTGGCCAGACATGCTGAGGCGATATGGCCTTTCTTCTGGCAGTTGTAGCACGTGGCCATTGTGAACTGACAAAATTGGAATGAGTGATTACCGTTGCAACGATAACAACTGGCTGAACCCGGCTGCCCGCCATACTTTGGTTTTGATTTAGCGCCTCTTGGTTTGTCCATTGGCACTTCCTGTGACTGTAAACGGCCACAGCAGTCGGTGGTGGACGAAACTTGCGAGCATACTTTGATGCCATCTCCATTGTGGTAGAAATCCTGCATGCTTTCTCGAGAATGTATGATCTGGAGAGTTTTATGAGTTTGGACTGAATTTCTTCATCTACTATACCACAAAACAAATCTGTCACATAGTACGCATCTGAGAAAGGTTCAAAAGTTACAGTTAACTTAAGTTTTTCAAAAGTTACAGTAAACTTAGGTTTTTTCAAGGCAACAATGTGCTCATTGATAGTAAGATTAAACGAGAACTTACCAGTTTGAAGTTTGATCTTTATTTTATGAGGAGTCGAGTTGAGGGACTACGTGAATAGAAGCCCGTACAGCCGTTGGTGCGTCAATCTTCAAAGCAGCGGAATGAATTCACAGCTAACAATGACCGAAGTATAACGGTAAGATGATAAAACTAGAACTACCAGATGAGATCTATGAGGGTGGGAGCGGAGGGCACGTAGTCCCTCAACTCGACTCCTCATAAAATAAAGATCAAACTTCAAACTGGTAAGTTCTCGTTTAATCTTACTATTTTACTTCGGAGTCACGTGAGTGACTACGTGAAGACTTCAAAGCACTGTGAATTCATGCCGCAGACTCAAATCCGACGTTCACACTGCCTGGATTGACTCAAAAGTCGTTAACAATCAATCATGCATCAGTAATACATTTGTTAAATGAAATTACAGTTTATTTACAAACAAATCATAACAAACCCCTCTAATTCAGGGAAAAGTGTAACAGTACTGAAACCAGAATCAGCAAACACCCCGAGCCTTGAAATCGGCTTGTGATAAAACCTCTGAAAAGTTTAGCTCACTGGACCATCCTGCGGCCGCGAGGACATGGTCTATTGGCAAGTCCATCGCCCTTGCTGCGGAAGTTGATGCCGCCCTGGTGGAATGAGATTTGAATTTATCAGTATCAATTCCAGCACTTCCCAGGACCCACTTTAGCCACCTTGAAATCGTTTGCACCGACACCTTACTGTGTGGTTTTTTGTGACTAATAAACAAAGCCAACTCTGTTCCTCTCAGAGGTTTAGTAATCTCAATGTAACGAGATAAATGTGAGACTACACAGAAGCGATCATCTGCGGGGTATGCTGAAAACACAATCTTACATCCTGTCATGCCTCTTTTATTATGTTTAAGCAAATCATAGACATAAAATATAATGGCATCAGCCGACACATGCATTCTATCTAGCCGTAGCTTTTGCAACATTTATACACGTTGAGCTGAAACCAACGCCATAAGCATGACCACCTTCATAGATAATTTGGCTACTGATAGGCTTGTGTAACCGGAGCCCACTGGCGAAGAACCATAAAAACCTCACTCACATTTCCAAATACCGCATACCTGGGTTTAGGAGGATTAAATCGAAAAACTCCCTTCATGAATCGTGAAACTAACAGATGTGTCCCTACTGTAATGCAATTCTGCATTCAATAGGTAAATAAGAAGACAGAGCACTTCTGGCTGAATTAATCGCACTGTAACTTAATTTTTTGGTCAAAATAAAGAGTTGACAATCTCCAATACATCCGTGATCCCTGCAGTGTGATATACAATATTCTGCTGTAGGCAGAATTGCTCCCACTTCCTTATATAGGTGATATATTGCTGCTGTGTACTATCCCTGCAGGCCCATGTGAGAACATCCACAGTCCGATGAGACAGTCCTCTCCCCAGGTATGGCCTCCTTAAAATCTGCAAATTAACAGATCAATACGATCATATAAAGGATGTTGATCCCCAGTGACTGGATTTACCAGTAGATTTTTATTCTTGGGCATAAGCATGTAAGGCTCCCTAGCCATTTGTAATACAACGGGAAACCATGCTCGTGTAGGCCAATCTGGCACTACCAATACCCCTGAAGCGGAGTCCTCCTTGATCATTTTGCAAACATCTGCTGATGAGACAGAATGGAGGAAATACATACACAAACCATTCCTCCCCCAATGCAGCGCAAATGCATCCACTGCTACTGCCCCAAGATCTGGTTACCATGAAACATAATCTAGGTGAACTGATGATTTAATCGAGATGCAAAACAAGTCAATATCTGGCAATGCATACTGATCAATCATTTGGTTAAATACATCCTGATTTAACATGCGCCATTCAATGTTGTCATTAAACTGACGTGACCTCTTCCTGGCAAATAAAGTGCTGAAAGCCAGATATTTTTGTCAATTACACCACTCGAAATCTGGTTAGCCAGTCTATCACAAGACTGTTACTTAACTCGCACCCATGTGGTTTTACATATGCCACTGCTGTTTGTGTTGTCAATCTGACCTGCACATGGCAGATCCCCTCCTTGTAGAACAATAAGCTTTGAGCCCATACCAGGTGCCAAACAACTCTAAATAATTAATCCCTCTTAATTGAGGAAGCGATGTCTCATCCACATTCATCTGCCTCCACAACTAGAAGACATATCTGTTGCACCCCAACCCAGTGCACTTACATCATGTCTGTAATATCAGTGACGGTGATTCCACCAAAACCTTCCTTAAATGTTTTTGAAACATGTACTATCCACCATGTATGTCACAATCGCCCCAGCTGACAACTGCATTAGGCCTATCAAAAATGGCCCCTTTGTATTCTCAGTGCCTGTTCCTTTGATCGATTGTAATTGTTGATAATGCAGAGGACCCATACTGCACAGCTGGAAAGGCTGCAACAACTTCCCAATTAAACTGGCTACTTGTCTTAATCGAAAGGCCGTTGTTTCTCCAACGAGATTAAACACAGTCCTCAATTAACTGATTCAATTTATCCCTGGGCAAAGTTACCAACATGTGATTGGAATTAATGGTAAATCCCAGATAATCAATAATTTTGGACTGGTGATAATTTAGATTTATCTGGGTGAATAACAAATCCCATTTTGTTCAAAAGTGATTTTAACAACTGAAACTGATGATTATGAGTTTCAGCATGAGTCTTTCCAACAATCAGAATATCATCTAAATAGGCCATTACCACATGCCCCTGAGTTCTAAGTAATGCTAGCACAGGTTTTACCAATTTAGTAAATAATCTAGGAGCTGAAGTTAATCCATTCGGCAATGCCCTGAATTGCCACAGCTCAGTCATCCAAATAAATTTCAAATATCTTAGAATCATAGAATCATAGAAATTAGGTGCAGGAGTAGGCCATTCAGCCCTTCGAGCCTGCACCGCCATTCAATATGATCATGGCTGATCATCCAACTCAGTATCCCGTACCTGCCTTCTCTCCATACCCTCTGATCCCCTTAGCCACAAGGGCCACATCCAACTCACTCTTAAATATAGCCAATGAACTGGCCTCAACTACCCTCTGTGGCAGAGAGTTCCAGAGACTCACCACTCTCTGTGTGAAAAAGTCTTTCTCATCTCGGTCTTAAAAGATTTTCCCCCTTATCCTTAAGCTGTGACCCCTGTCCTGGACTTCCCCAACATCGGGAACAATCTTCCTGCATTCTAGCCTGTCCAACCCCTTAAGAATTTTGAAAGTTTCTATAAGATCCCCTCTCAATCTCTTAAATTCCAGAGATAGTATTTTAACCGAGTCTATCCAGTCTTTCTCATAAGACAGTCCTGACATCCCAGGAATCAGTCTGGTGAACCTTCTCTGCACTCCCTCTATGGCAATAATGTCCTTCCTCAGATTTGGAGACCAAAACTGTACGCAATACTCCAGTGTGGTCTCACCAAGACCCTGTACAACTGAAGTAGAACCTCCCTGCTCCTGTACTCAAATCCTTTTGCTGATGAAAGCTAACATACCATTCGCTGTTTTCACTGCCTGCTGCACCTGCATGCCTACTTTCAATGACTGTGTACCATGAACACCCAGGTCTCGCTGCATCTCCCCTTTTCCTAATCTTCCACCATTTAAATAATAGTCTGCTTTCCTGTTTTTGCCACCAAAGTGGATAACCTCACATTTATCCACATTTACTGCATCTGCCAAACATTTTTGCCCACTCACCCAGCCTATCCAAGTCACCTTGCAGTCTCCTAGCATCCTCCTCACAGCGAACACTGCCCCCCAGCTTAGAGTCATCCGCAAACTTGGAGATATGCCTTCAATTCCCTCATCCAGATCATTAATAGTATATTGTAAACAGCTGGGTCCCAGCACTGAGAGCCTGCGGTACCCCACTCAGTTACTGCCTGCCATTGTGAAAAGGACCCGTTTACTCCTACTCTTTGCTTCCCTGTTTGCCAGCCAGTTCTCAATCCACATCAATACTGAACCCCTAATACCGTATGCTTTAAGTTTGATACTAAGCTCTCTTATGTGGGACCTTGTCGAAAGCCTTCTGAAGTCCAGATATACCACATCCACTGTTCTCCCTTATCCACGCTACTAGTTACATCTTCTATCATCACCATGAATAGACACTGCGTAATACGCATTCTTTAAATCAATGGTTTGCCATATAATACCCTTTTGGACACTAGATGTTTGCCCGTGGTAAGGTCTCCATTTTGAAATGCCTATAACAAACATAATTTGTTCAAATTCGATAAAATCCAGAATATTCTACATCCCCCAGTCTTTTTTAGATCAGGGAAATATACTTGACAGAAATTGTTTGACTTTGATAGACAGAAGGCTCATTACCCTTTCTTATGTAACGACTGAATCTCTGCTTGAATAAGCACATTTTCCTCATCTGAAAAATAAGTTTACGACTAGGAAAATGTTGATTAGGTAGAACTGTCCTTATAGTAAAATCCAATTTTTCACCCCTTCAATACACTAAGTATGAACAAATCTGATGTCAACTGCTGCCATTGTTTGAGAAACAATTTTAACCTTCCCCAATTTGAACAGGAACATCAGTTAATTCATCGTCTGTCAATGTTAATATTCCTTACCAGCCATCTTTCCTTGCGGCCTTGTTGTCCTCGATTTCTTGTAGAGAACCTTTTTTTTGCCTTGCTTCCAGCTGGCTTAAATGAGGGCCATGGTCTTATAACAACCTCATGACAGTCTTTTGACCCTTTTTGCAAGGTTACCACCAACAACAGATTCCGTGTTGGTGGTACACTGGTCGGATTTGCACAACTCGCCAAAATTTCGGGTTAGCACTGGCCCTAATAGCGGCCCCTCCCGATATTATTAATTTCAAAATGCATTACAAAGGAGTACCAGTTCATCCTGGGTGTGCTTCAACCATATCATTTGTATCAATAACTTTCACCACAGCTGTAATACCTGCTGACAACATTTTAAGCACTTTTTTAAACTTCATCTCCTGGGCCCTAGCAGGCAAACCATCTAATGACCAAATTTGGTGATTAACCACCGTACCTTCAGGAGATCACAATTAACAGGAGCTTTATAGTCGCGCGTGTTTGCTACTTCATCCATAGCTAGCTCCTGTAACTGGGTGGGAGAGCATATACTGAATGGCTTCGGCCAATTCTACATCTATCAATCAAATCGCCTTTTCCTGCCTCTCTACACTCAGCAAACTTCCCAGCAATGTTCGGAATTACCTCCAACCGAACACCTTTACTGCTCCTCCCCCAGCATAGATCAGTGTCAGCAAACTGCACTGATAGAAACATCCTCCTCACAGGCAGGATAGTTCTGCAGCCCTGAAAACAGGTGCTGCTAGCACAAGCTCTCCCATCAGCCCTGCTTGGGCACCACTCCTCCCCACGGAGTTGGTCCCTGTCGAGCATTCCTTTTGTAATAGAATCTCGACGTGGGAGAGCCCTGAGCAAACGGACTCTCCTATGGAGGGTATAACCTCCCAGGCCCGACTCATTTACGGGCCACAGAGACTTGCCAGTGGCCTTCCGCCCTACTGGCAAGCCTCCACTGCCCCCCGGCAGTGGGTCCGCAACCACTGGCTGTGTAGCCAGCACCGACCAGTGTAACCAGACGGGCCTCCATCCTCAACACTCCTCCTGTGTGGCCACTTTCCCTTTCTACCCCCGGAGCGCCTCGCCGACACCGTTCCTCTTCACTTTCTGCAACATTTTCTAAGAACCCCCAAAACCGTCGCAGAAAATGACATGTGGTAAAACTTTTTTTTAAAAAACCTTACCTCTTTAAACTGTTTAACAAAGAACTGCAAATGCTGGGAGAATCGAGGGTGAAGTCTGAAGAAGAGTCTCGACCCGCAACGTCGCCCATCTCCCTCGCTCCTTAGATGCTGCTGCACCCGCTAAATTCTCCAGCGCTTCGTGTAACCCGCGGTTAAACTTACCGCTCGGAGGAGCGCTGCTGCTCCAACCGGCCGACTGCACCAGCGTCTGACGTCATGACGCACCAACGCTGTACGCGGGCTTCTATTCACGTAGTCACTCACGTGACTCCGAAGTAAAATTGGCTGCTTCTGGTTTCTAATGTTGATTTTATAGCTTGCTGCAATTTCCAGAGGCTTTGGGTTCTCCTCCAACTTCTCATAATGTCTTTTGTCTTTATGGGTACAAGGAGATTCCACGAGTTTGCCGTACACTTCAGGACTGATCCTCCGTGAGCAGAATCGCTTTCATGCGTTCGCAAACGGCTTTATTTCTTTTCAGTCACTATCTCTCCTTCACCACTAATCTTCATTATGTTGTTTGCCATGAAAAACATGTTTGCTCTCTCCTATAGGAGCTGAACGGCTTTCTACTCTTGTCAAAAGTGCCAAGGTTTCCGATGTAGCCCATGGATGCTGCCATCATGTCGTCCATTCAAAAACCCCGATTTCCTATCTGTTTTGGTGTAACAACTCACCTAAAACCTAGTTTTTTTGCTGTAACAAAGGCTATTCAGCTTAAGGAACTTGACAAAAAAAACTCAGTCAAAATGTTATGCAATCCCAAGGACGACATCTTGCCACGTAGACACAACACAGAGATCGCCTGACAAACTCTTGATGATTTGTCCAGCTGCCGTTTTAAACTACAGTCCCCTGGATAGATGGATCTGTGGCCTGTCATGTCCCCAGCTCTCAAACAACTGCAACACAACTCCGTAATTACTGTTTTAAATGTTAAAACAATACTGCATGTTTGCAAAACATTCCTGCACTGTATTTCAAGGGTGCGTTCACAAACTCTATCCCATCCTCATCGCCAATTTTGTTATATTCCGGGACAGCGAATGAATAACAACTTACACGCAGGTTGCCTGGATCATAGAGAGATTAATTACCTTGGTGACCACACCTGGAGTATTGCGTGCAGTTTTGGTCTCCAAATCTGAGGAAGGACATTATTGCCATAGAGGGAGTGCAGAGAAGGTTCACCAGACTGATTCCTGGATGTCAGGACTGTCTTATGAAGAAAGACTGGATAGACTCGTTTATACTCTCTGGAATTTAGGAGATTAAGAGGGGATCTTATAGAAACTTACAAAATTCTTAAGGGGGTTGGACAGGCTAGATGCAGGAAGATTGTTCCCGATGTTGGGGAAGTCCAGACAAGGGGTCACAGCTTAAGGATAAGGGGGAAATCCTTTAAGACCGAGATGAGAAAGACTTTTTTCACACAGAGAGTGGTGAGTCTCTGGAACTCTCTGCACAGAGGGTAGTTGAGGCCAGTTCATTGCTATATTTAAGAGTGAGTTGGATGTGGCCCTTGTGGCTAAGGGGATCAGAGGGTATGGAGAGAAGGCAGGTACGGGATACTGAGTTGGATGATCAGCAGCCATGATCAGATATTGAATGGCGGTGCAGGCTCGAAGGGCTGAATGGCCTACTCCTGCACCTAATTTCTATGTTAACATACGAAACAAAAACCCAACATTCTCTGCTTATATTGAGCATCAACACATTAACATATGCATGAATATGTATGAATACATTACAATACTAAATCTACTGACTTCATCTGACTTCTCACTTAATCCATTCTGCTTATATTATTTGAGTTTCAGTTTTTAAGTTTAGTTTATGTCACGTATTACCGAGAGGTACAGTGAAAAGCTTTTGTTGCGTTCTCAACCAGTCAGCAGAGATTGAATCCATTTAAAGTGCAAATAGGATAAGCAGATAAATATTTAGTGCAGGTCAAAGCCAGCAAAGTCCGATCAAGGGATGTCCAAGGGTCCACCAATGAGGTAGATAGTAGTTCAGGACTGCTCTCTGGTTGTGGTAGGTTGGTTCAGTTGCCTGATAACAGCTGGGAAGAAACGTCCCTGGAGGTCTGTCTCTTACTCACATCTTCTATACCCTTTTACTGATGAGAGAGGGGTGAAGAGGAGTGACCAGGGTGTGACTCATCCTTGATTATGCAGGTGCTGGCTTTGCGAGTCAGCGTGAGGCATAATAGGACTTGGATGTGTTTAATTACTTGGCTAATAAATTAAATTACAATACATAGAAACATAGAAAATAGGTGCAGAGGAGGCCATTTCGCCCTTCGAGCTGCACTGCCATTCAATATGATCATGGCGAATCGACCAACTCAGTATCCTGTCCCTGCCTTCTCTCCATACCCCCTGACCCTTTTAGCCACATGGGCCACATCTAACTCCTCTTAAAATATAGCCAATGAACTGGCCTCAACTAGCTTCTGTGGCAGAGAGATATTCCAGAGATTCGCACATTTTCCTCTCTCTGTGTGAAAAATGTTTTTCTCATCTCGGTCTTAAAAGATTTTCCCTTGCTATCCTTAAACTGTTACCCCTTGTCCTGGACTGTCCCCAACATCGGGAACAATCTTCCTGCATCTAGCCTGTCCAACCCCTTAAGAATTTTGTAATTTCTATAAAGAGCACCCCCTCAATCTTCTAATTCTAGCGAGTACAAGCCAAGTCTATCCAGTCTTTTCTTCATATAAAGTCCTGACATCCCAGGAATCATCCTGGTGAACCTTCTCTGTACTTCCTCTATGGCAAGACTGTATTTCCTCAGATTTGGAGACCAAAACTGTACGCAATACTCCAGGTGTGGTCTCACCAAGACCCTGTACAACTGCAGTAAGATACCACCCTGCTCCTATACAAAAACAATACAATGGAAGGGAGGTTGGTTTGTGTGATGGTCTGGGCTACATTCACAATTTGCTGCAATTTCCCTTGCGGTCTTGGATGGTGCTGTTCCAAAACCAAGCTGTGATGCATCCTGATACAATTTTATCTGTGGTGCATCTATAGAAGTTGGTGAGAGTTGTTGGGGACATGCTGAACTTCCTAAGCCTTCTAAGGAAGTGTAGAGTCATGGTGTGAAAATGGGTGGTCCAGGAGAAGTTTGTTGGTGAAATTGACTCCTAGAAAAGTTGAGTAGTTTTCAACCATCTCTACGTCAGCACCGTCAGTGCAAGTTGGGGTATGTGTAAACCGCTTCACTTCCTGAAGTCGATCATTATCTCCTTTGTCTTGTTTCACATTGAGAGAAAGGTTGTCTTGTCTCGACACCAGGATACAAGGTTCTCAATCTCCTCCCTATACTCATAACTATCCGTCTCCATATTATTTGATATCCGGCCCAAAATGGTGTTGCCATCTGCGAATTTGAAAACTGAATTAGATTTGCACATGGCTGCACAGTTGTGGGTGTACAAAGGAGTAAAGAATGGGTTCGGGGGCTGAGAAGCACACATCCTTGCAGATAGAGCAAACCCATGTATGAGGATTATTGTAGCAGATTATTTGTCGCCCCTATTCCTCACTAGTAATTGGGGGTCTGTTGGGTTAGGAAGTTCGAGGATCTAGTTGCCAAAGATGAATTTGCAAAAAGATGAGTGGTAAGACTTCTAGGGGCATGTTGTAATGGCCTATTTAGATGATTTTCTGATTGTTGGATAGACTCATGCTGAAGCCCTCAGTCATCTGGTTTCAGTGTGGTTTAAATTGTTCACTTTTGGAAACAAATTTGGGGTTTGGTCGTTCATCCAAATAAATCTAATTTATCACCAGTCCAAATCATTGATTATTTGGGGATTTACCAGAAATTCAAATCACATGTTGGTAAACTTTGCCCAGGGATAAATTGATCAATTAATTTTGAGGAACTGTGTTAATCTCCTTGGAGAACAACGGCTCTTCATTAGACAAGGTAGCCGAGGTTGATTGGGAAGTTTGATTGCTAGCATTTCTCGCTGTACAGTATGGTCCTCTAACATTATCAACAATTACAACAATCAAAGGAATTTTGATAGGCCTATGCAGTTGTCCAGTTGGGGCAATTTCTGACATACAAGGTTGGATAGTAATTGTTTCAAAAAGTTTTAGGAATGTCTTGGTGGAACCACTTCAATGATATTACAGACTATATAAGTGCACTGGCTTGGGGTCAAAGATATTGTCTGCTAGTTTGTGGAGGGCAGATGGATGTTGATGAGACATCCCTTCTTCAATTAAGAGGGATTAAGATTTAGTGTTGTTGGGAGAACCTAGTCGGTATGGGCTTAAGGTTATATGTTCTACCAGGAGGGACTGAATGTGCCAGGTATCGTAGCATTGACGTAATACCATTGTCAGTTGGCAATTATGTAACACCTGGTGTGGAGTACAAGTCAAAGTCTATGTGATAGATGGTCTAACAGATTTTGGAGCTGGTGTATTGGCAAAAATATCTGGCTGTTCAGCATTTATCTTGCCAGGAAGATTCAAACACTGTAGCTTCGACACGAGGTCACATCAGTTCAATGACAACAGAATGGATGTTAAATCAGGATGATATTTAATCAAGTGATTGTTCAGTATGGCATGCTGATATGACTTGTGTGCATCTAGATTAAAACCATCAGTTGCCAGAAAATTTTTTTTATGTTTCATGGGAACCAGATTTGATGTGCGCGAGCAGCGCGCGGCGATGCGTGCGTTCTCTCGACTGCATTGGGGAGGAATGTTTTTGTATGCGTTTTCCTCCATTCTGTCTATCAGCAGGATTTTTGCGAAAAGATCAAGAAGGACTTCCGTTTCAGACAGTATTGGTAGTGCCAGATTGGCTACACAAGGCTATTTTTCCGTTTGTATTACAAATGGTTAGGGGAGCCTCTCACATAATTATTACAAGATAAAAATCTACTGGTGAATCAGTAGTAACTGGGGATCAACATCCTTTCGCATGATCATATTAATCCCTGAGGATTTGCAGATTTTAAGGAGGTGCATACCTGGGGAGAGGACTTATTCTGATGTGTTACTGTGAATACTATTCTCTCTATG